>CM062294.1:186240186-187458519 GCA_031216915.1 Pictodentalium vernedei | reverse complement strand
TGCGAATATGGATATCATTGGAACCGGCTGAACAAGCCGGTTCCAATGATATTCATATTTGCATGATTTCATTGAGTTATACCTTTCAGAATTTTTCTAAAATATTAAATTTGATTTATTTTTTAAAATTACTGTAGGCTGAATTCCAAACGGGTGCCCTGCACGCTCTCGATTCTAGCATTCGTCGAATACTCTTAAGCACTATATGTTTCAGTCCGTTTAAACGCGGCATGCCTTGTTGCAATTTGGACCCTCGACTCTTGTTTGTTGTTTGCAGCTAGCGTGTGTGTGTGTGTGTGTGTGTGGCGGTGGTGGTGGTGGGGGGGGGGGGGGTTGCAAACATAATTTCAAAACTTTTCTGATTTAGTGCACTTGGGAATATGGGATTAAGCATACCGACCATTACACTGCAACTTTCAATACAACAACAATGAAAATGATAGTATTGTTTTACTACGCTTGGCGAAAAAAAGTGGAGGGGTAAGTACCGCCACATAACCCGCCATGGGGCCGCCACTGCCAACCGAACCTCACGCTGTACACCTACTAGGACAGACACTAGGATGAATTGAATAACGCAAGAAATATGAATATGTGAAATATCAGTCGGTAGCTATTAGTGACCTGTGTTAAGAATGGACTGAGCTGCTACCATGGGACCCATGGAAAATGGGTCTCAGGATTGTTCCTGCAGGTCGAGCAGGTATAATGAAGCAAAAGTAGTACGGCTTATCCAGTAAGCCGCTGACATGAAGTCACTAACAGACACCGAGTTAGCATAAGCCCATGAGGTCGCCAGGCTCTAACTTCATGGGCAGTAATATTATTTGAAATCTTATCTGGAGTTGTCAATTGTTGATAGGATAAACGAATAGCCATTTGAATCCATCTAGAAATTGAGCGTGGATAAATATTCTTTCTTCCTCGTAACAGGGAAAGAAAAAATCTTTTCCTGCCTTTCCTAATTCCACTAGTTCTCTCAACTTAAGTCCTGATAGCTCGAACTGGACACAACAAAGTCTATTGTTAGACTGATCAGAAGGCGGTAAAGCGCCAATAAGAATAGGAGAAGTATCTGGAACCTGATTCATAGCCAAAAAAGAATCATTTGTGGTGGAAGTTACAGTATAGCTCACACTGCGATAAAAATGAGGGTCCACAGACAAAGCATGAAGTTCACTAACTCTCCTAGCTGAAGCAAATGCCATCGGAAAGACCGTCTTAAATGTCAGGAACCTTCTCTCAACAAGAAACAAGGGCTCAAAAGGAGCCACAGTAAGACAATGAAGAACCCAACAGATATTCCACTTGGGTTTAATTCCGAGAGCCTCAGTTTTTTAAGAGTGAAATGTTTCATGAGATTCCCTAGAAAGGGATCAGTACCAATAGAAAGGTTCCTGGCAAACAAGAAAGTTTCTGACAGCATGGAACGATAGCCCTTGATAGTAATGGGTTGAAGACCTTTAGTATGAAAAAGGAAGACAAAGAAGTCCGTTAGTTGAGCGAAAGAAGGACTTTTGAAATCAATATTTTTACTGAGACACCAGCGAGTAAAGACTTTCCATTTAGCATTGCATGCTAAGCTCGTGGAAAACCTGCGTGGTGCAGAAATGCACTCCATTGCTCTTTCCGAGAAAGCTCTCTTCCGGAGGCAGGACCGGATAAAAGACAAGCATGAAGGTGTTGCTGTCTCACTGTGCAAGTCATCCGACGAGGCTGGTCTGGTCCTGAGAGAGAAGATCGTCGCGACGAGGTAGCCTGACCGGACGATCGAGCAGGAGGTGCGAATCTGATAGACCCAAACCTGAGGAGGAGTGAGAGAGACTACGAGAATGATGCGACAATGAGAGTTCCGAATTAAGTTCAGAACTGACTGAACGATTGATGAAGGAGGTAAGGCATAACCGTCTATCTCGTTCCAGTCTAGCGAAAGGGCGTCGATTGCAAATGCCTGAGGATCCGAAGGGGACACGGAATTGTCCAGTTGTTTGTTCCACCTTGTCGCAAACGGATCTGTGTGGGGTGTGCTCCACTTGTCGCAAAGGGCTCTGAACACCTGTGGATTCAAAGACCACTCCGACGGAAGAGTCCTGCCCTTGCGGGATAGCGCATTCGTTAAGACGTTCAGACAACCCGGAATGTGCCCGACAAGATTGCGACAATTCAGTCACCGAGCAGATAGGAGATCCGTGGTCAAAAGATACATAGGAAAGGAATAAGTCCCCCCTCCCCCAAACTCCGTATGTAGGCAACTACGGTCAAGTTGTCTGACAGAATTAGCAGAGCATGGTTGAAAAGGAGATGACTGCAGTGCTGTCGTACTAATACAATGGCTAATAATTCCCTCTGGTTTATGTTTAACAGAGACTGATCCTCGGACCATAGCCCGCTGGTCTGTAGGTCGAGAGGATTCAGAGTCGCCCCCAATCCAGATCGCTGGCGTCTGCGGTGATAATACGATCTGGAGGGGAAGGGGGGGGGGGGGCTAAGGAATGCCTTGAGTGATCCAAGTCAGATCTTGCCATCGTATAGATAGATCATAAATTTGATTGTTCAAAGGAATGAACATGTCTAATGGGTCGAGATTCGGGCTCCAATTTTGAAGGAGATAAAAGTGAAAGGGCCAAAGATACAGTCTGCTGAGTGGAATGAGATCGGTCACTGAGTTGCAAAGGCCGAAAGAACTCCCTGGCTGTAAGTTAACTTGGTTCGCTTTGTGAAAATAGCGTGCGAACCCGCTGATAATTTGAGCTTTGTCAAGAGGAAATCGAACTATGTTGAGACGAGTAAGAAATTCCATCCCCAGATGCGTGAAAGTCTGAGAAGGAACTAAATATGACTTCACCCAGTTGGGGTGCAATCCCAGAGACTGTAGGAGCTTGAGAAGACACTGAACATCCCTCTTCAAGGGGGATTTGTCCGCATCTCTCTGGAGAATGTCGTCCAGATCGGCTGACGTGAGTGAAGAATGGGGGTCAATGGGCCCGATGAAAGGCCACGACCTGATTCATGAGACGTGTGAATACCCACGGAGCTAGATTGAGTCCGAAAGGCATTGCTATGAACTGATACGCAATGCCACGGAACGAAAATCTGAGAAATTTGCAGGACTGAGGATGAATTGGAACATAGAAATATGCATCCTTGAGGTCTATGCTCGCAGCAGAAAAGTTCTCGTGAATAGTACCACGGACTGATCTGAAAGTCTCCATACTGAATTTTGGAGCTTTGATGAAGAGATTCAGAAAACTTAGATTGTCAACGGGTCTAGAAAGAGACGGCCATTGAACTCTGGCTACTGAAGGCTGAGAACGACCTCGATCGCCTCCTTCTCTAAGAGCACGTGAATCTCGGTGTGTAAAAGGAGAGCTCGTTGGGAATCTGAGGGAACAGTAGTGGGGAACGAATTGCAAGTAAGAGAAGTCTGTTTACAAAAGAAATTCTTAGACCGAACTGAATAACTTGGTGAACCCAAGGATCCGCAAAAATCTTGAGCTATTGCGGAAGAAAAAGACCAATCCGCTCCCCCCCCAACCCCAACCCCCCACTGGAAGCAATTCGAGGTGTGGTCCATTACTTGCGAGAGGGACGAGGCCTGTCTGAAAAGAAACGACCTCCACCTCGTTTTCTCATACCTCTGGTTCTTCTAGATTTGCTGGGAAGGAGCAGGCTGTGATTAAGCCGAGGACCTGTAAGAAGACTGACGGTGATTGTAACCTCGTCCTCTTCTCGACGAGCCCCTGTTGTCAGCTGAAAGCTGTCGTGAAAGAAGTTGTTGCTGCGAATATTTTAGAACTCCTTTCTGAACATTTGAAATGGCGTCATCAAAAGGGAGCTTATGTGAGATAGAAGTAGAACATAATTGGTGACGATGAACATCTTGCAGGGTTAGATTGAAGCATTGCATCCCTTCCGAAAAGTTCAAGATTGGTGGCGTTAACGGCAGAAACGCTAAGGGCATTCATACCACAACGAGACATGGTCGAAAGGTTGGAGCGGTATCGTCCATCTGCTCGTCAAGAGAAACTCTGGCTGATGAAGCCGCAGAAAAATGGTCTGCATATGAATATGTATTTGAATGATTTCTCTATAGAGACCCAAAAGTGACTCGCAAACATTGGACGGAACACTGATGGATCTGGGCATGACAAGCTTCAAAGAAGCAGCATCGTCATCCCGCACCAACAGATTTTCAGAAATGAAATCCCCGGAGCTATGATACTTCCTATACTGTCACTGAGGAAGAGAAGCACCAATTCTATTGAGGAAGAAGACTTCGAAGCTGAGAATCAACAGTAGCAAAGATATCGTCTACTAATTGAGACTGAATGGGTTTCCTGAGAGAGGAAGGTTGAAAAGCAGGGTTAGCGGACCTTCTCTCAACCATGCAGAAACGACGAGTAGACTGAGGTTGTACATTGGGTACAGCCTCCGGAACATGTTGAAAAACAAACTCCAGTGATTCTGTTAAATCTGAAATTTGACATGAAGCAGACTCGTCATAAAAATCATCATCTACATCGTCATTATCAATATCATCAGATGTGACGTAATCAGAATCAGTAGCTGATGAAGGAGCGACCATAATCGGAGCATCGGAACTAGAGTCGCCGCTTCGCTTGGGTGCCGGATCAGAAGAATGGTCAGCGGGTCTCTTATGAGAGATCAATGATTCTGCTAGAGAATTGAAAGTCTTGGCAAAATGCTCGTAGACAGAATTCAGGCTGACATCAACGTGTTCCTCTGGCAGAGACCTGAATGAGACGGAACGACGTTGTGGCGTAGCTAATTATCTGTTCAGCGGAACAGTATGAGAGATTCGCTGCGAAGCATGCCTATGAATGCTGTAAGGAAAAGTGTGATGAGGTGGCGCGTTGATGGGAGCGGGCCACAACACCAGGTCTGCTAAAAGGTCCGACCAACTGTGACTGATATGAAGCGGACAAAACAGCAGAATTATCGTAAGTAGCGGACTCGTAATGTGGATATTGTGCCCGACAAGCCGCTACTTCGGCGGCGTTAGTACCAAAGTAAGAGCCAGGGTACTGGGTGGAAACAGCCTGGCAGCTGCCAATTTGTACTTCATGTAGCTTCACGTGTTGATACATGACCATTTTCGTTGACTGATTGCATCAACAGTTGTCAATGAGCCCACATTGGACTGAGGTTCGTGAAAGCTGATCTAAAGAACCCGACCTACCTGAAGAGCTATCACCATAAGACTGAACCTGAGTGAGTGGGCTTGAAGTGGCAGACAACCCTTAAGTTATGCACCTACCAGGTGCAATGCCCACACTGATCTCCAAAACATAGGACGAAGTATATTTGTCGGGATCCCGACGTAACGTCGGACCCGGTCGAATGTAACAGAGTCAACATGGACTGAGTCATCTGGAAGGGTTAAGCGTATGTCGTTTAAACATTTATATTTTATTTTTGTCAAGCCTCCATAAGTGTTAATATATAGAGAGAGATAATGAGACTTCAGATTTTATTCTGATGGAATTGATATTAGTTCCTGATGGAAATAGGAAGAAGTAAAGGGACTTCATATTTTATTCTGACAGAGAGAATATCTTATTTCTGATGGAAGCAGGATTTAATGATGTTTGAAATGTTGCTGTGTCTTTCTCACGATCATAGAAGTAATTGGGAAGTATCATACACTCCTCGACATCCGTAAACGGATCTATAAGCGGATGCTTTTTAGACTATAAACAATATTTTATGAAATAATCTAAGTAATTGAAGGCGTAAGTACCTTCATGACAAAGCACAATAGGATGCTAGTCAACATTCTGCAGAGTCACTATGATAATGCAAATATTAGAAATATTATTGTAAAATACTGTGTGGGCTGCCGGTACAGCTCAACACAGAAGTAAGGTAACTTCACATGTTCTGCATGTGGTGTTAGTGTGGTTTGGCAGTTTCTGTAAAGAACATTTGAGAAAGTTTCAACCCACACTGTTCGGTTCGTGACGCACATGATTGACGTCATAGACTAAGTCCACAGTAGGTGTGAGCTGGCTGTTTGTGATATAAGTCGATGTTTTCCACGAATCCGGCAGTGCTTTTTCCATCCAGCACCCGGTGTGTCCTCCATCTAGAGCACCGCAGTAGCACTTAGAATTTTGAGAGTGAGAGAGAGCACTAAGAGAGGCCAGTTTTCTTTTGACTTATTAAAATTATAATCACCATACCGATTCGGAGTTGTCAGTTGACTGAAGTTACAAAGAACCTGTTCCCAACCCTAAAGCAATGTGCAGCCAGTGGAAAAGGAGATCAGTGGACAGCAGACTGGGCGAGACCACAGGGGAGAGGACTCCCTCCATAATCTAGGCGATCAAGAACAGGAAAGAACTGCTACTACTTTGGTAGGGAGCCACGGCCCTATCGAAGGAGGTTTTCAAACACAGTAACCCTCACACGTCCGGTTGTCTGGTGTCACAACGGCCAGATGCACTGCCCACCTGAGGTGACCTCGCAATCCGTAGTGTTACACGGCATTTTATTGGTGCCGTTCACAGGATTTCAGTCCAAATTGACAGACAGATCAACAACCATCTACAGCACCAGGTTAGTGTAATTTATTCTTTTGATGAATAGCTAGAGTTGGTTGGTGACAAATTTTACATTTGTATTTGGCAAAATAATTAGATTGATTGAAACAGCGATCAATGTGCAACACTGAGCCCAAAATATTTTCATGTACATCTGATGACCCTTTGGCTGTAACTTTTGCAGAATTTTGTGACAGTGTGAGACCAAAATATTTAGAATTCCAGACTAATTTGGTATATATAAGAAAGACTGTATTAGTCAGCAAACTTTCGTCTTGTTGTCTGCTGATTCGATTACGAAATTCAGTGTACAACAGGTTAGAAAAAATCTATCATTGACATTGGCACTACGACCCAGACATTTAAGTACCCCTTCACAGATGGAGAAATTGAAAATCCCGAGAAAACGTTGATGCAAGTAATTAAAAATGTTAAACCTAATGATTCCACTTCCCCTGAGAATTGAGCCCAACAACCCAAATTCACGCTACATTAAATACATACAAACTTTAAACACTGTGACAGTTTGTAATTGTTGTGATTTACTATTTGAACAACACATAACAGTAAATAAAGAAGACAAATCGATAGTGCATTGTGACGTAAAAGTTAGACCTATTCCTAAATACACAATTCCCCTAGAAGGCGAACCCCCACTAAAGAAATTAAAGAAAAATTAATTCTAAATAGGCTGTAGTAAAATAAAATTTACATAATTTAAAATGGATGAGTATGGTGATTTAGTCAATGAGATCCAGAATGTACAACACCAACAACAGTTGGATCAAGCACAACAGCAGTTGTTACAACAACAACAACAACAACAACAATTACTCACCCAACAACAAGCCCAGCAACAGATTCTGGCACAACAACAAAATCAGGGTGACCCACTTAACCCCATAAATGCAATGCAACAACAAATAGATATTTTAAAAGGAAGTGTAGCAAATCAAGCTGATTCAGCAAAAAAGCAAGTAGCTGCTGTGAGTGCCCAAACTTTGGCCAACACAGCAGATAAGTTTACAGGGGACCCTAAGCAGTTTAAAGACTGGATTAAACAAATAGAGTGACATGCTAGGTCCATGGGTAATGATGTAAATGAACTGGTATTCATGGCATTACACAGGTCGGGTGGAGTCATAGCAGACTACATCCAGAGAAGACTGACAATTAAACCTGACATTTCTTGGGAATGTCTTAGGAAAGAAAAGAAAACTAGATTCAGTGACGTTACTGAACCCCAGTATGCCTTGTCAATGTTAAGAACAATCAAACAACAGCAGAATGATAGTGTTCAGATCTATCATGCGAAGTTACTAGATCTGGCAGAGGATGCGTTCGAGTCTGACATATTTGCCACTTCCATTCAGAAACAATTGGTTAATTTTTTATCGATGGCTTAAGAGACCCTGCCATCAGAATGCGATTGCTTCGTGTAGAACCCGCAGACTTAGAGTCTGCTGCAACAAGCGCCATGAAAGAGGAAAATGTCAAAAAGAAATTTGAAATGAGTAGCCATGACTTTAGAGACAAGGAATTCTATCGTCACCAGAATCCCCCTCATGAACAGATGGAAGTCGACCATTATCGATGACCACAGGGTCATGGGCATGGTTTTGGACATGTAATGGAGCAGAAATTTGGAAATTTTGGTAAAGGCCATGGAAGGCCATTTAAAGCCTCAAGCAATGTACATGTCGTAGGTCAGCCGAGGCCGGATTATGTCAGAGTAACATGCTACAACTGTAGACAAGTAGGCCATATCACCCGGAATTGCCATTTGCCAAAACAGGAAAATAGGAAACAGGGAAACTAAATCATTCTGTGTTGAAGCCCGGAATGTGGAACATTCACAATAAAAGGGTTAAAAGAATAAATAGAGTTCCAAAGAAAAACAAAGTATATGTAGATAAAATAGTAGGTGAAAGTGTACAGAAAATTAGTAAACGAAGTAACAGCCCTCTCTCGAGTAAACAAAGTGATTGTATAAATAGTAGTAAGATTAAAGGGAAACAGAAAGTAAAAGAGTTAAATGTAAATGGAACACCGATTCCGACTTCCGTAGTTTTAAAAGTAGATAAACAGAGATTAAGAGGTTTGGTGGATACTGACGCACAGTATAGCTTAATTAGTTACCAGCTGTATAAAAATTTGAAGGATAAACCAAGGCTTGTTAAAAAGTCCTTGTCCTTAAAAGGGGCTGGAGGCAATCTCCTTGATGTCAAAGGAGTGGTCCAACTGAGCTTTCAGATTAAAAACATAGGGTTAACTCACGAGTTTTGGGCTGTCGATATTGAACGCAATCTGATTCTCGGTATTGATTGGTTAGCAAAAAATGGAGTTAGAATCTATTATGATTTAGAATGTTTTTGACTTAAGAACGAACTAATTCCATTAGTGCCAGATATCCACATATCATCGCTAGTAAGGAGCAAGAATCAACTTGTAATTAAACCTCAGACCTGTACTGTGTGTACAGCGAAAATAGTAGGTGGCAAAAGACTGTATGAAACAGATTTATCAGAAGTAAATCCTATAGAAAAAGGATATGTTAGTGAACAGGCAGGATTAATGATAGCAAATACAGTTGTAAACAATAATGACCGAGTAGTGCCGGTCATGATTTGTAATAGCACTGATAAACATTATAAAAAACGAGGTTGTGTACTAGCTAGAGTGTCACCTGTAATTGATTCAAGTGTGAAGACTGTCAATGAAGTAGTGAGAAACAATTTTTCAACTAATAAGATAAACTATGATGAAATACCCGCCCCAGCAGATAAGAAAACTGAAGTGGAAATGATAATTAGAAATAACGTAGATTTATTTGCTGCAACAGATGCACAGTTAGGAAGCACTGATGTTGTAAAAATGAGAATAGACACACAGGGTCATGAACCAATCAAACTGAAACCTTATAGGGTTCCTTTAATGAAATGAAAAATAATGGATACTGCCATAGACGAGATGTTAGAAGCAGGTATTATCCAGAAATCTAGGTCACCATGGAGCTTTCCATGTTTACTTGTTGGAAAGAAGGATGGCACAAGTAGGTTCTGCGTGGATTATAGGCAATTAAATAAAATAACTAAACCCATTAGTTGGCCTCTTCCAGTGATAGATGACCTCTTGAGTTTATTGACTGGAGCAGTTTACTTTACAGCACTAGATCTGAAGTCCGGATATTGGCAAATTGCTATGGCCCCCGAAGACAAAGAAAAGACAGCATTTACCTGTCACAGAGGTTTGTTTGAGCATAATGTGATGGGTTTTGGATTACAAAATGCACCCTCGATATTTCAGGAATTGATGTCTGTAGTCCTGCAGGACTGTGAGGACTTCGCCCTAGCATATTTAGATGACATATTGATCTTCTCAAAGACTGAACAAGATCATCTTGAACACCTGGAAAGGGAGTTTCAGAAATTAAGAAAGCATAATCTAAAATTAAAATTGAAGAAGTGCTTCTTCTTTCAAAGGGAAACAAATTATTTAGATTTTGTAGTAAATGAACATGGGATTAAACCGGACATGCAAAAAGTTGAAATAATTAGGTCACTAGAACCCCCAACTACCGTAAAGGGAGTACGGAGCTTTCTGGGAATGACAAGTTATTATAGAAGGTTTCTACCAAACTTTAGTGAGATTGCAAAACTGCTAATTGATTTGACATGAAAATATGCAAAATATAAGTGGACAGAAGAGTGTCAAAGAGCTATTGAATATTTAAAAGAAAGTTTAACGGTAATACCATGCTTGGGATACCCTGATTTGAATAAAGAATATATATTATATACGGACATTAGTAACACCTGTATAGGTGCTTTTCTTACCCAGCCTTGTGAGGTAAACCAAGAAGAGGTTCTGTATGGAGTCAAAAATGAGAAACCAATTTATTTTCTGTCCCACAGGTTAAGTGACACCCAGTGTCGGTGGTCGACCATTGAGAAAGAGTGTTTTGCAATCCATTATTCACTGCAAAAATTAAATCATTACTTAAATGGAGCAAAATTTACAATTAAGACTGACCATCAGCCTTTGAAATACGTGCTTAGCTCACCGATGAGTAATAGGAAAATTTAGACTTGGGCATTGAACATAACAGGGTATAATTGTAAAATTGAATATATAAAAGGGACCAAAAATACCTGTGCCTATTTGTTGTCTCAGTTACCGCATAAATTAGAAAATTCAGAGATCCCAACTGAAGACCTAGATGTAGATATTTCCGATAAAACCTATGAGATAGGAGTCTTAAATACAAATGGTGAGATTGAACCACAATACCCTGAGACACCAGAAGTCATAACTATTGAACTATTTGACATGACAGTTGAACAACAAAAAGATGATGAAATTAAAGAAATAATTAAGTTATATGAAAGCAACAACCCACCACCAGCTGTTAGTAGTAGAAATATAATGATAAAAGGAATTCTATATTACATTAGTAATTCAAATGATGATCCCACATTGAGAATGTATATTCCAAAACACCTAAAATCGGAAGTGTTAAAACAATACAATGATGATGCTGGACATATAGGCATAGATAAAATATTTGCATCTTTGGTGCACAAATATTATTGGAAAAACTTGTATAAGGATATTTATAAATATTGTGAACAATGTATTACTTGTAAGGCTAGAAATTTACAAACGGTTAAGCCACCATTGCAATTAACAGACATTCCACCTTATCCATTTGCAAAAGTAGGTTTAGATGTCAGCGGACCGTATCCTACAACGCTGAGTGGAAATAAATACATAGTCAGTTTTATAGATATCTATAGTGGATAGCCTGAAAGCTTTGCCATCCCTGATAAAAAGGCAGACACAATAGCCCAATTGTTATTGGAGGAAATATTCCCAAGATTTGGTGCACCCTTACAAATATTGACCGATAATGGCACTGAGAATGTAAATCACATCATACAGGAAGTGTTAATAAAATTAAATGTAAGTCATGCTGTGGCGTCATTTTATCACCCTCAGTCAAATGCTAAGGTCGAAAGGTTCCACAGGATGTTACATGATGTATTGGCAAAGTTGAGTCAAGATCAATTACAAACTTGGGACTTGCACTTAAATCAAATATTGGCCACTATTAGGTTTCACCCAAAGGAATCAACCAAATATTCCCCCTTTTATTTGTTGTATAATAGGGATGTTGTCTTACCATTGGATAATTTATTACAACCACATCGTAAATATTTGGGAGAAGAATTTCATAAGGTGGCACTTCAAGAACAACATCGAGCTTTTCGACTGGTACATCAAAATTTGAAAAAAGCAAAAAATAAACAAAAGAAATATGCCGATAAAAATAGCAAGGAAATTAACTATGAAGTTGGTGACCCAGTTTATTATAAAGATAATCAGAGGCACAGTAAATTACAAAATAAATGGAAACCATAATACAGAATTATTGAGAAAACTGGGCCAGTTAGTTTTAGACTCCGGGATCAGTTAACTGGCAAAACTACTAAATGTCATGCTGAAAACATCAGAAAAGCAAATTTAGATTGGGAAATCCCCAAAAAGGGTGTGTTAAATCAGGCATTACAACAGCAAAGATACGTCGTGCCCCCAGAAGGTAGTGAATCCAATTCAGCTACAGATTCAGAGGATATTCCCTTAAACAGAATAGCTGGCAGATACAGCCGTGCAAGAGAAAATTCATCATCAGAAGATGATATCCCCTTGACAGAATTGCGTAAGCAAATACACGAAAATCAGTTAAAAGATAGGGAAGTGGAGGATGAAGAGAGTTAACCTCTGAAGGTATGGGTATAGACAGTTCTTCTGATAACGACAATCAAATAAGTGAAATAAGTGAAATAGAACAGCCAGAAATGGATCAAAGTAAAGAACCAAATGACAATTTAGAAATTAATCTAAGTGCTACAATGAGTACAGGTGAAAATAAAGATGAAAATCTATCTATTACTCTAGCTAAGATAATTAAAGGTAAAAGTCAATCTAATACTTCAAATGAGATAATTAAGAGACAAAGTGTGGAGGAAGGTGAAACAGAGAAAATCAATAGGATTGCAATTATAAATGCTGTCCTTGGAGCACTACGATCGATTGTGTAAGTTGCTGAATTGTGGAAGAAGACTAGGCTTCCATGAGTAAACAGGACTCCTTAAAAGTAAATAAAATACTGCATGATACTGACATGTCACTGATAATCAACAGTGGGGGATCTTGTTTACTTGATAAATGTGGGTGTATAACTAAACGATAATTTAACCCTGTGTTAAAAACGTTGTAGTAAATTGTAGGATAATTTACTATTTAGTGTTGGTAAGGTTTAGGGCCCTATTAAACTGCACCAAACACGGAAGCATGCAAGTAAGTAGAAGAATCAGAAGTTAAAAGAATTAAGTATTAGAAGTTTAAGAGAATTAAATACATTCATCAGTGTTAAGTGAAGTAGAGTAGAAGTAATACAGTTAAAATAGAAATAGTAGTAAAATTCAGCCGCCAATCGAAATAGAGATAGAAAATAGTGGAATGGGAACTGAAGGAAAACTTTCTTTCTCTCATTACAGGAGAAAGATGATGTTTCAACTCATAATAATAGTCCTGATAATGGTGTTGGCAAGCAGTAACGAAACTAAATCTAGGGATTTTATAGTGAAACGTAACGTGATTTTCCACAAGGAAAAAAAAATTACTTTAGTGAATTCTGACTGGACAATAGGGTTCTATATTGACTTAGAACTTTTTGAGACATATTTACAACATGTAGGTAGGAGCATAGAGGGTGTAAGGAAAGTATTTCACGAGGTTCCAGGCAACATTAAAGATATAACTAAATTATGGATTACGCCAGCCCCAGTAGTAGGAACCACCCAAAAGCAGATTTCCGGGAAACAAACAAATCATGGTAGGTGGGCTAAACAATTATTACATTCAGGATTTGATGACTTGTTTCAGGGACTAGTTCGTGACATAAATTCTGTGATACAAAAGTATGAGTTGGTACTCAAACAGTTTGATGGTTACAAACAATTGCACTGCAGAGACAGACAAGCTTTATTGACATTTATAGGCGACGCCCTGTCGTTTCTATTTGGCACCGCTAGTTCCTCAGACTTGGACACAATAAACCATAATATTGGCATTCTTTCAAAGAATCAACGAACCCTACAACATCTGGTTGAAAAAAGGTTTTACAATAATGAATGTTACACGTAAACAGGTACAACACAACAGACACTCAATTAGTCACATAATAACATCATTAAGGACCCTGTCTGCCCGGATAACTGACATTTACAAGGTTGTGTCCATGCGACTCGCTTTCCTGGAATTTTATACACAGTTACATCATAAATTACAGCTATTAGTTCATGAGGTCGATCAAATGACTAATCAAGCAAGATTTTACACTGAACATCTACACACACAATTTAACTCGTTGATAGCATGACAGTTAGTGCCTAGTGTGATTGAAGTAAAAACGCTACACAATGTTTTAGTAGATTTAAAAACGCACCTACCTGCTCATTTAAAGTTGCCCTTTGATGAAACAACAGAATTGTGGAAATATTACAAGTACTTGTCCAGTAGTGCCGTGTTTGAGAATCAGCGGTTGATTATTGTGGTGAAACTACCACTAGTAGATGTCCGTAAGACATTTGAGCTATACAAGACATATTCCTTGCCTTATCCTTTGGTTAATGCAACTATGAAATTAAATCCACAATTTAAATCCCTAACAGCGCAACATAAATTGGAAACCGAGTATTTGAAAATAAATAAGAAACGCACACACATAGCTCACTTAACTAATGCACACACCTGTTTGAGTAATACTTTGGAATTTTGTTCCTTGGATGGCGTCATGCACACAGTACGACCTGAAGCTTACTGCAGTCAGGCTTTGTTTCTGGGAAATGAAAAATCAATACAGTTAGCTTGTTCAGTGGAAGTGAAAATCAATACAATCTTACCCAGTGCAATGCAAATTGCCCATGGTGTATGGTTTGTTAGTACACGTGACCCTTTGCCATTTGCTGTCTCATGTGCTAATACTACCAACACCCGTACTTTCACTATTGACCCACCTATTGGCATGTTACAATTACCCCCAAAATGTTCTGCTACTAGTGCCACCATTCAAATGATAGCATATTTACATGGAAATACTAAAGAATGTTATGAGGCCATGGAAACAAAATTATTAATTAATCATAACACCACAAACTTCCGCTTGTGGTCCCCATTGTTTACGAAATTTCCAACTTTGACAAATGTAGTTTTTCCCAGACAGCTTAAGGACGTCGATCCAATTCCAATAGAATCATTTATTGATCAACTTGAACACCTTGATACGATATCGGAGACGGATACGAAATCCTGGTTATCACCTTGGAGTTACAGTGTCTCCTCTATGATATTTGCTTTAATAGTAATAGGATGCGTTGCATATTGTTGCTGTAGAAAACAGCTTTGTTTAAAGCTGCATATTTGGCGCGAGAGGCGTGAAGCCGCTCGTATCCGAAAATGCAGGCTGGCGATGATTCGGCATTTACTGCAAGAAACACAAATTAACCAAGACCGCCAACTTGAGGCTATTCAGCAATTCAGTGAATTGTGCAAAATAGTTTGTGCAGGACCAGGTTCCGAACCTATGCGGAACGCAGATCCAAATGAGTACTTGACAGCGACAGCAGCTTGTCCAATGAAACCAGAAGAGATTGAAATGGAAGAATTATCACCTGAATGAGATGCAGAGACCGGCGAGTTCGTATATGCAGAGCCCCGTGTTCTGTTTGTAACCAGCCCTGAGTACATCACACCAGTTCCATAGAAAGTGAAGCGAGATGTACATAGACACAATAGACTTTGGTTGACAAAGCAATTCTATAGACATATAGACAATGTAATCAGTGTTTTCTGTAATCAAAGGTGTTTTATGTATATAGTATATCCTAGTCAGAAAGTTGAGTATGAGTGACCAGACCCTTTAAACCTTTTAGAAAGGTAGTCGGTATATTCGACGTTGTATTAGTAGAATTAGTAGGATTCTAGTCCATGAATCCCTTGCGATGTGATGATACTCTTACGTCACATTGAGGTTGCTGCACAGCAAACCTGGTCACAGAGTAGTACTAAGTTCAAATGGGTTATGTACAGTTGAACCCAGTTTGATGTTGTAGTGGTATTTTACCGTATATATTTTGTCATACCCACCTGACAGACGCCCTCGTTGACACTGTTACTTTCCTTTTCTGGAGTTTTCTTGTTCCCACAAGAAAACCTTGGTTGGGGGAGTTGTGTAACAGAGTCAACATGGACTGAGTCATCTGGAAGGGTTAAGCGTATGTCGCTTAAACATTTATATTTTATTTTCGTCAAGCCTCAATAAGTGTTAATATATAGAGAGAGATAATGAGACTTCAGATTTTATTCTGATGGAATTGATATTAGTTCCTGATGGAAATAGGAAGAAGTAAAGGGACTTCATATTTTATTCTGACAGAGAGAATATCTTATTTCTGATGGAAGCAGGATTTAATGATGTTTGAAATGTTGATGTGTCTTTCTCACGATCATAGAAGTAATTGGGAAGTATCATACACTCCTCGACATCCGTAAACGGATCTATAAGCGGATGCTTTTAGACTATAAACAACGTTTTATGAAATAATCTAAGTAATTGAAGGTGTGAGTACCTTTGCGACAAAGCACAATAAGATGGTAGTCAACATTCTGCAGAGTCACTATGATAATGCAAATATTAGAAATATTATTGTGAAATACTGTGTGGGCTGCCGGTACAGCTCAACACAGAAGTAAGGTAACTTCACATGTTCTCCATGTGGTGTTACTGTGGTTTGGCAGTTTCTGTAAAGAACATTTGAGAAAGTTTCAACCCACACTGTTCGGTTCGTGACGCACATGATTGACGTCATAGACTAAGTCCACAGTAGGTGTGGGCTGGCTGTTTGTGATATAAGTCGATGTTCGCCACGAATCCGGCAGTGCTTTTTCCATCCAGCACCCGGTGTGTCCTCCGTCTACAGCACCGCAGTAGCACTTAGAATTTTGAGAGTGAGAGAGAGCACTAAGAGAGGCCAGTTTTCTTTTGACTTAATAAAATTATAATCACCATACCGATTCGGAGTTATCAGTTGACTGAAGTTACAAAGAACCTGTTCCCAACCCTAAAGCGACGTGCAGCCAGTGGAAAAGGAGATCAGTGGACAGCAGACTGGGCGAGACCACAGGGGAGAGGACTCCCTCCATAATCTAGGCGATCAAGAACAGGAGAGAACCGCTACTACTTTGGTAGGGAGCCACGGCCCTATCGAAGGAGGTTTTCATACACAGTAACCCTCACACATCCAGTTGTCTGGTGTCACAACGGCCAGACGCGCTGCCCACCTGAGGTGACCTCGCGATCCGTAGTGTTGCACGAATTGACACGCTCAGACGCCAATTATGTCCTATTTGGTGTTGCTGAGTTAGCCTTAAGGGCCAAGGCGGTACACGAGTCTTTAGACAACACATAGGCTGCCGATTCATTGATTGTATCTGCAACACTCGTCTCGGAGAAAGTCCTAACTCCAGAACACCGCAAGCCTGAGGAATCTGGATGAAGCACCAAACCGGAAACTGAAGTGGTAGAATTATCATACATGTAATCAATCATAGGTTGCATAGGAGGTGCACCAGAAGCTGTTGCTCTCCGCAAATCTTTTTCAGCATTAGCTTTCAAAATGGACTTAACGTCCGACCACATTTTCTTAAACCAAACGCCGCAAACGGCACAATGAAAATCAGGAGAGCATCCATTACAGGAAATGCAATCAGTAAGGTCGTCATCTACATCCTTCCTTTACATTTTACACAAGGAACGGTTCGCGGCATTCAGGATGTTAGAACACGAAAGAAAAAAACAAGTAGGTTATCATAAGCAATGAAATAATTGAACAGGATACATGAAAATTATCATTGAAATTTGAATGTAACCTACATATACATTGAAGAGTAATATAGCTGGGAAAACAAACTTACTGGTGGGACCAAATAACAACACAGCACCGCCTAGCGGGGCAACATATGTCCGTCAAAATTGGAACATGCACAACTTTCTCTGGGGTAAAGTTTGAAATTTTTGTTGACTCGACTATGTCTGTCCCCCCCCCCCCCCTCCCCTCCAATCATTGCCCATTCCCCTGCCCTGTCTGGGGTAGAGGGTTTCAAACTGTATGCTTGTGTGCACACATTTCATATTGTTTTTGTGAAATTTTAGTGTGCAGAATGGAAATGCAAACAATTTTTAGGTGTAGAAGATTCTCCTAGCCGTTTACGATGGTAGCGTCCATTCATTGACAGGTTAACTTCATTGATAACGATTGACGATAGGTGGCGCCAAGGAAAGGGACATTTTGAGGATCATAACCGTTATAAACGGCGAGGATTCTCGTCGTTTAAAAATAAAATGGAGTTATCTGCTCCTGTCACATACACACCGACAATTGATGTTCAACATGGGTGCAACGTTTGAACAATAAAGCAAGTAAAATGTTGAAGGAGAAGGCGACACAATAGTGCAATGTTTCAAGTACTAAAAGGGGGGGGGGGGGGGTAACTCTGGAAATACAAAACAGAGTTACCTGCTCTTGTCACATGCACGACGACAATTGGTGATCAACATGTGTGCAAAGTTTGAACAGTATAGCATGTAACATGTTGAAGGAGTAGACGACACAATACTGTGATGTTTCAAGTACATGTACTAAAAGGGGCATAACTCTGGAAATACAAAACGGAGTTACCTGCTCTTGAGACATGCACAACGACAATTGGTGATCAACATGTGTACAAAGTTTGAAGAATATAGCATGTAAAATGTTGAAGGAGTAGGCTACACAACACTGTAATGTTTTAAGTACTAAGGGGGGGGGGGGGGGGCATAACTCTGGAAATACAAAACAGAGTTACCTGCTCTTGTCACATGCACAACGGCAATTGGTGATCAATATATGTGCAAAGTTAGAACAATATAGCATGTAAAATGTTGAAGGAGTAGGCGTCACAATACTGTAATGATTTAAGTACTAAAAGGGGCATAACTCTGGGAATACAAAATGGAGTTACCTGCTCTTGTCACATGCACAACGGCAATTGGTGATCACCATGTGTTAAAAGTTTGAACACTATAGCATGTAAAATGTTGAAGGAGCAGGCGACACAATACCGTGATGTTTCAAGTACTAAAAGGGGGCATAACTCTGGAAATACAAAACGGAGTTACCTGCTCTTGTCGCATGCACAACGGCAATTACTGCTCAACATGTTTGTAAAGTTTGAACAATATAGCATGTAAACCTTTGGAGGAGTAGGCGACACAAACATTGTTTACAGACAGACAGACAGACAGACAGACAGACAGACAACACCATAACATAATACGTCCGTCAAAAAATGACGGGCGTATAAAAAGTGGTCTGTAAGCAATAATAATAAAAATAATTTTGCGTAGGTTGAACAAAAGAGTGGCAAACTAACAAAGACGCATATAAAATTACGCGAAATCTATGGATCCCAGACCAAAATTAAGCCCCGGCACCCCACCAAAACTTGAATTTAAGTGTGGGGGGGGGGGGGGGGGGATTTTAAAAAGAGGCCAGAAGGGCCTAAAAACACCTAAAAAGGGGAGAAATTTAAACCTTCAGTAGGGCCCAAGTCAATCATTTCCACCCAGTAAGCAAATGCTAAAATACACCCTGCAGAGGAAAAACAGTCCGAGACCCAAGCCTATACCGTAGAATTACGCCAAAGTGAAGGAATAAAGATGTGTAGATTAACAATAAAGCGGTAAACACCCTTATAAATGCATATTAGACAGTGGAAATGATCACTGTAAACATCTAAAGCAATTTGAGAAGCAAATAAATTTGCACGAAAATAGGTGACACCATTTTGTTTCGTTTTGATAACTTCTAAGATAATTTTCAAAAGCACTTTCCTGGAGGAAACTTCACAGAATCCTGTACGAATCCATCCATTTCCTAGCATAAAAATCAGTGAAGAATCCACCGAAACACCTCTATGAATCCTACAACTGCAATAACTTGAAATTTTTCACAGCCGAGAAATTTTCGCATCCAGCTGCAGGAAGTGAAAAAAAGGAAATTGGTTCTTTGCGCATGTTTTGGTGGGAATATGGACAATAAATAGGTGACTGTTCAAGGATGATCATATTCACCAGGCTCTGTGTCCTTACACAAATCGGCGTCTGATGAATCCGGTTTGGTTTTCTTTCTGTCTTTTTGACAGTTTTACAGTCTCCTAGGGGTGTTTTTCTTAGGGACTTCTACTTCTGCACTCTTTTTTACCTGAGCGGAAAGAGGAAGATTAGGCAATTTGTATCACTTTGGTAAGTGGAGAAAAAATAGGGGAGGGTGGACATCACGATCGCGTTTACGGGAAATTAACATACTTTCAGTTTGCTAGGATTAAATTTAACCAACCACATTGTGGCCCAATTCTTGACAACAGATAAATCATAGCTGAGAATAACCGATGTTTGCAGTGGGTTTTCGACAATAATGTACAAGGACGTGTCGTCAGCAAATAACCTTATACTACTAGCTAGGTTCTCAGTAATGTCATTATTTATTTACTTATTTTTTGTGTTTAAGGTCATATACTCATGCACAATGGCTAATCATGACCGTGACAGTTTTACGGGTGGAAGAAGCCGGAGTACCCGGCGAGAACCACCAAGCAATGACGAGAATCTGCCAGCTCCCCAACATCGTAACTCCGCACTGCAGCACAGGCAGGGTTAGATTGAAGACATGCATACCATCGACGTGCAGTACGCCTCAGTACACGGTGTCACCGTGCCCCATGTGGACAATCGGGGTTAAGTGCCTTGCCCAAGGACACAACGCGGGAGTCCGAATTGATTGCTCAGACGGTCACCGATCCAATAATTAACCGAGCTCGATGTTGCTTAACTTCGGTGATCTGACGAAAACCGGTTACCGCAATGCCACCGAGCCCCCAGTAATGCCATTGATATATATTGAAAATAGTAAGGGCTATAAGATAGACCCTTGCGGGCGCCTGCCTTGATTATTCTCCAAGAGGATTGAGCAGAGTTAACGACAACACGCTGGGACCTATCGCGGAGGTAAGATGTGAGAAACAAAAGTAGATCGCCACTTGCCCGGGGCCCGTCTGGCAGTTGATTTTAGGGAGAAGTGACTTCTCCCTCCAGAGATTTTAGGGAGAAGTCAGGGGCAAGGAGGGAGAAGTCAGAAAAAGCATAAAAATTGTTTGCCACTACATTTAAGGGCACTGTGAAGTAGATTACTAGATCGACTGTCAAATGAGCAATCTAAACTTTGAAATCTGCTGCCTCCGGGCAGTACAGTTCAAATTTTAACGTTCTCCACCCTTCACATTATTTATTTGGGACAATGTGAAATTCAAAGCATGGAAACTATTGTAATCAATGGTTGGGAAAGAGTTAAGGGGAGTCCTCATTCATCTATACTGTGTTCAACCAGACATATCATATATTATGGCAAGGTGGTAGTGGTGAATATGAACTGACCACTTAAAAGTTAGTTTTATTAACTGGTTGAGATCTAAATCATTTTTAAAGGTGATTTGTAACCTGGGTATTTTTGTCAAAGATACCACACTACCAGCAATAGTGGCCACAGAGTAGCAAGATTTTGTTCATAAATTATTGTTTTGTTGCAATTTATTGGAGAGTGCCAATAGGCACTCCCAAATGAATTGCAACCAATCACCTTTATGTAAAAAAAACTTTCTTCTGCTGAGCAAAAATCAAGCTAATGTATACAGTATTGGGCCACTAAAGTGGCTTTCAGCACTTTTTAATGGAGCCATGATAGGCACTTCTAGCACTCAAACAGTTAACTAAAAACAAAGATGCACATTTAATCTTCAAAAGCACTCAAGTTGATTTAAATGTACCTAAGAGCAGCGAAAGTGAAATTTATCACATATTTTGAGAGTGTTCTTCATCACAGGCTTTTTTTAAAAAGATATTTAAAGTATTTAAAATAAATTTCAAATTTACAAAAGAAGCTGGGTCTGCCATGGTTTCTGAATGTCTTAATTAAATTGAAAAGTGTAGTTAAAAGGTTTTCAATATTTTTCGTTAACTGAGTGTTATTAACAGTTTGAGTTAATTTAGTTCTGAGGTCATAAGGGGTAATTTACAAATATTTCAGTTGTCTCTTCTCTTCTGCGCGGGATTTTTGCCACTGCACAGAAAAACGAGTTTCTGACGGCCATCGTACATTGATACATGCGATTGGTGCAATGGAGACTTGCCATTCTCATCCTCCCTAATATTTGTGATTTATAATCACAGCCTGGTGAGTCAGAATGGATATTCTATTTTTAAAAAGACATGTTTGTGCTGGTTGCTACCAGTAAGGGCGAATTGTTTAAACACAACAATACGCCATTGCAACTCTTTTGAGGTTAAGGGGTCGTCCAACCTAACTTTGGTCAATTTTTTTGACATTTTTCCAAATGCCTCAGAAACAGATGAGAAGTAAGGAAAGGCAAATTATATATCAAAAGAATGAGTAAAGTGCATAGAAAAGGTACATATATTTTTTTTCAGGAAAAAAAGTGAATTTTATGATTTTGAAGAAGATTAATTTGCCAATGGCATAAGTAACGAACCGGTAAAACCACAAAATAATCGGTAATTCGAAAGCCTTGTCCCCAATATAATGATAACATACTACAGACTCGGAGAATGGGCTTTTTTGACACACACTCTGGTGGGTTTTCATGTTTGAATGTAATAACACTAACACAAATTTTGGATGTTCCGGATGTGGCCATATTTCAATGATGTTTATTCCGGTCATGTGATTACCATGTGGTTCTTGCAGAAATACTCAATTTGGGCAATCGTAAGAATGCAAGGACGTGATCACGCCCTTTATTTGTTCGAGACAATGTATGAGCGGATTTGCAAACAGGTGACAGCAAATACCTCAGCTGTTAATGTCATAACTGCAAAATATGGTTCGAAATCCCTCTCGTGTTTACAGGCCGTCTGAACTTTTTTGTTGACAAAAAATCTGAATTATTGCGCACTAGAAAGACAACATGAACCACCTGTCAAAAAATAACCTAGTGTATAAAATCGGGACGATACACATAAAATAAGCCAATATACATAACAAAGTAAGCAGAATGATTCAGAAATCACTTTTTCACGAAGTATATTCCAAGTGACCTGGAACTATATTGAGCGTGTTGATTTCCCCCGATGTTGTTATTTACTTCCTAGTAACCATGGAATTTGTCGCGGCTGTGTTTGATGTCTGCAAAGGTCCAATTGAAGATGGTTTGAAAATGGTGCATTCGCGCTTTTAAATAAGGTGCGCTTGGACGATGCTGAGAATTTAGTTTTTTCTTGCAACCAACCATACTAACACAAGCGTCGATCAGTGTCTTTTGTCATCGTTTTACACTGACAAATGTTACAAATCTCCTTCACCGGAAACTATCTCCCAATTTGCATATCACAATAAACATAACCACTGTCAGCATGGCCGTGTGGTCAAAACCGAAACGAATTATCGAATCCACGGTAAACATTAGCTGCAATTGGCTTTTAAACAAATGAAATACACGAAATATTCGCAATTTCTTCATTATCCACACTGAGTTACTTTTTAACCAGACCACATGCGTTCAGTTTCGTTTGTCGGCATCAAATTGATATAGTTCATGGTAATTAATAGTACGAGAAGGCGAAAGAAGCCAAATATTTCCCATCATCTATAAATTAATTAAAATTGATAATTCCTTTTATTTTACTGAAATTATGAATTAATAAGGTGGGTGTGTTGCGATTATTATGCCCCAGACCTGGAAGTTGGAAAATCAAAGGTGCATCTAGGGCCGTGCAGTGGTGACCTCTGTCCTCTTAGTCTTACTCATTCATCATTACATGTACCAACATTCTCCCTTGTATCTCAACTTTGCTACTCCAGTTTGAAGGATATTGGGTGTTGTGATCGAGCAACATGGGGGGAACAATGCCTGTGTAACTGCTGTAGATGTGTTTCTTCCCACATTTTTTCAGAGTCGTGGTACTTTTTCACTCTTTTGAGTTAGAAAATTTTGTTTATAACTAGTTGATTTGATACAATTTGTTGCAAAGTGCCTGCTGATACCCTCAAATGTATTGCTACAAAATATTTCTGGTGGAGAATTTATTCATATTACTTATCAAGCAACAACCTAATGAATATTCTGTATAAAGCAACCAATCTGATGTTTGACACTTTTATCGGAGCTATTTTGAAGGCTTATGGAACTCAAAATGTTGATTATGGCAGGACTTTTCTATTCACCCATTAATCGATAAATTAAGTTTTATAGTTGGAAGTAAGAAGCATGAAAGGTCCAGAACTAAAAGTCTAAAAAGAATGTTTTGTAATGTAACATGATTTTTGCAGGTACACTTATTTGGAGGGTTACCTGTCTGATAGTGTCTGGAACATATGTGGCCAGGATCTTCAAAAAGAAAAAAAGAGTTAATCTTTGAGAAAAAAGGCATATGCCCTGAGTACCGGAGGTAGAGTCATACAAGGAAGAGAGCCCCACCCCCCCCCCCCCTTTCCCGGGGAAAATTTTTGTGTCAAATGGAAAATGGAGATCACTTGTCACCTTTTGGGGATTGCTTTGTGTACTGCATTCATGAAAGAAATGTGTGAGACCCTCTGGATGTGCCATTCTGATCTCAATATGCCAATAAGCCTCCTTGGGGAAAGTCCATGCAATAATGGTTATGTAAGGTTGATTTGATGTGTTTTGAATAACAATGTACTGTTAAGTACATTAGATGGTTTATTGCAGTGACAGGTTACAGTTACCCTTATTTCTTCTCCAACAGATATCATGAGTGTTTTGGTGTCCAAGAGTAAACAAAGCTATTACACTTATTGATAAACCAGACAAATTTAACAATTTAATCACTATCAAATTGATGCATGGGATAAAAGTGGTTACAGTGCAAGGGATTTGTAAATATATTTATTCAACTACAATGTATGACTTTGCAGTGCATTCTACATAGGAGAATATCATAGTTTCTTTCCAAACCACCACAGTGACACATACATCTTTATATTGGGAGACACTCTTTTGTCCTTCCATATTTCTTCTGGTGGACTCCTTCAAGTTGACCTTTGTTGAACTCCCCAAATCAAAACATAAACAAAAGAAAATGTCTGCCTTCAATCACTGAGCACTCCACTTTTAACATTTGGTCTCAATCTTTATCACTTTCATGAATTAGGAAAAGATTTCTTCGAGTATGGACTTCAATGTTTATAGAATACAGCTGTTATTTTATTTTGAGGTATTTTATTGTAAAAATTTTGTTCTCTTACTTATGCCATAGCAGACTTTCAGGTGGTGCTGTTTACACACAGCAGAAGTTCCATGGCAAATTTCAGTTTCCACATGTTCTATGTTTCATTCCAAGCATTTTGGTATATAATTTATTGGGGTTATTCATTTTGGGCCTTTTTTAGACTTGAAAGAAAATTGCATGAAATTTGACCAAAGTTAGGTTGGACGTCCCCTTAAGCTAAAAACAGAGTGTGAGTTAAATCTTATATTTAAACTTATAGCAAGTTTGTTGAGTAGATATTTCTGCACATGACAAAACAAAGTTTTAAGTTAACCCCCGTACAACTGATCGAAATGGTAGTAACCAAAGCTTGCAAATTTTCCAAACAGTTCCCACATTCACGCGAGCAGAAGCGGAGTTGGGTTAAACATTTAAAGATAACTTTTTACAGCAAAAGTCTGACGTTAATGATCTATACGTTTGTGCAATAAATTTACGTCTACCTCATTCCCAACATTGGAAAAGCGAACACTAAGGGTGTTCATTTTGTACCATATAAGACACCACTTGTATTCAAGTTACAAAAACAGCGTGTGAGTTAAGTCTGATATTTAAACTTATCAAGCAAGTTTGATGAGTAGTTATTTCTGCACATGGCAAAACAAAAGTTTGAGGTCGATGGGGGTTAAAGTTAAAAAACGTTTCAAGTGATTTCATTACATCATGTTAGACTCTAAATGTACAGAAAAGTTTATCTTTACAGGTCTGATAGTGTTCAAGAATTTTTGGAAAAGGGGTCATTTGTGCTATATTTTAGTCTGCCTGAAGGGGTTAAACCTTCAGACGTGAGCAAATAAGTGTGCAAAATTTCTGAAGAATCGCACAGTCAGTTTTCAAGATCTAGAGGCCACACAATTTAGGTGGAAAAAAACAAGCAAAAAATAAAATAAGAAAACAAAACCAAAAAAAACTTTTTTTGAGTAATAACAATAAGTCCCACCACAGTGGTGGTGAGCCTTAATTAGCTAATTAAAAGAACTTTCTCATTGATGCTAACCATGCCAACAGACTGACAGATGGCTATACTTCAGGGATGGAGATAAAAAGATAAGAAAATAAAACAGGAAAAACAATAATATATTTAACCATTTACTTAGTACCAAGATATGTAGTCATCAGAATCAATCACAGCATTTACAAAAAGCACTGTTGCTAGGAACAAAACCTATTCCATTAGATATCTGTGAAGACACCCATACAAAAGGTGTTTGTAAGAAAGAGGTAAAAATAACAAAAAAAAAACACCCTGTTACATTCTCTACTCATAAAGAGTAAAGCGCAAGAAACCATGTACAAGTATAAAAAAGCAACTTTTCTTCAGCATTCTTCTTCGGCAGTTTTCAAAATAACAGACATTAATTCCTTAACCCTTTGAAACCTGGTTGTATCTTCCATGTCAGCTAAATGGCAGCAGTTGGTAGATTCCATTTTTATTATTTGGGGGTAGACCAATTTTATTTTCAACGTGCAGCCTTGAGGCTGAAATTGAAAATATTGATTGGTCTACCCCACTCATTCATTTTGCAGCCATTCTACTTAATGAAATTGTTACTTATATTCCTGGGATGGTAAAGCAGGCTCACGAGTTCAACGGGTTAAGTGCCAATTTCATATAAAAAAACACACTTGGCCTTGGCAAATTTCTCTTCATGATCGAGTTCAAAAAAGAAACATTCACTTAATTTTTTCCAATTTCATTTCTCTAACATATCCTGACATTGTCAAATATGCTTATTGCTCAATGTGCAGTTTTTGTCGATTTCCTACTATGTAACAATTCTTTTGCATCTAAAATCAGCAAATTACAAAAGAATATCAACCCGCATGAAGGAATTGGTTTGTTGTACGGATGATATAATCCCATATGGCTCAATAATTTCAAAATGTTTCAGACTCTTCCAATCTGGGTCAGTCTACAGCCACTGCCGCACAGACAAATTGCTCAACCCTGCAATCTGAACATATAAACTTAACAAAAGGACTCTGTCTGTATCAATGCAACATGGTGAGGTTTCCTTGGAGAAACGCATTCAGGAGCAAAAATCACATAGAAAGAATTAAATAATAAAATAGGACAACATGAAGCATTGCATATGCCCCATCCTGCAATGCCAACATGGGCAATACAAAAATTATTAAATCTTCTGAAGCCATTCAACAAAAAATATTCCTTGCTGATATTTACTTGGTAAGTATGGGTAGATGTAACCTGCAATATGCAGATATTCTTTCCCCCAGACTGCTGGTTGGTCTGTCACCATACCAAAGGACATCGGAATCCAACAAATTGTATCCCTTATTGTTGAAGGTACAGGGTCTTCTACAGTAACATTTTCAACTTTTCATATCAAGTGGGGCACCCAGAAAACTTTTCTAAGGTTTAGAAAGTCACGGCATAACCACTGTTAGGGATATAGGCATGAATGATATCTAAGGTTGACTTTGCCAAGAAGATTGTGGGGGAAGTGGGGGTATTCAGTTTGTATTGCCACAGAAAAGGTGTTCACCAACACACAATTTTTGCAGATATCAAAGTATATTCTTTGAAACAGGAGCAGTGCCTGCAAGGCCTCAGCAGTTTGAAAACTTTCAAGGAAAATCGTTTTGTTGAGCATTACCTACTTATAACAATTGTGCCACCTGCTCCCCCCCCCCCCCCCCCAACCTAGATGGCGACAGGAGAGACAATTTTCTGAATGTGACCAATGAGTGTCCCCGCAATCAAGATGTATAGGGATTAGTGAGCTGCAGCGACAGTCTACATTAACTAAAATTAGTCATGGCCAAGCCTGGAAATAAGCAGACTGCAAAATGAGGTCCCCAGAGGAATTTACTGATGCTACACTGCACAGCAGGGTAGCATCACTAAATTTATCCTTTGTGAACCTCAACCTGAATCAAGGTCTCAAGCCTAAACAGAAAGAGGTACCCAGAGGATAAATTGGCTCAATATATGGGATAGCCTCAGCAAATTCACCCTCTGGGGACCTCATTCTTCAAATGACAGACTGCTTATTTCCAGGGTTGGTCATGGCCATCTGCAATGCCACAGTAAAAAGACATGACAGATTGTCACAGCTTTTTCCATGCCATCAGAGGCCGCCATCACCTGGTCTGACAGGCCAAACTAGTAACTAACTATCTGTTAAAATATTTTTGTATATATGGAGGTCTTTAGGCAATGATACTGGAAACTCTGGATAGCTGGGCTATCCAGAACCATGTGTGTCCAACTGCTCCAATGAAGATAAATTTACTGCTTGAGCTTAGTACTCGACCCAACTACTGCCTGACCAGACTAGGAACTTACAAGGGTACCCCTAACCACAATTTATGCCCGTCTACCCACAAACACTCAGCTCCACTCAAATGACGTATCTGCAAGATGTTCAAAACAATAAAAAATGTTATATTACAACATCAGAATCATCTTCCTTCACCCCTCTCTCACTCTCTCTCTCTCTCGGCATTCAATGATTTATCATCTTTCTTAGCTTCACTGTTTCTCTCAACATCCATCCACTTTTCTTCCTTTCCAACTTGCTTCAAGTCATATGTCAACTAATAATATTATAAGAAATAAATATTTTAATACAAGTACTGATAAGAAATGTGTGAACTATTTACAAAACATTATATACAAAACAATTTCCACTCATTATCATGTCTATTTTGAATTTTTGTATAAACAGAGAAGTTTATATTTAACTCCTAGCACTCTGGTAGTACAACCAAATTTTCTCCAATCACTCTGTTTTTTCTCGTTTAACTATGAATTTAGCCAATTATACCTTGTTTGACAGAGCTCATTGAGCTCTGTCAACAAGGTATATTTGGTTAAATATCAAACTGC
Source organism: Pictodentalium vernedei (assembly GCA_031216915.1). Classification (NCBI taxonomy): domain Eukaryota; kingdom Metazoa; phylum Mollusca; class Scaphopoda; order Dentaliida; family Dentaliidae; genus Pictodentalium; species Pictodentalium vernedei. The sequence continues at coordinate 187,429,643 of CM062294.1, read as the reverse complement.
ATTATGGGAAATACTTGCTGCTGAAAACATTGCCATTTTGACAATAGTGTGAAGGTGGTTAATATAACAAGATATGATACCGTCCACAAAAACTTGTGGCAAAAGGTGAATTAATGATATTTCCTGATAATAAAACAGGAAAAATACTACCTGAAGAACAGTAGGAACTCTCTCCCTTCAGATAAATATCGATTGAAAGTGTCAATGACCCTGCAGCTTAACTTGACTGTTTGATGTAAAGGATAATGTTCAATGTTTATGAAAGAATTATGAAGTAAGACAAGAATTGTGATATTTGAGAATATGTTAAGTTCTTTACCCTACATGCTATGTTTTGAACAAGAATAATTTGAGGTGTAGACTGTACTAAAGAACTGAGGCCTGGGTTGATGTGGTTACAGTAAAATCATTCCAAAATGAGTCATCCTACCAAGTTACAATGAAACCCCTTCATAAATATGACTCATAGACTTTGCTAAAGGAATCTAGGCCACATGCCAGTCCGGTGGTAACGGTTGACTGATCGTGACCAAAATAGGACAGTCTCATCTAAATATCATACAGAGTTATATAATGAAATCCCTTCATAAAAACAACCTGTAGACAGTGCTAAAGGAATCTAAGTAAAGTGCCCCTGCGACCATCACGGTTTACAAAACCCAACCAAAATAGGATGTTCTCATCTAGACAGTATATGGAGTCATCCTACCAAGTTACAATGAAATTCCTTCAAAAATATGACCTGTAGACTGTGCTAAAGGTTTTTGGGCCTGTGCAGCCATCGCGGTTGAGATATCGCAACCAAAATGTGCCAAACTCATCTAGACATGACCTCAAACCAGCATATGAAATTTTGTGATGATCGGACAAGAACTGCGGAGTGTAGCCTGTGCTAAAGAAATGTGAGCAGACTTACAGACTTGCAGTCTTCTGCACGAGTGATAGCAATACCTTATCTTGACTTTGTCAGGTTCAGCACAAGATGTGTCCATCAGATTCTGTAAGTATTAAAGTATATTTAAAAAAGACTGATAAACAAGGTAACTGACAGGACTTAAAATTCAAGTGAGAGTCAGAATTGATTCTTGCAAATGATTCTTGCAAGGAAAGTAATGGGAAGCAACTTTGATTCTCACAAAATGTTCATTTGATTCACACAAAATGTTCATTTGATTCACGTATTAGATTCTGTGAGTGTCCTTAAAGTCATGGAGAAATAAACTTACTTTTTGCTTCCTCATAATAAGACAACACATTGACTTAGTAGTGATGTTTCATGGAGTCTTGGCTGCCTGTACTGGAAACCACTGCCAAGGGGCTGTAATTTCCATCAGCAGGTCACTTGCAAGTAGTGATGAACCGATTATCAAAACTTGCTATCAATCAATTACCGGTTATTTCTCTGCCGATTATGCCGATTCCGATGGTTAAGTAGGACACTGAAGAAAATCTGTTGGTGCCTGTTATACTACAGAATTTTATTGATAAATCATCAATTACGAAAGCTTAATACCACATAAGTTCTCAGAGTATGCATATTTAGTGCTGGGCAATATTGTCCAAAATAATATTTGCATTTTGGTTGGGGTGTGGGGAAAAGATAGTTATTAACGATAGAATCACACGATATTGTTCTCGTGAAGATTGTGTTTTATTCCGGTAAATAGTGTTAATACGGTTTTGTGTAAGGATACAATACTCTTGGCTGTATTAACCAGGAATATACTGAGCACACATACTTTGTGTCTTAAATGAATAATAATTTTGATGTTAATGTGAGTTGCGAAGTCGTATAACGCATGGTTTGCACATTTGTTAGAATGTATTATTCAATGTTCTTGTTTCAACTTGTTACCTCCTTTGATGTGTTTTTCTAATGTTTACATAAACTCTACAATCTTCAGGAATGGTGGCGATCTCGTACCGATTGCAGTTGATAAATTCCGTAATATCTCTGCCCTGCAAATCCCTAAATTTTCTGGTATGTACTACACACGTTTTTAATAGGGAAACTTTATTGAAATGGCCAGATATCAAAGGGATTTTTAATAGTCAGTGTTAAATATAGAATAACCGGAGACTGCCGGTTGTCATAAACGGCCGATGCCCAATAACAGGCCAGTTTTGATCGCCGATTCCAATCGTTCATCACTACTTGCAAGGTGCTGTAATTTCCATAAGCACCATCACCAAAAGCCTGTACATTGGAATGTGTGTTCTCTATGGAGACAACAAAACTCACCAAACTTGGGTTAGGCCCTATGTTTAAACTCTTGCAAATATATGAGATTTGTTGTTACTATGGAATATGTACTGGACTACTGGTTGACACTCAAGGAGGCTATAACAATCCTCTCAAATTCTAAATTATTTCAGAACTGAAAACTGATTCTCACTGCAGCAGTTCCTGAGAATTAAATATTGGTGGTAATTTGAAGACCTGAAGTGGCTGTGGTCTGTAGGTTCGAAACACTGACAAGTGTTCATTTTACAAGGTTGTCTGCATTCAAATGTATGAAATGCATCTCATCAGCATGCAACAGTGTTGGGTACAATTTTGATATGTTGTCTTTATTCCTTTACCCAATGCAGACAATTTTATTATTTTAAATACTATTTTTTCAATTTCTTCAACCAATTTCTACAAAACCATATCAGGTGACTCCTCCAATGACGGGTCACATGATATGGTTTTGATGAAATTCTTTGACAAATTTCTTTTTCTACTGATGAATTGGTATTTTATGTGGGTGGATGCATCCAATTTGTCAACTGGTGGAGAGCTATATTATTTTTGGTGATCTCAATTTGTTCATCAAAATTTGATTATTACAAATTATTGGAAAGTGCCTACACTCTCTAATAATTTGTAATAAAACAAATTTATAGAACAAAATATTATTTGTGTTTGACTGAATATGAAACATGAGCAAGGAAAATGTTGGCTTTTGCTCTGCTACCCTCATTTTATGAAATCCCTGATAGTGGCTTCTAAGCACTCAAGCAGTTAATTAAAGGGATAACTGGTATGAAAATGGATCATTGTTACCAATATCACTGGTTTAAAAATAAACAGCTGCGCCATGAGCGCATGATACGCCCGTTATTAATTACAAGAGGGAACCACACAATATGAGTATACATGTGTACTTGTCAGGTTACATATACTTGCCACCAAAAAATCATGAAAATTGCTCAAAGTCCAACATGTGGCAAATTACCTATATTTTGTTGAATAAAGTCCCATAACTCTGGAATGACAAATTGGACAGTGACACAAATCGAAAGGGAGATTCCTTCTATCAACATATACTTGCAACCAAAAAATTATGAAAATTGCTCTAAGCATTTTCAAGTTATTGTTCGACATGTGAAAAATAAAGTCCCACAACTCTGGAATGACTAATCGAACGGCGACACCAACCGAAAGGGAGCTTCCTTCCATCAACATAAACCACCTACCAAAAAATCATGAAAATCTCACAAAGCGTTCTCGAGTTATCGTACAACGTGTAAAAAATCAACAATTTTCTAAGCAATAAAATCCCATAACTCTGGAATGACTAATCGAACGGCGACACTAAATGAAAGGGAGCTTCCCTCCATTGATATACACCACCTACCCAAAAATCACGAAAATCTCTCAAGGCGTTCTCGAGTTATCGCACAACGTGAAAAAAATCAACAATTTTCTAAGTAATAAAGTCCCATAACTCTGGAATGACTAATCGAACGGCGACACTAAATGAAAGGGAGCTTCCCTCCAGCAATATACACCACCTACCCAAAAATCACGAAAATCTCTCAAAGCGTTCTTGAGTTATCGTATGACGTGTGATCTTTGACAGACAGACGGACAGCGGTATACCATAATACGACCCGTTTTTTTCAAAACGGGCGTATAAAAATTACCAGGTAAGCCCTGGTATATTTATTTAATTACTGGTATTTAAGATCACTTTCGGCATCTATGGCTATATCCTGCCTGCAACACAAGTAGAAAGTCAAATTCAGCCATCCTTCACACCTATTCTGCTCACTCTAGAAGATTTACACCCCTCAGGGTAACCATGGTATAACAACAAAGCAATGTGCAATCTTTAGAGGCAAGTTAGTCCCAAAAGAATGTCAGGTCTGTCTACAGTTGAAACTAGAAGTCCTGTTACTGCATTGTGCACTATTTTGAAGTAATAACATGCTGAGTAAGCACACTTTTGTCCCTATCAAACTGCACCATTCACGTAGCTGAATTCCTGTAGAAAAACAGTGTGTTCAACTCTTTTTAATTCTATATAAGTAAATAGACATCATTAACATCATTCCTAAACTCTACTGCAATACATGTACATGTAATAACGTAAATAGATGTTAAAATTCAACTGCATATACAGAATGAAAAGAGTGGATTACTGCTGAATTGCAGCGCCATATGTTCTCCACTCAAAAAGTATTTTTTATTTTTCGTAATAGTGAAAGAAGCACTTGCAAACTTTCATTACATAGTGTGGTCCATGTGATGAAAGTTTGCAAGTGTTTCCTGTGTTTTGTCCTCAGAAATTGTAAATAATTGCTAAGTGAAAAATCTACCCCACAGTGATTTAGTAGTAATCCACCCTCCAATACTGTAGTCAATATTCTGTTTTAACGGTTCAGTTAGTGACTGCACTACTGACCTAGCTAACAATACACTGTATTTTGCATTGCATAGTGCAAACACTCTGGTGTATTTCAGTTTGACTACTTCCTTCTTCTGCAGTAAGGAGTAGATTAACTAATGAGCATGTTCTGTGCTGATTGTGACAGGACATCTAGTTTCAACAGTAACCAACATGTAGGATTAGGAATCTAATTTATGATGCATTATTTTGTTGTAAACAGAAGATCTTTTTCATATTTTATAACTGATGTAACCCCAAACATAACCTAAACAATAATTTGTGGGTTATTTCCAGGTCTGCTGTTGAAAAAAAGAAGACAGACAAGCAGTTAAAAAACATAGACAAGTGGAAACTTCAACTGTACATGTCAACTACATAAACATTTTATTTTAAATTATACACACAGATATTCAAAATCAAAGTTTGTACAAAAGCTACATAATAGGTTTACATTGAAAGACATGTATATTTTTCTTTACACTTTCAAAATGAATCAACAGAATTTGTAAAGGAGAAAAAAAGGTTACGTAACATCCCACAGACCCTCAATACATATTTCGTTTTTTTCTCTATTTTATTCATCCGAGAGATAAACGTTTAAGTTTAATGAAAGTGTCAATGACACTGTAGCTCAACTTGCCAAGACAAAGACATGTACATGTATAGTATGTGACACAGCAGTGACAAGCATCTAGGTAATGACCTGATAACAAAGGTACATATAAAGTATTGTAACGGTCTGTACATAAATACTGACCGTTGCCTGTAACAAATGTATAGGTAAAGTATTGTACAGGTGGGCTACAGTCAGATGCTAAACTAGAAAAGAAATCTTTGAGTCCCAGAGTGGGTCTGACTCAACCCCAAAATATTTGTTCTCATAGCACAGTGATAACAAAGGCACCCCAAAACACACTCGTTCCTGTCCCAAGGTGAAAACAAAGGTACCCAAGAAGTTTTGTGAAGATCAGTTCATAAATACGAGCTGTATAGAACTTGTGACAAAAAACTGATTGGACCAAATTTTGGTACAAAATGGCCACTGGCAGCCATCTTGAATTTTGGACCGCACCCAGAAACACTCATTCTCGTCCCAAGGTGATAACAAAGGTACCCCAGAAGTTTTGTGAAGATCGGTTCATAAATACAGCCTCTACCCTCAGCCGTATTGACATGTGGGCTTACATTGTGTAAGTAGCACTGAATAAATCAAAGTTCATCTAATTTGCATAATTTCTGCACGAAAAAAAAAAAAACCTTACAATATGTGATGTATTCCATGTTACTAAACATTCATACAAAAATTTATTCAAATCAGAACTTTCATACAGAAGTTCTGTACAAAAGACTGATTGCACTAATTTTGGTACAAAATGGCTGCTGGTGGCCATCTTGAATTTCGTACCACATCCAAAAACACCCGTTCTCATCCCACGGTGATAACAAATGTACCCACGAAGTTTCGTAAAGATTGGTTCATAAATACTGCCTCTAGCCTGAGCCGTATAGAAGTTGTGTACAAAAAACTGATTAGACCTAATTTCGGTACAAAATGGCCACTGGCAGCCATCTTGAATTTTAGACCGCACCCAGAAACACTCGTTCTCGTCCCAAGGTGATAACAAAGGTACCCAAGACATTTCGTGAAGATCAGTTCATAAATACAGACTCTAGCCCGAGCCGTATTGCCATGTGTACTTACTGTGTGTAAGTCGCAATGAAAAAATCAAAGTTCATCTAATTTGCATAATTTCTGCACGAGAAAAAACCCCGTATTATATGCGATGTATCCCATGGTACTAAACATTCACACAAAAAATTATTCAAATCAGCGCTTTCATATGGAAGTTCTGTGCAAAAATCTGATTGCACCTAATTTTGTACAAAATGGCTGCCATCGGCCATCTTGAATTTCGGACCGGGCCCCAAAACACTCGTTCTCGTCCCACGGTGATACCAAAGGTACCCAAGAAGTTTCGTAAAGATCGGTTCATAAATACGGCCTCTAGCCCGAGCCGTATTGGCATTTGCACTTACAGTGCTGAAAGTAACACCAAAAAACATCAAAATTAGTCTAATTTGCACAATTTACGCACGAGAAAAAAAAAACGTATTATATGTGATGTATCCCATGGTACTAAACATTCATACAAAAAAATATTCAAATCAGAGCTTTCATATGGAAGTTCTGTACAAAAAACAGATTTCTGCATCGTCGGTACAAAATGGCAGCTGGCGGCCATCTTGAATTTCGGACCGTATCCAAAAACACTCGTTCTCGTCCCACGGTCATAACAAAGGTACCCAAGAAGTTTCGTAAAGATCGGTTCATAAATACGGCCTCTAGCCCGAGCCGTATCCAATTGTTGACGTACAGACAGACGGCCAGACGAACGACAGGCCATGACAAAGCACAAATTTGGCTTCGCCAAAGTTGAGCTAAAAATGAGCTGAAAATACGAAGTTGCCAATTCGTCCCCCGAGTTCCAATGTGTTCTATGTGCTAGTAGGCACATAGAACACATTGGTACTCAAGAGACAAATTGTTAAGTACTTTTTGATAAATCATTCTGGTTGTCTCTCAAGCACAGGAGAAAAAAATTGTAGAAAATGCCTTTATCTTATCGCATCCCCATGATATTTCAAAAGTGAAACATCTAAAGGAACTGTAATATTACATGCAGGTGTCAAGAGACATTCATAGATACTGAGAAACTGTAATATAACACACATAACACACTCATACGTCTATTACAAAAAAGAAAAACACAAACAAAACATGATGAAAGAAATTCTGACTCCATACATCCAAAAAATCATTTACCTGATGAGAAGAAAACATCTGTTTTCTTAACCCTAAAGGGTCTATTTATGGCTTTAACAAGCTCTGTGGCATCAGAATAGGTGCCCGTACAGACAGTTATGAGGAAGCTATTCACAATAGAATAGACCTATTTATTATGGCAGTGGTTTCTAGTCAACTTTTGTTTGTCTACACAGGCAGCCAAGACTTAACACTTTGAACCCTCATTTCCTGGAATGGCATTGCCTTTGTGTACACTTTCTGTGAGATGGGTCAGTCCAAGCTCAATGTACAGAGAGGATAAAATAATAACGGCAGTCTGCAGCCGTCTGGTTGCAGACTGCAGTTATTATTTTGTCATCAATGCCCCGTGTATAGACCCCTCTTATAAGATAAAAATAGGCCGAAATGATGTCTTGGACCGGAAAAATCGATCTTACAAGTTCAAAGGTTAACTAGATTTTAATGCTCTGCAACTAGACTTATATGTTGTGGTGTAGTGACTGTTAAATCTGGAAAAAATATCCAGCCATTTAAGGGTTAAACCCATAACAGCTTCCCGGAAAATTCTGTGAATGAAGATTAAGTAATTTTTCATTTGCATAAAAATCAATGGTTGTGGGCTCAATACACCTATGTTTTTGTACTCCTAATTTTGTTGTCCCTATTTAGTAAGTGATCCAATAGGTTTCTATACTAAACTGTATAAAAAAAAATAAATCAACATGATATATTTTGTTTCTTAATGAATCAGAATTACATGCAGAAAAAGAAAGCTCCCATCATTAAATCAAAGCTTTACAACTGCCTTGAAAATAGCTTGTAGCAACTTGAGTGTCATTTTTTCTTTTATCCATGTAATTATCTGTTACGCACCCCCAAACTAGAGCTGAAACGGTTAAGGGGTTTTCTTGAACGATTAATCACATGGATTAATCTTGGTTAACTGATTAATCACTTGTCCAAATAGATATCTGAATAATTGCCATACCGTTGATGATTTACAGCATGAACCCTTTACCCAACGAAACAAACAAAACCGACTTGGCCTATATACAAAAATCTCCATTCAAATTTATTATGTTTTCAATTTTTGTTTCAAAAACATAGCTTATGACCCCTCACTGGAACAAGCTCATTGAGCTCGTTCCAATGAGGAGTTATAAGCTATGTTTTTGAGACAAAACTTGAAAATTTTTAGTAATTCGTTAATTTATTTTGCAAGTATCGTCTGCTACCCGCAATGTCTAAAAGGTTAAGAATGACCATTTCCAGCCACTGATATAGTATGATGATCAGCAAGTAAACAAGTATGTCATCAAGTAACTTGCATGCTTTACTCTGTCTCATATAGTTGATGTGAGCCAGTGTGACAATGTTTGCCTGTTTTGGAGTAAGTTTGTTCCTTTGTTAACCCATATAATACAGTAGTTCAAAAGTAATGGCTAGTCGAACAATTACCTTTTGAATCGATCAAGATGTTGCTCATTGATTAATCGATTAATTGGTTAACCGTTTCAGCTCTACCCCAAACCCCAGTCAAATGGTGTGTAAACCAAATATTTTACAAAAATAAGAAACTTTATATCATAATATAATATATGCATACAATATCTTGTCTTTTAACCCTTTACCCAATGTACTGTCAAAACCGGCCAGCGCTATTCACAAAAATCGCCAATTAATTTTCATTGTTTTTTTCATTTTTTGTCTCAAAAACATAGGTTATGACCCCTCATTGGAACAAGCTCAATGAGCTCATTCCAATGAAGGGTCATAACCTATGTTTTTGAGACAAAATATGAAAAAAATTACTTATTCAAGAATTTTGTTTGCAAGTGTTGCTTGCTTTTCAGGTTAGGTAAAGGGTTAAACTAAATAAAGACCAATCATGTGAGGTGCAATTAAAGAAAGATATTAATTCCCATATTCCATAATATGAATGGAGACGAAACATCTTAATGCCAAAAAGCAAACTGAAATTAGTGACGCCCATTTGGCCAATTATTGTCCTCGGAATTCAACAACACTTGGACAACCCGTTCAACATCATTCATATTTTGAGACAAAAGATGTGCATTGAGTTCTCTATTACAGAAACCCATTTCCATGAGTCGTTCCACTGGTCCCAAGAGAGTAGTTGGCTCCCATTCTTTAACTACAGTCTCTTCTTCCTTGCCAGGTTGCCATGTGCTTTCTGGAGCTACAAATTTATCTTCTGGAGGAGTCCAGTTACTTTCAGGAGGAGTCCATGAATCTTTTGGGGGTGTCCAGCTTTTCTGAGGGTAGAAAACTTTTTCTTCTGAATTTTTCACTCCTGCTGGTGATTTATCATGCTAAAATAAAAAGAAAAAAAAGTACATGAGATGATTACATAATTAACGGAAGTGTAAACGTTATATCTACAAGCCTATAAAACAACATTACTATGTCTCCCTTATATTCCCTACTCACAAAGGCAGTCAGTGAGGCAGGACAATTACACCCACACAAGAAATGGTGATTCCTATATAACCCCCCCACCCCCCAAACTAGGTTAGCAAGGGTATATAAAAAATACTTGTCAACTCATCCACTGGTCATCTTCACAGATGGGCGAAATCAATACTATGAACACAGATGAAAAAGATTACCTCTTTACGTAACAAATCAGTTGCATTCAAATTCAGCAGTAGGAAAAAAAAAAAAAAATCCAAAATTTCAACAAAATCATATCATGTGACCCCCTCATTGGAACAAGCCCATCAAGCTCATTCCAATGAGGGGTTACAGGATATAGTTTTGTTGAAATTTTTAATGGCAATTCAAAAAATATATCTTATTTCCTTCAGTGAACAGAGACTAATTAATGTTAGTTGGTGATGGTCAACATGGCAAAAAACATATTATTTTTAAAATACCTGTTTGTCTGTTGTCTACATAAGACCACTACACTAGTAACAGGTTAGTCCAGGGCTCAGACCCATGGGTAATGAGGGAAAGGCAAAGGGATCTTCCACAGACCACTCACTATACCTGCTATTCAATGGAAGTTTACATGAGAGAAGAGACAGAAAAAAAAGATTCAACAACCTTGGGACACACTGAGAAAAAGAAAATTTTGGGGGTGGAGGTGTAACTGTTTACATTTTATCAAAATTCAGAATCCTAATGATCACCGGTATGGAATTATAGGTATTCCATTAAATACCAGAAAACTTTCATCTCTGTGCTGCTGCTGATGATGATGTGTTGGTGTAGGATACACTGTTGGAAAGGGCTCACTTTCAACAATCGGCCATAGAAAGACAAAATACACACCAATTTTATCTAAATTCTAGATCACAGCACTAAAACCGAAAGGTGGTAGGTTTGTTGCTGACTTAAGTCATCTGGATTGTGAGCTAGAAGCCTCTTTCTTGGCTCTATTGAAAAGTGCTGAAAGCCACTTTAGAGGATTTATATACTATTTGCATCATTTCGTAGTTTGTTCAGCAGCAGAATAACAACTGTTTATATAAAAAAAATGTTTTGTTACAATTTGTTGGAGAATACCTGCAGGCACTCTCCAATAAATTGTTATGAAACAATTATTTATGAAAAAAATCTGACTAAACTAAGGAACTGCTTGCTGATAGTATGGTATCGGCAACAACAAAGAAATACTGATGTTAGAAATTTAGCACTCTTACCAGTTACGCAAGATGCTTCATCCCAACTGCCCACATGGGAGCAACTTGAATCTTTAAAAGAGTCTTATCCCAAGTACTGGTTAGGGGTTCTATTATACAATTCAAGTAAAACTTGTTTATCTTAGTAACCAAGCAATGTTCCACTTTCTGGAATTTCAGCAACAAGAGATTGCACAAGAGAAGGTGCTGGCATACACCCCCCACCCCAACCCCAAACCAATCAATCCCCCCCCCCCCAAGGGAAGGGGCTATGTCTGGATAAGCAATATCTCTAAACAAAAAAAACAAGCTTATGCTGAATGTTTAGGTGAAATAAACAAAATCATCCAATAGAATATGCTTATAGTAAGTTTTGTGAAAATCTGATTACATTTTTTAAAGTTAACATGTTCACAGAGTCATTATCAGACAAAACCAAGTTTTCTACAAAAATGGGCATAACTCCTACAAAAACCAAGGAAATTTGGTGAATATCAAATTTCACCAAGTTCTTCTTACAATGAATACATTAGGAAGTTTTGGAAAAATATGATTAATTTGTTCAAGTTATTGCATTTACAATGTCATTATCAGTCAAATACCCAGTTCCAAAAAAGGGCATAACTCCTATAAAAGCCTACAAAATTGGGTGAATATCCAACCTGACAGAGATTTTCTCCAAAGATATGCCTGTAGCAAGTTTCGTGAAAACCAGATTACATTTGTTCAATATATCATATTCACACTGTCATTATTTGACAAACACAAAATTTCAAACAAAAAGGGACACAACTCCTACAAAATTTGAAGTCCTTTGGGGAATATCAAAACTGACCAAGCACCCTCTCACAATGTATGCCTGCAGCAAATTTCAAGAAAATCTGATTACAGTATTATTTAAGTTATCGTGTTCACAAAGTCATATTATCAGCCAAAGACCAAATTTCAAACAAAAATGCAATCACCACCTTTACTATGAACAAAGAGAGAACAGTATAGCTCATCCTGACTTTCTGCCAGGTGACCTTATAAAGGAATAAGTTACAGAACATACTAAAGGTTGAAGTTTTGTAATAGATATACAGCTCAAGAGGTGAAAATGGATTTTTAGTCAGCACAAAGGCAGAATAAGCTCAGCATTCTGGTAATTTCTGTCACAGAAGCAAAGGATTTAGTAGTGAAACAGAGTATGGTGGATCAGTGGTCAGATTACTGAACTTTAAAATGAAAGCTTGACAGTTTGATCTTGACCAGCGGTAACAGCATTGTGTCCTTTGGAAAGACACTTAATCCAGTGGCCCTGTGAACAAAGGCATACTTCACGTCGATGGTGTACTTGCCTTCAACTGTTGCTTAGTACTAAAATGGTTAACCGGATAGCTGGTTTGAAACTGCATCAACCGGTTATCCGAAGCATTGATAGTGATCGTCAGTTCACGGTTAAAACATAGTAAATCTGCCGCTTCTCCTTCACACCTCAAAGGTGCATTGTATATATTGAGAAATAATCGACTTTGGCTTCAAAACTACGTTAATGATTGGCAATTCCTGTGAGTACTGTGTAACTGCAGAAACTGTTCCGTAGTATGTATACAAACGAACGTTGTTGAATACTCGACAACGTTCATTTGTATACACACTACGGAATAATTTCAGAGAAAACTGCTTTCCAATTCCTATAGTTTTTATCCCAGATTCGGTGAAATAATGGCTACGGATAACCGGATATTAACCGGTTATAGCTCCCGGTTAGTCGTTTGTGAAAATGAGCCAACCCTTTCAGCCCTGCTGTTGCTAACTCTGCTTGTGCAGAGTTGGTACATATAAGTTGGAGAGTCTGACTATTGCCGTCATTGCTTGGTGAGTTGCAGGTCATAGCTCAGTTGTTCTTTCCAGGTACTCCAGCTTCCACCACTTATAAAACTGTCTTACACAATGTGACCCCGACTGTAGAAAGTGTTGTTAAATGCCAATAAACAAACAAGCCAAGACCAATACCGGGTCTGGACTTGCGTCGCTGCATGCATTTGAATCGGCAAACAGGAAGTGGCTGCACGGCAGATCTGAAAATTGCATACATGATACAACTGATCATTATCAGGCTCCAGATGAAATATAAAATCAATCCCTTGCATAGAAGCCGACAAAAGTTTGACGAAAAATTTCAATGTTCAGTGGGTACAGTAAAATTTCAAAGTATCGGCAAACAGTAAGTGGCTGCACGGCAGATCTGAAAATTGCTTACACGATACAACTCATCATTATGAAGCAGCAGACCAAATATAAAATCAATCCCTTGCATAGAAGCCGAGAAAACCTTGACGGAAAATTTCAATGTTCAGTGGGTACAGTAAAATTTTAAAGTATCGGCAAACAGGAAGTGGCTGTACGGCAGATCTGAAAATTGCTTACACGATACAACTCATCATTATGAAGCAGCAGACCAAATATAAAATCATTTCCTTTCATAGAAGCCAAGAAAACTTTGACGGAAGAAGTGTTTCGGATGGACTGACGGACAGACTGACGGGCGGAGTCGAGTGGTTACTAGACCTGCTCTGCCACTGGCGACGCAGGTAAAAATAAACAGTAGTGAACAGACAGCTCAGCAAGATAAGGAAATAATACATAACTCCTGTATTCTAATATCAGACTTGATGTCTCAGCTGTATTAATCTATGACTTGCTGTTGAAAATAAAGCCCATTATATCTTGTTCAGAAGACCTATCAAATAAGATATCATGGTTTATATTTTTTAAATTTGTAAAGTAACAAAAATGCTGATGAATATGTGAAAGAGCCTTGAAAGTAATTTCTTTGATGTGAAAGAAAGTGTGGTCTACAATTCAAGGTTCATATGATGTTGGACTTCTTACCTGCTTGGCTTGCAGTGTATGAAAGACATCTTTGCAGGTTCCATATACCTGAATGGCTGCTTTGGTAGCAGCATGAACGGCTGTTGACATGAATTGATCTACCAGTTCAACCCCAGGGCTGCAATAGGGAAATAAGATGTCATTTATGTTCACATATACTTAAGTTGACACTTGCTCAGTCAGGTGATAGAAACAAGGCAGGTCTCTTACAGCGCACACTTCAGTCTCCAATGGTTAGAGATGTTGTATATACTGGACTGTTAAAAGAGGTAGTCAGTCCTTCAGTCCAAACCTCTGCCAGTACACTGCTTACAGAAAATTCTTATTTCCCAAGCAAATTTTTGCCAATTTCATGATGAGTGGCATAGGTATTTTTTTCAATTCCATGAAAGAGAACACAATATAATCGGAATTGTCTGAAAAATTTAACTCTCTAACTTCTGATGTTGAAAAACCATCATTTTCAGCAGAAAACGGTTTCTGATAATGCTTCAAGGGATGTACCCAACAATATTTAGTTTGACAGAGCTCTGTGAGGTCTGTCAAACAAAATATATGTATAACTGGTTGAATTATCAGTTCTACAAGTGCAAAATATTATCACCAAAGGGATTTCTATTGAATTACCAGTGTACAAGTGTCAAACTTTTCACTACAGGAAATAAAGTAATTTAACAGCAGTTTCATCAAGTGTCACTGTTTTTGTCATATTTATTACTCATCAACTTAATTAGAATTAGCCTTTGCCTGTGCAAATATACAAGTACCGCATATATCAGCTGAAGTAATAAAACTTAGGACTCATTAAAAATAACCAGTCAAAAATGTTGAATTATGCAGAATTTATGATGGAGGAGGAGACAGCAGAACAATTTTCTTTATAGCCTAATATTAAGTTTTACTACCAATGTTCTTGGAAACAAAACATTTTCAACAAAGGTCCCAATATTCAACACGTCTATAAATTGCTTGTTTCCTTCACTAAATAAGATATATAATCTTGTAATATTCTCTAGTGGAATAAAGATACATTTTTTCTCTGGCGTATTACCTAATTCTCAAGAATTCTATGATATTTTTTGAGACCACAAATAATAAAATTTACAACTTTCTTCAAAAACATAGTTTGCAACCCCATTCGTACCTCTACAATAGATAAAAGGAAGCTGGTAGGAAAGAAAGCCAGAGGCTCAAGTGAGCCTAAAATGCTCACCTGGCTCAAGTTATCAAAAGAGATGAGTTTATCAGTAAGTGACAGCATACAGAGCCCAAATATTATCCCAGGAACTCGATTTGAACAACTTTGAATCTGACACCCCTAGAAATGTCACGCACCAAATATCAAAAGATTCTATCTGGTGGATCCGAAGAAGATTTTTCAAGAAATTTTCTCGGATTGCACTGAGTTAAACTATGGGTCCCAATAAAGAGCCCAAATATTAACCCAAGGGCACATTTTGAACAAAATTGAATCTGACCCCCCTCCCCCCTCCTCCCTGGAGATGTTGTAAACCAAATATGAAAATGTTCTGACTGGTGGACATGAAAAAGAAGATTTTTAAAAGAAATTCCCTCATATGGTACTAGGTTACAATTTGGGCCTAAATATTAACCCAGGGACTTGATTTGAACAAACTTGAATCTAACCTCCATAGAGATGTTGTATACCAAATATCAAAAGAATCTGACTGGTGGATCTGAAGAAGAAGATTTTTAAAGATTATTTATTCTCCATATTGCACTAAGTTAAAATCCAGACTCCCATGGGGAGCCCAAATATTGACACAGGGACTCGATTTGAACACACTTGAATATGACCCTCAAAGTTGTATATCAAATATGAAAAGATTCTGATTGGTGGATCTGAAGAAGAAGATTTTAAAAGAAATTATCTCATATTGCACTAAGTTCAACTTTGGGTTGAATAAACATGAATCTGCCCCCCCCCCCCCCCCCCAACACCCCAGAGATGTTGTATACCAAATATCAAAATAATCTGACTAGTCAATCTAAAGAAGATTTTTAAAGATTATTCTCCATATTGCACTAAGTAAATATCTGAGCTCCCATAGGGAGCCCAAATATTAACCCAGGGACTCAATTTGAACAAACTTGAATCTGACCCCCCAGAGATGTTGTATACCACATATCAAAAGAATCGGACTGTTGCACCTGAAGAAGATTTTTATAGCTTATTCCCCATATTGCCCTAAGTTAATTATTCGGGCTTCTGTATTGAGCCCAAATATTAACCGAAGGATTTAATTTGAACACACTTGTATCTGACACTCCCACCCCACCCCCCTTCCCAACCCCCTATGGATGCTGTATACAAATTACCAAAAGAATCTGTTCAGTGGTTCTGAGGAAAAATTTTTTTTCAATTTTTGCAAATATGCTGTCCCAACATTTTTAGATGCCCCGTACAGAACAGCCTGACACAACCGTTGGCATTTTTTTTTTTTACAGTTCCATTCTACGGGGCCTAAGGAAGCTCATACCATGTAACTGTTCTCTGTTCCTTGTTGTTTGGGAAGTTAAAAAATTTATAGTAATTTATATATTTTTTATACTTACCAATGACCCAGACTTGCTAACTCTTAAAATTCTAGGGCCGAACACAAATTTTGCCCCCTCCCCCCCCCCCCCCAATCCCCAAAATTTGCATCAAAATCCAGAAAATATATGTCCTATGTGGTCCTCCATACTTTTTTATCCACTGAGCATGCTCAGTGACCAGGAAGTCAGAAATTGGAGCCAAAATCCTCATTCATACCACCAGTGCCTGGTAAGCGTTATGTAATCAGCGGGGATGTATGAGTTCCCAACTCATGGGAGGGCCATCCCTGTCTGGGTCATTGGTAAATATAAAAAATATATAAATTACTATAAATTTTTTAACATTTTTATACTGTACCAATGACCCAGACTTAGCTGAATAGAAAAAAGGCTGGAGGGCCTAGGTCATAAAGGAAAATCCAGTAGACTCAATTACATGTAAACAGAATTATCCCTTCCAGGAGAAAAGGAGAAACAGGCTTTACATGTATCTTTCTTGTTTATACCAAAGAAGAAAGACACAATACCAATCCGTAATTGAGCACAACAATAACATCCAAGATCTCAATTAACATCCAGTATAAGCTATCATATTAATTTTTAAAGGAAAGCCAATAAAATAAAGATAGTCCAGAGAATGGGACTCTTTATACTCATTTAAAAGTGTCCGAGGATTGTATATTAGCACTCGAATGACACGTGACATATAAAAATGTTTCACAACGGGCTACACTTTAAAAATATTACATAAATGAGATAAAAATTAGCTTTACACTTAAAAACTATCCCGGCACCAACTCGGAATAACTGACTTCAGAGAAGGTATTCCCTTGCTTTCACTATAGAGCAGGTGATATAAGGGAACACCATCCCCCCCCCCCTTCTTTCCCTTGCCCTGGGTCAAATACCCCAGAGCAAAGAGGGCAGCAGGACAGAGTCACTGCCCGAACAGAAAGCCTGCATAACTATAGTTGCAACTGTGTAGTGGACGACATTCTGAGCAACAGATAACGGACCTAAACAAAGCAGGTCTTCAGAAATGGACTCAATATTTCTAAAAATTCGTGAATGTGGAAGGCCGAGACCAATATGCAGCCTTCATCAAATTGGTAATAGCAACACTATTAGCATAAGCCCAAGATGTAGATGGCGCTCTAACTTCATGAGCCGAAATCTTAAGCACAGACTGCTGAGTTGAGGATAATTTTTCATAAGCAGTAGGGATAGTTAATTGAATCCACCTTGCAATGGATTGGACGGTAATGTCCCTTCTATTAGGCAGCAGAGACAGAAAGAAACGTTACGTCCCTTTCTGATAAACTCAGATCTACGTTTGTAAATATGTATAGCTCTAACTGGAAGGAGCAAAGGCCTATGACTGAAGACGGAAGAGCCTTAATTACAATAGGTTCAGGAAACTTATTAGGAGCCTCATTCTTCGCCAGAAATCCAACACGAGTAGTCAAAGTAATAGTATTATGAACACTACGATAGTGAGAATCATCACAGATAGTGCATGAAGCTCACTAACTCTTCTAGCAGAAGAGAAGGCTAAGAGAAAGCTGTCTTATAAGATAAGAATTTGAAGTCCACCGTATCAAGAGGCTCAAATGGGCTTCTTTAGCTTAGAAGAACCCAGGCTAAATTCCGCTTAGGAATTAATCTAAGGGTTCTTAGTCTATTTATCAAAATGTTTTTCACTAACTTAGATAAAGAGACATTAAATCCAATATGCAAGCTATCATGATGTGCATAGGTATCTGATAGCATAGACCTATAATCCTTAATAGCAACTGGATGCAGTTTGATCTCGTCAAACAAGTAGACCAGAAAATTAGTAATGTCTGGAATGTAGGGATCATAAATATCAACAGAATGATCCCTACACCACCGTGAGAAAACCTTCCACTTAGCAGCATAATTTAGCGAAGAGGAGGTCCTCCTACAGTTAGAAATTGTGTCCACTGCTCGTCCTGTAAATGCATGCCGTGCAAGAAGGACTGCACAATGGAAATACGTGAAGGTTGAGACCTTGCGGGTTGTGATGCAGTGTGCACGATTTCCCCTGTGAAAGAAGATCCTCCTGTGGAGGAAGCTTCCGTGGCATGTCCCACAACAGACACCTGAGTAGATTTATCCATGGTCTCTGGGGTGACAGAGATGCTACCAACAGAATCTTACAGTGAGATTGCTTATTTTAGCAATGCCTGCTGAATCAACGGAGCTGGAGGATTCGCGTATACTATCATTCCGACCCAAGAGATCGAGAGGGCATCTACTGCAAACGCTTGAGGATCTGGGCATGGCGACACATACGTCTGCAACTGATTGTTGAGATGTGTCGCAAATAAGTCTAACATAGGATGCTCCCATTGGTAGCAAATCTGACTGAATACACATTTGTTGAGAGTCCATTCTGACGGCAACATACAACCTTTCCGAGAAAGGGAGTCTGCTAGAACGTTCAGACGACCCGGAATATGATGGACCGATAGGAGAACTTGATGCTCTAGGACAAACAGAAGGATTTATTCTGTTAAGTTGAACAACGGAATGGAATGAGTGCCTCCCTGGTTCCGAATATATGCTACTACTGTCATAATGTTCATCCAATGACGTAGTGCAAGCCAAATTGACATCATCTCTTTGATGTTTATGTGCTTATTTAGGAACTGTGGATCTCAAAGACCCTGGCACCTCGAATATGTTGGGCTCAATGTTGCACCCCAACATGTTTGACTGGCATCCGTCACAATCATAAAACTCAGATCCGGCAATTGCAGTGGAACTCCCTGAGTTAACCACTGAATATCTGCCCAAGTCTGAATCTCTTGTGTCACTTGATCCGACATGATGATGTTCGTTTCGAGCGAATGAATCTTCACACTCCAATTCTGAATCAAAAATATTTGGAGTGGCCGAGTGCATAGCCATCCCATGGGAATATGATCAGCGGCGGCTCCGCACAAACCTAATATGACAATACGCAAGGCGTAAGAAGGAACCCCAAAGTATCCAACATATTGAAATATTTCATTCCGCAACCATTACTCCAAAAACATTTTGGTTTATTCAGTCGAATTCCTGCAATTGTTTAATTTCAGCCAAACATGAATACGTTTCACAGTACTAAATATTTTCCCATAAACGACCATTATAACGTTCAGGAGAAAAAATATGGTCGTATCATTTTAAATTTAACATTCAAATATTTTTTGTCAAGTATAGCCCTTCAGACAACCTGTTTCTGATCTTTAAACATGGGTCATGCAACAAATAAAAGAAAAACTAACAGAAAGGGAAGTGCTGGTCACATGTTCATATTTCTCAGGGAATTCCCAAACAAAACACACCAATAGTCAAACAAATTTTTAGGTTCTAAAAGTCCTCAAATCATCCTCTTTGTTCATCTGGAACATTCAACAGTAATGCAAAATGTCAGTAGACTTCTTCAAATGTTTATTGAAACAATATATTTTCCCAAGACTGCTTAGTTTTGGGAATTACATAATTTCCGAGCGCAACTTTTAGAGGCAGGTACATCTAATTAAAATATTTACAACAGTTATACCTATGAGCAAACCTAACCCTACCAAAGATACATTTACCTCTTTCATGTGATGAAAGAGTCATTTCTGCAATAGAATTCAACTTTTGGCTTCTGTCTAGTAAAAAGCATGGGAAATTTGTTCTTTTGAAGAGAACTGTCCAATCTGTGTCAAATAGGCTTAAAAACTGTTATTGCCTCCGACAGAATTTCTACTCTGTCACCTAATAAGTTAGGAGGGATGAGAATTCACAGCTTTCTTTGAAACTACCCACAAAACCTTTTCACAAAATCTGTTTTAATTAATCATTCAGCAAGATAAATAGTGCCCCGCCACCATGAAACAATATGACAATTTTGTTTCAAAATTGGGGTTGTGCAGGACTTATAGTTCCTCTAAATTTGGGAGAATCCATTTGCATTCTTGGGGAAATCGTTCCGAGAATTCAGACCTGCTATGGGCCAGGATCCTATTAGGTCAGTATGATTGAACCCCTGTTGCATACTGATAATACATGTTAACCCTTTACCCAATACAGCTTTTTAATTTTTACAACACCAACTACTGATTTTTACCCCCACCCCCTCCCCCCAGGGGCCTTAATCGCTCACCTGACAAGGTGGTTCAGAGAAGTGTTTTGGGTCAGATTCAGTTAGTCAAGGTTCATGGACACTACATAGGAATAATGTTATGAAATTATTCATAATTCTAGTGTCCATGTCAGATGATTATTAGCATAGGTCTTCCTGATTGCTTCCAATTCTGACAGCTGTAGACAAGTACTGCCACACTTCCAAGGGTTGTTGTGTCACTGCAGCCTGAAAGGCAAATTTTATGGAAAAGCTCTAAGGAATGGGTTTGAACATTTATGAACAACCTCGAACCTAACCCACCCCTGCCCAAATATTAAGCCACAGACCTGAAATGGACGAACTCAAATCTTCACCCCCCCCCCCCCCCCACCCCCATTCCTGCGATACCAAATATGAAAGGGTTCTGTACCAAATATTAAAGCATTAAACTAGTGGGTCTGAAGAAAAAGATTTTTAAAGAAATTTTCTCATGTTGCTTTGAGTTAATTTGCACTCCCATAATGAGCCCAAATATTAACCCATAGATTTGGCTTGAACAAACATGAATCTGACCCCCTTAGAGATGTTGTAAGCCAAATATGAAAGGATTCTGACAGGTGGAACTGAAAAAATAGAGTTTTAAAGAAATGTCCTCATACTGCACTAAGTTAAACTTTGGGCTTCAATAGATAGACCAAATATTAAGCCAGAGACCATTGAGCCCAAATATGGACCTAGGGACATGGCTTGAACAAACTTGAATCTCACCCCCCTAAGGATGCTGCATACCAAATATCGAAACATTCCGGCTGCTGGATCTGAAGAAGATTTTTAAAGAAAATTCCTCATTTTGAACGAAGTTATAATTCAGGTTACCACAGTGAGCCCAAATATGAACCCGGGGACTTGGCTTGAACAACTTGAATCTCACCCCCCTAAGCATGCTGCATACCCAATATCAAAAGATTCTGCTGTTGGATCTTGAGAAGAAGATTTTCAAAGACATTTGCCTGAAATGCACTAAGTTCAAATTTGGGCTCCTATACTGAGCCCAAATATGAACCCAGTGGGCCGATTTGAACAAACTTGAATCAGATCCACCCCACAATGTTGCATATCAAATATCAAAAGATTCTGCCTGCTGGATCTGGAGAAGAAGATTTTTAAAGAAATTTGCCTGAAATGCTTCTATAGTGAGCCCAAATATGAATCCAGGGGGCCGATTTGAACAAATTTGAATCAGATCCACCCTAACAATGTTGCATACCAAATATCAAAAGATTCTGCCAGCTGAATCTGGTGAAGAAGATTTTTTAATAAATTTGCCTGAAATGCACTAAGTTTGAATTTGGGCTCCTATACTGAGCCCAAATATAAACCCAGGGGGCGGATTTGAACAAACTCGAATCAGATCCACCCTACAATGTTGCATACCAAATATCAAAAGATTCTGCCTGCTGAATCTAGAGAAGAAGATTTTTTAATGTTTTTCCCGTTGCCTTCAGTGTTAAAAAGTGTTTTCAAAGTCCTGAAACTGTACCCTATGATAAAACCGACCGCAATTTTTTTTGACCAATCCTTTCTGTTGGTCCTAAGGAAGCTTCACACCAAATAAAAATTCTCAGTGCCATGCAGTTTTGGAGATATGGCGTTTTACTTTTTTTCTATTTTTAGCTCCTGCGGTTCCCACGGGGCTACAGAAAAAGAAAATTCGGCATAAATTAGGTACTTATGACCCAATAAGCCCTCACATAAAATTTGATTCAAACCAGCCTCTCGGTTTGGAAAATAGATATTTTTGGCGGGCCAACAATTTTGTCCCTCCCATAACGACGCCAAATTTAGCCCATCAAACTTCTCTTAAAGAAATCCAAGTCTACACCTTAAAAGGAAGCTGCATACCATATATCAAGTCTCAGCTACTGCTGGTTGATGAGAAGAAGATTTTGGTGCCCCTTGGGGGCATGGCACCACCCAGGAGAAGGGGGCAACTTCATTTGAACAAATCTGAATTGGCATTAGGTAATAAACATTTACCCAACATTTGAATAATGTAAAGTTAACACCGGACGGACGGCGGACAAAATGTGATCAGTAAAGCTCCCACTGAGCTTCGCTCAGGTGAGCTAAAAAACTATATTATTTTTTTAATAAATTGATGGTGACATGAATTTCCCATTATTTTTTAATCACATTCTTTCTTCTGAACACATTTAACATTGTGTTTGATATTTTGCAATCTTTGTAAAAAAAAGCTCAAGTTTTCTCAGTTAAGGCACCTCAAGTCATAAAACAGTGAATTTTTCCAACAGAATGATCAGTACCTGCTACTGTGGTGTCTCATGACACTGTTAAAATTCCTAAAATCACCAAATATTGATTCATTAGTGCTGTGATTGTGCTGCAAATATCCACAAGTGCACTTTCACTATTTTGGTTTTAATCCCCACAGGCATGCATTCTGTCAAAGGGAGTGAAATTGTAGAAAATATGTTCACAAAGAGGACAAGTTGCAGTACAGTCGCTGTGGACGGGTTGTAATACACGCGTGGACAGTGATGTCCACTCGTGCGTTTACCAGTCAATAAAAATCATCATCTACAAAATTTTAATTGAAGCACGGGGTTGTACCTGGTGCTTCATTATTTATTAAATTTATGATGATTATACCTATAGTTAGTGTTTGGCATCAAATATTATTGTATCCGTGGAAATATTGCCCATCCATGGAAAGTGAGCAGTACACAGCCACTGTACTGTATTCGTTTCAAGTATATAATATACTCTTTGATGTTTAATATATTTGTGATAGGCTGGGTCCAAAGTACTCAGTACTTGTAGTACTCGAGTACCACTTTTTTGATAAAGTACTCAATGCCAGCCCAGATTTTGTATGTGTGTGTGTGTGTGGGCGGGTGGGGGGGGGGGGGGGGGGGGGGGGGCAAATGAAAAGCAAAGAAACATTTCATCTGAAGGACAGACAGACATGCAGTAACAAATTTGGGAAGCCTACATAAAAGTAGTGACTAACTTAAAATGAAAAATATAGATAGAAGAGCCAGGGCAATGTTGTCAAACAGAAAACAAACAAGAGCCCCCAGAGGGCCTGATGGCATTCACCTGACGTGGTAGCCTAAATATCAACCCAGGGAATTTATTTGAACATTTAGTTGCATCTGCCCCTCATAAGAAAAGCTTATACAAAATATCAAAAGATTCTGACCGGTGGATCTAAAAAAAAAGGATTTTTAAAGAATATTCCTCATACTGAACTAAGTTATAATTCAGGCTCCCACAGAGAGCCCAAATATGAAACCAAGGACTTGGCTTGAACAAATTTGAATCTCACATCCCTACGGATGCTACTATATACCAATATCAAAAGATTCTGACTACTGGATTTTAAAGAATATTCCTCTTATTGAACTAAGTTGTAATTTGGACTCCCACAGGGAGCCCAAATATGAACCTGAGGACTTGGCTCGAACAAACTTGAATCTCTCCCCTCTAAGGATGCAGCATCCCAAATATCAAAATATTCTGAAGAGTGGATCAAAAGATTTTTAAAAAATGCCGCTCAGGATCACAGATCCAATGTCGAGTTGTGACCTTGACCTTTGACCTGGCGAGTCCAAGGTCAATAGAGTTCTTCCTCACACCAAGGCCAACACACCTATGAAGTTTCATGACTCTAGGTTGAACCACTATCAAGTTCTCATCCGGAAACCAATTGTTGCGATATACTATGTTCAAGGTCACTGTGACCTTGACCTTTGACCTGGTGAGTCCAACATCAATAGGGTTCTTCCTCGCACCAAGGCCAACACGCCTGTAAAGTTTCATGGCTCTAGGTTGAACCACTATCAAGTTATCATCCGGAAACCAATTGTTGCGATATACTATGTTCAAGGTCACTGTGACCTTGACCTTTGACCTGGTGAGTCCAAGATCAATAGGGTTCTTCCTCGCACCAAGGCCAACATACCTATGAAGTTTCATGACTCTAGGTTGAACCACTATCAAGTTATCATCCGGAAACCAATTGTTGCGATATACTATGTTCAAGGTCACTGTGACCTTGACCTTTGACCTGGTGAGTCCAAGATCAATAGGGTTCTTCCTCGCACCAAGGTCAACACACCTATAAAGTTTCATGACTCTAGGTTGAACCACTATCAAGTTATCATCCGGAAACCAACTGTTGCGATATACTATGTTCAAGGTCACTGTGACCTTGACCTTTGACCTGGTGAGTCCAAGATCAATAGGGTTCTTCCTCGCACCAAGGCCAACACACCTATGAAGTTTCATGACTCTAGGTTGAACCACTATCAAGTTATCATCCGGAAACCAATTGTTGCGATATACTATGTTAAAGGTCACTGTGACCTTGACCTTTGACGTAGCGAGTCCAAAATCAATAGGGTTCTTCCCCTCACCAAGGCCAATCTACCTATGAAGTTTCATGAATGTGAGTTGAACCATTATCAAGTTATCATCCGGAAACCAATTGTTTAAGATTTACTATGTTCAAGGTCACTGTGACCTTGACCTTCGACGTAGCATGTCCAAAATCAATAGGGTTCTTCCTCCCACCAAGACCAACCTACGTATGAAGTTTAATGAATGTGAGTTGAACCACTACCAAGTTATCATCCGGAAACCAATTGTTTCCGCCCGCCCGCCCCGCCCGCCAAAAGCCCACCCGCCCGCCCGCCCGCCATTCACCAAACTATAAGTCGAGTTTGACTTCGTCACAACTCGACTAAAAATATTCCTCATATTGCACTAATCTAATCATAGAGAGTCCAAATACGGACCCAGGGATTTGATTTCAACAAACCTGTGAATAAATCTTCCAAAGATGTTATATGCAAAATATGAAAGCCTTTGGAGCAGTGGTATGGGAGAAGAAGATTCTTTAATGTTTTTCCCATTACTAAAATGATGACTCCGCATAAGTCCTGGAAAACTTCCCTATGATAAAACTGATGGCAATTTTTTTTTACCATTCTTTTCGGCTATTCGTAAGGAAGCGACACACAAAATAAAAATTCTCAGTGCCGTGTAGTTTTGAAGACATGGACGTTTTAAATTTTTTCTATATTTAGATCCTGCAGTTCCCACAAGGGCAACCGGAAAATGTTTTGGCATAAGTTAGGTACTTACAAGTACAACCCAATAAACCCATCATATCAAATTTGCTTCAAATCAGCCTCTCAATTTGGAAAATAGAAATTTTGGTACAATTCGGGCTCCTACAGGAAGCCCAAATATGAACCCTGCGACTTGGCTTTAACAAACTTATATCTCACCTCCCTGAGGATACTGTATATATCAAAATATTTTGACTGCTGAATGTGAAGAATACTTTTGAAGAATATTCCTCATTTTGAACTAAGTTATAATTCAGGCTCCCACAGTGAGCCCAAATATGAACCCAGGGACTTGGCATAAACAAATTTGAATCCCCCCCCCACCCCTCCCCCTGTAAGGATGCTGCACACCAAACACCAAAACAGTCCGACTACTGGATCTGAAAAAGTCTTTTAAAGCAAATTCCTCATTTTGAACTACATTATAATTCAGGCTCCCACAGTGAGTCAGGGTTTCACAAATATATTTTTGTGGGATCCATTTCCAACATGTGTCTTAATCACATGAATTATGCTTATTTATCTTCAAATACATAGATTGTTAGATTGTTGAACCACCACATCAAAGGCTATTGCAGTAATCATGTTTATAGAAATTAATTAGATCTGATACGGTTAACCGATTAATTGACTAACCAATGATCAATATCTTGAATGATAAAAAAAAATAGGCCGATGAAATCGTCAGATGTGTACCCATACGCGCAACTAGTAGAAAGCTGTATGACGGAGGGCCACCACGGATGCCGACATTATGTACACCATACAAGGTATGGGTACATATATATAGAAATGGATTGGAGGAGTGTCTAATTTGATGGATAAAGGGTAAATATCTCCGGATCAAATTATCAGATTTACATAAAAAACTATACAGCACAGCACACCAGTAACCTGAATAAATATATAAAGTAACATGACAATTGATATTTTTTGAGTTATCTCATGCCAAAGGGGTTGGAGGAATTTTCAATTTGAAGGATAAAGGGTTAATATCTTGGGATCAAATTATCAGATTAACACCAAAAACTATACAGCTCAGCACATCAGTAACCTGAACACAAATATAAAGTAACTTGACAATCCAAGCAATATTTTTCAAGTTATCAAATGCCAAAGGGACTGGAGGAATTTTCAATTTGAAGGATAAAGGGTTAATATCTCAGGATTAAAATAACAGATTAACACCAAAAACTATACAGCTTGGTACATCAGTAACCCGAACACAAATATAAAGTAACTTGACAATCCAAGCAATATTTTTCAAGTTATTGAATGCCAAAGGGATTGGAGGAATTTTCAATTTGAAGGATAAAGGGTTAATATCTTGGGATCAAATTATCAGATTAACACCAAAAACTATACAGCTCAGCACATCAGTAACTTGAACACAATTGTAAAGTAACTTGACAATCCAAGCAATATTTTTCAAGTTATCAAATCCCAAAGGGATTGGAGGAATTTTCAATTTGAAGGATAAAGGGTTAATATCTCAGGATTAAAATAACAGATTAACACCAAAAACTATACAGCTTGGTACATCAGTAACCCGAACACAAATATAAAGTAACTTGACAATCCAAGCAATATTTTTCAAGTTATTGAATGCCAAAGGGATTGGAGGAATTTTCAATTTGAAGGATAAAGGGTTAATATCTTGGGATCAAATTATCAGATTAACACCAAAAACTATACAGCTCAGCACATCAGTAACTTGAACACAATTGTAAAGTAACTTGACAATCCAAGCAAAATTTTTCAAGTTATCAAATCTCAAAGGGATTGGAGGAATTTTCAATTTGAAGGATAAAGGGTTAATATCTCAGGATTAAAATAACAGATTAACACTAAAAACTAGACAGCTAGGTACATCAGTAACCTGAACACAAATATAAAGTAACTTGACAATCCAAGCAATATTTTTCAAGTTATCGAATGCCAAAGGGATTGGAGGAATTTTCAATTTGAAGGATAGTAACTAGACAATCCAAGCAATAATTTTCAAGTTATCGAATGCCAAAGGGATTGGAGGAATTTCCAATTTGAACGATAAAGGGTTAATATCTCAGGATCAAATTATCCGATTTACACCAAAAACTATACAGCTCGGCACATCAGTAACCTGAACACAAATATAAAGTAACTAGACAATCCAAGCAATAATTTTCAAGTTATCGAATGCCAAAGGGATTGGAGGAATTTTCAATTTGAAGGATAATGGGTTAATATCTCAGGATCAAATTATCCGATTTACACCAAAAACTATACAGCTCGGCACATCAGTAACCTGAACACAAATATAAAGTAACTTGACAATCCAAGCAATATTTTTCAAGTTATCGAATGCCAAAGAAATGGATACGGACGCCGGATGGACAGACGGACGGACATTCTAATAAATGGGTACTTAGGTGACTATTTTTACGGGACTACAATAAAATGCATGTCCATTATACTAAAACAAGTGATTTGGGGAAAAATTTTTGGGGTGGTAGTAAACCCTGACCCTACCCTTTACTGACCCTAACCCTACACCCTCTATTCTAAACCCCACCCTAGACTAATGAAAATGGCTATTTTTTTAGGGTACCTTATCATAAAATGCATGTCCATTCTATTAAAACAACTTTTTGGGAAAAATTTTTTTGGGGTAGTAGCAAACCCTAACCCTACCCTTTACTGACCCTAACCCCACCCCACCCCAACTCTAAACCCCACCCTAGAAAATTGGGATTTACTTGTGGGACTAGCCACCTAAATCGCGGTAGTCACCTAACCCCCGTTTATACCGAAAATTAGCCCCCTAAGTAGTCATTTATGAGTGCAGATGGACGGACAGACAGACGGACGGACAAAGGATGGACTAATGACGGATGGTCACCCTGGATGCCGGCATTCTGTGTACCATACATAGTATGGGTACACATAAAAAGTAATTGATCGGTTAACCGTTACTTTTGAAGTACGGTACTATATGGCTGGATTCACATCGCAAAATGCTATACAAAAATGTCCAATTGCTAACCATTTTTCTTTCATATTGGGTAAGCTAAAATTCACTATTTATCATCACTTTTTGAAACCAAGATGGAAACTGCTAATCAAATTTTTAAAAACAAAAAATACCCTGTATGGGTTAACTATGGAACAAACTTGCTCCAAAACAGGCAAACATTGTTACACTGGCTCACATCAATTGCATGAGACAAATGCATGCCAGTTACGTGCCAAAATACTTGTTCACTTGCATGATCATTATACTGTATCAGCTAAAAATGGTCATTCTCAACCCTTCACCAAATGCTGGTAGCAGATGATACTTGCACAAGAAATTCTTGAATTACTAAAGATTTTCAATGTTTGTCTCAAAAACATAGCTTATGACCCCCCCCCCCCCCCCCCTCCTTATTGGAACAAGCTCAATGAGCTTGTTCCAATGAGGGGTCATAAGCTATGTTTTAAACATAGCTTATGACCCCCCCCCCCCCTCCTTATTGGAACAAGCTCAATGAGCTTGTTCCAATGAGGGGTCATAAGCTATGTTTTAAGACAAAAATTGAAAATATAAAATTTGAATGGACATGTTTGTATATGGCGCTGCCCGGTTTTGTCCATTATGCTGAGTAAAGTTTTAATTATATAAATGGTCAATGGTACAGCAATTATTCAGCTACCTATTGGGGCAAGTGATTAATCAGTTAACCAAGGTTAACCCATGCGATTAATCAATCATGAAAACCCTTTAATCGTTTCAACTCTAAAATTAATTTAATTTTATTAAATTTTATCTGATGAAAAAATGCTTATATTTTGGGGGGAATGGTAAATATGGATCTTCTTAACAAGCATTTGCAAGAACATCACAGGAATGAAATCACCGTTCTCGCAATTTGCGAAACACTGGTGAGCAAAAATATAGGCTTGGCTTGAAGATCTCACCCGCCTAATGATGGTGCATAGCAAATATCAAAAGATTCTGATTGGTGGGTCTGAAGAAAAAGATTTTTAAAGAATATTCCTCATACTGCACTAATTTCAACATTTGAATTCCCATAGAGAGCCCAAATATGGACCCAGGGATCTGATTTCAATAAACGTGTAAAAAAAATCTTCCAAAGATGGTATATGTGAAATTTGAAAGGTTTTGGAGGAGTGAATTGGGTGAAGAAGAGTCTTAAATGCTTTCTCCATTACCCACAGTGTTACAGAATGCTGACTAAGCATTTTTTCAAAGTCCCGAAAAAGTACCCCATGACAGACCTGACAGAAATTTGCTTAGACCATTCCATTCTGTTGGTCCCAAGGAAGCTTCACACCAAATAAGAATTCTCAGTGCCATGTAGTTTTGTAGATATGTGCATTTAGAATTTTGTTCTATTTTTAGCTCCTGCGGTTCCCATGGGGAGATGGGAAAATATTTTGGGGCATAAATTAATTACTTATGATCAAATAAACCCACAAATTAAATTTGGTTCAAATCCGCCTCTTGGTTCGAAAAACAGAAATTTTGGGCGGGGCGAAAATACTTGCCCTACAATAATGAAGACAAATAAAGACCCACAAACTTCTCTTGAACACAATTGAGTCTACACCTCAAAAGGAAGCAGCACACCACATATCAAATCTCTACTACTCCTGGTTCACGAGAAGATTTTTTAAGATTTAGGCAAAATTTTTGGGCATGGCCCTACTGAGGGCCAGGGCAACTTGATTTAAACAAAATCAAAATGCAATGTCATAACAAACAAGCATCTCAAATTTCCCCTAATGATTAATCGGTTCAGCAGTTTTGGAGAAGACGCAAACGCCAAGTTCACGGACGGCGGACGGCGAGTGATCAATACACCTCACCCTGACTGAAAGTCAGGTGAGCTAAAAACTCAGTGGACCATGAGTGCTGCAGTTGGGCGAGACGCTTGGTTCAAGGAGAGAAGAAACTTGTAGCTGCTGGCTTTCGAAAATGTTGTTAAAACCCAATAAATAAATAAACAAGAGGCCCCACAGGGCCTGAAGTGCTCACCTTGAACAGAACATGATATAAACAGAGAACAGAACACTATATAAGAGTCCAAGAATGAATCTACATTAAGCAATCCATCTCCATAGGATACACTGCATATCTTTGAGCCCCTCAGGAGTGACAAAAACAGTCCAAGCATCATGCCTTTTCTTTAGTTGATCATGATGTAAAATGTGGAGGTCCCCTCTCAAGCCCCTTGATACAACCTATGTAGATTACTCTTCACCTCTAGAGGGTACTGAATAAAAATTGTCTAATTCTTCAGCTACTTGGCCAATTCTGGCTCCTATAGGGAGCTCAAATATCAACCCAGGCACTCGATTTGAACAAAGTTGAATCTGATCTCCTTAGAGATGCTGTATACCAAATATGAAAGCATTCTGACTGGTGGATCTGAAGAACAAAATATTAAAGAAATTTCCTCATATTGCACTGAGTTCAAATTTGGGCTACCATAGCGAGCCCAAAATGTGAATCTCCCCACCCCCCCCCCCCCCCCTCCCCCCTTAGAGATGTTGTATACCAAATACGAAAGCATTCTGACTGGGGGATCTGGGGAAAAAGATTTTTAAAAAAACTTCCCCACATAGCCCTAAGTTAAAATTTGGACTACCAAAGGAAGCCCAAATATTAACATATGGACTTGGTTTGAACAATCTTGAATCTGACCATCATAACAATGAGGGTACCAAACATAAAAAAATTCTGACTCATGGTTCTGAAGAAGATTTTTAAAGAAAATTCCCCATAAAATTTGGGCTCCTGCATTGAGTCCAAATATGAATGTATGGGCTTCATTTTAACAAACTTGTATCTGACCCCTCTATGGATGCTGTACACCAAATATCAAAAGATTCTGAACACTGGTTCTTGAGAAAAGATTTTCTAAAATGTTTGCAAAAATGCTGCGCCAACATTATACTGATGCCCTCTGCAGAACTCTCTAACAACAACAACAGAGGGCATTTTTTTACCATTCAATTCTACTGGTCCTAAGGATGCTTCATACCATAACTGTTCTCTGTTCCATGTGGTTTGGGAAACATGGGAGTTTGAAAACATTTCTATTTTTCACTCCTGGGGTTCCCATGGGGATGCAGGTTTTTTTTTTTTTGCATGAGGCAAGTATTTGTGACCCAATATTACCACATACTGAATTTCATTCAAATCGGACCATCGGTTCGGAAAATGGAAATTTTGGGTAGTAGCAAAAATCTAACCACTGCCATTATAAAGCCAAATAATGCTTCACAAAGTACGTTTGAACACACGTGATTCTACATCTCAAAAGGCAGTTCCATAACGAATATCAAGTCACTGTACCCACTGGTTCATAAGATTTTAAAAATATTTTGGGAGCATTTTACCCCACCCCCTCCCTATGGGGCTGGGCATGTATTACAAAAATGTAATACCCCTTTGGTACCATTACTCATTCAAACTTTAACTTGAATTGACCAAAACATGGTGTTGATGGATGACAGACGGATGGACAATGGACGGAGGGTGATTAGATATGCCCTGCTTGACTTTGTCGAAGTGAGTTAAAAAAAAAAAAAATTAAATGGTTCATGTCCGATATTTTACCCACGTTATTAAAATTGATAAATTTGTCACTGGAGTGCAACAAGGTTTATGCTATATATAGCATTGCAAAGCCTTCTTGCACTCAAGCGATGGAATACTCCGAATACACCGCCGCCCATGCTATTCTGTAGATTATCAGGCCTAAAACAAACCAAAAACATGAACTTATGCATGAATATTATTACAATGAATACACTGTCTTATACAAAGGAATACCACACAATCCAGTGTAGACTGATTTCAAAAAGTCCTCCGTAGTGGAAGGGCAATTTTAACAAACATACAGGCCCAAATACGCTCCATACACAGTGTAAAAATTCCACAAAATTAATAAACATTCCTGTATGTTTAATAGGAATTAGGAGTATTGTAATTAAAAGTCAATTGTGTGGTTGTTTATAAACTTATATTACTTTGTTATCAGGTGTTAAAAAATATTAATATTTGTAAACACACCCACCCATTTAGATTAGTCCCTGCTCATAGCATAGCAGTAACACAGACATACAGTACAGTTGCTGGTCATAATCCTTGCATGGGCAGTGCATGATGTCCATGCATGTATTTTTCCAGATAATAAAAAATCATCATCAATA
This sequence comes from Pictodentalium vernedei, assembly GCA_031216915.1. Lineage (NCBI taxonomy): Eukaryota > Metazoa > Mollusca > Scaphopoda > Dentaliida > Dentaliidae > Pictodentalium > Pictodentalium vernedei. The sequence continues at coordinate 187,396,617 of CM062294.1, read as the reverse complement.
AAATTTTAATTAATGAAGCACTGAATTGTATCCTGTTGTTCATTAATTAAATTTTTGCTGATTATTGCTGTAAACAATGTTTGAAAACTAATATCATTGCATCCGCAGAAATATTGCCCACCCACAGAAAGTGACCAGTCCAAGGCAGCACAGAGTCAAGGTAATTGTGTTTTACTGTCTTTAATTTCAAATTTTGTTTGTTTTTTTTGTTTGTTTGGTTTTTTTTTTGTTTTTTTTTTTTTGGGGGGGGGGGGGGGTGCACCAGACCCCCTCCACTGATGAGAGGGTCACACACCCTCTTGTCCTCACTCCTATCTCACTGCTATGTGGCTCAGGTGATTCTGTGCATCATATTCTTTTTGACTCCCACTAGATACATGTATTACTCTTGCCCCTACATGTAACTTAGATATCCTGGCTAAGCACCAGTATAAACTAACATCAAATTGTGTGCTTATGTACATGTACAGTAGCTAACATATTGGAATAGTATAATGTGCTTTGTCAGAAACTTGATCAAGTATTGATGACAAACAACAATTTATCTTATCTTATCCTGGTGCCAGTAATAAACAGTGTAAAAATTCCACAAATTTTACACTGTTTATTACTGGCACCAGGTTTTTTCAGCTATATTCTGTTATTTGTTTGTCGTTGTTCTTTGTAAATTTTACTTGATCTGAAATAAATATTGTTTAAACTAAAAACACTCATTCTCACCCCATGGTGATAACAAAGGTACCCAAGAAATTTCGTAAAGATTGATTCATAAATATGGCCTCTAGCCCAAGTTGTATAGACGTTCTGTACAAAAAACTGATTGTACCTAATTTCAGTACAAAATGGCCACTGGTAGCCATCTTGAATTTTGGACTGCACCCAAAAACACTCATTCTCATTCCAAGGTGATAACAAAGGTACCCTAGAAGTTTCATGAAGATCAGTTCATAAATACAGCCTAGCCCAAGCCGTATTGACATGTGCACTTACTGGGTATACATATAAGTAGCACTGAATAAATTAAAGTTCATCTAATTTGCATAATTTCAGCACGAGAAAAAAAACGGTATTATATGTGATGTACTCCATGTTACTAAACATTCATAGAAAAATTTATTCAAATCAGAACTTTCATACAGAAGTTCTGTACAAAAATGGCGATTGCACTAATTTCTGTACAAAATGGCTGCTGGAGGCCATCTTGAATTTTGGACCGCACCCAAAAACACTTGTTCTCGCCCCACGTGATAACAAAGGTACTCAAGAAGTTTCATAAAGATCGGTTCACCAATACACCCTCTAGCCCGAACCGTATTGAATTGCTGTTCCCGAACAGACGGACAATGGGCCATGACATAACCTTAAATTTGACTTTGTCAAAGTTGAGCTAAAAATGGGGAGTATCCAGAGTATCACAAAACAAAAACCTATTTGTAAAGGACTCCCCCTTTCAAGGACAATGGGACAGCGTTGGCATTCACCACCATGCTGCCTTGAGGTTGCATTTTGAATTCCTGTGTTTGTTGTTCTAATGAAATATTATTTTATTATTATCAGTTATGGTACAAATACGGTACCGAGAGCACACTTTCAGGAACTGCTGATGTCTGATGGCGACTGTGTGTCAGTGCGTGAGGTGCACACATACTTTTGGGGTTCTATACACCACATCCTTCATTTTGCAATATAATTTGTGTAAATTTATTTGGAATTTATAGAATTTCAGACTTGTAAATTTCATAGTATTGTTTTTGCCTTAGTTCTGGTGCTTTATAAGTAATGGGCAATTTAGTTTGAAATGAAAGTGTCATTGACACTGTAGCTCAACTTGTCACGACAAAGACATGTACATGTATAGTATGTGACACAGCAGTGAGAAACATCTAGGTAATGACCTGATAACAAAGGTACATATAAAGTATTGTAATGGTCTGTACATAAATACTGGCCGTTGCCTGTAACAAATGTATAGGTAAAGTATTGTAAAGGTGGGTGACAGTCAGATGCTAAACTAGAAAAAAATCTTTGAGTCCCAGAGTGGGTCTGACTGAACCCCAAAATATTTGTTCTCATAGCACAGTGATAACAAAGGCACCCCAAAACACACTCATTCCTGTCCCAAGGTGAAAACAAAGGTACCCAAGAAGTTTCGTGAAGATCAGTTCACAAATATGAGCTGTGTAGAAGTTGTGACAAAAAACTGATTGGACCTAATTTTGGTACAAAATGGCCACACCCAGAAACACTCGTTCTCGTCCCAAGGAGATAACAAAGGTACCCAAGAAGTTTTGTGAAGATCGGTTCATAAATACAGCCTCTAGCCCGAGCCGTATTGACATGTGCACTTACAGGGTATAAGTAGCATTGAATAAATCAAAGTTCATCTAATTTGCATAATTTCTGCACGAGAAAAAAAACCTGTACTATATGTGATGTATTCCATGTTACTAAACATTCATACAAAAATATATTCAAATCAGAACTTTCATACAGAAGTTCTGTACAAAAGACTGATTGCATTAATTTTGGTACAAAATGGCTGCTGGTGGCCATCTTGAATTTTGGACCACACCCAAAAACACTCGTTCTCATCCCACGGTGATAACAAAGGTACCCAAGAAGTTTCGTAAAGATCGGTTCATAAATACGGCCTCTAGCCTGAGCCATATATAGAAGTTGTGTACAAAAAACTGATTGTACCTAATTTTGGTACAAAATGGCCACTGGCAGCCATCTTGAATTTTGGACCGCATCCAGAAACACTCGTTCTTGTCCCAAGGTGATAACAAAGGTACCCAAGACGTTTCGTGAAGATCGGTTCATAAATACAGACTCTAGCCTGAGCCGTATTGACATGTGTACTTACTGTGTGTAAGTAGCACTGAAAAAATCAAAGTTCATCTAATTTGCATAATTTCTGCACGAGAAAAAAACCTGTATTATATGTGATGTATCCCATGGTACTAAACATTCACACAAAAAATTATTCAAATCAGCGCTTTCATATGGAAGTTCTGTGCAAAAATCTGATTGCACCAAATTTTGTACAAAATGGCTGCCATCGGCCATCTTGAATTTCAGACCGGACCCCAAAACACTCGTTCTCGTCCTACGGTGATAACAAAGGTACCCAAGGAATTTCGTAAAGATCGGTTCATAAATACGGCCTCTAGCCCGAGCCGTATTGGCATTTGCACTTACAGTGCTGAAAGTAACACCAAAAAACATCAAAGTTAGTCTAATTTGCATAATTTACGCACGAGAAAAAAACCCGTATTATATGTGATGTATCCCATGGTACTGAACATTCATACAAAAAATTATTCAAATCATAGCTTTCATATGGAGGTTCTGTACAAAAAACAGATTTCTGCATCGTCGGTACAAAATGGCGGCTGGCAGCCATCTTGAATTTCGGACCAAACCTAAGAACACTCGTTCTCGTCCCACGGTCATAACAAAGGTACCCAAGAAGTTTCGTAAAGATCGGTTCATAAATACGGCCTCTAGCCCAAGCCGTATCCAATTGTTGGCGGACAGACGGACGATGGGCCATGGCATAAGCTCAAATTTGGCTTCGCCAAAGTTGAGCTAAAAAAGGGGTTCATGAAGATTCAGTCACAGGAAGATTCAGCCCTCATACTTTTTCAGAGAATATTCGGTCCCCAATTTCATTCATGCCGCCACCCCTCTCTCCTGTTAACCCATATAATGAACATCCCAAAAGACATTTTAATATCTAGATATTTATGCTTGTTCGCAACTTATTATGGACACAAAAGGACACAGATTCAAGGTAATTGTGTTTTACGGTCTTGAATTTTTTTTTTTTTTTGGGGGGGGTGGGGGTGGGGTGGGTGGGGGGGGAGAGGTGCACCAGACCCCTCCACTGATGAGAGGGTCACACACCCTCTTGTCCTCACCCCTATCTCACTGCTACGTGGCTCAGGTGATTCTGTGCATCATATTCTTTATTACCCGGCCCCACTCCCACTAGATATTACTCTTGCCCCTACATGTAACTTAGATATCCTGGCTAAGCACCAGTATTATGGTAAACCAACATCAAATTGTGTGCTTATGTCCAGTAGCTGACATATTGGAATAGTATAATGTGCTTTGTCAGAAACTTGGTCAAGTACTGATGACAAACAATTTTCATTACCAGTACCTGGTGCCAGTAATAAAATAAGATTTGCAAATATCACCCTGCGTTTTTTCAGCTATTAACTAACATAAAATTGTGCGCTTCATGAAAATTATTTCGTTACTACCTGTTAAAAATTACTGTTTCTTGTTTTGCTCTTTTAGAAAAAGAAATCACTCCTTTTCTGGCAGGCATACTAAACACCGAGGCAAACCGAGGAATACCAAGGTGAATAAAAACAGGAGAGAAACGGGTATGAGGTGGTGTGTTCTTTTTATTATTTATTTATTGGTGTTTAAGGTCACATTTATCTGCACAACAGCTTATTGTGACCATGGCAGTTTTATGGATGGAGGAAACTAGAGTACCCCAGGAGAACCACTGAGCAATGGCAAGCAACTGTGAGCTCCGCAACATACTACACAAGCAGGGTTAGCCTTGTTCGAAGACAGGTGCACCAAGAACATGCAGTATGCCTTAGTACACAGCATACCTTGCCCCCACATGGGTAGTGGGGGTGAAGTGTCTTGCCCAAGGACACAAAGCTGTTGCCGCAGGTGGGATTCGAACTGAGGATTTCTCGGCTTGCAGTCTGCACCTCTACCTACTGAGCTAATGCATCCCTGATGGTGTATTCTGATTATGTAAATAGATTTAAGCAGTACTAGTATGTGATTGGTTTTAATGCCATATTTGAGAATTATGGGTGCTGAAGTAATAAGAGTGCGCTGAAAAATCTTCCCTTTGGTATTTAGTAGGTAGCTTGGTAATGGTAAAGTGACTTAACCTCAGTAAGCAACAGTGTGAAAGCTGGCAGCCATCTTTAATATCGGGCCGCACCCGAAAACACTTGTTCTCATCCCAAGGTGATAACAAAGGTACCCAAGAAGTTTCATGAAGATTGGTTCATAAATAAAGCCTCCAGCCTTAGCGTATTGACATGTGCACTTACAGTGTATAAGTAGCACTGAATAAATCAAAGGTTTGTTTGTTTGTTTGTTGGTGGTTAACGTCACATATTTATGCACCATGGCTAATCGTGACACAACATGGAGATGAAGTCAAGTTTAGTCAATCGTTGATCTACATGTTGCCCATTTTAGAGGACTTTCACCTCAAGCATTGGTGACTGGGTCCTATTTTACTAGTAAAGCGGAACTGGTTTACCACAGTAAACAAGTGCTGCTTACTTCCCGGGGTTCCCACGGGGAATAAATCAAAGGTCATCTAATTTGCATAATTTCTGCAAGAGAAAAAAACCTGTATTATACAGTATTTTTTGTGATGTATTCCATGTTACTAAACATTCATACAAAAATTTATTTAAATCAGAACTTTCTTGCAGAAGTTCTGTACAAAAAACTGATTGCACTAATTTTGGTACAAAATGGCTGCTAGTGGCCATCTTGAATTTCGAACTGCACCCAAAAACACTCGCTCTCAGCCAACGGTGATAACAAAGGTACCCAAGACGTTTCGTGAAGATCGGGTCATAAATACAGACTCTAGCCTGAGCCGTATTGACATGTGTACTTACTGTGTGTACAGTACGTGGAGAGTGTATTATCACTAGATCACCCGCAGAGTGGAGATTCCACCCGAGTAATAATTGCAAATTTGTTGCAAAGCATAACCGGCACAATCAAAGTTTCGGCCAATGGACCTCCAGGTTAAACCCGGAGGTCCATTGGCTGAAACATTGCTTGTGTTCTTTGTCGATATGTACAGAATTTGAAAGTTATAGCTTGGGCGATAACCCCACTCCGCGGGTGATTTAGTTACAATCCACTCTCCACGTACTGTAAGTAGCACTGAAAAAATCAAAGTTCATCTAATTTGCATAATTTCTGCACGAGAAAAAAACCTGTATTATATGTGATGTATCCCATGGTACTAAACATTCACACAAAAAATTATTCAAATCAGCGCTTTCATATGGAAGCTCTGTGCAAAAATCTGATTGCACCAAATTTTGTACAAAATGGCTGCTAGTGGCCATCTTGAATTTCGAACTGCACCCAAAAACACTCGCTCTCATCCCACGGTGATAACAAAGGTACCCAAGACGTTTCGTAAAGATCGGTTCATAAATACGGCCTCTAGCCTGAGCCGTACAGAAGTTGTGTACAAAAAACTGATTGTACCTAATTTTGGTACAAAATGGCCACTGGCAGCCATCTTGAATTTTGGATCGCACCCCAAAACACTCGTTCTCGTCCCTAGGTGATAACAAAGGTACCCAAGAAGCTAGGTAAAGATCGGTTCATAAATACAGCCCCTAGCTCGAGCCGTATTGACATGTGAACTTACTGTGTATAAGTAGCACTGAATAAATCAAAGTTCGTCTAATTTGCATAATTTCTGTACAAGAAAAAAACCTGTATTTTTGTGATGTATTCCATGTTACTAAACAATCATACACAAATTTATTCAAATCAGAACTTTCATACAGAAGTTCTGTACAAAAAACTGATTGCAGTAATTTCAGTACAAAATAGCTGCCGGCGGCCATCGAGAATTTTGGACTCCCCCCAAAAACACTCATTCTAACCCCATGGTGATAACAAAGGTACCCAAGAAATTTTGTAAAATCGGTACATAAATACGGCCTCTAGCCCAAGTTGTATAGAAGTTCTGTACAAAAAACTGATTGTACCTAATTTCGGTACAAAATGGCCACTGGTAGCCATCTTGAATTTTGGGCTACACCCAAAAACACTCATTCTCATCCCAAGGTGATAACAAAGGTACTCAAGAAGATTCATTAAGATCAGTTCATAAATACAGCCTAGCCGAGCCGTATTGACATGTGCACTTACTGGGTATACATGTAAGTAGCACTGAATAAATTAAAGTTCATCTAATTTCCATAATTTCAGCATGAGAAAAAGCCCTTTATTATATGTGATGTACTCCATGTTACTAAACATTCATACAAAAATTTATTCAAATCAGAACTTTCATACATAAGTTCTGAACAAAAAACTGATTGCACTAATTTCTGTACAAAATGACTGCTGGAGGCCATCTTGCATTTTGGACCACACCCAAAAACACTCGTCCCACGGTGATAACAAAGGTACCCAAGAAGTTTCGTAAAGATCGGTTCATAAATAAAGCCTCTAGCCCGAGCTGTATTGAATTGTTGTTCCCAAACAGACGGACAATGGGCTATGACATAAACTTAAATATGACTATGTCAAAGCTGAGCTAAAAATGGGGAGTATCCAGAGTATCACAAAACAAAAACCTATTTGTAAAGGACTCCCCCTTTCAAGGACAATCTGACAGTGTTGGCATTCACCACCATGCTGCCCTGAGGCTGCATTTTGAATTCCTGTGTTTGTTGTTCTTATGAAATATTATTTTATTATTATCAGCTACGGTACAAATATGGTACCGATAGCACACTTTCAGGAACCTTTGATGTCTGATAGCGACTGTGTGTCAGTGTGTGAGGTGCACACATACTTTTGGGGTTCTATACACCACATCCTTTATTTTGCTATATAATTTGTGTAAATTTATTTGCAATTTATAGAATTTCAGACTTGGAAATTTCATAGTACTGTTTTTGCCTTAGTTATGGTGCTTTATAAGTAATGGGCAATTTAGTTTGAAAAAAGGGGTTCATGAAGATTCAGTCACAGAAAGATTCAGCCCTCATACTTTTTCTGAGAATATTCAGTCTCAGTGGTGGTCACATGTCATCACCTCTGCAGTCAAATCCTCACAGAAATTTTTTTTTTAAATATTCTATGCATTTTTTCTATTGTTTTATTTTAAGGATTTATGATTACTAATTATGACAAAATTACAAGTGGGATATGAGACAAACCTTAATGAAGCTGGAACTAAAAAAAAAATAGGGATCTGTGAATCACAAATTTCTTTTCGAATTGAATCTCGAATCGAATCATGCCTCTGATATCGACATCGAATTGAATCCCAAATCAAATCTTAAAAGACAAGTTATTTCATATTGCATCAAACGGAAGTTACGGAACACTGTGATGACCTTATGCGACGGAATGAACACCTTAAACACCAATAACTAAATATTCTCTGTAGCACCGTCGCTGAAACAGCTAGGCCTATTGTCCATAGTTTTAGTTTTTGAAGGCCTAACTTGTTACTAGTAACAAGTTAAGCCTTCAAAAACCAAAACTATGGATAATGTTCTGGGCCAAATTCACACCTTATCTAACAATTAAACATTGTCAATTACTCAAATAAATAGGAATTGAGCCTACATGAATGAATTTTCTAATGACAGTTTTATCCTATTTTTGTTGGAAATGTAACAAATTGAAGTTAGTATGAGAGATTCGAAAAAATCGAATCCTGAAACTGATGTGGGATCGATCTCGAAGCATACGTATGGTATCGATATCAAATCGAATCTCGAATATTCGCAGGACCCTAAAAAAAACCTTCCCAAAACAAGCTGAGAGGTTCTCAGCTCGAATCCCAATTGTGGCAACTGAAATAAGGCATACTGCACATCGATGATGCACTTGTCTTCAACCAATGCTAACCCTGCTTGCTTGGAGTAACAATGTTGAGAAGCTTGACAGTTGCTTGTCACTGTTGCTCGGTGGTTCTCTCCGGGTGCTCTGGCTGGGTTCCTCCCCCAGTAAAACTGTTGGGTGGCCCTGGCTGTAAAAACTGTTGTTAAACTCAATAAATAAAGAAATCAAATTTGCTGAATCCAAGACCTTTGAATGATGGTTTTGATTGGGGTGTGTGTGGGGGGGGGGGGGGGGGGCATGGGGGGGGGGGTGGTTATACAGTGGTGCCCACTTAATTGGATATATCTTAATTGCATATCCCTGTTAAAAGAATGTAATTTCCCAACACAAAACCATTTACCATGCCTCCAGTACAAATTTGACCTGGTAATTGAATATAGGTTATAGAGTAATCTCCTGTTAATTGAATAAAAAATCTTGTAACATGTTGAGAAATTGCCCTGACTCTTCCCAGCTTTCCTTTGCTATAGACCAATTTGGCCTCAGTACATTCAATACAGGCATTTAATCTATTATATCTTGTTTGACAGAGCTCATGGAGCTCTGTCAAACAAAATATAATAGAATAAATGCTAAGTTTATCTCTGGAATACAGGAAAGTGACACAATCCCTGTTAATTGAATACTCCTGCTAATTGAATAATGTTATTGGCAAAGTGGCTCTTCAATTAACAGGGTTCCAGTGTACAGCAAACTGAGCAAAAACAAATATCACAAACTAATAATGAAACTATGTACTTGTGAAATTTTCATGGGGTCATTCTACAACATGTTTTAGCTGGTACTATACAGTATTGAAGGTTAAAGGGCTCAGTAGTTAGAGGTGTAGGCTGCAAGCCAAAGGGTCCTCTATCAAATCCCACCTGCGGCAACCACTTTGTTTCCTTGGGCAATACACTTCATTCCCATTGCCCACGTAGTGCCACTGCGTACCAAGGCATACTGCAAGTGAATCATACACTTGTCTTCAACCAATGCTAACCCAGCTTGTGTGCTGTTTGTACGTTAGATATTTGTAATTGCTCAATGGTTCTCTCTGGCTTTTCCCATCTGTAAAACTGTCCGACATGAAGTGACCCTGGCTATCGAAGTGTCATTAAACCCCAATAAATAAATCAATAAGAATCATGTGTCCCTATTCTGGAGAACAGTTCGGGGCAAATTGCCAAAGGATGGTTTGGGTTAGATTAGTATCCAGTTTGGGTCAAATTGTTGGAGGACAGTTTGGATGCAATTCTCATGAATTCCAGTCACTTTGGCCCCAAGTCATTTTGGTCCCAGTCATTACGGCCGCAGGTCAATTCAGCCCCAATATACCAGGTCATTTCGGCCTCTTTAAATATTTTCAAATATTGTTTGAATTTTAACATTTTTCTATTTAATTTTTTTTCAACATTTATATCTCTCAATTAGATATTCAGGTATACATATGATATATGTCTAGTAGATTTTCTTTCATGATGAATAAATAAAAGAAAAGTTTCAGCACGTTGAAGGTGCACATGGACAATGTGGGATTTGAAATCCCTTGCGACCTGAATAATTGTATTTGCTTATGAATCTACGACAGCCAGAAGCGAGGGTCAGTAATGTTATTTGGTTTGAGTGTATGCCTTGGAAGTGGGGTACTGGGGTCAGACCCCCGTGGACAGCGAACTGGAAGGGGACTAGGAATTGTGCATAACTACAAGGATTCTGCTCTGTGTTTTAGAAAATGTGGACATATTTATGGTAGTATCAAAATCGCAGTTTGGTGGTTGTTTCACAAAAAAGAAAAGAAAAAGAAACCCTGTGAACCTCAAACTGGAAGGTGACTAGGAATTGTGCATAACAATATGAATGAATGACTGCATATACTTTGCAAAATTTCAAAGTAAAATAATTTCTCTTACTTATACAGACAGCATCTTAAATGTATGTAAAATTGAACACATGGATAATTTTTAATGTTGTGTATAACTTTTCTGTACACTGTGTAAATACAAATAACTGAACATTACTTAACAAAGGTAATTACCCATTATTTCTAAACATGAACTATGCACTGATCTTTATACATGTAGATCTCTACACTTAAAATGGTGCCGAAATGACCAAGGGACCGAAGTGACTAGGGCAGAGATGACTTTGAGGTCAAATTGACCAGAGGATGAAATGACTTGGAGCCAAAGTGATTGGATACCATTCTAACAGATGAGAGACCTTAATAAAAGGCTTAATTATTACAGAACACATTGAATGTGAATTTACTGCAGAGATAATTGCTCGACGATATACATTGTATTAATATTTTTCAATAAATATCGAACAATCTATTAATATTTTTGTTAAGAATTATTTTCAGGAGTTAAAACGAATATCGTAGCATATCTAAAATATCCTAACAGATGTGTACTGCTTTTCTTTTGGATGAATCTTCCTTGGGCCTAGTTCTCCCCAGGCCGAACATTCCCCCAGTTCCCGAAAAAAGATGACATGCCATTTTCAATGGCGGTAAATATCCAAAAGGGTTATTATTTTCCACTTTTTAGTGTTTGAAACTACGAAGCACTGTTCAGAAATACAGATGCACCAAAAAGTAACACATTATTACTTTGTTTTGGTTTCTAACGGGACTGAAAGCAACCTGTCAGTATCACTTTTTCGAATTACACCCATTTCGTCTGCTAACCAAATCGTCCGCTGCAATTTTAACCAAGTCGTCCTCTACAATTTATACCCAACACATCCGAAACTCGTTCGCTGGGGGAAAGTATTCATGTATTGTATTTTGAATCATTTTTTATTTATTTATATAATAATTTTATTGTATACTTTATTGTATATTACCTATTGTAATATATCTTAATGTACCTCCATTGTAATATATCTTAATGTACCTCCTTGCATTAAATTTCATATACGTGTGAAATTCTGAAAACAGAAATGTCAGAACAAAATAAACTATCCAGCCATTAAATAAATTTTAATTACTGTTTATTCAATGGATTATAGAGCTGGGAGGTTAACCGAAAAACAACTCAGTTTCGGTTATGAAAAAATAACCGACAACCGAGACCGACGATAAACTGAAAAACCGACTTTCTCGGTTATTTGAATGTCACGTGAGAATAACGTTTTTACGTGTTTTTTTCTGAAACAATGGTGGCAATTACAGTCGAGAAGAGCCCTATATGGGAACACTTTATCAAAACTGATAAAACTTCAAAGTCGGCTGAGTGTAAATATTGTCATAAATATATTTCTTGTGAGCATGGAAAGTTATTAACCCAATTTCCGGTAGTGACTCATTGTGTTAGCTACAAATTATTTTTAATTAACTTCGAGTCTTCGGCACAGACCACAAGAGTTCATCCTTAAAGTTTGTTTATATTATTTCCAAGTGTCAACGACTCAACAAAGTTTTTACACACTTGGGGAGAGTTTATTCAATCATTATTTAGTTCATACAACTTAATTTTTTTCTGTTATTTTGGTTCAGAATCTGTTTAATAAAAAAATCAAAACCGAAACCGTAACCCGACTCTTTTATTAAAAACCGAGTTGTAACCGAAACCGACCCAAAATTCAATAACCTCCCAGCTCTAATGGATTACCTATAATAATTATATTATTACAGTAAAAGTTCTTAAAGTATATGTACGTTATATTAAGTTCCACAACATAATCTTATAATTTTGCAATTTTTCATTGAAGAGCTCCACCGGCACCTTACAGTGAATGACTGCAAAATTATTAGTAGAAGTATTATAAGAATTAATTATATTAAGAAATGCAACAAAATTTGTTATATTAAGTTCTGCAACATAATCTTATAATTTTGCAATTATTCATCGAGGCGCACCGTCGCTTTACAATGAATAATAGCAAAATTATTAGCAAATGTATTATAAGAATTAATTATATTAAGAAACGCATCAAAATTTATGGTTTATTAAATTCTGCAACATAATCTTATAATTTTGCAATTATTCTTGGAAGAGCACCGGCACTTTACAATGAATAATCACAAAATTATTAGCAAATGTATTATAGGAATTAATAATATTAAGAAACGCATCAAAACGTGTAATAATTATATTAAGAAATGCATCAAAACTTGTTATATTAAGTTCTGTAACATAATCTTATAATTTTGCAATTATTCCAGGGAGAGGGGGATCCTGGGGGCACCAAAAATTTGCAAGACGTGGTGTGGGGGTGAGTGAGTCTCTTGAGTGCACCAAAAATGTGCATTTCCAACTTGTGCAATTTTTGGCATTTTTTAAAAACATATCATTATATCAGCCAATATACGACATCATTTGTGTTTCAAACCTTAAAGATGATGTACATCACACTCTTGACATAAATACAACATCAGGAGGCTTTATATGTTGGGGAAGTGTCACACGTTAGTAGGGGGTGGGTGTCTTGTTCGAAATGTAAAAAATGTACAGACAATATTTTCCTTGACATTATGACAAGCGGACGACTCGGCTTGGGGACGAAACGTCCGTATACCCTTTTTTCAAGCAAACTTTTCCTTTACAACACCTTCACATTTGGATAATTCCAAAACCGAGTTTCTGTTCATCTTGATATTTCACGAGATACATGTCAATGCATGTCTGTATACAATAGCACCACTATAACAACAATTATCCGTTATAAACTTATATTATCGGTTATATGTACGTTTTTTTCGATTGAGGTTGTCACTGGCAGACAAGCTGTAACGAAATCAAGACTGAGAGTTCGATCTGAAATGACGAGATCATCAGCTGAGCATATTGACAAACCTCCAGAAGGACAGAACTCGAGTAATAATAATAACACTTTGGCCGGCCGCTGATTTGTCGCGGTTCTCGGGTGAGAAGGCCTGGCAACCCCTGAAGTGCAGATATGTCGGCCAATGTATCACGCAAATCTTTGAGGCGAATAAAGTTGCAACAGAGTACATTTGATTCCTAGAGGGGGGCAGGCCAATTGCAATTGCATGGGCAATTCGACAGCGGAAGTTACGTAGTTTTTTCACTGAAATTTACTGTCCACTTCAAAAATCATATTGACGGCTATAGAGAATTCTGTTCTGGAACACATTTATCTGACTGGGTATGTGGAACCCTTTGCGGGCCTACGGCACGCTTGGGGTTCCTATCAGTCGCATATATTCTCTCACTGTAACTACATCTGAGAGAAGACAAAAGTGAGGTAATATCTGACTAATTTCGCTCAGGTTAACGGCAGACGAACGAGATTGTTTTGCGTCTCAAAGCTCATTCCCGGTGGGTGAATGACTTGGACGGCATGAGATCTGACTTTTTATTTACTATGAAATGGAGACGTCGGAGCAGCTGAAGCATACTCTGAACATCGTTCTGAAGCATTAACTCGTTGCCGTACCTCTGAAGAATGTCCAGGTAGGCCGACGTTAACGCAGACGAATGAGCTCGGAAATGAGTCATTACCGAGTTCATTATTCGAGTGAAAGCCCAGATCGCTAGATTCAGACCGAAGCACATAGCTCGGAACTGAAAAATGACCCCTAGGACAACGAAGCGAAGATACTTTCTGAACCCCGGATGTACCATGACGTAAAAGTATGCATACTTGAGATCTATGCTCGCAGCATAATCGTTCACTCGAATGCTCGCTCTGACCGATTGGATGGTCTCTATATAAAATTTTGGAGCCACGATCAGCTTGTTTATCCAGCTCAGAACTAAGACTGGATGAAACGGGCCGTCTGGTTTTGTAACCAGGAACAGATGACTGTAGAAACCTGGAGATACCTGGTTTTCTATGACCTGCATCACGTTCTTCTCCAGAAGAGATTGGACTTCTGATAGAAGCAAATCTCTCTTCTGAAGGTTGACGGAAGCCGAGTCCAATGTGGAGGTCGAGATAACAGAGTTTTCCTAGACGGACCATTTTCAACCTTTGGAAATAACCCTCTACACTCATGGTTCGTCCGAAATTGACAATCAATTTGGATAAGAATCCCGGCAGCCTTCCGTCCACTGGAACGCAATAGAGGTTTAGACCATCACATCCTGGACCTGCGAGGCTTGCGGGAGGAGAAGCTACGTCCTCCACAACCCGCACCTCGCCCAGTCGACTTAGGGGCGTCTGACCGGTTGTCTCAGCCAGCATACGACCCCTACCTGAGTCGCTACTCTAACGGTCTCTGGAGTAAGACATAGAGGCTTTCATAGATCCTCTAAAGGAACTTCCCTCCCTTGGACGTACTCAGCCCAGAAGTGCCTGCCTTACTCCCCCCTCTCTGCTGAGTCCGACTTTCGCGAAGCGGATTTAAAAGGCAGAGAGTCCGAAGCTTTCCTAGTAATCTGTTGATAGATTATAGAAAGCTTACCGTCGAAGAGAAGCTCTCCAGAGACCGGAGCGACTCGAAGAGAGTTTTTCACCTTACTGTCCACTCTTGTGGATGCAGCCAGGGCAGCATCACGTCAAGTAACTCCAGATTGCCACTGAAAGGGCGGAGTTATATGTGGAATATGCTATGGCCCTCGAAAGAACTCTCAAGGAAGTTTGAACATCCTGGAATTCCTTTCCATCGAGACATAGTGATAACGCTCTGGTAAGGTGATATGCGTAAGATAATGCATCTAAACTGATTGTTAGACAAGATTGTCACCTCCAGCGTACTGGAAAGAAACGACATAGATGCCGGCAATGACAACTTCAATTCATCTGCCTGGCCGTCTAAACGCAGAGGAACTCTCGGCATGCCCTGTCCTGCCGTCTCAATTCTATTTCTATAATAGATGAAAGGCAGCTGTAGAGCAAGCGACGATAAGAAACTGCATTGCCAGTCTTAGAGGCTAGCTTGAATATAGCGTCAATAAGATCAAATGTCTACGTGACAATTCTGGACTGGGTCGGAAACTCAGGTGCAATGTCCCTATTCCGGCCGAAAAAATCTGTGTCCAGTGACGCTATCAGTCTCTTATCAGGAAACGGAGCACTTTGGTCCGGAGGAACAACTTCTGGAAGGTGTTGCCAGGTGAAATCTACGGGCCACCTGATGTTGTTCGGAAAGGGAAAATTCCAGCTCCGCTGATTCCCTTTCACCATCAAACTGGACCACAAGAATCTCGGTCGTCCCTTATTGCTTTGCAGGGGAGCGAATCGACCCAGCTTCCTCAGACAGATCGTGTTCTGAAAAGTTTCTGACGGCGCTGGGATGCTGCGATGAATTGCGCTATCAGTGATAGCAAGTCCGTCACAGAGGCCTGTGAAGCTGCGGTCTTACGTAAATTAGCCGCTGGAAGCTCCTGGGACATAATTCCTGCATACTACTTATGCGAGCGTCCCGAATGGGAAGGCCTCATGTCCTTGGCTAGCAGATGGCGTGACCTGGTCGACGTGGAATCCCTGGACGGTGAAGCAGGCTGGATATCTGCGGTCATGTAGCCAAGGTGCGGTTGTGTGTGCCGACTTGTGGAAGAGGAAGCCATTAGACAAGCCGCACCAGACTGTCTGTGACAGAGCGTCCCGAACAGGAGGAGTGGACGTAGGTTCCGACTGACAAATGAACGTACAACAACATCTGGGCCCAGATGTTGTTGTAAGACAGAGGGGGCCTCTCTCGCTCATGGTCCGGGTGTACCTGGACGAGCTGGCTACCAGACCGACTGGCTTCCTCTGTTCCATCCTCTGATCCGTCGTCGCCGGGTGTGCGTGATCTGAGATTATAGTGCTCGCAACACCCCTTCTCCTCTCCTGGACCGCAACAGATGAACCCGGCGTCACAACCATTTCGTGAATGATTGCTTCACCGGGGGAGCTAGCGGGCGACAAGTGACCGTCGATTCTACTTGGGACCTCTTAGGCACTTGCCACGTTTCATTGAGCACTATGCCGCTAGCTCTTCATTGCGATGACGGAAGCACACTTTTGAAGACATCACGGATACATCACCCTGTTCTTGTTCCTCTGAAAAAGAGACTGAGACAACTGGAGTGACCCTGTGGCGAGAGGACCAGCCTGGACCTCTCACCACCAACAACATACTGTGACACACGTCTCCAATGTTTGTCATCCGAATTGGCACACACTGAGGAAGAATTAGTGCGAGTACAATGACTACAGAGAATACAATGAACATGAGAATCTGAGGAAGACTTCCTCGATTACAATCCAAAAATATTCTTTCATTCTGAAAAAATATTATACAGAAGACAAGTAATCACTATTAGAAGTAACTGTTGTCAACTTAAACAAAAGTGAATAAAAACTGGAAACAAGACTCCAGGCACTGAAATATGGCCCAAAATCAGTAACCAATTTTAAACACTATCCGATGTAAAACAGAAGCTTCCAGAGAAGAAACTGCAGTACATCACATGGTAGATGCATGATCGAATGCCTAACCACCCCTAGGGTGAGGACGTAACCATCGGGAAAAACAGAATAAACATTCTGTTACCAAGCTAAAAACTCCCAAGAAATTTCAGTAAAAAAAAAAAATTACAAAATTAAGCCAAAAGCATGGGAGAATAGCAAGGGGGGTATAAAGGAAAGGGAGAGAGGAACACTGAATCGTGGAAATTTTATAACAAGAATGTAAACATCAGGACTACGCCCTGAAATTGGGGAACATGAAATAATTTTTGCATAAAAGTTAAAAAATTTATAGTAATATATATATTTTTTATACTTACCAATGACCCAGACATTGCTGGTGCTAACTCTTAAAAATATAGGGCCAAACACAAATTTTGCCCCCCAATCCCCAAAATTTGCATCTAAAACCAAAGAAAACATGTCCTGAATGGCCCTCCATACTTCACCTCTACTGTGCATGCGCAGTGTCAAGGACGTCCCGAAATTGGCGCCATTAATCATTCTTATAACCAGTGCCTGGTAAGCGCTATGTACTCAGCGGGGAGGTATGAGTTCCCAACTCCTGGGAGGGCCATCCCCGTCTGGGTCATTGGTAAGTATAAAAAATATATAAATTACTATAAATTTTGTAACATTTTTATACTGTACCAATGACCCAGACATAGCTGAATAGTAAAAAGGCTGGAGGGCCTAGGACATAGAGGAAAATCCAATAAGCTCAATTATATAAAATAGAGTCATCCCCTCAAGGGGAAAAGGAGTATTAGGCCTTACATGTATCTTTCTTATTTATGATAAATTAGAAAGACACAACACCTTCCATAATTGAGCATCATAACATCCATGTACTCTATTAATATCCAGTATAATCCTTATACTTATAATTTTTAAAGTAAGCCAATAAATAAAGTTAGTCTAGAGAATAGAGACTCTTTATACTCCTTAAAAGTGTCTGAGGATTGTATAATAACGCCCGTTTGACACGTGATATATTCAAAAGCTATACTTTAAAAACTATGACTTGAATGAATTTTTAAAACATAAACTTATCACTTAAAAACCATCTCAGTAACAGCTCAGAATCACTAACTCCGGAGGAGGTATCCCCTTGTTTTCATAATAAAACAGGTGACCCAAGGGAACACCCTCCCCCCCCCCCCTTCTCCATCCCCTGGGTCAAATAGCCCAGAGCGAAGAGCGCAGCAGGACGGAGTCACTGCCGGAACAGAAAGCCTACCTAGCTATAGTAGCAACTGTTAAGTTAATGACATTCTGAGCAGTAGATAATAGACCTAACAATGGAGGCCTCCCGAAATGGACTCAATATTTCTGAGATAAAAATTCATGAATGTGGATGGCTGAGCCCAATGTGCAGCCTTCATAAAATCTATAATAGCGACACCATTAATGTAAGATGTAGAAGAACTCTTACTTCATGAGCCGAAATCTCAAGCACAAACTTCTGAGTTAATGATATACCATAAGCAGTACCGATAGTTAATTGAATCCATTAGCAATAGAATGGAGCATAATGTCCTTCTATTAGGCATCAAAGACAGAAGAAGCTTACGTCCTTACTAATAAACAGATATCTGTTTATAAATACGTAAACTCTAACCGGACAGAGTAAAGGCCTATGCCCGTACGAAGACGGAAGTACCTTAATAACAATAGGTTCCGGATATTTATTAGGAGCCTGATTCTTAACCAAAAATCCAACATTAGTAGTAAAGGAAATAGTGTTTCCGATACTACGAAAGTGAGAATCGTCCACCGATAGTGCATGAAGCTCACTGACTCTTCAGTAGAAGAGAAGACTAAGAGAATAACTGTCTTAAAAGGTCAGAATTTGAAAACTACTGTTTCCAGAGGCTCAAATGATTACTTAGCTAAATAAGAACCGAAGCTAAATTCCGTATAGGAATTTAATCTAAGGATTCTAGGTCTATTTATCGACAAGTGTCTAACTGACTTAGATAAAGAGACATAAGACTCAATTGTAAACTATCATAGAGTGCATAGGTATGAGATAACATAGACCTATAACCTTAATAGTAACAAGCTGCAGTTGATCTTGTCAAACAAGTATACTAGAAAGTTGCAATGTCTAGTATGGAGGGATAAAAAATATCAACATAAAGATCCCTACACCAACGATGGAAGAGCCTCCCCTTTAGCCGCATAGTATAGCGAAGAAGAGGTTCTCCTACAGTAAGAAATCGCGTCCATAACTCATCCTGTACAATGCTTGCCATGCAAGAAGGACCACACAACGGAATACGTGAAGGTTGAGACCTTGCAGGTTGTGATGGAGTTGACACGATTTCCCCAGCGAAAGAAGATCCTCTCATGGAGGAAGTTTTTGCGGTAAGTCCCACAGTAGACACCTGAGTAAATTTACCCACGGTGTCTGTGAAGACAGAGATGCTATCAACAGAATTGTATTGTGGATGTTCATCTTAGCAATACTTGCTGAACCAACAGCGCTGGAGGATACGCATATCCTATCATTCCGTCTTATTAGATCAATAGAGCATTAACAACATAAGCTCAGGGATCCGGACATGGAAACACATACGTCTGCAATTGAATAGTGAGTTGTGTCACAAATAAATTTTCATTGGGCGCTCCCATTGATAGCAAATCTGATTGAATACTTGTTTGATGAGAGTCCATTCTGACGGCAACAAGCGACTCTTACGTGGAAAGGAGTCTGTTAATACAATCAGACGACCCGGAATATGACGGACCAAAGCAGAACTTGATGTACTATAACAAACAGAAGGATTCTTTCCGTTAAATTGAATAACGGAATCGAATGAGTGCCTCCCTGGTTCCGGAGATACGCAACTACTGTCGTATTAACGAACAGGATTTGGACATGCGTTTCTGAATAATGTTCATTCAATGACATACATAGTGCAAGCCTAAATAACATCATTTCCTGGAAGTTAAGTGCTTGCCTAGAAACTGCGGAACCCAAAGACCCTGGCACTTCGAATCCGTTGGGATCAATATTGTACCCCAACCTGTTTGACTGGCATCCGTCATAATCATAAAACTCGGATCCGGCAACTGCAGTGGCACTCTCTGAGTCAACCACCGAATAGCGAAGAAGAGGTTCTCCTATAGTAAGAAATCGCGTCCAAAGCTCGTCCAGTACAATGCTTACAATGCAATAGGACCACACAACGGAATACGTGAAGGTTGAGACCTTGCGGGTTGTGATAAAGATGACACGATTTTATCCAGCGAAAAAAGATCCTCTCATGGAGGAAGATTTCGCATTAAGTCCCACAGTAGACATCAGAGTAAATTTACCCACAGTCTCTGTGAAGACAGAGATGCTATCAACAGAAATGAATTGTGGTTGTTTATCTTAGCAATACTTGCTGAAACAACAGCGCAGGAGGATACGCTTATCCTATCATTCCGTCCTATTAGATCAATAGAGCGTTAACAACATAAGCTCAGAGATCCGGACATGTAAACACATACGTCTGCAATTGATTAGCAAGTTGTGTCGTAAATAAATTATCATTGGGCGCTCCCATTGATAGCAAATCTGATTGAATGTTTGTTGAGAGTCCATTCCGACGGCAACAAGCGACCCAAAAGTGAAAGGGAGTCCGGTAATACAATCAAACGACCCGGAATATGACGGACCGAAGTAGAACTTGGTGTACTATAACAAACAGAAGGATTCTTTCCATTAAATTGAATAACGGAAATGAATGAGTGCCTCCCTGGTTCCGGAGATACGCCACTACTGTCGAATTAACGGACAGGATTTGGACATGCGTTTCTGAATAATGTTCATCCAATGACATAAAGCAAGCCTAAAAAACATAATTCCGTGGAAGATAAGTGCTCGCTCAGAGACTGCGGAACCCAAAGACCCTGGCACTACGAATCCGTTGGGATCAATATTATATCCCAACCTGTTTGACTGGCAACCGTCATAATTATAAAACTCGGATCCGGCAACTGCAGTGGCACTCTCTGAGTCAACCACCGAATGTTTGCCCCAGTCTGAATCTCTTGCTACACTTGATAGACAAGAGAACGTGTATATCGAGCAATTCATAGATTGCTAAAAAGTTGCCGTCGAAGAGAAGCTTCTCCGAGACTGAAGCGACTCTGAGAGAGTTCTTCACCTTACTATCCACGCACGTGGATGTAACTAGGACTGCGTCATGTCTAACCAACTCCAGGTTGCCATTGAAGGGCGGAGTTATACGTGGAAAAACTACTGCCCTTGAAAGAAATCACATTGAGGATCATATCCTGGAATTCTTTCTCTTGAAGACGTAATGATAACGCCTCAGTAAGGTGGTCTACGTATGATAAAGCGTCTAAGTTAAGCCTATTAGACAACATTGTCGTTTCCAACATCGTGGTTGGAATTGCCATAGACGGCGAAAAAGATAATTCCCAGTCTTCAGCAACGCCGTCTAGATGCATATGAACTCTCGGTATGCCCTGTTCTGCCGATATAAATTATTTCCTAGAATTGAAAAAAGGCAGAATAGAGCATTGCGGACAAGAAACTAGACTATCATGCTTGGTAGCAAGCTATATATAGCGTCATTAAATAATTCGAATGTTCTAAAGACATTATTGGACTGTGTCGGTAAGTCAGGGACAATGTCCCTGAACCGATCAAAAACTCCGTGTCCAATGACGCTATTAGTCTCTTATCCAGCATCGCAGCAGTGTAGTCCGACGGAACAACCTCTGGAAGATAATGCCGGAAGAAATGGATGGCAGCTTCTGTTGTTCCGAAAGGGAAAACTCGAAATCGTCCGAATCCCTTTCACCATCCTGTCGGACCCTATAAAGTGTTCGGTCGTCCGAACCTGATGCAACAGCGGAGCGCACCGACCCAGCGCCGTCGGATTATTCCTGATCCGACCGAGAATTGTCATTTGCTGGGATGCTGCGATAAACTGTGCAATTTTGGATAGCACGTCCGTCACTGAGGCCCGAGGAGAAGCGGTCTTACTATGCATTGCCGCTGGAAGCTCCGTGTTCGTTACCCCATGCATACTTCTATTATGCGAGTGAATGGAGAGTATAGGCCTCATGTCCCTTGGCTACCGGATGGCGTGACCTGTTCGCCGTGGAATCACTGAATGACGAAGCTGGCCGGATACTCGAGGTCACGTAGCCAATGTGCGGTCATGTGCGCTGCTGTGAGGATGAGGAAGCATTATCGACAGTCTCTCGGACTGTCAATATAACGGAGCGTCCCAAGTGACGGACATATGCTCCGAATGCGAAATGTCTGTACCACAACATCCGGTCCCATATGTTGTTGTACGAGAGAGGGACCTCTTTCGCTCGCAGCCCGGACGGACCTGGACGAGCTAGGAACCGGACTAACAGGCTTCCTCCGATTTGTCCTCTAATCCGTCGTCACTGGGTGTGTACTAAAGTCTATTATAGTGCTCGCATCACCCAAATCTCCTGCCTAGACCGCAACGGACGAACCCGACTGCCGAACCATTCGATGAATGGACGCTACACCGGGTGAGCTAGCGAATGTCAACTCCATCGATCCTACTAGGGACCTCTTAGGCGATTGACGTATTCCATGAGCACTTATTGCCGCTAGCTCTTCATTAACTATGACGACAGAGGCACACTTTGAAAGACATCTCAGTAACTTTGCGAACAAGAAACCAGACATGCTTGTTAATAACAAGCATATAATAATATATATAGCGTCGTTCAATAATTCGAAAGTCGTGTGACATTATTGGACTGTGTCGGAACTGAGGGACGATGTCCCTGAACCGAATCAAAAAATTTCTGTGTCCACCGACGCTATCAGTTTCTTATCCGGCATCGCAGCATTCTGGTCCGACGAAAGAACCTCTAGAAGATAAAGTCAGATGACATACACAGCAGCTTATGTTGTTCCGAAAGGGAAAGCTCGAAATCCTCCGAATCCCTTTCGGTATCCCGTCGGACCGGATGAAATTCTCGGACGTCCGTACCTGCTTCCGCGGAGCGTCCCGACCCAGCGTCGTCGGATAATACATAATGCGACAGAGATTCTGTCGTTGCTGGGATGCTGCGGTAAGCTGTGCTATTTGGGATAGCACGTCCGTCACCGAGGCCTGTGCAGTAGCGGTCTTACGATGCTTTGCCGCTGGAAGCTCCGTGTATGTTGACTCCCGCACACTTTCTTATGCGAACGTCCGCAGTCTGCAGGCCTCGTGTCCCTGGCTACCGGATGGTGTGACCTGGTCGCCGATGATTCTCTGATTGGCGAAGCTGACTGGATATCCGAGGTCACGTAGCCAAGAGTGGTCGTGTGCGCTACCATGAGGATGAGGAAGCCTTATTGACAGTCTCTCCGGACTGACTATATAGCAGAGCGTCCCGAGCGGCGGACGTATGCTCCGAATGCGAAACACTTTGTACCACAACATCTGGGGCCAGATGTTGTTGTACGAGAGAGGGGCCTCTCTCGCTCACAGTCCGGATGGACCTGGACAAGCTAGGAACCGGACTAAAAGGCTTCCTCCGTTCTCTCCTCTAATCCGCTGTCACTGGGTGTGCATTTGATTTATAGTGCTCGCATCACCCAAAACTCCCTCTAGACCGCAACGGACGAACCCGGCTGCCGAACCATTCGATGAATGGACGCTACACTGGGCGATCTAGCGGACGTCAAAGGCCGTCGAACCTACTAGGGTCCTCTTAGGCAATTGACGTATTTACATGAGCACTTTTCCGCTAGCTCTTCATTAATTGTGACGATGGAGGCACACTTTTGGAAGACATCACAGATACATCACCCTGATCATGATCGTCTGAAATAGAGATTAACAAAGTAGAGTGACCCTGCGGGGAAAGGACCGGAATGGCCAATTCCCCACTAACATACTATGACACACGCTTCCCATGTTGTCATTGAAATTAACACATACAGAACAGGAGTTAGTGCGAGTACACTGACTACATTATACAATGATTATGAAAGTCAGAGGAAGATTTCCTCTTATTACAATAGAACAATATCCTTTCATTGTGAAAAGAAAACAAAGTCTTAGTAGTCACACCAACCCCTGACAATCAAAATACATAATAACATGATCCATTAACATAGAAAAAATAATTGAAATCAAAAAATTTTGAAAAAATATTTTTTCAGAACAGCCCAAGTTTCTGAAAAGTAACGTTCAGCCCCAATGGATCCCAAGCCTAAGTGTGGACAAAAATTCTAAAAATATTTTTAACAATTTATGCAACACTTACGAACAATAATAATGTATCTAGTTATGATTAAATTAACATCAAGATATTATTTTCAAGAAATCCCCCCCTCACACAAAGGGCTGTTGGAAATGTAAACAATAAGTGTAAAAACACCAGATCAAGACTCCAGGCACCCTGGTCCGAAATCAGTTACCAATAATACACTATCTGATGCAAAACAGAGACTTCCAGGGAAGAAACTGCAGAACATCAGATGGTAGATGCAGAACACTACGCCTAACCACCCATAGGTGAAGACGTAAACATGGGGAAAAGAACAGAATTCATTCTGTTATCCAGCTAAAACTCCCAAGAAATTTTAGTAATAATATTACAGAAAATATGCCAAAAGCATGGGAGCATAGCAAGAGGGGACTTAAAGGAAAGGGAGAGAGGAAAACACTGAACAAGCAGTGTAACATGATAACAAGAATGACCACAACAGGCTCTTGCCTCGAAAATAGGTAACTTAACATAATTTCATTAAAAAGTTAAAAAATTTATAGTAATTTATATATTTTTTATACTTACCAATGACCCAGACATAGCTGGTGCTAACTCATAAAATATAGGGCCAAACACAAATTTTGCCCCCCAATCCCCAAAATTTGCATCTAAAACTAAAGAAAACATGTCCTGAAAGGCCCTCCACACTTCGCCCCTACTGCGCATGCGCAGTGTCAAGGACGTTCCGAAATTGGCGCCATTTATCATTCTAATAACCAGTGCCTGGTAAGCGCTATGTACTCAGCGGGGAGGCAAGAGTTCCCAACTCCTGGGAGGGCCATCCCCGTCTGGGTCATTGGTAAGTATAAAAAATATATAAATTACTATAAATTTTTTAACATTTTTATACTGTACCAATGACCCAGACATAGCTGAATAGTAAAAAGGCTGGAGGGCCAAGGACATAGAGCAAAATGGAATACGCTCAATAAAATAAAATAGAGTCATCCCCTGTAGGGAAAAGAAGTAATAGGCCTTACATGTATCTTTCTTATTTATGATAAATTAGAAAGATACAACACCTTCCAAAAATTGAGCTTCATACATCCATGTACTCTATTAATATCCAATAATCCTTATACTAATAATTTTTAAAGTAAGCCAATAATAAAGTAAGTCTAGAGAATAGAGACTCTTATACTCCTAAAAGTGTGTGAGAATTGCATAATCATGTCCGTTGACATATGCAATATTCAAAAGCTATACTTTAAAAACTAAGACTTGAATGAATTTTTATAAACTTAAACTTCTCACTAAACAACCATCCCAATAACAGCTCAGAATTACTAACTCCGGAGGAGGTATCCCCTTGTTTTCATAGTAAAAACAGGTGACCCAAGGGAACACCCTCCCCCCCCCCCCCCCCTTTTTCTTGCCCTGGGTCAAATAGCCCAGAGCGAAGAGGGCAGCCGAACGGAGACACTGCCGAAACAGACAGCCTACCTAGCTATAGTAGCAACTGTTAAGTGAATGACATTCTGAGCAGTAGATAATAGACCTAACAATAGAGGCCTCCAGAAATGGACTCGATATTTCTGAGATAAAATTCATGAATGGATGGCTGAGCGCAATGAGCAGCCTTCAAAAATCTATAATAGCAACACTATTAATGTAAGCCCAAGAAGTAGAAGAACTCTTACTTCATGAGCCGAAATCTTAAGCACAACTGCTAAGCCAATGATATACCATAAGCAGTACGCTAGTTAATAGAATCCATTAACAATAAAATGGAGCGTAACGTCCTTCTACTAGACATCAAAGACAGAAGAAGCTTACGCCCTTGTAATAAACAGATATCTGTTTATAAATACATAAACTGTACCCGGAAAGAGTAAAGGCCTATGCCCATACGAAGACGGAAGGACCTTAAAATAATAGGTTCCGGATAATAGGAGCCTAACTCTTATGCAACAATCCAACCTAAATAGTAACGGAAGTATTGATTCCGAAACTATGAAAGTGAAAATCATCCATCGATAGTGCATGAAACTCACTGACTCTACAGTAAAAGAGAAACCAACAGAATTACTGTCTAAAAGGTCAGAATTTGAAAACTACTGTTTCCAGAGGCTCAAATGATTACTTAGGTAAATAAGAACCGAAGTTAAAATCCGTATAGGAATTTAATCTAAAGATTCTAAGTCTATTTATCAAAAAGTTACTAACTGACTTAGATAAAGAGACAAAAGACTCAATTGTAAACTATCGTAGAGTGCATAGGTATGAGGTAACATAAACCTATAACCTAAATAACAACAGGCTGCAGTAGATCTTGTGAAACAAGTATACTAAAAAATAGCAATGAGTAGTATGGAGGGATCAACCATATGAACATAATGATCCCTACACCACGACGGAAGAGCCTCCACTTTAGTCGCATAGAATAGCGAAGAAGAGGATCTCCTATAGTAAGAAATCGCGTCCAAAGCTCGTCCAGTACAGTGCTTACAATGCAATACGGACCACACAACGGAATACATGAAGGTTGCGACCTTGCTGGTTGTGATAAAGATGACACGATTTACCCAGTGAAAAAAGATCCTCACATAGAGGAAGATTTCACGTTAAGATCCACAGTAGACAAGAGAGTAAATTACTCATGATCTCTGTGAAGATAGAGATGCTATCAACAGAAATGTATTGTGGTTGTTTATCTTAGCAATACCTGCTAAAACAACAGCGCCGGAGGATACGCGTATCCTATCATTCCGTCCTATAGATCAATAGAGCGTTAACAGTATTAGCTCAGAGATCTGGACAAGCCAACACATACGTCTGCAATTGATTAGCAAGCTGTGTCATAAATAAAACATCATTGGGCGCTCCCATAGATAGCAAATCTGATTGAATACTTGTTTGATGAGAGTCCATTCTGACAGCAACAAGCGACCCGTAAGAGAACGGGAGTGCGATAAAACAATCAGACGACCCAGAATATGACGGACCAAAACTGAACTTGGTGTACTATAACCAACAGACGGATTCTTTCCATTAAATTGAATAACGGAAACGAAAGAGTGCCTCCCTGGTTCCGGAGATACGCCACTACTGTTGAATTAAAGGACAGGAATTTGGGCATGCGTTTCTGAATAATGTTCATGCAATGACATAAAGCAAGCCTAAAAAACATTATTCCGCGGAAGTTAAACTGATAGCTAAAAGACTGCGGAACCCAAAGACCCTGGCACTTCGAATCCGTAGGGATCAGTATATATCCCAATCTGTTTGACTGGCAACCGTCATAACAGCCACACTCGGGTCCGGCAACTGCGGCGGCACTCTCTGAGTCAACCACCGAATGTTTGCCCCAGTCTGAATCTCTTGTAACACTAGATAGACAAGAGAATGTATAAATCAAGCAATTCATGGATTGACGGAAAGTTGCCGTCGAAGAGAAGCTCCTCCGAGAACGAAGCGACTCTGAGAGAGTTCTTAACCTACTATCCACGCGTGGATGTAGCTAGGGCTGCATCACGTCTAACCAACTCCAATCAGCCACTGAAGGGCGGAGTTATACGTGAACAAACTACTGCCCTCAAAAGAAATTACATTGAGAATAATATCCCGTAAATCTTTTCTTGAAGACGTAATGATAACGCCTCAGTAAGGCGGATTACGTATAATAAAGCGTCTAAGTTAAGTCTACTATACATAATGTCGTTCCCAACATTGAAATTGGAAAAGACATAAACGGCGAAAAAGAATATATGCAGTCTTAATCACACCGTCTAGACGCATATGAACTCTCGGTATGCCCTGCTCTGCCAAAATAAACTATATGTAAAAAAGATAAAATGGCAGAAATGAGCCACGCGGACAAGAGACTAAACTATCATGCTTAGTAGCAGGCTTGTATATATATATAAATATATATAGCGTCGAAAAATAAAACACATGTTGTAATGACAATATTGGACTGCGTCGGTAAGTCAGGGACAAAGATACTGATCGAAAAATCCGAGTCCAATGACGCTATAAATCTCTTATCCAAGATCGCAGCAATGAAGTCCGAAAAATAATCACTGGAAGAAATGCCAGAAGATATGAAAGGCATCTTCCGATACTACTAAAGGGAAAACTCGAAATCTTTCGAATCCCTTTCGCAATCCTGTCGGACCCTATAAAGCGTTCGGTCGTCCGTAGCTTGATGCAACCGCGGACCGCACCGACCCAGCGCCGTCGGATAATTCCTGATTCGACCGAGAAACTGTCAATTGCTGGGATGCTGCGAAACAACTGTGCTAACTCGGATAGCACGTCCGTCACTGAGACCTGAGGAGCAGCGGTCTTATGATGCATTGCCGCAGGAAGCTCCGAGATCGTTACCCCGTGCATACTTCCAATATGCGAGCGAACGGAGTGTATAGGCCTCGTGTCCCTTGGCTACCGGATGGCGCGACCTATTCGCTGTGGAATCACTGAATGCCGAACTGATCGGATACTCGAGGTCACGTAGCCAATGTGCGGTCGTGTGCCCTGCTGTGAGGATGAGGAAGCATTAAAGACAGTCTCTCGGACTGTCAATATAACGGAGCGTCCCGAGCAACGGACATATGCTCCGAATGTAAAATATCTGAACCACAACATGCGGTCCCCTATGTTGTTGGCTTCCTCCGATCTGTCCTCAATCTGCCGTCACTGGGTGAGTACTAAAGTAATTAAAGTGCTCGCATCACCCAAATCTCCTTCCTAGACCGCAACGGACGAATCCGGCAGCCGAAACCATTCGATGAATGTACGCTACACCGGGTGAGCTAGCGAATGTCACTCCGTAAGCGATAGACATATTCCATGAGCACTTATTGCCGCTAACTCTTCATTAACTATGACGACAGAGGCACACTTTGAAAGACATCTCCATAACTCTTCGAACAAGAAACCAGAAATGCTTGGATAGCAAGCATAGAATAATAATATATATAGCGTCGTTCAATAATTCGAAAGTTTGTGTGACATTATTGGACTATGTCGGAACTGAGGGACGATGTCCCTGAACCGAACCAAAAATTTCTAAGTCCACCGACGCTATCAGTTTCTTATCCGGCATCACAGCATATGTTGTTCCGAAAGGGAAAGCTTGAAATCCTCCGAATCCCTTTCGGTATCCCGTCGGACCGGATGAAACTTTCGGACGTCCGTACCCGCTTCCGCGGAGCGTCCCGACCCGGCATCGTCGGATAAAATATATGCGACAGATTCAGTTGATGCTGGGATGCTGCGATAAACTGTGCTATTAAGGAAAGCACGTCCGTTCCCGAGGCCTGTGCAGTAGCGGACTTACGATGCATTGCCGCTGGAAGCTCCGTGTACGTTGACTCCCGCACACTTCCTATGCGAACGTCCGGAGTCTGCAGGCCTCGAGTCCCCGGCTACCGACCCAGCGCTGTCGGATAATTCTCGATCCGACACCGTTTCTGTCGGCTGCTGGGATGCTGCGATAAGCTGTGCTATGTGCACAAGAATGTCCGGCGTCGAGACCTGCGGAGGCGCAGTCTATCGCTGCTTCGCCGAGGGCAGCTCCGCATCAGATGGCTCCCGCATACTTTTCCTATGCGAACGTCCGGAGTCCATCGGTCTCGAATCCCTGGCTGCCAGATGGTGTGACCTGGTCGCCGAAGAATCCTTGATCGGCGAAGCTGGTAATATATCGGCGGTCACGCAGCCAAGGTGCGGTCGTGTGCGCTGACGAGAAGAGGAAGCCTTAGCAGTCTCAGCGGACTGCCTATACAACGGAGCGTCCCGAGCGACGGACGTATGCTCCGCTAGCGACACATTTGTACCACAACATCTGGGGCCAGATGTTGTTGAACGAGAGAGGGGCCTCTCTCGCTTGCCGTCCGGATGGACCGGAACGAGCTATGAACCGGACTAAAAGGCTTCCTCCGTTCTCCCTCCGATCCGCCGTCACTGGGTGTGCATTAAGTTAATTTATAGTGCTCGCATCACCCCAAAATTCCTTCTAGACCGCAACGGACGAACCCGGCTGCCGAACCATTCGGTGAATGGACGCTACACCGGGCGAGCTAGCGGACGTCAAAGGCCGTCGAACCTACTAGGGTCCTCTTAGGCAATTGGCGTATTACATGAGCACTTTTCCGCTAGCCCTTCATTAATTGTGACGACGGAGGCACACTGTTGGAAGACATCACAGATACATCACCCTAATCTTGATCGTCTGAAATAGAAATTGATAAAGTAGAGTGACCCTGCGGGGAAAGGACCGGAGTGTCCAAATCCCCAACAACATACCGTGACATACGCTTCCCATATTGTCATCGAAATCATACGATACAGAACAGGAGTTAATGCGAGTACACTGACCACATATAGAATGATAATAAGGTCAGAGGAAGACTTCCTCTTAAAACAATTGATCAATATCCTTTCAATGTGAAAAGAAAACAAGTCCTGGTACTCGCACTAACCCCTGGCAATCAAAATACATAATAATAATATGATCCATTAATATAGAAAAAATAATTGAAATCAAAATATTTTGAAAAAATATTTTTTCAGAACAGCCCAAGTTTCTGAAAAGTAACGTTGAGCCCCAATGGATCCCAAGCCTAAGTGTGGACAAAAATTTTAAAAATATTTTAAACAATTTATTCAACACTTACGAACAATAATAATGTATCTAGTTATGATTAAAATAACATAAAGATATTATTATTTAGAAATCCCCCCCTCACACAGAGGGCTGTTGTAAATGTAAACAATGAGTGTAAAAACACAAAAATAAGACTCCAGGCACCCAGGCCCGAAATCAGTTACCAAAAATACACCATCTGATGCAAAACAGAGACTTCCAGGGAAGAAACTGCAGGACATCAGATGGTAGATGCAGAACACAACGCCTAACCACCCGTAGGTGAAGACGTAAACATGGGGAAAGAACAGAATTCATTCTGTTATTCAGCTAAAACTCCCAAGAAATTTTAGTAATAATAATTACAGAAACTATGCCAAAAGCATGGGAGAATAGTAAGGGGGAACTTAAAGGACAGGGAGAGAGGAAAAACACTTGAAAAAACAGTGTAACTAAATAATCAGAATGACAACAAAATGGCTGCTGCCTTGAAAATAGGTAACTTAACATAATTTCATTAAAAAATTTTAAGTTACAGCCCTGATAATATTCTGTCACACATTCTTTTCCTCTCCTCCTTTTCTATCCTCCTTAGAATCACCATTTCACTAATATTTATGTGTCTGGCATCATTTAAACTGAGATTTAAAAGCACAAAGATCAGTCAGATGTTAACTGATGAAGGGCCAAACTTAGAATGATAAATGGCGCCAATTTCGGAACGTCCTTGACACTGCGCATGCGCAGTAGGGGCGAAGTGTGGAGGGCCTTTCAGGACATGTTTTCTTTAGTTTTAGATGCAAATTTTGGGGATTGGGGGGCAAAATTTGTGTTTGGCCCTATATTTTAAGAGTTAGCACCAGCTATGTCTGGGTCATTGGTACAGTATAAAAATATTTTAAGTTATAGCCCTGATAATTTTCTGTCACTCATTTTTCCTCTCCTCCTTCTCTATCCTCCTTAGAATCACCATTTCACTAATATTTATGTGTCTGGCATCATTTAAACGGAGATTTACAAGCACAAAGATCAGTCAGATGTTAACTGATGAAGGGCCAAACAAAGAATGATTAATGGCGCCAATTTCGGGACGTCCTTGACACTGCGCATGCGCAGTAGAGGTGAAGTATGGAGGGCCATTCAGGACATGTTTTCTTTGGTTTTAGATGCAAATTTGGGGGATTGGGGGGCAAAATTTGTGTTTGGCCCTATATTTTTAAGAGTTAGCACCAGCTATGTCTGGGTCATTGGTACAGTATAAAAATATTAAAAGTTACAGCCCTGAACACATCTTTCCACTGACTCTTCCTCATATCCTCTTATTTCATCCTTAGATCAACCATTTCTTTCATGATTTTGTGTCTGGCATCATTTTAACCGAGATTTATAAGCACAAATATCAGTGAGATGTTACGGATTGAAGGGCCAAACAAAGAATGAAGATTTTGGCTCCAATTTCTGACTTCCGATCACTGAGCATGCTCAGTGGATAAAAAGTATGGAGGACCACATAGGACATATATTTTTTTGATTTTGATGCAAATTTTGGGGATTGGGAGGGGGTGGGGCAAAATTCTTGTTTGGCCCTAGAATTTTAAGAGTTAGCACCAGCTAAGTCTGGGTCATTGGTACAGTATAAAAATATAAGGATGTTTTAATTTTTTTCTGTTTTTAGCCCCTGGGGTTGCCACGGGACTGTAAAAAAAAATTTCAGGCATCAATCAATTACTTAGGATCCACTTATACTACTTGACATTTTTGGTTCAAATCAGCCCAAAATGGATATGCTCCCACAGAGAGCCCAAATATTGACCTACCAACTTCCCTTGAACAAACTTTAATCTTCAACACCAAGGGATGTTCCATACCAAATACCAAGGCATTCTCTTTGGTGGTGCATGAGAAGATATTTAAAGATTTTTAGACTTTTGGGGCATTAAGCAGAGCCTGAAGATGAAAGCTGTTTCATTTGAACAACACAGAAAGGGTATACTCCATAGATGGTCTGTGCAATACATGTTTGAAATTTGGCAAAATGGTTGTGAAGAAGAAAAGTTTCCAAAAGTGAACGGACGACAGATGACGGTCAATGGACAACAGACACCAAGTGATGGCAATAGCACATGCTGACTTGCAGTCAGGTGAGCTAAAAGAAACGGGGAGCAATTTTATATTTGTAACAGTGTCTAAACTCTGCAAAATACTCGCAGGGTGTTCAAAATACAAATTGCCTTGATATTGTTTACTTTAAAATGCATTTCAAAAGTAAATCAAATTCTGAATTGTTCATCAAAAGGTCATGGACAGAAACAGAGATTGCTTGAAATTTCTTACCCCATTTCAGTTGAAAAATATGAAAAAAGTTGGAAATAGTTTAAAATGAAACATGACTTGGATATTGAATAGTCATGAAAGTATACTGAAAAACAATTGATTCTGAATAGTTATTCACAAATTATTGGATGTAAACCAAAGTTTGGTGGATGGACAAACACACATACAAGTTGATAAAAAGAATACCATCCCTAAACTTCACTGAAGGGGAGAGGCGGGGAGAAAATGTGAAAAGAAGATAATAAAGCATCGATAACACAAACCAGAGTTCCAACACTTGATTGAGTAGTCAATTCAAGCAATTTTCAGGACCTTCCCAGTATATTTCAAGGGTTTTTAGGGAAATGAAAATGTGAAATTCAAGGCTTTTCATGGATGTTATGGGCCAAAAACATGAGAGCACCCCTCTAAGAACTACACATAGTTACATTTATTATATTCTAAACAATAGATTATCGAAGAAATTGTGGAAAGATAGAAATCGTATCCCCCACTGTGAAGATATAGAAATTTTCCACTTTCATGGTATCAATCAAAATGGCAGCTTTCAAAGCATCACTTCAAGGTGAATACGAGTCAAATTATCGTGGGATATGATCAATTTGTTCTAAAAACATATATTGAAAAGTAAATCTAGTGTTTTTTGAGTGGATACCGATCACTTCCAGCAATGATTCAACACTTTGAATTGGTGCATAAAGCCGCTGGTCCAAACATGGCCAGACAGTCTGTAATATAAGTTTTTGGTTTGGTATGGCCTTTCAAAGCACGTACCAAACCAAAAACTTATATTACAGACTTCCAAGCCATGTTTGGACTAGAAACCCGCCAGCTGAATCAGATTGCAAGACGCTCTCTGTTCCAAGTATCAATCAAATCACTTCCGCGTATCAATGATTCAATGCGCTGTTTACTTTCATGCATCAATTCAAGGTTGAAGTGAGTGGAATTATCAGATTCTTATAAAAAGCAAGGCCTGAGGGTGCTCACCTGACATGGTAGCCTAAGTATCAACCCAGGGAATTGATTTCAACAAGTTGCATCTGCCCTTCCTAAGAAAAGATTATACCAAATATCCAAAGATTCTGACCAGTGGATCTAAAAAAAAAAGATTTTTAAAGAATATTCCAAATATTGAACTTAGTAATATTTCGGGATCCCACAGGGAGCCCAAATATGAACCCAGGGACTTGGCTTGAACAAACCTGAATCTCACCTCCAGTGGGATGCTGTATACCAAATATCAAAAGATTCTGACTGGTGGATGTGAAGAAGAAGACTTTTGCAGAACATTCCTCATATTAAACTAAGTTATAATTTGGGCTCCCACAGGGAGCCCAAATATCAACCCAGGGACTTGGCTTGAACAAACTTGAATCTCACCCCCCTAAGGATGCTGCATGCCAAATATCAAAACATTCTGACAGCTGAATCTGAAGAAGATTTTTAAAGAAAAATTCCTCCTATTGAACTAAGTTATAATTTGGGCTCCCACAGGGAGCTCAAATATGAACCCATGGACTTGGCTTCAACAAACTTGAATCTCACCCTCAAGGATGCTGCATACCAAATATCAAAACATTCCGACTGCTAGATCTGAAGAAGAAGATTTTTAAAGAAAATTCCTCATTTTGAACTAAGTTACAATTCGAGCTCCCACAGTGAGCCCAAATATGAACCCAGGGACTTGGCTTGAACAAACTTGAATCTCACCCTCCTAAGCATGCTGCGTACCAAATATCAAAAAGTTAAAAAATTTATAGTAATTTATATATTTTTTATACTTACCAATGACCCAGACATAGCTGGTGCTAACTCTTAAAATATAGGGCCAAACACAAATTTTGCCCCCCAATCCCTAAAATTTGCATCTAAAACCAAAGAAAACATGTCCTGAATGGCCCTCCACACTTCACCTCTACTGTGCATGCGCAGTGTCAAGGACGTTCCGAAATTGGCGCCATAAATCATTCTCATAACCAGTGCCTGGTAAGCGCTATGTACTCAGCGAGGAGGTAAGAGTTCCCAGCTCCTGGGAGGGCCATCCCCGTCTGGGTCATTGGTAAGTATAAAAAATATATAAATTACTATAAATTTTTTAACATTTTTATACTGTACCAATGACCCAGACATAGCTGAATAGTAAAAAGGCTGGAGGGCCAAGGACATAGAGCAAGATGGAATACGCTCAATTATATAAAATAGAGTCATCCACTGTAGGGAAAAAGAAGTATTAGGCCTTACATGTATCTTTCTTATTTATGATAAATTAGAAAGATACAACACCTTCCAAAATTGAGCATCATACATCCATGTACTCTATTAATATCTAGTATAATCCTTATACTAATAATTTTTAAAGTAAGCCAATAAATAAAGCGAGTCTAGAGAATAGAGACTCTTTATACTCCTAAAAAGTGTCTGAGGAATGTATAATAATGTCCGTTGACACGTGCTATATTCAAAAGCTATACTTTAAAAACTAAGACCTGAATGAATTTTTAAAACATAAACTTCTCACTAAACAACCATCCCAATAACAGCTCAGAATTACTAACTCTGGAGGAGGTATCCCCTTGTTTTCATAGTGAAACAGGTGACCCAAGGGAACACCCTCCCCCCCCCCCCCTTTTTTCTTGCCCTGGGTCAAATAGCCCAGAGCGAAGAGGGCAGCAGAACGGAGTCACTGCCGAAACAGACAGCCTACCTAGCTATAGTAGCAACTGTTAAATGAATAACATTCTGAGCAGTAGATAATAGACCTAACAATAGAGGCCTCCAGAAATGGACTCAATATTTCTGAGATAAAAATTCATGAATGCGAATGACTGAGCACAATGAGCAGCCTTCAAAAATCTATAATAGCGACACTATTAATGTAAGCCCAAGATGTAGAAGAACTCTTACTTCGTGAGCCGAAATCTCAAACACAACTGCTGAGTCAATGATATACCATAAGCAGTATCGATAGTTAATTGAATCCATTAGCAATAGAATGGAGCGTAACGTCCTTCTATTAGGCATCAAAGACAGAAGAAGCTTACGCCCGTAGTAATAAACAGATATCTGTTTATAAATACATAAACTCTAACTGGTCAGAGTAAAGGCCTATGCCCGTACGAAGACGGAAGGACCTTAATAACAATAGGTTCCGGATATTAATTAGGAGCCTGACTCTTATGCCAAAATCCAACATTAATAGTAAAGGAAATAGTGTTTCCAATACTACGAAAGTGAGAATCGTCCACCAATAGTGCAAGAAACTCACTGACTCTTCAGTAAAAGAGAAGCCAACAGAATTACTGTCTAAAAGGTCAGAATTTGAAAACTACTGTTTCCAGAGGCTCAAATGATTACTTACTTAAATAAGAACCGAAGTTAAATTCCGTATAGAAATTTACTCTAATGATTCTAAGTCTATTTATCGAAAAGTTACTAACTGACTTAGATAAAGAGACATAAGACTCAATTGTAAACTATCATAGAGTGCATAGGTATGAGGTAACATAAACCTATAACCTTAATAATAACAGGCTGCAGTAGATCTTGTCAAACAAGTATACTAAAAAGATGCAATGACTAGTATGGAGGGATCAACAATATCAACATAGTGATCCCTACACCAACGACGGAAGAGCCTCTACTTTAGCCGCATAGAATAGCGAAGAAGAGGTTCTCCTATAGTAAGAAATCGCGTCCAAAGCTCGTCCAGTACAATGCTTACAATGCAATAAGGACCACACAACGGAATACGTGAAGGTTGAGACCTTGCGGGTTGTGATAAAGATGACACGATTTTATCCAGCGAAAAAAGATCCTCTTATGGAGGAAGATTTCGCATTAAGTCCCACAGTAGACATCAGAGTAAATTTACCCACAGTCTCTGTGAAGACAGAAATGCTATCAACAGAAATGAATTGTGGTTGTTTATCTTAGCAATACTTGCTGAAACAACAGCGCAGGAGGATACGCTTATCCTATCATTCCGTCCTATTAGATCAATAGAGCGTTAACAATATAAGCTCAGAGATCCGGACATGTAAACACATACGTCTGCAATTGATTAGCAAGTTGTGTCGTAAATAAATTATCATTGGGCGCTCCCACTGATAGCAAATCTGATTGAATGTTTGTTGAGAGTCCATTCCGACGGCAACAAGCGACCCAAAAGTGAAAGGGAGTCCGGTAATACAATCAGACGACCCGGAATATGACGGACCGAAGTAGAACTTGGTGCACTATAACAAACAGAAGGATTCTTTCCATTAAATTGAATAACGGAAACGAATGAGTGCCTCCCTGGTTGCGGAGATACGCCACTACTGTCGAATTAACGGACAGGATTTGGACATGCGTTTCTGAATAATGTTCATCCAATGACATAAAGCAAGCCTAAAAAACATAATTCCGTGGAAGATAAGTGCTCGCTCAGAGACTGCGGAACCCAAAGACCCTGGCACTACAAATCCGTTGGGATCAATATTATATCCCAACCTGTTTGACTGGCAACCGTCATAATTATAAAACTCGGATCCGGCAACTGCAGTGGCACTCTCTGAGTCAACCACCGAATGTTTGCCCCAGTCTGAATCTCTTGCTACACTAGATAGGCAAGAGAACGTGTAAATCGAGCAATTCATGGATTGCTGAAAAGTTGCCGTCGAAGAGAAGCTTCTCCAAGAATGAAGCGACTCTGAGAGAGTTCTTCACCTTACTATCCACGCGCGTGGATGTAGCTAGGGCTGCGTCAAGTCTAACCAACTCCAAGCAGCCACTGAAGGGCGGAGTTATACGTGAACAAACTACTGCCCTCAAAAGAAATCATATTGAGGATCATATCCCGAAATTCTTTCTCTTGAAGACGTAATGATAACGCCTCAGTAAGGTGGATTACGTATGATAAAGCGTCTAAGTTAAGTCTATTAGACATCATTGTCGTTTCCAACATTGTGGTTGGAAAAGACATAGACGGCGAAAAAGATTATTTCCAGTCTTTAACCACGCCGTCTAGACGCATATGAACTCTCGGTATGCCATGTTCTGCCAAAATAAATTATTCGTATAAACGATAAAAGGCAGAAATGAGCATTGCGGACAAGAAACTAAACTATAATGCTTGGTAGCAGGCTTATATATATATAGCGTCGATAAATAATACACATGTTCTAATAACATTATTGGACTGTGTCGGTAAGTCAGGGACAATGTCCCTGAACCGATCCAAAATTCCGTGTCCAATGACGCTATAAGTCTCTTATCCAACATCGCAGCAATGTAGTCCGAAATAACAAACACTGGAAGATAATGCCGGAAGATATGTATGGCAGCTTCCGATGCAACGAAAGGGAAGACTCGAAATCTTTCGAATCCCTTTCGCCATCCTGTCGGACCCTATAAAGCGTTCGATCGTCCGTACCTGATGCAGTTGCGGACCGCACCGACCCAGCGCCATCGGATAATTCCTGATTCGACCGAGAAACTGTCGATTGCTGGGATGCTGCGAAAAAACTGTGCTAACTCGGATAGCACGTCCGTCACTGAGGCCTGTGGAGAAGCGGTCCTACGATGCATTGCCGCTGGAAGCTCCGTGATCGTTACCCCGTGCATACTACTATTATGCGAGCGAACGGAGTGTATAGGCCTCGTGTCCCTTGGCTACCGGATGGCGTGACCTGTTTGCAGTGGAATCACTGAATGACGAAACTGATCGGATACTCGAGGTCACGTAGCCAATGAGCAGTTGTGTGCACTGCTGTGAGGATGAGGAAGCATTATCGACAGTCTCTCGGACTGTCAATATAACGGAGCGTCCCGAGCGACGGACATATGCTCCGAATGTAAAATATCTGAACCACAACATGCGGTCCCCTATGTTGTTGGATGAGAGAGGGACCTCTCTCGCTCACAGCCCGGACGGACCTGAACAAGCCAGGAACCGGACTAACAGGCTTCCTCCAATCTGTCCTCAATCTGCCATCACTGGGAGAGTACTAAAGTAATTATAGTGCTTGCATCACCCAAATCTCCTTCCTAGACCGCAACGGACGAACCCGGCAGCCGAACCATTCGATGAATGTACGCTACACCGGGTGAGCTAGCGAATGTCACTCCGTCGATCCTACAAGGGACCTCTTAGGCGATAGACAAATTCCATGAGCACTTATTGCCGCTAGCTCTTCATTAACTATGACGACAGAGGCACACTTTTAAAAGACATCTCCGTAACTTTGCGAACAAGAAACCAGAAATGCTTGGTAATAGCAAGCATATAATAATAAATAAATAGGATAATTCGAAAGTTTGTGTGACATTATTGGACTATGTCGGAACTGAGGGACGATGTCACTGAACCGAACCAAAAATTTTTAAGTCCACCGACGCTATCAGTTTCTTATCCGGCATCGCAGCATTCTGGTCCGACGAAAGAACCTGTAGAAGATCAAGTCGGATGACATACACAACAGCATATGTTGTTCCGAAAGGGAAAGCTTGAAATCCTCCGAATCCCTTTCGGTATCCCGTCGGACCGGATGAAATTTTCGGACGTCCGTACCCGCTTCCGCTGAGCGTCCCAACCCAGCATCGTCGGATAAAACATTATGTGACCGATTCAGTTGTTGCTGGGATGCTGCGATAAGCTGTGCTATTTAGGATAGCACGTCCGTCCCCGAGGCCTGTGCAGTAGCGGTCTTACGATGCATTGCCGCCGGAAGCACCGTATACGTTGACTCCCGCACACTTTCCTATGCGAACGTCCGGAGTCTGCAGGCCTTGTGTCCCTGGCTACCGGATGGTGTGACCTGGTCGCCGATGATTCTCTGACTGGCGAAGCTGACTGGATATCCGAGGTCACGTAGCCAAGAGCGGTCATGTGCGCTACCATGAGAATGAGGAAGCCTTATTGACAGTCTCTCCGGACTGACTATATGTCGGAGCGTCCCGAGCGGCGGACGTATGCTCCGAATGCGAAACATTTTGTACCACAACATCTGGGGCCAGATGTTGTTGTACGAGAGAGGGGCCTCTCTCGCTCGCCGTCCGGATGGACCAGAACGAGCTATAAACCGGACTAAAAGGCTTCCTCCGTTCTCCCTCTAATCCACCGTCACTGGGTGTGCATTTGGATGATTTATAGTGCTCGCATCACCCCAAAACTCCTTCTAGACCACAACGGATGAACCCGGCAGCCGAACCATTTGATGAATGGACGCTACACCGGGCGAGCTAGCGGACGTCAAAGGCCGTCGCACCTACTAGGGTCCTCTTAGTCAATTGGCGTATTTACATGAGCACTTTTCCGCTAGCCCTTCATTAATTGTGACGACGGAGGCACACTGTTGGAAGACATCACAGATACATCACCCTAATCTTGATCGTCTGAAATAGAAATTGATAAAGTAGAGTGACCCTGCGGGGAAAGGACCAGAATGTCCAATTCCCCACTAACATACCGTGACATACGCTTCCCATGTTGTCATCGAAATCATCAGATACAGAACAGGAGTTAATGCGAGTACACTGACTACATATAGAATGATTATAAAGTCAGAGGAAGACTTCCTCTTATTACAATTGATCAAAATCCTTTCAATGTGAAAAGAAAACAAAGCCCTGGTACTCGCACCAACCCCTGACAATCAAAATACATAATAATAATATGATCCATTAACATAGAAAAAATAATTAAAATCAAAATATTTTGAAAAAATATTTTTTCAGAACAGCCCAAGTTTCTGAAAAGTAACGTTGAGCCCCAATGGATCCCAAGCCTAAGTGTGGACAAAAATTTTTAAAATATTTTAAACAATTTATGCAACACTTACGAACAATAATAATGTATCTAGTTATGATTAAATTAACATCAAGATATTATTTTCAAGAAATCCCCCCCTCACACAGAGGGCTGTTGTAAATGTAAACAATGAGTGAAAAAACACTAAAATAAGACTCCAGGCACCCAGGCCCAAAATCAGTTACCAAAAATACACTATCTGATGCAAAACAGAGACTTCCAGGGAAGAAACTGCAGAACATCAGATGGTAGATGCAGAACACAACGCCTAACCACCCATAGGTGAAGACGTAAACATGGGGAAAAGAACAGAATTCATTCTGTTATTCAGCTAAAACTCCCAATAAATTTAGTAATAATAATTACAGAAACTATGCCAAAAGCATGGGAGAATAGCAAGAGGGGACTTAAAGGAAAGGGAGAGAGGAAAACACTGAAAAATCTGTGTAACTAAATAACAAGAATGACAACAAAATGGCTGCTGCCTCGAAAATAGGTAACTTAACATAATTTCATTAAAAAATTTTAAGTTACAGCCCTGATAATATTCTGTCACACATTATTCCTCTCCTCCTTCTATATCCTCCTTAGAATCACCATTTCACTAATATTTATGTGTCTGGCATCATTTAAACTGAGATTTACAAGCACAAAGATCAGTCAGATGTTAACTGATGAAGGGCCAAACTGAGAATGATTTATGGCGCCAATTTCGGAACGTCCTTGACACTGCGCATGCGCAGTAGAGGTGAAGTGTGGAGGGCCATTCAGGACATGTTTTCTTTGGTTTTAGATGCAAATTTTGGGGATTGGGGGGCAAAATTTGTGTTTGGCCCTATATTTTAAGAGTTAGCACCAGCTATGTCTGGGTCATTGGTACAGTATAAAAGTATTCTGATTGGTAAATCTGAAGAACAAGATTTTTAAAGAATATTCCTCAAACTGCACTTATTTAAACATTTGGGCTCCCATAGAGAGCCCAAATATGGACCCAGGGATTTAATTTCAATAAACACATGAAACAATCTTCCAAAGATGTTATATGTGAAACTTGAAAGCTTTTGGGGCAGTGGTTTGGGAGAAATGTAGTCTTAAATGTTTTCCCCATTACCCACAATGTTAAAAAATGCTGACTCAGCACTTTTTCAAAAGTCCCCAAAAAATACCCCATGATAAAACCATAGCAATTTTTTTGGACCATTCCATTCTGTTGGTCCTAAGGAAGCTTCACACCAAATAAGAATTCTCAGTGCCATGTAGTTTTGGAGATATGGGCGTTGCAGCATAATTTAGCGAAGAGGAGGTCCTCCTGCAGTTAGAAATTGCGTCCACTGCTCGTCCTGTAAAACGCATACTGTGCAAGAAGGACCGCACAACGGAAATACGTGAAGGTTGAGACCTTGCGGATTGTGGTGAAGCGTGCGCAATTTCCCCTGTGACAGAAGATCCTCCCGTGGAGGAAGCTTCCGCGGCATGTCCCACAATAGACACCTGAGTAGATTTATCCACGGTCTCTGTGGTGACAGAGATGCTACCAACAGAATCTTGCAGTGGGATTGCTTTATCTTGAGCAATATCTGCTGAATCAGCGGCGCTGGAGGATACACATATCCTATTATCCCGTCCCACGAGATCGATAGAGCATCTACCGCAAACACTTGAGGACCCGGACATGGGGACATGTAAGTCTGCAACTGATTGTTGAGGTGTGTCGCAAACAAATCTATCATTGGTCGCTCCCATTGGTAGCAAATCTGATTGAAAACCTGTTTGTTGAGAGTCCATTCCGACGGCAACAGGCGACCCTTCCGTGAAAAGGAGTCTGCTAACACATTCAGACGATCCGGAATATGACGGACCGATAGTAGAACCTGGTGTTCCAGTACAAACAGAAGGATTCTTTCCATTAGCTTGAACAATGGAATGGAATGAGTGCCTCCCTGATTCCGAATATACGCTACTAACATCGTATTGTCGGACAAAATTTGAACAGCTGTGTTCTGAATAACGTCCATCCAATGACGCAACGCAAGCCAAATTGCCATCATTTCTTTGATATTTATGTGCTTGCCTACGAATTGAGGATCCCAAAGCCCCTGGCACCTCGAATCCGACGGGCATAGTGTCGCGACCCAACCTGTTTGACTGGCATCCGTCATGATAGTAAAACTCGGATCTGGCAATTGCAGTGGAACTCTCTGAGTTAACCACTGAATGTCTGCCCAAGTCCGAATCTCTTGTTTCACTTGGTCTGACAAGAGGATGTCGGCATCGAGCGAATGAGTCTTCACTTTCCAATTCTGAGTCAGAAAGATTTGGAGAGGATGAGTGCGTAGCCACCCCATTGGAATGAGATCTGCGGCAGCTCCGCACAGACCT
Organism: Pictodentalium vernedei; assembly: GCA_031216915.1. Lineage (NCBI taxonomy): Eukaryota > Metazoa > Mollusca > Scaphopoda > Dentaliida > Dentaliidae > Pictodentalium > Pictodentalium vernedei. The sequence continues at coordinate 187,353,220 of CM062294.1, read as the reverse complement.
ATCAGTCTCATGAATTCTCTCGCTGTAACCTTCTCTGAGTTTAGACAATAGCGAGCATAACAACTGACTAATTTCACTCTGGTTAACGGCAGATGAACGAGATTGTTGTGCGTCTCGAAGCTCATCCCCAGGTGGGTGAATGACTTGGATGGCACCAGGTCCGACTTCTGTTCGTTTACTATAAAACTGAGACGTCGGAGCAATAGCAGAAGATTCTGCACATCGTTCTGAAGCGTTAACTCGTTGCCGTACCTGTGAAGAATATCGTCCAGGTAGGCCGATGTTACCGCAGACAAATGAGCTAGGAAGTAAGTCATGACTGAGTTCATTATCCGAGTGAAAGCCCAGGGCGCTAGATTCAGACCGAAGCACATCGCGCGTAACTGATATACAACCCCTAGGACAGCGAAACGAAGATACTTTCTGAACGCCGGATGTACCATGACGTGAAAGTGTGCATCCTTGAGATCTATGCTCGCAGCATAGTCGTTCACTCGAATGCTCGTTCTGACCGATCAAATGGTCTCCATATAAAATTTTGGAGCCACAATCAGCTTGTTTATCCAGCTTAAATCTATTACTGGACGGAACGAGCCATCTGGTTTGGGAACCAGAAACAGATGGCTGTAGAAACCTGGAGATTCCGGGTTTTTACGACCTCTATCGCGTTCTTCAGTAAAAGAGACTACACTTCTGAAAGAAGAGCGTCTCTTTTTAGAATATTTGACGGAAGTTGTGTCCATCTTGGACTTCGAGTTAACGGAGGTTTTCCTTTGAAGGACAGTTTCAGTCCTTCTGCAATTACCCTTCGAACCCAAGGGTCCTCCATAATCAATTCCCAATTTTGTAAATAACTTGACAACCTTCTGCCCACAGGAACGCGACAGAGGTCTACACCATCACTTCGTGAACCTGCGAGGCTAGCGGAAGGAGAAATCACGTCCTCCCCGCCCCGCACCTCGCGTCGACGACCTTGGGGCATCTGACATATTACGGCCAGCGTTACGGCCCCTGGTAGAGTCACTGCCTTGACGGTCTCGCGAATAAGGCCTAGAGGGCATGTACGCACCACTAAAGGAACTTCCCCTGGACGTGCTCGTCCCAGAAGATCCAGGCCTACTTTTTTCTGCTGGTTCCGACTTATTAGAAGCGGACTTAAAAAACAGAGAATCTGAAGCTTTCTTAGTTAATTTATCGTAAATAGCAGAAGCTTGCCGTCAAAGAGAAGCTCTCCGGAGACCGGAGCGACTCTAAAAGAGTTTTTCACCTTACTACTATCTACTCTCGCGGACGTAGCTAGGGTTCCGTCATGTCTATCCAACTCCAGATTGGCCACTGAAATGGCGGAGTTATATGTAGAATAGGCAATAGCCCTTGACAGAACTCTCAGAGACGTTTGTACGTCCTGAAATTCTTGCCCCTCAAGGCGTAACGACAATGCTCCGGTAAGGTGATCTGCGTACGAGAGTGCATCTAAATTTGCTCTATTCGAAGATATTGTAGTTTCCAAGGTAGAGCTATGAATAGACATAGATGATGGTATGGATAATTCAAGGTCTTCAGCCTGGTCGTCTAGACGCAGAAGAACTCTCTGAACGCCCTGTCCTGCCGTTTCAAATCTATTCCTAGCATTAATGAAAGGCAGATTAAGAGCATTAGCCGATAGGAAGGCTGACTTGCCCGATTTACCAGCAAGTTTATTGACAGCGTCATTCAAAAGTTCAAATGTCCGTGAGACATTCCTGGACTGAAACGGAAACTCTGGGACAGTGTCCCTAAACCAATTAAAAAATTTGGTATCCAGTGGCGCTATAAGCCTCCTATCAGGCTGAGCAGCATCCTGGTCTGCTGGAACAACATCAGGAAGAAAATGCCGGATTAACTCGACGACGATTTTGTGTTGTTCCAAAAGGGAGAACTCCAATTCATCCATATCCCTTTCGCCATCCTGACGAACCTCCTGGATATCTCGGTCGTCCGCTCCCGATCCAGCTGCAGAACGTACTGACCCAGTATCATCAGATTCTTTCTGCTCTGATAGGGCTTCTGCCGGATGCTGGGATGCTGCTATGATTTGTGCTATCTGCGATAGCGCATCCGTTAACGAGGCCTGCGGAGCTGCGGTCTTGCGTGATTTAGCCGCAGGAAGCTCCGTGGACGTTGTCTCTTGCATACTTCTCTTATGCAAACGTCCAGATGAAGGTGGCCTCGAATCCTTGGCTATCGGATGGCGTTACCTGGCTGTCAAGGAATCTCTGGAAGGCGATGCCGGCTGGATATCGGCGGTCACATAATCGAGTGCGCTGACGTGAGGAGGAAGAAGCCCTTGATACAGCCTCTCCGGACTGTTTATACACTGGAGCATCCCGAGGGGTGGACGTAAGCTCCGACTGAGGAACGTTTTGTACAACATCATCCGGACCGCGATGTTGTTGTACGAGAGAGAGACCTCTCTCGCTCGCAGGCCGTGTGGAGCTGGATGAGCTAGGGACCGAACCCAAAGGCTTCTTCCATCCTAAACCAAGATCCGTCGTCACTGGGTGTGCCTGAGGAATGTTTATAACTCGCTCGCAACACCCTTAATTCTTTCCTTCAAAAATCATCTCACTCGTGACCTGAGATAAATGGTTATTTTCGCTCGCGCTAAAATAACCATTTGTCTCGGTCACTCATGAGATAATGTTTGGTATCCACTCAAAAACGCTAGATATCCTCGCTGAACAAATAAGCTAAGGGAATAAGAACTCAATTTTTCCTATTTTTATGCCAAATCACAATCATATCCACAATCTGAGGCATTCTGTATACGGAGAGATGATTTATCCAGCAACATTCAGGGGAGGTGAACTGAAAATTATATTGCTGAAATGAATCTCATCTGATCACCTGATAAAGTGGAACCAACTTAACTGGAAAGTTAAAAAATTTATAGTAATTTATATATTTTTTATACTTACCAATGACCCAGACTTAGCTGGTGCTAACTCTAACAAAACCAGGGCCAAACACAAATTTTGCCCCCCAAACCCCAAAATTTGCATCAAAAACAAAAAGAAATCATGTCCTAAAGAACCTCCATACTACGCCTCTACTGCGCATGCGCAGTGACACAGACGTCCCGAAATTGGCGCCAATTATCATTCTTACTGACAGTGCCTGGTCAGCGCTATGTACTCAGCGGGGAGGCAAGAGTTCCCAACTCCAGGGAGGGCCATCCCCGTCTGGGTCATTGGTAAGTATAAAAAATATATAAATTACTATAAATTTTTTAACAATTTTATACTGTACCAATGACCCAGACTTAGCTGAATAGTAAACAGGCTGGAGGGCCTAGGACATAGAGGAAAATCCAATAAGCTCAACTATATAGTAAAGAGGTAACCCCTTAAGGAGAAAAGGAGTATTAGGCTTTACATGTATCTTTCTTATTTAATATTAAATTAGAAAGATACACTACCCTTAATAATTGAGCACAATAACATTCATGTTCTCTATTAACATCCAGTATATCCCTTATACTAATTATTTTTAAAGTAAGCCAATAAATAAAGTAGTCCAGAGAATTGAGACTCTTTATAGTCATTTAAAAGTGTCCGAGTATTGTATATTAAAGCCCGTTTGACACTTGACATATACAAATGCTTCACACCAAGCTACACTTTAAAAATAAGACATGAATGAATTTTAACATTAATATTACACTTTAAAACCATCCCGGCAGCGACTCAGAAATACTGACTTGGAGGAGGCATTCCCTTGCTTTTCACTATAAAGCAGGTGACCTAAGGGAACACCCGCCCCCCCCCCCCCCCCCTTCCCCTTGCCCTGGGTCAAATAGCCCAGAGCGAAGAGGGCAGCCGGACGGAGTCACTGCCGGAACAGAAAGCCTGCATAACTATAGTTGCAACTGTTTAGTGGATGACATTCTGAGCAACAGATAACGGACCTAAACAATGCAGGTCTCCAGAAATGGACTCAATATTTCTGAGATAAAAATTCGTAAATGTGGATGGCTGAGACCAATAAGCAGCCTTCATTAAATCTGTAATAGCAACACTATTAGCATAAGCCCAGGAAGTAGAAAGAGCTCTTACTTCATGAGCAGAAATCTTAAGCACAGACTGCTGAGAAGAAGATACATCTTCATAAGCAGTACGGATAGTTAATTGAATCCATCTAGCATTAGAATGGACCGAAAAGTCCTTTCTATTAGGCATCAAAGACAGAAAGAAACGTTTCCGTCCCTTTCTGATAAACTGAGATCTCTGTTTATCGATACGTAATGCTCTAACAGGACAGAGTAAAGGCCTATGCCCGTCTGAAGACGGAAGAGCCTTAATAACAATAGGTTCCGGATATTTATTAGGAGCCTGATTCTTAGCTAAAAAACCCACATTAGTAGTGAAGGTGATAGTGTTCCCAACACTACGATAGTGAGAATCATCCACCGACAGTGCATGAAGCTCACTGACTCTTCTAGCAGAAGAGAAAGCTAAGAGAAAAGCTGTCTTATAAGATAAGAATTTGAAATCTACTGTCCCAAGAGGTTCAAATGGCTTTTCCTTCAATTTAAGAAGAACCCAAGCTAAATTCCACTTAGGAACTAATCTAAGAGTTCTGGGTCTATTTATCAAAAAGTTTCTAACCAACTTCGATAAAGAGACATTAGATCCAATTTGTAAACTATCATGATGTGCATAGGTATCAGATAACATAGATCTATAACCCTTTATAGTAACAGGCTGCAGCTTGATTTCGTCAAACAAGTATACTAGAAAGTTTGCAATGTCTGGTATAGAGGGATCGAATATATCAACAGAATGATCCCTACACCAACGATGAAAAACCTTCCACTTAGCCGCATAGTTTAGCGAAGAGGAGGTCCTCCTACAGTTAGAAATCGCGTCCACTGCTCGTCCTGTAAAGTGTTTGCCATGCAAGAAGGACCGCACAACGGAAAAACGTGAAGGTTGAGACCTTGCGGGTTGTGATGGAGTTGGCGCGATTTCCCCTGCGAAAGAAGATCCTCCCGTGGAGGAAGCTTTCGCGGTAGGTCCCACAACAGACACCTGAGTAGATTTATCCACGGTCTCTGTGGCGACAGAGATGCTACCAACAGAATCTTGCATTGAGATTGTTTTATCTTTAGCAATACCTGTTGAATTAACGGTGCTGGAGGATATGCATATCCTATCATTCCGTCCCAAGGGATCGACAGAGCATCTACTGCAAATGCTCTTGGATCCGGACACAGAGACACATACGTCTGCAACTGATTGTTGAGATGTGTCGCAAATAAGTCTATCATTGGCCGTTCCCATTGGTAGCAAATCTGATTGAAAACTTGTTTGTTGAGAGTCCACTCCGACGGCAACAATCGACCCTTTCGTGAAAGGGAGTCTGCTAGCACATTCAGACGACCCGGTATGTGACGGACCGAAAGAAGAACGTGATGTTCTAGCGCAAACAGAAGGATTCTTTCCGTTAGATTGAACAACGGAACTGAAGGAGTGCCTCCCTGATTCCGTATATACGCCACTACTGTCGTATTGTCGGATAGGATTTGGACATGAGCATTGTGAATAATGTCCATCCAGTGACGTAACGCAAGCCAAATTGACATCATTTCCTTGATGTTTATGTGCTTGCACAGGAATTGCGGATCCCAAAGACCCTGGCATCTCGAATCCATTGGGATTAATGATGCACCCCAACCTGTTTGACTGGCATCCGTCATAATGGTAAAACTCGGATCCGGCAACTGCAGCGGAACTCCCTGAGTTAACCACTGAATGTTTGCCCAAGTCTGAATCTCTTGCTTCACTTGATCTGACAAGAGAACGTCTACATCGAGCGAATGAATCTTCACACTCCAATTCTGAGTCAAGAAAATTTGAAGAGGACGTGTGCGTAACCGCCCCATCGGAATGAGATCCGCGGCGGCTCCGCACAGACCTATCAGTCTCATAAATTCTCTCGCCGTGACTTTGTCTGCGTGCAGACAATAGCGAGCGTAGCAACTGACTAACTTCGCTCTGGTTAACGGCAGACGAACGAGATTGTTGTGCGTCTCGAAGCTCATTCCCAGATGAGTGAATGACTTGGACGGCACCAGATCCGACTTCTCCTCGTTTACTATAAAACCGAGACGTCGGAGCAATAGAAGAAGATTCTGAACATCGTTCTGAAGCGTTAACTCGTTGCTGTACCTCTGAAGAATGTCGTCCAGGTAGGCCGACGTTACCGCAGACGAATGAGCTCGGAAATAGATCATTACCGAGTTCATCACCCGAGTGAAAGCCCAGGGTGCTAGATTCAATCCGAAGCACATCGCCCGGAATTGATACACCACACCTAGGACTGCGAAGCGTAGGTACTTTCGGAATGTCGGATGTACCATGACGTGAAAGTACGCATCTTTGAGATCTATGCTCGTTGCATAATCGTTCACCCGAATACTCGCTCTGACCGATCGAATCGTCTCCATATAAAACTTCGGAGCGATGATCAGCTTGTTTATCCAGCTCAAATCTATGACTGGACGGAACGAGCCGTCTGGTTTCGGAACCAGAAACAGATGGCTGTAGAATCCCGGAGATTCCTGGTTTTCTACGACCTCTACCGCGTTCTTCATTAAAAGAGACTGCACCTCTGATAACAGAGCGTCTCTTTTCTGCGGATTTGACATCGAGTTAATGGAGGCTTTCGTTTGAAGGATATCTTTAGACCTTCCGAAGTCACTCCTCTCACCCAAGGGTCGTCCGTAATCGACGCCCATTCTTGTGAAAAGCTCGACAACCTTCCGCCAACCGGCACGCGATAGAGGTTTAAGCCATCACCTCCTGGACCTGTGAGGCCTGCGGTAGGAGAAACCACGTCCTCCACGGCCCGCACCTCGCCCCGTCGACCTCGGGGCGTCCGACCGATTGTCCCGGCCTGCAGGACGTCCCGAACGAGAGTCGCTACCCTGACGGTCTCTCGAATAAGACCAAGAGGACGCACCGGAACCTCTATAGGAACCTCTCTTGGGCGCATTAGACCCAGAAGTGCCTGTCTTATTCGTGTCTGCTGTATCTGACCTCTTAGGAGCAGATTTGAACAACAGAGAATCTTTAGCTTTCTTTGTAATTTTATCATAAATAGCCGAAAGCTTGCCGTCAAAGAGAAGTTCTCCTGAGACCGAAGCGACTCTAAGAGAGTTCTTCACCTTAGAATCCACTAGTGTGGATGTAGCTAGGGCTGCGTCACGTCTAACCAACTCCAGATTTGCCACTGAAAGGGCGGAGTTACACGTGGAATAAGCTACTGCCCTTGAAAGAAGTCTCAAAGAGGATTGTATATCCTGAAACTCTTTCCCCTGAAGGCGCAGTGATAACGCCTTAGTAAGGTTATCTGCGTAAGATAAGGCATCTAAATTGGCTCTGTTAGACGCAATAGCTGTTTCCAACACCGCGGTTGGAATAGAAGCCGACGACGGTAATGATAGCTCTAAGTCTTCCGCCTCGTCATCCATACGCAGAGGAACTCTCGGTATACCCTGTCCTGCCATATCGAATTTATTCCTTGCATTAATGAAAGGCAGGTTGAGAGTATTAGCGGACAAGAAACCTGCTTTCCCTGTCCTGGAAGCAAGTTTAAATATAGCGTCGTTTAATAATTCAAATGTTCTTGCAACATTATTGGACTGTGACGGAAACTCGGGAGCGATGTCCCTGAACCGCTCAAAAAATTCTGAGTCCAATGACGCTATAATTCTCTTGTCCGGAACCGCAGCAGTCTGGCCCGACGGAACAACTTGAGGGAGAAAGTGCCGAATGAAGTCCACGGCAGCTTTATGTTGTTCCGAAAGAGATAGCTCCAAGTCATCTGTATCCCTTTCACCATCCGGTCGGACCTCATGAAGTTCCCGGTCGTCCGCCCCCGATGCTTCGGCGGAGCGTACCGACCCAGCGCCGTCGGATAATTCTCGATCCGACACCGTTTCTGTCGGCTGCTGGGATGCTGCGATAAGCTGTGCTATCTGCACAAGAATGTCCGGCGTCGAGACCTGCGGAGGCGGCGTCCTTCGCTGCTTCGCCGAGGGCAGCTCCGCATCAGATGGCTCCCGCATACTTTTCCTATGCGAACATCCGGAGTCCATCGGTCTCGAATCCCTGGCTGCCGGATGGTGTGACCTGGTCGCCGAAGAATCCTTGATCGGCGAAGCTGGTAATATATCGGCGGTCACGCAGCCAAGGTGCGGTCGTGTGCGCTGACGAGAAGAGGAAGCCTTAACAGTCTCCGTTGACTGCTTATACAACGGAGCGTCCCGAGCGACGGACGTATGCTCCGCTAAAGACACATTTTGTACCACAACATCTGGTCCCAGATGTTGTTGAACGAGAGAGGGGCCTCTCTCGCTAGCGGCCCGGCTGGACCTAGACGAGCTAGGAACCGGACTCAAAGGCTTCCTCCGTTCTCGCTTACTATCCGCCGTCACTGGGTGTGCATCTAAAATGTTTATAGTGCTCGCATCACCCAAAATTTCCTCCTGGACCGCATCGGACGAACCCGGCTGCCGAACCATTCAGTGAATGGACGCTACACCGGGCGAGCTAGCGGACGACATTTGTTTAATCTCCATGAGCACTTTTGCCGCTAGCTCTGAACTCATTTGTGACGACGGACGCACACCTGTAGAAGATAACATGGAAACATCACCCAGTTCTGGTTCCTCTGAAGTAGAAACTGAGAGAGTAGAGTGACCTTGCGGAGAAAGAGCCGGCATAGCCCTTTCTCCAGAAACAACATATCGTGACACACGTTTCCAATGTTTCTCATCCCAATATTCACATATAGGACAGGGATTAATGCGAGAACACTGACTACAGTTAATACAATGATCATGAAAGTCAGAGGAAGATTTCTTCCTATTACAATTTGAACAATGTCCCTTCATTGTGAAAGAACAACAATAAGTCCTAGTTACTCGCAAAAACCCCTGACACAAAGATACATAATAACATGATCCATTAATAAATGAAAAAACAATTGCAAATCAAAATAATTTTGAAAAAATATTTTTTCAGCGAAGCCCAAGTTGCTGAAAAGTAACGTTGAGCCCCGATGGATCCGATGGCAAAGTGTGGTCAAAACTTTTAAATTTATATTAAATAATTAATGAGACACTTTCGGATAATATAAATGTATCTTATAATGAGATAAACTACAGCAAAGGTAAACAGCCCCCCTCAAAAAAGGCTGTTGCCAATGAAAACAAACAGTGTAAAAACACCAGAAAACATGACTCCAGGCACTGAAAAAACTGGCCCGGAATCAGTCATCAAATTACACTCTATCTGATGCAAAACAGAGACTCCCAAGGGAGAATCTGCAGAACATCAGATGGAAGATGCAGAACACAAACGTTATACACCCATGGGTGAAAACGTAACTATGGGGAAAATAACAGAAAACATTCTGTAACCAAGCAATTCTCCCAGGAAATTTTAGAAATGAAAATTCTCAAAAATATGCCAAAAGCATGGGAGAATTGCAAGGGGGGACTTTAGAAGGCTAGGGGAGAGGAAACACTGAATAAGCAGTGCAACATTTAGCAAGAATGACAACAAGAGGCCCATGCCTCGAAAGTTAAAAAATTTATAGTAATTTATATATTTTTTATACTTACCAATGACCCAGACATAGCTGGTGCTAACTCTTAAAATATAGGGCCAAACACAAATTTTGCCCCCCAATCCCCAAAATTTGCATCCAAAACTAAAGAAAACATGTCCTGAAAGGCCCTCCACACTTCGCCCCTACTGCGCATGCGCAGTGTCAAGGACGTTCCGAAATTGGCGCCATTTATCATTCTAATAACCAGTGCCTGGTAAGCGCTATGTACTCAGCGGGGAGGCAAGAGTTCCCAACTCCTGGGAGGGCCATCCCCGTCTGGGTCATTGGTAAGTATAAAAAATATATAAATTACTATAAATTTTTTAACATTTTTATACTGTACCAATGACCCAGACATAGCTGAATAGTAAAAAGGCTGGAGGGCCAAGGACATAGAGCAAAATGGAATACGCTCAATAAAATAAAATAGAGTCATCCCCTGTAGGGAAAAGAAGTAATAGGCCTTAAATGTATCTTTCTTATTTATGATAAATTAGAAAGATACAACACCTTCCAAAATTGAGCTTCATACATCCATGTACTCTATTAATATCCAATATAATCCTTATACTAATAATTTTTAAAGTAAGCCAATAATAAAGTAAGTCTAGAGAATAGAGACTCTTATACTCCTAAAAGTGTCTGAGAATTGCATAATCATGTCCGTTGACATATGCAATATTCAAAAGCTATACTTTAAAAACTAAGACTTGAATGAATTTTATAAACTTAAACTTCTCACTAAACAACCATCCCAATAACAGCTCAGAATTACTAACTCCGGAGGAGGTATCCCCTTGTTTTCATAGTAAAACAGGTGACCCAAGGGAACACCCTCCCCCCCCCCCCCCCCTTTTTCTTGCCCTGGGTCAAATAGCCCAGAGCGAAGAGGGCAGCCGAACGGAGACACTGCCGAAACAGACAGCCTACCTAGCTATAGTAGCAACTGTTAAGAGAATGACATTCTGAGCAGTAGATAATAGACCTACAAAAGAGGCCTCAAGAAATTGACTCGATATTTCTAACATAAAATTCATGAATGTGGATGGCTGAGCGCAATGAGCGGCCTTCAAAAATCTATAATAGCGACACTATTAAAGTAAGCCCAAGAAGTAGAAGAACTCTTACTTCATGAGCCGAAATCTTAAGCACAACTGCTAAGTCAATGATATACCATAAGCAGTACCGATAGTTAATAGAATCCATTAACAATAAAATGGAGCGTAACGTCCTTCTACTAGACATCAAAGACAGAAGAAGCTTACGCCCTTGTAATAAACAGATATCTGTTTATAAATACATAAACTGTACCCGGAAAGAGTAAAGGCCTATGCCCATACGAAGACGGAAGGACCTTAAAATAATAGGTTCCGGATAATAGGAGCCTAACTCTTATGCAACAATCCAACCTAAATAGTAACGGAAGTATTGATTCCGAAACTATGAAAGTGAAAATCATCCATCGATAGTGCATGAAACTCACTGACTCTACAGTAAAAGGGAAACCAACAGAATTACTGTCTAAAAGGTCAGAATTTGAAAACTACTGTTTCCAGAGGCTCAAATGATTACTTAGCTAAATAAGAACCGAAGTTAAAATCCGTATAGGAATTTAATCTAAAGATTCTAAGTCTATTTATCAAAAAGTTACTAACTGACTTAGATAAAGAGACAAAAGACTCAATTGTAAACTATCGTAGAGTGCATAGGTATGAGGTAACATAAACCTATAACCTAAATAATAACAGGCTGCAGTAGATCTTGTGAAACAAGTATACTAAAAAATAGCAATGAGTAGTTTGGAGGGATCAACAATATGAACATAATGATCCCTACACCACGACGGAAGAGCCTCCACTTTAGTCGCATAGAATAGCGAAGAAGAGGATCTCCTATAGTAAGAAATCGCGTCCAAAGCTCGTCCAGTACAGTGCTTACAATGCAATACAGACCACACAACGGAATACATGAAGGTTGCGACCTTGCTGGTTGTGATAAAGATGACACGATCTACCCAGTGAAAAAAGATCCTCACATAGAGGAAGATTTCACGTTAAGATCCACAGTAGACAAGAGAGTAAATTACTCATGATCTCTGTGAAGATAGAGATGCTATCAACAGAAATGTATTGTGGTTGTTTATCTTAGCAATACCTGCTAAAACAACAGCGCCGGAGGATACGCGTATCCTATCATTCCGTCCTATAGATCAATAGAGCGTTAACACTATTAGCTCAGAGATCTGGACAAGCCAACACATGCGTCTGCAATTGATTAGCAAGCTGTGTCATAAATAATCATCATTGGGCGCTCTCATAGATAGCAAATCTGATTGAATACTTGTTTGTTGAGAGTCCATTCTGACAGCAACAAGCGACCCGTAAGAGAACGGGAGTCCGATAAAACAATCAGACGACCCGGAATATGACGGACCAAAACTGAACTTGGTGTACTATAACCAACAGACGGATTCTTTCCATTAAATTGAATAACGGAAACGAAAGAGTGCCTCCCTGGTTCCGGAGATACGCCACTACTGTCGAATTAAAGGACAGGAATTTGGGCATGCGTTTCTGAATAATGTTCATGCAATGACATAAAGCAAGCCTAAAAAACATTATTCCGCGGAAGTTAAACTGATAGCTAAAAGACTGCGGAACCCAAAGACCCTGGCACTTCGAATCTGTAGGGATCAGTATATATCCCAATCTGTTTGACTGGCAACCGTCATAACAGCCACACTCGGGTCCGGCAACTGCGGCGGCACTCTCTGAGTCAACCACCGAATGTTTGCCCCAGTCTGAATCTCTTGTAAAACTAGATAGACAAGAGAATGTATAAATCGAGCAATTCATGGATTGCCGGAAAGTTGCCGTCGATGAGAAGCTCCTCCGAGAACGAAGCGACTCTGAGAGAGTTCTTAACCTTACTATCCACGCGTGTGGATGTAGCTAGGGCTGCGTCACGTCTAACCAACTCCAATCAGCCACTGAAGGGCGGAGTTATACGTGAACAAACTACTGCCCTCAAAAGAAATTACATTGAGAATAATATCCCGTAAATCTTTTCTTGAAGACGTAATGATAACGCCTCAGTAAGGCGGATTACGTATAATAAAGCGTCTAAGTTAAGTCTACTATACATAATGTCGTTCCCAACAATGAAATTGGAAAAGACATAAACGGCGAAAAAGAATAAATGCAGTCTTTAATCACACCGTCTAGACGCATATGAACTCTCGGTATGCCCTGCTCTGCCAAAATAAACTATTTGTAAAAATGATAAAATGGCAGAAATGAGCAACGCGGACAAGAAACTAAACTATCATGCTTAGTAGCAGGCTTGTATATATATATAAATATATAGCGTCGAAAAATAAAACACATGTTGTAATGACAATATTGGACTGCGTCGGTAAGTCAGTGACAATGTCCCTGTACCGATCGAAAAATCCGAGTCCAATGACGCTATAAGTCTCTTATCCAAGATCGCAGCAATGAAGTCCGAAAAATAATCACTGGAAGAAATGCCAGAAGATATGAAAGGCATCTTCCGATACTACTAAAGGGAAAACTCGAAATCTTTCGAATCCCTTTCGCCATCCTGTCGGACCCTATAAAGCGTTCGGTCGTCCGTAGCTGATGCAACCGCGGACCGCACCGACCCAGCGCCGTCGGATAATTCCTGATTCGACCGAGAAACTGTCAATTGCTGGGATGCTGCGAAACAACTGTGCTAACTCGGATAGCACGTCCGTCACTGAGGCCTGAGGAGAAGCGGTCTTACGATGCATTGCCGCTGGAAGCTCCGTGATCGTTACCCCGTGCATACTTCCAATATGCGAGCAACCGGAGTGTATAGGCCTCGTGTCCCTTGGCTACAGGATGGCAAGACCTATTCGCCGTGGAATCACTGAATGCCGAAACTGATCGGATACTCGAGGTCACGTAGCCAATGTGCGGTCGTGTGCCCTGCTGTGAGGATGAGGAAGCATTAAAGACAGTCTCTCGGAGTGTCAATATAACGGAGCGCCCCGAGCAACGGACATATGCTCCGAATGTAAAATATCTGAACCACAACATGCGGTCCCCTATGTTGTTGGCTTCCTCCGATCTGTCCTCAATCTGCCGTCACTGGGTGAGTACTAAAGTAATTAAAGTGCTCGCATCACCCAAATCTCCTTCCTAGACCGCAACGGACGAACCCGGCAGCCGAACCATTCGATGAATGTACGCTACACCGGGTGAGCTAGCGAATGTCACTCCGTAAGCGATAGACATATTCCATGAGCACTTATTGCCGCTAACTCTTCATTAACTATGACGACAGAGGCACACTTTGAAAGACATCTCCATAACTCTTCGAACAAGAAACCAGAAATGCTTAGATAGCAAGCATAAAATAATAATATATATAGCGTCGTTCAATAATTCGAAAGTTTGTGTGACATTATTGGACTATGTCGGAACTGAGGGACGATGTCCCTGAACCGAACCAAAAATTTTTAAGTCCACCGACGCTATAAGTTTCTTATCCGGCATCGCAGCATATGTTGTTCCGAAAGGGAAAGCTTGAAATCCTCCGAATCCCTTTCGGTATCCCGTCGGACCTGATGAAACTTTCGGACGTCCGTACCCGCTTCTGCGGAGCGTCCCGACCCAGCATCGTCGGATAAAATATATGCGACAGATTCAGTTGATGCTGGGATGCTGCGATAAACTGTGCTATTAAGGAAAGCACGTCCGTTCCCGAGGCCTGTGCATTAGCGGACTTACGATGCATTGCCGCCGGAAGCTCCGTGTACGTTGACTCCCGCACACTTCCTATGCGAACGTCCGGAGTCTGCAGGCCTCGAGTCCCCGGCTACCGACCCAGCGCTGTCGGATAATTCTCGATCCGACACCGTTTCTGTCGGCTGCTGGGATGCTGCGATAAGCTGTGCTATGTGCACAAGAATGTCCGGCGTCGAGACCTGCGGAGGCGCAGTCTATCGCTGCTTCGCCGAGGGCAGCTCCGCATCAGATGGCTCCCGCATACTTTTCCTATGCGAACGTCCGGAGTCCATCGGTCTCGAATCCCTGGCTGCCGGATGGTGTGACCTGGTCGCCGAAGAATCCTTGATCGGCGAAGCTGGTAATATATCGGCGGTCACGCAGCCAAGGTGCGGTCGTGTGCGCTGACGAGAAGAGGAAGCCTTAGCAGTCTCAGCGGACTGCCTATACAACGGAGCGTCCCGAGCGACGGACGTATGCTCCGCTAGCGACACATTTTGTACCACAACATCTGGGGCCAGATGTTGTTGAACGAGAGAGGGGCCTCTCTCGCTTGCCGTCCGGATGGACCGGAACGAGCTATGAACCGGACTAAAAGGCTTCCTCCGTTCTCCCTCCGATCCGCCGTCACTGGGTGTGCATTAAGTTAATTTTATAGTGCTCGCATCACCCCAAAATTCCTTCTAGACCGCAACGGACGAACCCGGCTGCCGAACCATTCGGTGAATGGACGCTACACCGGGCGAGCTAGCGGACGTCAAAGGCCGTCGAACCTACTAGGGTCCTCTTAGGCAATTGGCGTATTACATGAGCACTTTTCCGCTAGCCCTTCATTAATTGTGACGACGGAGGCACACTGTTGGAAGACATCACAGATACATCACCCTAATCTTGATCGTCTGAAATAGAAATTGATAAAGTAGAGTGACCCTGCGGGGAAAGGACCGGAGTGTCCAAATCCCCAACAACATACCGTGACATACGCTTCCCATATTGTCATCGAAATCATACGATACAGAACAGGAGTTAATGCGAGTACACTGACCACATATAGAATGATAATAAAGTCAGAGGAAGACTTCCTCTTAAAACAATTGATCAATATCCTTTCAATGTGAAAAGAAAACAAGTCCTGGTACTCGCACTAACCCCTGGCAATCAAAATACATAATAATAATAAGATCCATTAATATAGAAAAAATAATTGAAATCAAAATATTTTGAAAAAATATTTTTTCAGAACAGCCCAAGTTTCTGAAAAGTAACGTTGAGCCCCAATGGATCCCAAGCCTAAGTGTGGACAAAAATTTTAAAAATATTTTAAACAATTTATTCAACACTTACGAACAATAATAATGTATCTAGTTATGATTAAAATAACATAAAGATATTATTTTTTAGAAATCCCCCCCTCACACAGAGGGCTGTTGTAAATGTAAACAATGAGTGTAAAAACACTAAAGTTAAAAAATTTATAGTAATTTATATATTTTTTATACTTACCAATGACCCAGACATAGCTGGTGCTAACTCTTAAAATATAGGGCCAAACACAAATTTTGCCCCCCAATCCCCAAAATTTGCATCTAAAACTAAAGAAAACATGTCCTGAAAGGCCCTCCACACTTCGCCCCTACTGCGCATGCGCAGTGTCAAGGACGTTCCGAAATTGGCGCCATTTATCATTCTAATAACCAGTGCCTGGTAAGCGCTATGTACTCAGCGGGGAGGCAAGAGTTCCCAACTCCTGGGAGGGCCATCCCCGTCTGGGTCATTGGTAAGTATAAAAAATATATAAATTACTATAAATTTTTTAACATTTTTATACTGTACCAATGACCCAGACATAGCTGAATAGTAAAAAGGCTGGAGGGCCAAGGACATAGAGCAAAATGGAATACGCTCAATAAAATAAAATAGAGTCATCCCCTGTAGGGAAAAGAAGTAATAGGCCTTACATGTATCTTTCTTATTTATGATAAATTAGAAAGATACAACACCTTCCAAAAATTGAGCTTCATACATCCATGTACTCTATTAATATCCAATAATCCTTATATTAATAATTTTTAAAGTAAGCCAATAATAAAGTAAGTCTAGAGAATAGAGACTCTTATACTCCTAAAAGTGTGTGAGAATTGCATAATCATGTCCGTTGACATATGCAATATTCAAAAGCTATACTTTAAAAACTAAGACTTGAATGAATTTTATAAACTTAAACTTCTCACTAAACAACCATCCCAATAACAGCTCAGAATTACTAACTCCGGAGGAGGTATCCCCTTGTTTTCATAGTAAAAACAGGTGACCCAAGGGAACACCCTCCCCCCCCCCTTTTCTTGCCCTGGGTCAAATAGCCCAGAGCGAAGAGGGCAGCCGAACGGAGACACTGCCGAAACAGACAGCCTACCTAGCTATAGTAGCAACTGTTAAGTGAATGACATTCTGAGCAGTAGATAATAGACCTAACAATAGAGGCCTCCAGAAATGGACTCGATATTTCTGAGATAAAATTCATGAATGGATGGCTGAGCGCAATGAGCAGCCTTCAAAAATCTATAATAGCAAAACTATTAATGTAAGCCCAAGAAGTAGAAGAACTCATACTTCATGAGCCGAAATCTTAAGCACAACTGCTAAGCCAATGATATACCATAAGCAGTACGCTAGTTAATAGAATCCATTAACAATAAAATGGAGCGTAACGTCCTTCTACTAGACATCAAAGACAGAAGAAGCTTACGCCCTTGTAATAAACAGATATCTGTTTATAAATACATAAACTGTACCCGGAAAGAGTAAAGGCCTATGCCCATACGAAGACGGAAGGACCTTAAAATAATAGGTTCCGGATAATAGGAGCCTAACTCTTATGCAACAATCCAACCTAAATAGTAACGGAAGTATTGATTCCGAAACTATGAAAGTGAAAATCATCCATCGATAGTGCATGAAACTCACTGACTCTACAGTAAAAGAGAAACCAACAGAATTACTGTCTAAAAGGTCAGAATTTGAAAACTACTGTTTCCAGAGGCTCAAATGATTACTTAGCTAAATAAGAATTGAAGTTAAAATCCGTATAGGAATTTAATCTAAAGATTCTAAGTCTATTTATCAAAAAGTTACTAACTGACTTAGATAAAGAGACAAAAGACTCAATTGTAAACTATCGTAGAGTGCATAGGTATGAGGTAACATAAACCTATAACCTAAATAACAACAGGCTGCAGTAGATCTTGTGAAACAAGTATACTAAAAATAGCAATGAGTAGTATGGAGGGATCAACCATATGAACATAATGATCCCTACACCACGACGGAAGAGCCTCCACTTTAGTCGCATAGAATAGCGAAGAAGAGGATCTCCTATAGTAAGAAATCGCGTCCAAAGCTCGTCCAGTACAGTGCTTACAATGCAATACGGACCACACAACGGAATACATGAAGGTTGCGACCTTGCTGGTTGTGATAAAGATGACACGATATACCCAGTGAAAAAAGATCCTCACATAGAGGAAGATTTCACGTTAAGATCCACAGTAGACAAGAGAATAAATTACTCATGATCTCTGTGAAGATAGAGATGCTATCAACAGAAATGTATTGTGGTTGTTTATCTTAGCAATACCTGCTAAAACAACAGCGCCGGAGGATACGCGTATCCTATCATTCCGTCCTATAGATCAATAGAGCGTTAACAGTATTAGCTCAGAGATCTGGACAAGCCAACACATACGTCTGCAATTGATTAGCAAGCTGTGTCATAAATAAAACATCATTGGGCGCTCCCATAGATAGCAAATCTGATTGAATACTTGTTTGTTGAGAGTCCATTCTGACAGCAACAAGCGACCCATAAGAGAACGGGAGTGCGATAAAACAATCAGACGACCCAGAATATGACGGACCAAAACTGAACTTGGTGTACTATAACCAACAGACGGATTCTTTCCATTAAATTGAATAACGGAAACGAAAGAGTGCCTCCCTGGTTCCGGAGATACGCCACTACTGTCGAATTAAAGGACAGGAATTTGGGCATGCGTTTCTGAATAATGTTCATGCAATGACAAAAAGCAAGCCTAAAAAACATTATTCCGCGGAAGTTAAACTGATAGCTAAAAGACTGCGGAACCCAAAGACCCTGGCACTTCGAATCCGTAGGGATCAGTATATATCCCAATCTGTTTGACTGGCAACCGTCATAACAGCCACACTCGGGTCCGGCAACTGCGGCGGCACTCTCTGAGTCAACCACCGAATGTTTGCCCCAGTCTGAATCTCTTGTAACACTAGATAGACAAGAGAATGTATAAATCAAGCAATTCATGGATTGCCGGAAAGTTGCCGTCGAAGAGAAGCTCCTCCGAGAACGAAGCGACTCTGAGAGAGTTCTTAACCTACTATCCACGCGTGGATGTAGCTAGGGCTGCATCACGTCTAACCAACTCCAATCAGCCACTGAAGGGCGGAGTTATACGTGAACAAACTACTGCCCTCAAAAGAAATTACATTGAGAATAATATCCCGTAAATCTTTTCTTGAAGACGTAATGATAACGCCTCAGTAAGGCGGATTACGTATAATAAAGCGTCTAAGTTAAGTCTACTATACATAATGTCGTTCCCAACATTGAAATTGGAAAAGACATAAACGGCGAAAAAGAATATATGCAGTCTTTAATCACACCGTCTAGACGCAGATGAACTCTCGGTATGCCCTGCTCTGCCAAAATAAACTATATGTAAAAAAGATAAAATGGCAGAAATGAGCCACGCGGACAAGAAACTAAACTATCATGCTTAGTAGCAGGCTTGTATATATATATAAATATATAGCGTCGAAAAATAAAACACATGTTGTAATGACAACATTGGACTGCGTCGGTAAGTCAGGGACAAAGTCCCTGTACCGATCGAAAAATCCGAGTCCAATGACGCTATAAGTCTCTTATCCAAGATCGCAGCAATGAAGTCCGAAAAATAATCACTGGAAGAAATGCCAGAAGATATGAAAGGCATCTTCCGATACTACTAAAGGGAAAACTCGAAATCTTTCGAATCCCTTTCGCCATCCTGTCGGACCCTATAAAGCGTTCGGTCGTCCGTAGCTTGATGCAACCGCGGACCGCACCGACCCAGCGCCGTCGGATAATTCCTGATTCGACCGAGAAACCGTCAATTGCTGGGATGCTGCGAAACAACTGTGCTAACTCGGATAGCACGTCCGTCACTGAGGCCTGAGGAGCAGCGGTCTTACGATGCATTGCCGCAGGAAGCTCCGAGATCGTTACCCCGTGCATACTTCCAATATGCGAGTGAACGGAGTGTATAGGCCTCGTGTCCCTTGGCTACCGGATGGCGCGACCTATTCGCTGTGGAATCACTGAATGCCGAAACTGATCGGATACTCGAGGTCACGTAGCCAATGTGCGGTCGTGTGCCCTGCTGTGAGGATGAGGAAGCATTAAAGACAGTCTCTCGGACTGTCAATATAACGGAGCGTCCCGAGCAACGGACATATGCTCCGAATGTAAAATATCTGAACCACAACATGCGGTCCCCTATGTTGTTGGCTTCCTCCGATCTGTCCTCAATCTGCCGTCACTGGGTGAGTACTAAAGTAATTAAAGTGCTCGCATCACCCAAATCTCCTTCCTAGACCGCAACGGACGAACCCGGCAGCCGAACCATTCGATGAATGTACGCTACACCGGGTGAGCTAGCGAATGTCACTCCGTAAGCGATAGACATATTCCATGAGCACTTATTGCCGCTAACTCTTCATTAACTATGACGACAGAGGCACACTTTTGAAAGACATCTCCATAACTCTTCGAACAAGAAACCAGAAATGCTTGGATAGCAAGCATAAAATAATAATATATATAGCGTCGTTCAATAATTCGAAAGTTTGTGTGACATTATTGGACTATGTCGGAACTGAGGGACGATGTCCCTGAACCGAACCAAAAATTTCTAAGTCCACCGACGCTATCAGTTTCTTATCCGGCATCGTAGCATATGTTGTTCCGAAAGGGAAAGCTTGAAATCCACCGAATCCCTTTCGGTATCCCGTCGGACCGGATGAAACTTTCGGACGTCCGTACCCGCTTCCGCGGAGCGTCCCGACCCAGCATCGTCGGATAAAATATATGCGACAGATTCAGTTGATGCTGGGATGCTGCGATAAACTGTGCTATTAAGGAAAGCACGTCCGTTCCCGAGGCCTGTGCAGTAGCGGACTTACGATGCATTGCCGCTGGAAGCTCCGTGTACGTTGACTCCCGCACACTTCCTATGCGAACGTCCGGAGTCTGCAGGCCTCGAGTCCCCGGCTACCGACCCAGCGCTGTCGGATAATTCTCAATCCGACACCGTTTCTGTCGGCTGCTGGGATGCTGCGATAAGCTGTGCTATGTGCACAAGAATGTCCGGCGTCGAGACCTGCGGAGGCGCAGTCTATCGCTGCTTCGCCGAGGGCAGCTCCGCATCAGATGGCTCCCGCATACTTTTCCTATGCGAACGTCCGGAGTCCATCGGTCTCGAATCCCTGGCTGCCGGATGGTGTGACCTGGTCGCCGAAGAATCCTTGATCGGCGAAGCTGGTAATATATCGGCGGTCACGCAGCCAAGGTGCGGTCGTGTGCGCTGACGAGAAGAGGAAGCCTTAGCAGTCTCAGCGGACTGCCTATACAACGCAGCGTCCTGAGCGACGGACGTATGCTCCGCTAGCGACACATTTGTACCACAACATCTGGGGCCAGATGTTGTTGAACGAGAGAGGGGCCTCTCTCGCTTGCCGTCCGGATGGACCGGAACGAGTTATGAACCGGACTAAAAGGCTTCCTCCGTTCTCCCTCCGATCCGCCGTCACTGGGTGTGCATTAAGTTAATTTTATAGTGCTCGCATCACCCCAAAATTCCTTCTAGACCGCAACGGACGAACCCGGCTGCCGAACCATTCGGTGAATGGACGCTACACCGGGCGAGCTAGCGGACGTCAAAGGCCGTCGAACCTACTAGGGTCCTCTTAGGCAATTGGCGTATTACATGAGCACTTTTCCGCTAGCCCTTCATTAATTGTGACGACGGAGGCACACTGTTGGAAGACATCACAGATACATCACCCTAATCTTGATCGTCTGAAATAGAAATTGATAAAGTAGAGTGACCCTGCGGGGAAAGGACCGGAGTGTCCAAATCCCCAACAACATACCGTGACATACGCTTCCCATATTGTCATCGAAATCATACGATACAGAACAGGAGTTAATGCGAGTACACTGACCACATATAGAATGATAATAAGGTCAGAGGAAGACTTCCTCTTAAAACAATTGATCAATATCCTTTCAATTTGAAAAGAAAACAAGTCCTGGTACTCGCACTAACCCCTGGCAATCAAAATACATAATAATAATATGATCCATTAATATAGAAAAAATAATTGAAATCAAAATATTTTGAAGAAATATTTTTTCAGAACAGCCCAAGTTTCTGAAAAGTAACGTTGAGCCCCAATGGATCCCAAGCCTAAGTGTGGACAAAAATTTTAAAAATATTTTAAACAATTTATTCAACACTTACGAACAATAATAATGTATCTAGTTATGATTAAAATAACATAAAGATATTATTATTTAGAAATCCCCCCCTCACACAGAGGGCTGTTGTAAATGTAAACAATGAGTGTAAAAACACTAAAATAAGACTCCAGGCACCCAGGCCCGAAATCAGTTACCAAAAATACACCATCTGATGCAAAACAGAGACTTCCAGGGAAGAAACTGCAGAACATCAGATGGTAGATGCAGAACACAACGCCTAACCACCCGTAGGTGAAGACGTAAACATGGGGAAAGAACAGAATTCATTCTGTTATTCAGCTAAAACTCCCAAGAAATTTTAGTAAGAATAATTACAGAAACTATGCCAAAAGCATGGGAGAATAGCAAGGGGGAACTTAAAGGACAGGGAGAGAGGAAAAACACTTGAAAAAACAGTGTAACTAAATAATCAGAATGACAACAAAATGGCTGCTGCCTTGAAAATAGGTAACTTAACATAATTTCATTAAAAAATTTTAAGTTACAGCCCTGATAATATTCTGTCACACATTCTTTTCCTCTCCTCCTTTTCTATCCTCCTTAGAATCACCATTTCACTAATATTTATGTGTCTGGCATCATTTAAACTGAGATTTAAAAGCACAAAGATCAGTCAGATGTTAACTGATGAAGGGCCAAACTTAGAATGATAAATGGCGCCAATTTCGTAACGTCCTTGACACTGCGCATGCGCAGTAGGGGCGAAGTGTGGAGGGCCTTTCAGGACATGTTTTCTTTAGTTTTAGATGCAAATTTTGGGGATTGGGGGGCAAAATTTGTGTTTGGCCCTATATTTTAAGAGTTAGCACCAGCTATGTCTGGGTCATTGGTACAGTATAAAAATATAAGACTCCAGGCACCCAGGCCCGAAATCAGTTACCAAAAATACACTATCTGATGCAAAACAGAGACTTCCAGGGAAGAAACTGCAGAACATCAGATGGTAGATGCAGAACACAACGCCTAACCACCCGTAGGTGAAGACGTAAACATGGGGAAAGAACAGAATTCATTCTGTTATTCAGCTAAAACTCCCAAGAAATTTTAATAATAATAATTACAGAAACTATGCCAAAAGCATGGGAGAATAGCTAGGGGGAACTTAAAGGACAGGGAGAGAGGAAAACACTTGAAAAAACAGTGTAACTAAATAATCAGAATGACAACAAAATGGCTGCTGCCTTGAAAATAGGTAACTTAACATAATTTCATTAAAAAATTTTAAGTTACAGCCCTGATAATATTCTGTCACACATTCTTTTCCTCTCCTCCTTTTCTATCCTCCTTAGAATCACCATTTCACTAATATTTATGTGTCTGGCATCATTTAAACTGAGATTTAAAAGCACAAAGATCAGTCAGATGTTAACTGATGAAGGGCCAAACTTAGAATGATAAATGTCGCCAATTTCGGAACGTCCTTGACACTGCGCATGCGCAGTAGGGGCGAAGTGTGGAGGGCCTTTCAGGACATGTTTTCTTTAGTTTTGGATGCAAATTTTGGGGATTGGGGGGCAAAATTTGTGTTTGGCCCTATATTTTAAGAGTTAGCACCAGCTATGTCTGGGTCATTGGTACAGTATAAAAATATAGGCAACTTAATAATTTCGTCAAAAAATTTTAAGTACAGCCCTGATTATATTTTGTCACTTCTTTTTCCTCTCCTTCTATCCTCCTTAGAATCACATTTTCTCCAAACATTACGTGTCTGGCATCCTTTAAACTGAGATTTACAAGCACAAAGATCAGTGAGATGTTGACTGATGAAGGGCCAAACAGAGAATGATAATTGGCGCCAATTTCGGGACGTCTGTGTCACTGCGCATGCGCAGTAGAGGCGTAGTATGGAGGTCCTTTAGGACATGATTTCTTTCTGTTTTTGATGCAAATTTTGGGGTTTGGGGGCCAAATTTGTGTTTGGCCCTGGTTTTGTTAGAGTTAGCACCAGCTAAGTCTGGGTCATTGGAACAGTATAAAAATATCATAATTGGATAACCCTCTTATTAATGGAATATAACTTCCAATCACCAAACCATTGACTATCCCTTAGGACAAATTTCACCTGTTATTTGCACATAGTGAAACTCCTGTTAACTCAATAAAAAGTTTGTAATATATCAAAAAATTACTCTAACAATCATTAAATTCCCCATGTTATAGAACTATTTGGCCTCTGTAACCCAATACAGGCATTTGATCTATTATATCTTGTTTGACAGATCTGCATGAACTCTGTCAAACAAGATATGATAGCATAAATGCTCAGTTTATCTCTACAATACAGGAGAGTGACCAAATCCCTATTAATTGAATAATCCTGTTAACTGGTAGAGTGTTAAATTATTTTCGGTTATCAGAATTTCTTCACATGTCTTTGCCATGTTAGACTTTATAGGAAACTGCAACAAGGCAAATTCTTACAGACTGAACAATTTCACTTCTAAGACGTTGTGGTACTGACACTTCAGAATAAAGTCCAATTATGGGCTTCCAGCACTCTACCAGCTAACTGAATAATTTTCACTGACAAAGTGGCAATTTAATTAACACGGCTCCCCTATATCTCGTTCTTCCAAAGTTTTCATGGTAGGTTCCAAAATTCAAGAACTTTCAGGTCCATTCTAGGACTTTGAAGGAATTCAAAGAGCTGTTCGAAACCAAACATCATATCAGACAGGGTAGCATAACTCACCTGGTAGGAACTGAATAAATCTTGCGCTCAGTTTTCACTTCATCAGTCTTAGAAGCAGCTGCTTCAGATTCTCCATTGCAATCAGCTGCTTCCTCTTTTATCACAGTCTCACTTGATGCAACAGGATCAACTGATGATTCAAGGGACTCTTCAGCCTTCTGCTCCTTATTAATGTCAGTCTCAATAAGTTCCTTCACCTCAATCTGAGTTTCAACTGTAGTTTTTTCTTCTGTTTTCACAGGTTCTGATACCACAATTTCAGTTTCAGCAGTTGTAGTATTTACAGGAACTATATCTTCCTCTTTTATTGATAGTTCCTGCACTATGGGGTTAAGTGTTGGAGAAACAACAGAATCGGATGCTTTCAAAATATCTACAGTTACATGGGCTGATGTGTCGCCTGTCAAGAGAAACAAAATAATCATAGTCCATATTTTAGAAATTATATTTTAACACATATGTCAATCACCAAATCTACTTTTTGTTTTAACTAAAATGGTATTACATTTGTTGAATTTGACATGCAAAGACCCTGAGAGGAGATAAATCACAATCTGGTCAAAATTCTTTTACTTTCCTACACACAGCACTGCAGAATGTCACCTGTATGAAAAGAAATGCTAAAACATTGCTGCATCTCCGATGCTATTTTTGTTTACCCATCAACATTCGGTCTTGGTTTCGCAATATTTTATTTACAAAATCCAATCCTCTGGTGCAAGTGCATCACAATCCATTCAGAACAAGTAAAAAGTTTGCACAACCATCAGATGCCCCTGAAGGCCAAGGGTGGCTATGCACCCACACCCCACTGTCAATCCTGAGTTTCTAGTCATTTGTCTTTGTTGATATTGAATTAATAAATATCTTATCTTACCGCCATTAAACCATAGCACCAATACAGCAGGCCATGAAATGTGTCCTGGGGACACTAATGCCCCCACTTTATGAAAAACTATATTTTAGTGGTTAACAAAGTCCAAAAAAGTGACATAACTGAGATAAAAATTATCACACCACACTCATAATCAAACCTGTCTGGTATATTGTCTACAGTAAGCTTTTTTCCAAGTTTGATTGAAATAGGACACCTATAACACAAGTTACCATCCAGAAACCAATATCAACATGTCTTCTAAGCCAGAGAAGAGCCATAACTCTACCAAAAAATATCAGACCATGCCCACTATCAATCCCAACCTGTGTTATGTGGTTATGAACCTACGTACAAAATTTTGTTTCATTTTGTTCAGTCAAACTGAAGTTATCATCCAGAAACCAATATCAACCTGTCTTGTAAGACAGAAAAGGGCCATAACTCTGTCAAAAAATATCGGACCAAGCCCACTATCAATCCCAACCTATATTATGTGGTTATAAACCTATGTACAAAATTTTGTTTCATTCTGTTGATTCAAACTTATTGTCTAGAAACCATTATCAATATGTTTTCTAAGTAAGAAAAGGGCCATAACTCTGCTCAAAAATATCGGACCAAGCCCACTATCAATCCCAACCTGTATTATGTAGCTATAAACATATGTATACAATTTTGTTTCATTTTGTTCACTCAAACTAAAGTTATCATCTGGAAACCAATATCAACATGTTTGAGTTGGAAAAGGGCCATGACTCTGCCCCAAAATACCGGGCCAAGCCCACTATCAATCCCAACCTGTATTATGTTGTTATAAACCTACGTATAAAATTTTGTTTCATTTCGTTCAGGCTAACTAAAGTTATCTGAAAACCATTTGTTTTGGTTGGATGGATGGACAGAAGGACAGATGGAAGAATGGGTGGGTGGGTGGATGGATGGATGGACAGACAGACGGATGGACAGGACAGCGACTATATGCTCCCCTGAAATTTTTTCAGGGAGCATAAAAAGACTGCTTTGGGGTTTACAGTGCTGTATATTATGGTATTTAACTCCTGGCATTCTGCTGATGGATATTCCTGACCAGGGCAGGATTTCTTTTGCCACTGAAATAAGCATAATTTGGGCACATTTAAAAGGTTGACTGCTAAATTATCTTTCAAAAGTGGTTTGAAACATGGGTAATTTTTTTCAAAGATACCATGCTATCACCAAGTGTACCCTTAGTTTTGCAAGATTTGGTGCATATAGAATTGTTTTGTTACAATTTATTGGAGTGCCAAAAGGCACTCTCCAATAAATTGTAACCAAACAATTTTATATAAAAAAATTCCCTTCTAGTGCTGAGCAAACATAAAGCTAGGGAATACAGTGTGAATCCACTAAAGTGGCTTCCAGTACTTTTCAATAGAACCATGATAGTGGCTTCTGGCACTCAATGAGTTAATCAAATGCCCACCTTGCAAACTGAATGGATTTTTGGCTGATGATTTCGTGAGTTAAATTCAGATGAATTTTTCATCAAATCTAGTCATGACTGTCCAACAACATTCATGACTAAATTTGCTGAAAAATATCTTGAAAAATACTCAGTGGGTAAAGAGTTAATGATTAAGCATATAATGAATATATGATAGTACCTGTAACCAGAGTATTATGGTTATCATCAGTCTCACATTCGAAATTTAGAGCCGATATTGTGGAACGATTTAAAGGTTTGTTGGTATCAAAACAGTCTGGTAGTGGTACAATGTAGAAATCATCACTGACATCTGAAGAATCACCATCATCACCACTGCTCGAAATTGATTCTAAATCTATATCCAGGTCTGAAATAAATGAAAGTGTCAATGACACTGTAGCTTAACTTGTGTGTTGTATTTGATGAAAAGGATAATGTTCAATGTTTATGAAAGGATTATGACATAAGACAAGAATTGTGATAATTGGGAATATGTTCATTTCTGTTCCATGTATGCTATGTTTTTGATAAAAATAATATGAAGTGTACACTGTACTAAAGAGCTGATGGGTGGGTTAATATGACCTCAGAGTTAATGTATGTGGCCCTCACAGTTAACGTATATCAACGAAATTATTATAGTGAAATTATTCCAAAATGAGTCATCCTATCAAGTTACATTGAAATCCCTTCATAAATATGGCCTGTAGACTGTGCTAAAGGTTTTCAGGCTTCTGGCCCCTGTAGCCGTCAGTTTCCCAATTGCGTCCAAAGGGGACGTTCTCATCTAGACATTATATGAAGTCAACCTACCAAGTTACAATGAAATCCCTTCATAAATATGACCTGTAAACTGTGCTAGTTTTTGGGCTTTGGGCTCGGGCAGCCATCATGGTTGAATGATCACAACCAAAAGGGGACATTCTCATCTGGGCATCATCTGGAGTGATCCTGCGAAGTTACAATGAAATCCCTTCATAAATATGACCTGTAGACTGTGCTCAAGCCTTTCTGGCCCCTGAAGCCGTCACAGTTGACCAATCACAACCAAAAGGGGATGTCATCATCTAGGCATTATATGGAGTCAAACTAACAGGTTACAATGAAATCCTTCCATAAATATGACCTATAGACTATGCTAAAGGTTTTTGGGCTCGAGCAGCCATAAAGGCTGAATGATCGCGACCAAAAGGGGATGTTCTCATCAAGACATTATTTGGAGTCATCCTACCAAGCTACAATGAAATCCTTCATAATTATGACCTGTAGACTGTTCTAAAGGTTTTCAAGCTTCGGGTTCCTGTAACCGTCACAGTTGCCCAATCGTGTCCAAAAGGGGACATTCTCATCTACTATTATATGAAGTCAACCTACAAAGTTACAATGAAATCCCTTCATAAATATGACCTGAAGACTGTGCTAAAGGTTTTCGGGCTTCAGGCTCGGGCAGCCATCATGGTTGAATGATCGCAACCAAAGGGGACAATTTCATCTGGGCATCATCTGGAGTGATCCTACGAAGTCACAATGAAATCCCTTCATAAATATGACCTGTAGACTGTGCTCAAGGTTTTCGGGCTTCGGGCACCTGCAGCCATCACAGTTGACCAATCATGACCAAAAGGGGATGTCATCATCTAGGCATTATGGAGTCAACCTAACAGGTTACAATGAAATCCTTGCCTATGCTAAAGGTTTTTGGGCTCGGGCACCCATCAAGGCTGAATGATTTCGATCAAAATGAGACGTTCTCATCTAGACATTCTTTGGCGTCATCGTACCAAGTTACAATGAAATCCTTTCATAAATATGACCTGTAGACTGCGCTAAAGGTTTTCAGGCTTCAGGCCCCTGTAGCCGTCACAGTTGCCCAATCACGTCCAAAAGGGGACTTTCTCATCTAGACATTATATGAAGTCAACCCACCAAGTTACAATGAAATTCCTCAATAAATATGACCTGTAGACTGTGCAAAAGGTTTTCGGGTTTTGGGCTCAGGTCGTCGTCACGGTTGGCAGATCACGCCCAAATGGGGAAACTCTCATCTAGACATCATAAGGAGTCATCCTACCAAGTTATAATGAAATTCCTCCATATTAAACATGACCTGCAGACTGTGATAAAAGTTTTGGGGTTTCTGGCTTGGGCAGCCATCGCAGTTAATAGATCATGCCCAAAAGGCGACGTTCTCATCTAGGCATTATACAGAGGCATCCTACCAAGTTACAATGAAATCCCTTCATAAATACGACCTGTAGACTGTGCTAATGGTTTTGGGGGTTTTGACTCGGGCAGCCATACCAGTTGACCGATCGCGACCAAACAGGGACATTCTCATCTAGACATGACCCCAAACCTGCATATGAAATTTTGTGACAAGAACTGCGGGGTGTAGCCCGTGCTAAAGGAAAATGTGAACAGACTCACAGACTCATAGACTAACAGACTCACAGACTAACAGACTTCCGCATGCGTGATGGCAATAGCTTAACTTGACTTTGTCAAGTTAAGCTAAAAATGTTAACATAGCATAAATACACAAGAGAAAAAGGCTACAACTGTCTAAATCTTGGCATCATGAAATGCAAAAACTGCACCAGAGGCAGCTGGAGGGCTGGAAAATGAATAGACAATGGTGCAAAGTGAAAATCACATTCAGTCGTCTGGCCATAATAAAATGATAAATTTGAAGTAATTTGTATATTTTTTATACTTACCAATGGCCCAGACTAGCTGGTGCAAACTCAAAGTTATCAAGGGCCAAACACAAATGTTGAACCCCCAATCCCCAAAATTTGCTTGCAAAACCGAAAATTGAAAGTCCTATCTGCTCCTCCATACTTTTACTCTCCGCGCATACGCAGCCATCAAAAAGTAACCAGAATTGGTGCCAACATCATTCTTTGTAAAAAAGAGTACAACATAATAACTCAACGGGGAGGTATGAGTGCCCACTCATGGGAGGGCCATACCCGTATGGGCCATTGGTAAGTATAAAAAATATACAAACTACTTTAAATTTATCATATTTTTACACTATAAACCAATGGTACAGACTAGCTGAATCGTAAAAAGGCGGAGGGCCTAGGACTTCAGAATTAGTAGACCAACATAGTTCTAAGCCTGTAATGAAAAGTGACAGGAAATAAATTTAAAAGGAATTACATGTATGTCTCTCTATACAGAAAGAGAGAACACATATCATAAATAAGGAGCCAAATTCAAGTAATTACATATTCTTAGCATGAAGACTATGCTAATTGGAAGTAACGCGTTCCCAATTTTTAAGGCTAGTCCGGACTAAGCCCCCAAAATTAAGATGGTGTATTTGAGAATGAGAGGTTATCCCCCGCAAACATACGCCATATACAATAAAACACAAGCTGTATCCAGGATATAATCTACAGACAAAACAGCTTCACTCATAGTTACACACTTATCAAGCCGGAGGAGAGGTAAAAAATCCCCCCCCTCCCCTTTTTGAAGGAATCTTCTTCAAAAACAAAGATGGAAGTGCTCTGGAATCAGTAAAAGCAGTACCAAATAACAATATATATTCGTCGAACAGGCACCCAGGTATTAATTATTATTAATAAATTGCCACTTCAGAAGCTAAGGCTATCGTGGAGATCCCGGTAATTAATATCGCCCGCTTGTAATGTATACCAGAGTCGGCATACGTAGGCAGGTCGAAAACCGGTGATATAATATATAACATACACATGATCAATGGAATCACAATGGATGATCTCTGGAGAGTAATCACACTTCCAAGGTAACCCACAGGTGACCTCATTCAGGTGTACAATAAATTCCAATAAATAACACTCCCAGACGTGTTCTATCCAATATCTATGCTCCCAGAAACATGCGAATATGCAAGAGTGTAAAGACAAGTTGTATTCAATTGGGTACCAAAATTAATAGAAACCTGGATTTAGAAATGGAACGAGCTATGATTAACAGACTTGTCACGGACCGGCACCAAAATAATTCATTATTTCTAAGGTCCATAACATACAATAATGCGTCTGCCTAATAATGCATTTATTATGCGCTTGAGCATTGAAATCCTGCATGTAATCATCTGAATACCAGTTAACTGACAAGACAGCCTTATAGGTACCCAAAGGCTAGCAATTTATTGATGATGAATCATATGCTCGTATATGACATATAGATGAACAACTACAGGAAACCAACCAATTAAAAAGTGGATGTGCCCATGAGGTCACCATAGAACATGACTCAGCTGCCAATCGAGAAGTCATGAAATGCATGTATATACTTAAATGCATACAAGGCTTATGGGAAGAAAACTACGTCTTGCCCAGTAATCACCTCTTGACACATTGGCAGTGGGGAGGGGGGGGGAGGGGAGATTTAAAATCATATCAAACCCCCCTCACTCACATTACTTGAATCATTCTTGTGTTAGTCATCAAATAGTATAGGAACCGCAAGGCTCCCTCATGACTGATCGACTCCGTAATGCCACTAAGGGCGGAGAAGGATGTGATGAACAAATACACTGTATTTACAAAATAACTCACACCAAACCATACCAGTTTGAAGAGAATAACCTCCTCTAACAAACGGTATCATGAAGAGCCCACGGGTATCCCGATAGAGCCAAAGTGTGGACAAAATCCAAAAATTATTGCTACACTACCGGAATATTACAACATATATCTTACAACAATCCTACAGTTATAATAAGTAGAAACTACATATATTTAAAGGATGTTGCCAATGAAAACAACGTCAATGAAAAAAACGGAAACAAGACCTCAGGCACTGAATAAAAAAGACCTGAAGTCAGTAACAGATTTTAAAGCTACCAGATTTAAAGCAAGATCTTCAGATGAAGAAACAAGAGGCCCCAGGGAGCCTGAGGGCACTCACCTGACATGGTAGTCTAAATATCAAACCAGGGACGTGACTTGAATAAGCTGCATATGCCCCTCCTAAGAAAAGCATATACCAACTAGATGAAGCGATTGTGCCCACACAATACACAGAATTTTCCTTCTATTTTCAGTTCCTGCACTTTTATGTCCCAAAATTGAGATAAATGCATAAAAAACAGATTTTTATTTTTGTTCGGAAATTTTCGGAGTCCCAAACAAAATATTTTCAGACTAAAATTTGTTTTTCTTCTTAAAATTGACCAAAACACATAAAAAACCCAAAAACTAATTTCTGGATTTTGGCCCAAATTTTCAGTGTAAAAAAGAAGAAAAAAAATTTTTGTCTTAAAATTGAACAAAATGCATAAAAAAAACAAAAAACTAATTTCAGGATTTTGGTCCAAAATTTCTAAGTCTCACCCAGACTCCAAATTTTCAGTGTAAAAAAAAAATAAATTTTGTCTTAAAATTGACTTTTCAAAACGCATAAAAAAACAAAAAACTAATTTCCGGATTTTGGTCCAAAGTCTCACCGGGCCCCCAACTTTTCAGTGTAAAAAGAAAACAAATTTTTTGTCTTAAATTCGACCGAAACGCATAAAAAACAAAAAACACATTTCCAGACTTTGATCAAAAATTTCTGAGCCCGGACCAGGACCCCAAATTTTCAGCTTAAATATGAACCCAGGGACTTGGCTTGAACAAACTTGAACCTCACCCCCCTAAGGATGCTGCATACCAAATATCAAAAGATTCTTATTGGTAGATCTGAAGAAGATTTGTAAAGAATATTCCTCATACTGCACTAATTTAAACATTTGGGCTCCCATAGAGAGCCCAAATATGGACCCAGGAAATTGATTTCAATAAACACGTGAAACAATCTTCCAAAGATGTTATATGTGAAATTTGAAAGCTTTTGGAGCAGTGGTTTGGGAGAAAAGTAGTCTTAAATGTTTTTCCCATTACCCACAGTGTTAAAAAATGCTGACTCAGCACTTTTTCAAAGTCCCCAAAAAAGTACCCCATGATAAAACCAATAGCAATTTTTTTTACCATTATTCATTTTGTTGGTCCTAAGGAAGCTTCATACCAATAAGAATTCTCAAGGCCGTGTAGTTCTGGAGATATGGGTGATTTAATTGTTTTCTATTTTTAGCTCCTGCAGTTCCCATGGGGTGACGGGAAAAAAAATTTGGGCATAAATAACTACATATGACCCAATAAGCCCTCATATGAAAATTTGGTTCAAATCTGCCTCTCGGTTTGGAAAATAGAAATTTTGGGAGGGGCAAAAATTCTTGCCCCTCCCATAACGACGGCAAATATAGCCCCACAAACTTCTCTTGAACAAATATGAGTCTACACCTCAAAAGGAAGCTGCACACCTAATATCAAGTCTCTGCTACTGCTGGTTCATGAGAAGAAGATATTTTAAGATTTAGGCACACTTTTTGGGCATGGCCATACAAAGGGGCGAGGCAACTTGATTTGAACAAAAGCAAATTGCGATGCCATAACAAACTATTATCTCAAATATCAATTAAATTGGTTCAGCGGTTTGGGAGAAGACACAAACACCATGTTCACGGATGATGGATGGTGAGTGATCACTATAGCTCTCCTGACTGAAAGTCAGGTGAGCTAAAAACAATATATCGGATAGAAGATGCATGACCCAAATGACCCAACACCCCTAGGGTGAGGATGTAACCATGGAGATATACAGAACAAACATTCTGTAATACACGTTAAACTCCCAAGAAATTTAATAAAAAATTTTAATAAAAATAAGCCAAAAAGCTTGGGAGTTTAACAGGAGGGCTTCAAGGAAGGATAGAGAAGGAACAATTAACAGTGGATAAATCATTAGCAAGAAAGATGACGTCAGGCACATGTAACGAAATTGGGAAACATGAAATAATTTTGATAAAAATTATAAAGTTACAGCCCTGAACATTCCTAACCACCATTGGTCACTTCCATCATCCAATTATGTCCTTGGATCCACCAATTTTACCATTGATTTGTGTCTGGCATCCTCAAAAATGAGATTTAGAAGTACAAATGTCAGTTCATTGATGCTGACTTCAGGGACAAACAAAGAATGGTGGTTGGCGCCAATTTCGGTGTCTTCCTGGATACTATGCATGCGCAGATCTTAAAAGTATGGAGGACCAGATAAGACATAAATTTTTTGGTTTTGCATACAAATTTTGGGGATTAGGGGGGAAAAATTTGTGTTTAGCCCTGGATTAATTTTTGAGTTTATATAGCACCAGCTAGTCTGGGCCATTGGTTGTTGTATAAAAATATGTTGGTATGGATGGACTGAAAGATGAACAGATGGATGGATAGACAGATGGATGGACAGACAGATGTGTGGATGGAGGTCTCCACTAGATACCCCTTCAACTTTTCAAGTCAGGGACATAAGCAGCTTATCATGTTCATTGACAGGAACAACTTATTCCTATTGTAATGAGCAGTACAATTTATTAAAAGAGAATATAAGTTTTATCAACAAACATTTCAAAACATGTAGGATGTTTATATCCTTTTTCTCTTAAAGTGAGCTTTTCAGTAAACGATTACAAGACAGTTTTGATCAAAGCTACATATATAATGAACAGCTTGCAGATTAATCACAAGCACCAGATTTCACCTTTGAAATTTTTAAAAGTGAAAGTGAAGAGCTAAATTTGGTTGGCAGACAAAATTATCTGGCCCTGATGGGGAAATGTAGATTCTAAAAATATTTCTCTTCAAACAGTATATATACGTCATCAAAAACAACCTCAAATTATTCCCATGGACCAAGAACAACAATTCAAAAAGTTCATACTGACAGTTCTTCCAAGTCTAACAAGGGGCATAACTGTGGTAAGTGTGCATGGCCGAAACCTGCAATATGTGGATTATCTTTACAGGTCTATCACCACACCGAACGACATCATAATCTGACAACTAATGCTGAAGTAACAAGAGCAACGCTAACGCGTGTGCTGATGCCCCCGAAGGTAGCAAAGTCGGACTTGCATGTAAATAAATAACTTCTGAATGTTTGAAGAGAATTGGTTCATCCAAACAACCCTATAGGCTATGGTACAATTTACCTTAGTCAGAAACAGAGGCCAAAAACAAACAGGGGCCATAACTCTACCAAACATGAATGGACAAAATGCTAGGTATGAGAGCATCTGTTCTCCCAAGTTGCCCTATCACCATACCAAACAACATTAAAATCCAAGAACTGATGCTCGAGTTAGAATACAAAATGTTCGTATGGATGGACGTACGGAAGGACGTACAGAGACCTTGGATATATAACCCCGAAAAAAATTTTTCAGGGGCATAATAATGCAAATCATTCATAGGGACAATTTTTTAAGCATAACAAGGGACATAACTCTGTTACATGTGTGGATGAAACTTGAAAAATGTGGATATCCTTTCCCCATGCTGATCTCTAACCATAACAAAGGGCATTAAAATTTAACGGATGTTTAGTCCTTTACCCAGGTAATGGCCAAAACCGGCCAGCTAAAAACGAGCTCGTTCCAATGAGGGTTCATAACCTATGCTTTTGAGACAAAAACTTAAAAAATTTATAGTAATTTATATATTTTTTATACTTACCAATGACCCAGACATAGCTGGAGCTAACTCTTAAAAATATAGGGCCAAACACAAATTTTGCCCCCCAATCCCCAAAATTTGCATCTAAAACCAAAGAAAACATGTCCTGAATGGCCCTCC
Organism: Pictodentalium vernedei; assembly: GCA_031216915.1. NCBI lineage: Eukaryota > Metazoa > Mollusca > Scaphopoda > Dentaliida > Dentaliidae > Pictodentalium > Pictodentalium vernedei. The sequence continues at coordinate 187,317,473 of CM062294.1, read as the reverse complement.
ATACTTCACCTCTACTGTGCATGCGCAGTGTCAAGGACGTCCCGAAATTGGCACCATTAATCATTCTTACCATCAGTGCCTGGTAAGCGCTATGTCCTCAGCAGGGAGGTATGAGTTCCCAACTCCTGGGAGGGCCATCCCCGTCTGGGTCATTGGTAAGTATAAAAAATATATAAATTACTATAAATTTTTTAAGATTTTTATACTGTACCAATGACCCAGACATAGCTGAATAGTAAAAAGACTGGAGGGCCCAGGACATAGAGGAAAATCTAATAAGCTCAACTATATAAAATAGAGTCATCTCCTGGAGGAGAAAAGGAGAAATAGGCTTCATGTGTAACTTTCTTATTTATGACAAATTAGAAAGACACAATACCTTCTATAATTGAGCATCATAACATCCATGTTCTCTATTAATATCCAGTATAATTCTTATACTAATTATTTTAAAGTAAGCCAATAAATAAAGTTAGTCCAAAGAATTGAGACTCTTTATACTCTTTTAAAAGTGTCTGAGGATAGTATAATAACATCCGTTTGACACATGACATATTGAAATGCAAAACTTTAAAACTATGACATGAATGAATTTAAAAACATAACTTTCACTTAAGAAACCATCCCAGTAACAGCTCAGAATTACTAACTCCGGAGGAGGTATCCCCTTGTTTTCATAATAAAACAGGTGACCCAAGGGAACACCCTTGCCCCCCCCCCCCCCCCCCCCCCACTTTTTTCTTGCCCTGGGTCAAATAGCCCAGAGCGAAGAGGGCAGCAGGACGGAGTCACTGCCGGAACATAAAGCCTACATGGCTATAGTTGCAATTGTTAAGTGATCGACTTCTGAGCAGCTGATAATGGACCTAAATAATGCAGGTCTCCAGAAATGGATACAATATTTCTGAGATAAAAATTCGTGAATGTGGATGGCTGAGACCAATATGCAGCCTACTTAATCTATAATAGCAAAACTATACGTCAGCCCAAGATGTAGAAGAGCTCTTATTTCATGAGCCGAAATCTTAAGCACAGACTGCGGAGTTAAGGATAGATTATCCTAAGCAGTACCGATAGTTAACTGAATGCATTAAGTAATAGAATGGACCGTAATAACCTTTCTATTAGGCATCAGAGCCAGAAGAAGCTTTACGTCCTACTGATAAACTGAGATCTGTTAATAAATACATAAAGGTCTATCCGGACAGAGTAGTCCATTCCGACGGCAACAAACGACCCTTACGTGAAAGGGAGTCTACTAATACGATCCGACGACCGAGAATATGACGAACCGAAACAGAACTTGGTGTTCTATAACAAACAGAAGGATTCTTTCCGTTAAAATCAATAACGGAACCGAATGAGTGCCTCCCTGGTTCCGGATATACGCAACTACTGTCGTATTATCGGACAGGATTGAATCATGCGTTTCTGAATAAAATTCATCCAATGACGTAGTGCAAGCCAACACAATATTCTTCCTTGGAAGTAAAGAGCTTGCCTAAAAACTGCGGAACCCAAAGACCCTGGCACTTCGAATCCGTTGGGATCAAAATTGTGTCCCAACCTGTTTGACTGGCATCCGTCATAATCGAAAAACTCGGATCCGGCAACTACAGTGGAACTCTCTGAGTCAACCACCGAATGTTTGCCCACGCCTGAATTTCTTGTTACACTTGATAGACAAGAGAACGTGTATATCGAGCAATTCAAGATTGCTGAAAGGTTGCCGTCGAAGAGAAGCTTCTCGGAGACCGAAGCGACTCTGAGAGAGTTCTTCACCTTACTATCCACGCGCATGGATGTAGCTAGGGCTGCGTCACGTCTAACCAACTCCAGGTTGCCACTGAAGGGCGGAGTTATACGTGAAAAAACTACTGCCCCTGAAAGAAATCTCATTGAGGATCATATCCTGGAATTCTTTCTCTTGAAGACGTAATCATAACGTCTCAGTAAGGTGGTGTACGTATGATAAAGCGTCTAAGTTAAGTCTATTATACATCACTGTCGTTTCCAACATCGTGGTTGGAATTGACATAGACGGCGAAAAAGATAATTTGCAGTCTTCAGTCTCACCGTCTTAGACGCAAAGGAACTCTCGGTAAGCCCAGTTCTGCCAATAAACAATTATTTCCTAGAATTCACGAAAGGCAGAATAGAGCATTGCGGACAAGAAACTAGGCTAGCATGTTGATAGCAAGCTTATATATATAGCGTCATTCAATAAATCGAATGTTCTAAAGACATTATTGGACTGCGTCGGCAACTCAGGGACAATGTCCCTGAACCGATCCAAAACTCCGTGTCCAATGACGCTATTAGTCTCTTATCCAGCATCGCAGCAATGTAGTCCGATGGAACAACCTCTGGAAGATAATGCCGGAAGAAATGTATGGCAGCTTCTGTTGTTCCAAAAGGGAAAGCTCGAAATCATCCGAATCCCTTTCGCCATCCTGTCGGACCCTATGAAATATTCGGTCGTCCGTACCTGATGCAACAGCGGAGCGCACCGACCCAGCGTCGTCGGATTATTCCTGATCCGACCGAGAATCTGTTGTTTGCTGGAATGCTACGATAAGCTGTGCTATTTTGGATAGCACGTCCGTCACTGAGGCCTATGGAGAAGCAGTCTTACGATGCATTGCCGCTGGAAGCTCCGTGTGCGTTACCCCGTGCATACTTCTATTATGCGAGCGACCGGAGTGTGCAGGCCTCGTGTCCCTTGGCTACCGGATGGCGTGACCTGTTCGCCATGGAATCAATGAATGACGAAGCTGGCCAGATATTCGAGGTCACGTAGCCAATGTGCGGTCGTGTGCGCTGCTGTGAGGATGAGGAAGCATTATCGACAGTCACTCGGGCTGTCTATATAACGGAGCGTCCCGAGTGGCGGACATACGCTCCGAAGGTGAAATGTCTGTACCACAACATCCGGTCCCATATGTTGTTGCACGAGAGAGGGATCTCTCTCGCTCGCCGCCCGGACGGACCGGATGAGCTAGGAACCGGACTAACAGGCTTCCTCCGATCTTTCCTCTAATCCGTCGTCACTGGGTGTGTACTAAAGTCTATTATAGTGCTCGCATCACCCAAATCTCCTTCCTAGACCGCAACGGACCAACCCGACTGCCTAACCATTCGATGAATGGACGCTACACCGGGTGAGCTAGCGAATGTCAACTCCGTCGATCCTACTAGGGACCTCTTAGGCGATTGACGTAATCCATGAGCACTAATTGCCGCTAGCTCTTCATTAACTATGACGACAGAGGCACACTTTTGAAAGACATCTCAGTAATTTTGCGAACAAGAAACCAGACATGCTTGTACATAGCAAGCATATAAAAAATATATATAGCGTCATTCAATAAATCGAACGTATCTGAGACATTATTGGACTGTGTCGGTACTGAGGGACGATGTCCCTGAACCGACCCAAAAATTTCTAAGTCCACCGACGCTATCAGTTTCTCATCCGGTATCGCAGCATTCTGGTCCGACGAAGAACCTCTAGAAGATGAAGTCAGATGACATATACAGCAGCTTATGTTGTTCCGAAAGGGAAAGCTCGAAAACCTCCGAATCCCTTTCGGCATCCCGTCGGACCGTATGAAATTTTTGGACGTCCGCACCTGATGCTTCTGCAGAGCGTCCCGACCCAGCGTCGTAGGATATTACATTATGCGACAGAGATTCTGTCGTTGCTGGGATGCTGTGATAAGTATTGCTATTTGGGATAGCACATCCGTCACCGAGGCCTGTGCAGAAGCGGTCTTACGATGCTTTGCCGCTGGAAGCTCCATGTACGTTGACTCCCGCATACTTTTTTATGGGAACGTCCGGAGTCTCCAGGCCTTGTGTCCCTAGCTATCGGATGGCGTGACCTGGTCGCCGAGGATTCTCTGATTGGTGAAGTTGACTGGATATCGGAGGTCACGTAGCCAAGATACGGTCGTGTGCACTGCCATGAGAATGAGGAAGCCTTATTGACAGTCTCTCCGGACTGTCTATATAACGGAGTGTCCCGAGCAGCGGACGTATGCTCCGAATGCAGGACATTTTGTACCACAACATCTGGGGCCAGATGTTGATGTACGAGAGAGGGGGGGCCTCTCTCACTCGCAGCCCGGATGGGCCTGGACGAGCTATGAACCGGACTAAAAGGCTTCCTCCGTTCTCCCCTCTAATCCGCCGTACTGGGTGTGCACTTGGTTATTTTATAGTGCTCGCATCACCCAAAACTCCTTTCTAGACCGCAACGGATGAACCCGGCTGCCGAACCATTCGATGAATGGATGCTACACCGGGCGAGCTAGCGGACGTCAAAGGCCGTCGAACCTACTAGGGTCCTCTTAGGCAATTGACGTATTACATGAGCACTTTTCCGCTAGCTCTTCATTAATTGTGACGACGGAGGCACACTTTTGGGAAGACATCACGGATACATCACCCTGATCATGATCGTCTGAAATAGAGATTGATAAAGTAGAGTGACCCTGCGGGGAAAGGGCCGGAATGGCCAATTCCCCACTAACATACCGTGACACACGCTTCCCATGTTGTCATCGAAATCAACACATACAGAACAGGAGTTAGTGCGAGTACACTGACTACATTATACAATGATTATGAAAGTCATAGGAAGATTTCCTCTTATTACAATTGAACAATATCCTTTCATTGTGAAAAGAAAACAAATCCTAGTACTCGCACCAACCCCTGACAATCAAAATACATAATAACAAGATCCATTAACACAGAAAAAATAATTGAATCAAAAACTTTTGAAAAAATATTTTTTCAGAACAGCCCAAGTTTCTGAAAAGTAACATTGAGCCCCAATGGATCCCAAGCCTAAGTGTGGACAAAAATTCTAAAAATATTTTAAACAATTTATGCAACACTTACGAACAATAATAATGTATCTAGTTATGATTAAATTAACATCAAGATATTATTTTCAAGAAATCCCTCCTCACACAGAGGGCTGTTGGAAATGTAAACAATAAGTGTAAAAACACTAGATCAAGACTCCAGGCACCCTGGCCCGAAATCAGTTACCAATAATACACTATCTGATGCAAAACAGAGACTTCCAGGGAAGAAACAGCAGAACATCAGATGGTAGATGCAGAACACTACGCCTAACCACCCACAGGTGAAGACGTAAACATGGGGAAAAGAACAGAATTCATTCTGTTATCCAGCTAAAACTCCCAAGAAATTTTAGTAATAATATTACAGAAAATATGCCAAAAGCATGGGAGAATAGCAAGAGGGGACTTAAAGAAAAGGGAGAGAGGAAAACACTGAATAAGCAGTGTAATCTTGATAACAAGAATGACCACAACAGGCTGTTGCCTCGAAAATAGGTAACTTAACATATAAATTTTATTAAAAAATTTTAAGTTACAGCCCTGATTATTTTCTGTCACTCATTTTTCCTCTCCTTCTATATCCTCCTTAGAATCACCATTTCACTAATATTTATGTGCCTGGCATCATTTAAACGGAGATTTACAAGCACAAAGATCAGTCAGATGTTAACTGATGAAGGGCCAAACAAAGAATGATTAATGGCGCCAATTTCGGGACGTCCTTGACACTGCGCATGCGCAGGAGAGGTGAAGTATGGAGGGCCATTCAGGACATGTTTTCTTTGGTTTTAGATGCAAATTTTGGGGATTGGGGGGCAAAATTTGTGTTTGGCCCTATATTTTTAAGAGTTAGCTCCAGCTATGTCTGGGTCATTGGTACAGTATAAAAATATTAGTTATTCAAGAATGTTTTTTGCAAGTGTCGTCTGCTTTTCATGTTAGGTAAAGGGTTAAGTTATAATGCAAAACATTTGTATGGAAAGATATTTAAGTGTAACCAATGGCATAACTCTAGTACACATATGCATGAACACAACCTGCAATATTTGGATCTCCTTTCCCCCCATGCTGGTCTCTCAGCATACCATAACATCAAATTCTGATGACCAATTATTGAGTTATAATGAGTAATGTTCAGATTGAAAGTTTTCTAAGTGTAACAAGTGCTATATTTCAGGTATGTATATGAGGATGAAACCTGCAATACGTGCATATCGTTGACCCCATGCTGGTCTCTCCCCATACCAAATACAAAAAGAAATCCAAAATTTTACAACCGATGCTTGAGTTATAATGCAAAACATCTGTATGGAAAGTTTTGTTAAGTATAACAAGGGCCACAACCCTGGTGCTTATTCTTTTAAGAAACCCGCAATATGGGGATCTGCTTTCCTCCATGGTGGTCTCTTGGGTTTTCATGTGAAACATTTGAATTAAAAAATTTTTTAAGTGTTTTTTTTTTTTTTTTAGTTTAAACATATTTTATTTGCCATTAAACATGCAAAAGAGGATTGGCGGACAAGTGCTTTCCACTTACATAACCCTCCACTCCTCGAACAGATATACAAATATACAGAAGATGGCAACAAAATTTGAAGAACAAATACATACATAGTCTATCAATCACATTATATAGAAATGAGAAATGAAGATGCGTTGTCGAGTTTGAGTGGAGAACAGATGATTTAGTGAGGTTGAACTAAAAACAACAAAGATTAAAAAAGGGGGAGAACTCGGCGATTTCCTGCTCAACATCATCACACATCTGTACAGTGAGGCATCACCCTCGCCACGTTAATCTGCTTCATTGACAATCCGCATGCGCATGTTCTACTTTCAAAATCGGATGGTCATACATTGTCTATCAATCACATAAAATAGAAATGAGAAATGAAGATGCGTTGTCGAGTTTGAGTGGAGAACAGATGATTTAGTGAGGTTGAACTAAAAACAACAAAGATTAAAAAAAGGGGGAGAACTCGGCGATTTCCTGCTCAACATCATCACACATCTGTACAGTGAGGCATCACCCTCGCCACGTTAATCTGCTTCATTGACAATCCGCGTGCGCATGTTCTACTTTCAAAATTGGATGGTTCAGGATTTGAACATGGCCAAGTTTGTGACTAATCACAGAGTGTAAAAAGCGTCATGACACCAATGCATATACATGGACAAAACCCACAATTTGTGTATCTACTTTCCCCCATGCTGGTCTCTTACCATACCAAAGAACATCAAAATTCTACAATGAATGCTTGTTTCCCCTATGCTGGTCTCTCAACATACCACAGGACATCAAAATCTGACTATAAATGATTGACTTATAATGCCAAGCATTCGTATGAACAGTTTACTACTATGTGTAACCATTACCAAATCCATAATTCTGGAACATTTATATGGGAGAAACCCACAATATGTGGATATCCTGTGCCCCATATTGGTCTGTAACCATACCAAACGACATCAAAATCTGACAACCGAAGCTTCAATTATAATGCAAAATATTTGTACTGAGGCTAACAGAACCCTTGACTATTTTTGCCCACCAAAACATCCTCCTGAGGTCATGGATATAACGAGGTCTCCTGGCCTGTAGTGTGTTTTTGCTTCATATTCCAAAACTGAACAAAACACACCTAGTAGTAACAATACAATTCTTACCTGGTTTTAGTCCCAGACTTTGAATTCTTTCTCTCACATATTCTGTCATATCATAGCTGTCATCATCATCTTGTTCATCTGTCCTATCGGGTACTAATTCAACACTACTACTGTTTGACATTTCCCGAGTTGTCAATACCTCTGGGGCTGGTGATTTAGGAGGAGTTATATCTACAAGAAGAACATGCATATCAAACACACTGACTACTTTCTGATGATCTTCCCATACTCACAGGCTATACGTTAATCCTTTACATAATGTTAATGGCAATAACCGGCCAGCACTATTCACAATGAGTGTCAATGACACTGTAACTTAACTTGACCGTGTGTCATAATGTTTATGAAAAGATTATGAAATACGACAAGAATTGTGATAATTGAGAATATGTTAATTTCTGTTCAATGTATGCGTTGTTTTCAATAGAAATAATTTGAGGTGTAGACTGTACTAAAGAACTGAGGGGTAGGTTAATGTGGCCCTCGAAGTTAATGTATGTCAACCAAAGTTACCAAGTTACAGTGAAATTATTCCAAAACGAGTCATCCTATCAAGTTACAATGAAATCCCTTCATAAATTTGGCCTGTAGACTGTGCTAAAGGTTTTCGGACTTTGGGCATGTGTAGCCATCACGGTTGATCAATTGCAACCAAAAGGGGACGTCCTCATGTAGACATTACACTGAGTCATCCTACCAAGATACAATGAAATCCCTTCATAAATACGACCTGTAGTCTATGCTACAGGTTTTGGAGTTTTGGGTTAGGGCAGCCATCAAAGTTGAATGATCGCTACCAAAAGGAGATATTCTTATCTAGACATTATCTGGAATCATCCAACCAAGTTACTATGAAATCCCTTCATAAATACATAGACTGTGTTAAAAGGTTTTCGGGCTCGGGCCCCTGTAGCCATCACAGTTGACCAATCACAACCAAAAGGGAACATTCTCATCTAGACATTATATGGAGTCATCCTACCAAGTTACAATTAAATCCCTCGATTAATACGACCTGTCGACTGTGCTGAACGTTTTTGGGTTTTGGGCATGGGCAGCCGTCACGGTTGACAGATCGCAGCCAAATGGGGAAGTTCAAGTTACAATGAAATCCCTTCATAAATACGACCAGTAGTCTATGCTAAAGGTTTTGGGGCTCGGGCAGCCATCACGGTTGAATGATCGATACCAAAAAGGGACGTTTTCATCTAGACATTATCTGGAATCAAGCTACCAAGTTACTATGAAATTCCTTCATAAATACAACCTGTAGACTGTGCTAAAGGTTTTTGGGCTTTGGGCCCCTGTAGCCATCACAGTTGACCAATCGCAATCAGAAGGGGACGTTTCATCTAGACATTATATGGAGTCATCCAACCAAGTTACAATGAAATCCCTCCATAAATATGACCGGTAGACTGTGATGAAGGTTTTCAGGTTTTGGGCTCGGGCATCCGTCATGGTTGACAGATCGCGGCCAAATGGGGAACTTCTCATCTAGACATCATATGTGGTCATCCTACCAAGTTATAATGAAATCCCTCCATGTTAAATATGTCCTTTAGACTGTGCTAAAAGTTTTGGGGATTCTGGCTTGGGCAGCCGTCATTATTGACAGATCATGACCAAAAGGGGACGTTCTCATCTAGACATTACACAGAGTCATCGTACCAAGTTACAGCAAAATTCCTTCATAAATACAACCTGTAGACTGTGCTAAAGGTTTTTTGGTTTTGGGCTCGGGCAGCCATCATGGTTGATTGATGGTGACCAAAAGAGGACGTTCTCATCCAGACATGGCCTCAAACCTGCATATGAAATTTCGTGACAATCGGACAAGAACTACGGGGTGTAGCCTGTGCTAAAGGAAAATGTGAACTTTGTCAAGTAAAGCTAAAAATCACCATTCAATTTTTTTTCATTTTAAATCTCCAAAAGACAGCTTATAACCTTTCAGCTTGTTCCAATACGGCCTCCCAAGCAACATCTTTTAGGGAAAACATTTAAATGCTTATTTATGCCAATTGAAAAAAAACGTTCTTGCTTATCAGGCATTTACGAGAGAGGGGGGCTCTTTAGGGAGGGAGGTGGGGGGTTCACTCTATGACAATGGTTCAAAATGTCTCAGAAACCTGAAACTTTTACTCTCTGGGGAGCTTCATTTGAACAAAGTAGGATGGTGAACAAAGTAGGACGGGTATACTCCAAAGATGGTATGTGCCATATATGTTTGAATTTGGCCCAGTGGTTTTGAAGAAGAAAAGTTTTAAAAGTTAAGGGAAAACAGAGGACGAAATGATGGATGACAGATGCCAAGTGATAGCAATAGCTCCCACTGAAGCTAACAGTCAGGTGAGCTAACAAGAGAAAAAAGAAAATAGCATCACACAGCGAAGCAAGTCAGCCCATCTCCAATGAACTCTGACATAAACAAAAGTGTAATGAACTGAACGTTATTGAAATCTGATAATTATTGTTCAAGTTATCACAATATTAATATGAAGAGTCTACCAAATTTTATTGAAATCTGATGTATAAATGTTCTTTAAGTTATGAAATTTTAAACAAATGGCAATAACTCCCTTAATTTTCATCAAATGATGGTGGTTATCTACCTTATTCATTTATTTATTGGGGTTTAAAGACATTTTCGACTGCAGGATAAGATGAACAATCTCTGCAGAGAAAACACGCTTCAAGATCATTCACAGGAGGCCTCTGTAATATTAAATCCGGTAAAAACACTCTTCAACGTGTACTATTTGGTATCTACAACTATTAACACGTGAGAATATCCGATTTGAGAACCGACAAAATAGAGACCAGGATCTAGAAATGGAGGTAGGTATGATTAACCAGCTCCAACACGGATCGCCCTCAAAATATATAATAATTTCAAGGTGCACCAAAGAGATAGCGTAATCACACATTGCGCGAGGAGTGCATAAAAATCCAGCCTATTAATCATCTAAAAACCACTAAATGGCTATGCCATAACCTGTGAGCTCAAATAGCGGCCATTATGATAATAAAATAAGTGCCTGTATATTAGAAATCAGAAATTAAATACCGGAAACAAATGCAACAGAACTGCACATATGCCTATGAGGGCGCCACCCAACACGACCCAGAAACAAAATATATATGTATGTATGTATGTATTAAAATTTACGCGACAGTGTGAGTGTGTGGGGTGGGGGTTGGGAGGGGGGAAGGGAATTCAAATATATGTCAAAACCTCCTCACCCACATTACTTATTCATTGCTGGTGCAGACAGCAATAATATAGTGACCATAAAGCTCTCTCACATCTGAAATACTCCGTAATGCCACTGAGTGCGGAGAATGACGTGAAGAATAAAACTTCCCTTAGAGAAGAAAACCCTCTCATGGGGAAGCTTCTGGCGAATGCTCAATAGCAGACCCCATAAATTCAAAGAAATCAATAGAAACAAATGAATTGAAGGATACACATAATCCTATCATTGATTCCCATGAAAACAGCTGAGCGTCAAAAGCCTTATACTAGCGACACAAATAATGGAAACTATTATTACCATGCGTCGAAAACTTAACTATCCTGAAGAGATCCCACATATGATCATGTAATAGCTATACAGTTAGAATAAGTGCAAGATGTAGCCAGCACTTACTTATGCACTGAAATCTTAAGCACTGACTGCTAACTGGAAAATAAAATAACCCAAGCAGTATGAATAGCTAACTGACTTATTTAAACAAAACAGGTCTAGAGAGAAAAACGTCTACCACTCCAGTTAATAACTGGAGTAGACATGTGTGTAAGCGACCCATCGAAATAACATTCCAAGCTCCACACAACTCCATCCGGTGGCTAAAACTTTCGCTGTTAATGCGTCAGATAACAGATAAAAGCGTGCCAAACAGCTGGTTAATTCGCTCTGTGAAACAACAGATGAACCAACCAAATGAATAGTGGGATACGTGTATCCTATCATAAATTCCATGAGACATTATCTAGTTCACAAATCAAGTGATCTAAAGAACTATACTCGCTACAATTGCCGAACGTTCGCTTTTTGACTGAAAGATAATCATAAATAACCTTATTATCCACTTCCAGTCAGAATCGGTCAGACCGAGCTCTATAAGAGCCTCGAACCACTGGCTCAGGGGAGTCTGATCAGTAACTCAGACAGACAAGAAACCCCTATCCAAGTGGCTGTATAGACAATCCTAAAGAAATATATATAGGAGAGATACCTATACCTTCGCTATGAGCCCTTATAGGCGAATTGAGTCTAGGACAAACTCTCCTACTCTTCTGATGGTATGGTCGATTAGACCCCAACTTAAAGAGTCGAGTATAGATGCTTTCTTGTAGTTTAATCCTACAATAATGAAAGCTTACCATCAAAGACTTAGGTATACCTACACCTTCGCTATGAGTCCTTATAGACGATCTGAGTCTAGGACAACCTCTCGTACTCTTTCTGCTGGTGCTGGTCCATTAGACTCCAACTTAAAGAGTCGAGAATTGATTCTTCTTATCATAAAAAACTAGAGTTGGAAAACTAAAGTGACCTATAGCAAGTTTTCCACCTAGTCAAATGCAAAGATGAAGACACAAGGTTTCGTTGCATCAGAATAACTCCCACTTAACATTAGTTAAGATCGAGATATATAAACTAGGTCTGGAAAGAATTTTAAAAAGTACAAACGACCACAAAATTCCTTTCCATATAGACAATGCATAACAGTACTTAAAATTAAAGTACATAAGACCATGAGACTAAATTCGCTCTGACAAAGAAATTATCTTCTCAATTGTGTCCGAGTGAACAGCTAAATGATGAAAGTAAGGCTATAACTAGGATCTTAGTCTGCTCAATCAACACAGAGGAACTCTCCACATCTTCCCCTGTTGTTTTTAAAAGTATGTGAACAATCACAAATGATTGAAAATACAGAGGAAGAAGATAAGAAACCGAATATCTTTTTCCCGCAGGAAGTTAAATATGGTGTCGTCTACACAATCGAAGACCTGTGACACCCATGTAGACTTAATCGGAAAGAGATCTTATTATTTTGCTCTTTATCCGGATGAAGTCAGCATCCAACTACGCTAGTGGTTTCTCATAACTGCTCGCAGCATTTTGATTCACTGGAACAAGTTCAAGGAAATGATAATGTATGGTATCTACATCATCAAGAGTTGTTCCGGAAGAGAAAGTTATCCTTTCCATCATACGTTCAAATCAGTTAGAATCACATTCACCAGCATCTGAACAGGCAGGTGACTGGACCAAATAAGCACCATGCAACAGCTCAAGTTTTGAGACTGATGTTGAGTGCTTCTACCTTAGCAGGTATACTGTGATTAGCTGCGCAACTGCGACAGCAAGTCTGTTACAGAGGCCTGAGGAGCTGCGGCCATGAATAGCCTGTTCGCCGGCTGCTCCCAGGACAGGGTGTCCAATACAGTTATTACAGCGAACGACCCGATGAATGAAGTCTCATCTCCTTGGCTACTAGATGGTGCGACTTTCTTCACAAAAGATGGACCTTTTGACGATGCAGACTGAAAATCCTGAGTCACTTAGCCAAGGTGTAGTCAGGAGTGCTTGGTAGACACTAAAGAAGCAAAACTGTAGCCGTCCCCGGCTAAGAATTGAACTAAGCGTACCGGACATTGGCAATGTACATAAGCTCTGACTGACGCAAGTTCCTACCAACAACACCCGGCTCCAAATGTTGTTGAAAGAGAGAGAGGGGTCTCCCTCTTGCTCGCGGTCCGGCGAGACCTGGGCGAGCGTACCTCAGAACTTGCCGTCTTCTTCCTTCCATCAACACTGGGTGAGCATGATTTGATTAGACAGTGCTTGCTACACCCTTATTCTCTCTCGACCGCCACAGACATATCTGGCATCACATCACCCAAATACGAGTGAGATCTGCCAGTTGAGCTAGCTGTAGACAAGGGACATAAACTTCTTTTGAAGCCTAGTCCTTGTCTAAAATCACTGAGCACTTTTCCACTAGCCCTGAATACAATGCATATGCGACACATCCAGAGTCACGGACCTCATATTCAAACTTAACCGTTTCACCGGCATCAGGGAACTGAAACCACTCATCGGGTTTTATAGCCCTGTGAAATAGAAAGATCACTTTGTCCATTATGTAGAGGAAACCATAAAACTAGCCAACACCGGATGCCTATTAGGCGGGACGTCCCGGACAGGAGGCATGGACGTATACTCCGACTGACGCAAGTTCCTACCAACAACATCTGTCCCCAGATTATGCTGTAAGAGAGAGAGGCCTCTCTCATGCTCGTGGTCCTGGATGACCTGAATGAGCGTGCCTCAGAACTTGCCAGTTTCCTCCTTCCGTCATCGCTGGGTGAGCATGGTTGCATATCATAGTGTTAGCTCCACGCTATATCATCTCCTAGCCCAGATCGTATACACCCTGCGATACAGTTCTCTGAGGCCTGAGTAACTACTTCACCAGTCGAGCTAGCTGGCAACAACGGACTTGTGTGGTCGTGTGTGCTTTTCGAACATAGAGGAAGCTATATGACTGGCCGACCCCGGCAGTCTATGGAAGGAGCGTCCCATGGACGTAAGTTCCAACTGACACAAGTTCCTACCAACAACCTCTGACCCCAGATGTTGTTATAAGAGAGAGGGGCCTCTCTCTTGCTCACGATCACGGAAGACCTGGACGAGCATACCTCAGAACTTGTCTACTTCCTCCTTCCCGTGCTTCCTCCTTTCCATTGTCGCAGGGTGAGCATGTTCATATCTTCATAGTGCTCGCTACACCCTTATTCCTCTTCTCGACCGCTACGAACATACCCGGCATTACATCAACCACATACGAGTGAGATCTGCCAGTTGAGCTAGCTGTAAACAAGGGACGTAAACTCACTTTTGTAGCCTAGCCTTGTCTAATATCATTGAGCACTTTCCAGTTAGATCTATAGTATAATGCGATGATGGAAACACACTCCCTGACGGCATCACAAAACCACACCATGTTCTTGTTCCACTGTAAATAGAAACTAAAAAACTATAGTGACATTTTGACGAGAGGACCAGCCGAGTCCCCTTGCCGCGATAGGACCGAAAATGTCCACTTGCCTAACACAACCATGATGCCCGTCATTCAGATTATCAAATCTGACATATGGAGTAGAATTAGTGGTAGTACATCAACTAAACTCATTACAATGACCAAGTAAATAAAGGAAAGGTTTCCTCTATTTGCCATACTATTAGATAAATATAATTACCTAAATTCTAATATATGTCATTGTACCACCACCAAAACTACATATAATATAAGATAACATTAAAATATAATCAATGAAATAAATATATCCAAAAGAAAAACTCTTTCAAAAATAAAATAAAAATTTTTTCTAATATAAGAACCCAAGTTCCCAAAGGGAATGATGAGCCCAAAAAAGCCTAAGTGTGGACAAAATTATAAGATCTGTGTAAAATTAACTACCACACTATCAGAATATTTAATGTTACTTACAACTGTTGTTCCTAAACAAAAATAGGAAACTACCTAGAGTAATGTAATGTAAACAAAACACAGGAGTCAAGACCCCAGGCAACACGGCCCGAAGTCAGTAACAGAAACAAGACTATCCAATGTAAAGCAAAATCTTCCTCAGAAGAAAAAATGATACATTGGATGTATGATGCATGACCAAAATGCCCAAACGCACTAAGGATGAGGACGTAACCTCGGGGATGTACAGAATAATCTTCTGTATAATATGTTAAACTCCCAATAAATTTTATAAACAAGAGGACCCAAGGAGCTTTAATCACTCACCGGCCAAAGAGGTTCAAAGAAGTATTTGGGGTCACATTCAGTTAGACATGGTTCATCAACACTACAAAGGAATGAAGTCATCGGGGACAAATTTTATGGAACTAGGGTCATGGCTTGAACAAACATGAATCTTACCCTCCTAAGGATGCCGCATACCAAATATCAAAAGCATTCATCTGCTGGATCTGAAGAAGATTTTTAAAGAAAATTCCTCATTTTGAACTAAGTTATCATTCAGGCTCTCACAGTGAGCCCAAATATGAACCCAGGGACTTGGCTTGACAAACGTGAATCTCACCCCCCTAAGGATGCTGCATACCAAATATCCAAACATTCTGACAGCTGGGTCTGAAGAAGATTTTTAAATAAATTCCTCATTTTGAACTAAGTTATAATTCGGGCTACCACAGTGAGCCCAAATATGAACCCAGGGACTTGGCTTGAACAAACTTGAATCTCACCCCCCTAAGCATGCTGCATACCCAAGATCAAAAGATTCTGCATGTTGGATCTTGAGAAGAAGATTGTTTAAGAAATTTGCCTGAAATGCACTAAGTTCAAAATTAGGCTTCTATAGTGAGCCCAAATATGAACCCAGCGGGCCTATTTGAACAAACTTGAATCAGATCCACCCCACAATGTTGCATACCAAATATCAAAAGATTCTGCCTGCTGGATCTGGAGAAGAAGATTTTTTAAGAAATTTGCCTGAAATGAACTAAGTTCGAATTTGGGCTTCTATAGTGAGCCCAAATATGAATCCAGGGGGCCGATTTGAACAAACTTGAATCAGATCTGCCCCATAATGCTGTACACCAAATATCAAATGATTCTGCCCACTTGTGCAGGAGAAGAAGGTTATTTAGTAATTTCTCTAATATACATAGGGTGCTATCGGAGTTATGCTCCCTATGGAGCCCCAAGTGGGCATGTACATTTCATTTGAACAAACTTTAATTGACATATGGTAATGAACATGCATACCAAGTTTCGAGCAAATCGACCTGGCAGTTTCAGAGGAGAAGTCATTTTAAAAATGTTCACAACACCGTACGGACGACGAGGACGGACGGTGGATGGCAAGTGATAAGTTTAGCTCCCTTCGGTGAGCTAAAATTTTCATTAAAACAAGCCCAAAAGGTTGGAAGCTTAACTGGGGGGATCAAGGGAAGGCAGGGAAGGAATACTAAATAAACAGTGGATTGATCATAATCAATCAGTGATGACATCAGGCTCATGTCCCGAAATTAGGGAACATGAACTAATTTTAATAAATATTACAAGAGGCCTGTCACGCCTAGAGAGCTCCGCTGAGGGCCACTGATCGCATGGGCATGTTTTCTAATACTAATATTGTTACAAACTTTAGCCGAAAAAAATATCAAAAATATCTTAAGATTTTCTTGATCCTGTGACCTGTGACCTTGACCCTGTGGATTTACAGACCGCAGAATAATTGATGACACACCGTCTATTGATAATACATATTGTTATGAAGTTTGGTGGAAAAATATTCAGCGGTTTAGAAATTATGGCTCGGAAAAATAAAATGTTGACGACGGATGGACGGACGGACAGGCGGACGATGGACGACAGACGACGGACGACAGACGACGGACGAATCAGTATAAGAAAAGCTCTGCTGACTTTGTCAGCAGAGCTAATAAAATTACAGCCCTGAATGTTTCAAACCACCGTTTCCTCCTTCCTTCATTCCATTCTGTCCTTGGATCCACCAATTTAACCATTGATTTGTGTCTGGCATCATTATTAATTGAGATTTAAAAGCACAAATATCAGTTTGTTGTTATCTGACAAGGGCCAAACAAAGAATGATTTATTGGTGCCAGATTTGGTGATTTTCTGGCGTCTGTGCGTGCACGGAGGGTAAAATGTATGGGGGGCCAGATAGGACTTCTAATTTTCGGTTTTGTATGCAAATTGGGGGGCAAAATTTGTGTTTGGCCCCAGATATTTTTGGGTTAGCACCAGCTAAGTCTGGGTCATTGGTTACAGTATAAAAGTACACATTTCTATCGACTTGTGAATTACAGGTTGACTAATTCAGAAAGGGTTCTGAAAATTATTTTGCATAACTGTTCAGGGGTTATGCAAAATTTCCAACTTGCTCACCTCTGCATCTTGGAGGCAGATCATTAAAATGCATTCTGTGGTGCTAAATTAGGTCAAACTCTTGAGCATTACCAAATGCTAACTTATGCTACTAGAAGCCAGTATGTTGCGTTTTTAATATTGAATTATGAAAATTTTCACACGGCCGGCCAAACCATGGTAGGCCAGCTGCGAGCGTTCTACCATGGCCAGCCGTGAGCATTCTCCATAACTGTTTGCTGTACCCAAATTAGACCAATATAAAAGCCTGCCGGAATACCCAGAGAACCACTGAGCAACAGCTGTTATCTACCTTGAACAAGGCATTGTTAATATAAAGCAGCACAGCTGAATTAATTAAAATCAAATACTGTTCAAGTTGTAGATGCCTAGACAACTGGACATACAGATGAATGGGCAAATGGATGGATGAGCCAATAGACAGATGGACAGAGCAAGCTCTTCACTATATCCTATCCCTGCAAGGGAATAATACGCGAACATAAAACTGAACATAAATTGAAAGAAGTATTACTGTCAAGGCTTTTAGTAGTTATTTATTTATTTATTTATTTATTTATTTATTTATTTATTTATTTATTAGGGTTTAACGACAAATTAACAGCCAGGGTCATATCATTTTGGTGACAGTTTTACAGGTGGAGGAAGCCGGAGTACCCGGAGAGAACCACCGAGCAACGACAAGCAGCCTTCAGCTCTCCAACATCGCAACTCTGAACTCACCACGGCACAGGCAGGGTTAGATTGGATGAAGACATGCGCACCATTGACGTGCAGTACGCCTTAGTACACAGCGTCATCATGCCCCCAGGTCGGCAATCAGGGTTAAGTCAAGGCTTTTAGTACTGCACTAAGTAACTGGGAGAGTGCTAGATTATTTTGGGTATTGAGAATATCTTTAGCAATAATAAAGCTTCTCTCCAATAACTTGGTACTGACAGCAGAGCTGAGGACTCTTATGAAAAAAGGCATCAAGAACAGACTAGCTGAAGCAAGATTAGCATTTGAACAGTTAAGACCAATCTGGAAGTCAAAGCAGTACAGCTGTAAAACAAAGCTCCAAAACTACAACAGTAATGTCAAAATCCATCTTGATAAATGGTAGTGAATGCTGGAGAGTCAACAAAAAAGAATTTTGTGTTGTTTAAGAAAAAGTTTTGCAAGTATCGTTGTCTGGTTATGTTTGGTAAAAGGTTAAGTCTATTTATTAATTTGCATTCCAGTTGGAAGCAAATACTTTCTTCACTTTAAATATTGTGTACCTAGTGGTGTGTTATTGGGAGTTGCAGTGTGGGAAGCCTTCAGAGTCTCTCTACATCTCGGATCCACCATTTCGAAAGATAATAAATCCTGGTTGTTCTCAACATCTGTATCTTTCAACCTGAGCTGAGCAACAGCTGCAGCAGCATTTGATAAACTGACTTCAATCTTATCTTTCTCTAAATCATCTAAATCTTCTCCTGTATTCTGTTTCTCAGCTTTTTCTGCAGAAACACTTTCTTCTTTTGCTACCTCAGAAACAGGTACTTCAGTCTCTTTCTTTTCAGAAAGGGTGGCTTTGCCCTGAAAATAAATAGAGGATATCTAGTGTTTTTGAGTGGACACCAAAAATTATCTCATGAGTGACCGAGACAAATATATTTTTTGCGAGTGCTTACACAGGCGAAAAGGGCGATAATTTTTGGTATCACTCAAAAACACTACATTTTCTTTTTATTATATGCTTTTTATAAGAATCTGATCATTCCTATTGATAATTCCACTTGTATCAACCTTGAATTGATGCATGAAAGTAAACAGCTGATGTGCATTGATACGCAGAAGTGATTTGATGGATTCTCAGAACAGGTAGTGTGCTGCGATCCGATTCGGTCGGTTGGTTTCATGCATCAATTCAAGGTGAATATGCATTGAATTATTGCTAGAAATTTTCAGTACCCACCCAAAAACACTGGATTTTCTTTTCATTATACATTTTTAGAACAAACTGACCATTTCCAGTGATAATTTGACTTGTATTCACCTTGAAGTGAAGCTTTGAAAACCGCAATTTTGATTGATACCGTGAAAGGGAAAATTTCTATATCTTCACAGTGGGGAATATGATTTCTATCTTTCTGCAATTTTTTCGATAAGCTATCGTTTAGCGTATAATAAAGACTGGTATGTAGCTGTTTTGCTTACAATGTTGATCCTGTTTCTCAAGTTGCAAACATAATGCTATCTAGACGTGGGAGATTTTGATTAGGGCTGCACAGAATTAGAAACCGAATAACGGTATCAGTGATTGAACAAATACCACACAGTAAACTTGTATATCGAAAGACCGTTCAGATATCTGAACATACGTACCATAATTGGGACTTGAGCCATAATGATCGGAACAAATCTGTATGCCTTGCTGATGCAGTTGGAATTAACCTTTAACCAATGCAGAGGATATCAAAATTTATTATTTTAAAAGATTAATTTATTGAATTTTTCAAAACAATTTGACAAAACAATGATCCCTCATTGAATACACGGGCAGATGCGGTCAATTTGTTTTGGAAAAGGGATAATATTATTCATTCAGGACTACAATTAAATAAACTCAAAAATATCTCGAAAAATTAAACTGTCGGTAAATAAATGACGATAAAGCAATATTTTTGTAATTACACCGGTATTCAATTGATTATACAGTTAAAATTAGAAGTCTTGTCATGAAATGCTCACAAATAGCACGTTGATCTACGCATTAATCTACGACCATAGCAAAGCTATCAAATTATGTACGTATGGCCTGTGCACAAGCAATGTTTTAGCCAATGGACCTCCGGGTAACCCGGAGGTCCATTGGCAGAAACATTGCCTGTGTTCGGTATGAGAAACCAGAACCTGCCGTGCTTTGGATGTCATATGACATGGCATGCAATTCCTATGCGCAATTAAGCCTAAATAAGCGCACAGTTCATGACAGGACTTCTAGTTTTAACTGTAGTTTGAATACCAGTATAGGGGGCGTGGTGGAGTTGCGGTATCCGGTTCTCATCAGATCACCGAAGTTAAGCAATGTCAAGCCTGGTTAGTCCTTGGATGGGTGACCATCTGAGCGATCGATTCGGACTCCCGCATTGTGTCCTTGGGCACGGCACTTGACCCTGATTGTCCACATGGGGGCACGATGACGCCGTGTACTAAGGCATACTGCACGTTGATGGTGTGCATGTCTTCAACCAATCTAACCCTGCCTGTGCTGCTCCTTGGGCATGGCACTTAACCCTGATTGTCCACGTGGGGGCACGATGATGCTGTGTACTAAGGCATACTGTACGTTGATGGTACGCATGTCTTCAACCAATCTAACCCTGCCTGTGCTGCAGTGCAGAGTTACGATGTTGGGGAGCTGGCAGCTGCTTGTCGTTGCTCGGTGGTTCTCTCCAGGTACTCCAGCTTCCTCCACCTGTAAAACTGTCACCGACACAATATGACCTTGGCTGTTAAAGTGTCGTTAAACCCTAATAAATAAATAAATAAATAAATAAATAAATAAATATAATACCGGTATATATCGGTTTATCAGTATACTGTGCAGCCCTAGTTTTGATTCTTTGGTTTTAGTTTAGTTTCAGGAAAAAAACATGGTTTTGGTTAAGAACATATAGTTAATCACACTTCAGGTTCCTTAACCCTTTACCTAACCTGAAAAGCAGACGACACTTGCAAAAATAATTCTTGAATCACTAATTTTTTTCATTTTTTGTCTCAAAAACATAGGTTATGACCCCGAGGAGTCATAACTTGTGTTTTTGAGACAAAAAATGAAAAAAATAATGAAAATTAATTGGTGATTTTTGAGAATAGTGCTGGCCGGGTTTGGCCGTTACGTTAGGTAAAGGGTTAACAAGGAAAAGATCAACAATCGTTTGTATGACACCACTCAACACAAAAAGCCCTTTCTGTAAGTATGTCCATTGGGTACAGCATAACTTTGCTTTGATCATTCTTAGGGGTGCTAATTGATGAGTAGTTTAATCTATTGAGTCAGCAAAAACATAAATTAGGGGGAAAATGCAATAAAGTTCATCTAATTTATGTTGAGTTCTCATGGTCATACGATCTCCCTTATTGACTCATCTGGTGAACAAGTGAATAAGGGAGAAAATCTGACAAAGAGAGCAGGGCATATTCGCCCCTTTACCAGAAAGATTATGTGATGAGAGTCCATAGGGGCTCATAGTTCAGTTCCCTACCAGTAAAATAATTTGGTAAGTTCAAGCTCAAACACAGTAAAACTGTTTAGCCATTTTTCTTTCGGTTGGTTTTCTGGTTTGCTGCAAAAAAAAAAAAATGGAACCAAACAGGAAAACAGAAACTAGAGCCTGTAATCGCTCACCTGGAACTACATAAAAAATGTGATTTCTCATAAGCTTTCCATGGTAACTATGAGCAGCAATTGTGGCCATGTTCGCAACATTACATCAACATTACATGAGGATCATTGGTAGGTGTCCCAGTCCTCAATCATGTGAAGTTTCAAAACATTTGACTTTTGTTGTTTCAGAGGGGAAGATTTTTTTTTGCAAAATCCATCAATCAGAATCAGGGAATTTCTCTAGTGGCCACATTTTCCAACCAATGGGAACAAAAACGAGGACTGTTTGTAGAGGGCCTCCCATAGACCATTCCTGCAAAGTTTGGTTCACATCGGCTCAGTAGTTCGAAACAAGAAGATGAAGATGATTTCCCATAGAGTTTCTATAGTAACTAAAAGCTGGAATTGTGGCCATGGTTGCAACACGATCGACATTAAATGAAGATAGTTGGTAGAGGGTGTCCCAGTCATCAACCAAGCAAAATTTTAAAACATTTGGCCGTGTGGTTTCAGAGGAGAAGATTTTTCAAAATCCACCTATGGGTATCAAAAATGCTTATGGCAGCCATGTTTTTCAATGCACAGTAACAAAAATGAGGAGCATGTGTAGAAGACCTCCCATTGACTATCCCTGCCAGGTTTGGTTCATGTCAGCTCAGAAGTTCCAGAGAAGAAAATGAAAATGTGATTTCCCATAGGGTTTCTATAGTAACTATAAGCCACAATTGTGGCCATGTTTACAACCCAATCAACATTAAATGAGGATCGTTGGTAGAGGGGTCCCAGTTATCAACCATGCAAAGTTTCAAAACATTTGACCCTACAGTTTCAGAGGAGACGATTTATCAAAATCCACCAATCATAATCAAAGAATGCCTCTGGCGGCAATGTTTTCAAACGCATGGTAACAAAATGAGGATTGTTTGTAGAGGAGATCCTATAGACTATCGCTGCCAGGTTTGTTTTCACGTCGGCTCAGTAGTTCCAAAGAAGATGAAAATGTGATTTCCCATAGGGTTTCTATAGTAACTATAAGCCGCAATTGTGGCCATGTTTACAACCCGATCAACATTAAATAAGGATCATTGGCAGAGGGGGTACCAGTCATCATTTATGTGAAGTATCAAAACATTTGGCCTGGCAGTTTCCGAGAAGTTTTTAGAAAATCCACCAATAATAATCAAAGAATGCCACTGGCAGCCATGTTTTTCCACCCATGGGAACAATGATTGATGTCGGTTCAGTAGTTCCAGAGAAGAAGATGAAAAGGTGATTTCCGTAGAGTATTTATAGTAACTATAAGCTGCAATTGTGGCCATGTTTACAACTCAAATCAACATTAAATGAGGATCGTTGGTAGAGGGGGTACCAGTCATCATTTATGTGAAGTATCAACACATTTGGCCTGGCAGTTTCAGAGAATACTTTTGAAAATCCACCAATCAGAATCAAAGAATGCCTCTGGCGGCCATGTTTTTCAACCCATGGGAACAAAATGAGGATCGTTTCTAGAGGACCTCCCATAGACCATCCCTGCCAAGTTTCGTTCACATAGCCTCAGTATTTCCAGAGAAGAAGATGAAAAGGTGATTTCCCGTAGAGTTTTTATAGTAACTATAAGCTGCAATTGTGGCCATGTTTGTAACCCGATCAACATTAAATGAGGATCGTTCGTAGAAGGGGTGCCAGTCATCATTTATATGAAGTTTAAAAACATTTGGCCTGGCAGTTTCAGAGAAGATTTTTGAAAATCCACCAACCAGAATCAAAGAATGCCTCTGGAAACCATGTTTTTCATCTGACAGGAACAAAATGAGGATCGTTTGTAGAGGACCTCCCATAGACCATTCCTGCCAAGTTTGGTTCAGACCGGCTCGGCGGTTACAGAGAAGAAGATGAAAATGTGAAAAGTTTATGGATGGCGGACGATGATGACGCCAAGTGATGAGAAAAGCTCACATGGCCTTTTAGACCAGGTGAGCTAAAAATGACCAACTCTAATGCTAGCTGTTGAAAGAACTGAAAAAAGTAAGTTTGCTGAAGGCACCAACACCATACAAGTATTTTCACCTTCAATGATGGTAAATGAAAGTGTCAATGACAGTGCAGCTTAACTTGACTGTATGGAGATATGACTCATAGACTTTGCTACTAATCTTGAAAATGATAAATTCATAGTAATTTGTATATTTTTATACTTACCAATGGCCCAGACATAGCTGGCGCTAACTCTAAATTATCCAGGGTCAAACACAAATTTTGCCCCCCAATCCCCAAAATTTGCATCAAAAACTGAAAATTTAATGTTCTATGTGGCCCTCCATACATTTGACAACTGTGCATGTGCAGTATCCAGGAAGTGCCGAAATTGCTGCCAAATATCATTCCTTCTAGATTGTCTGCTAAATGTAATAGTCAGCGGGGAGGTATGAGTGCCCACTCACGGGAGGGCCATCCCCGTCTGGGCCATTGGTAAGTATAAAAATATACAAATTACTATGAATTTATCATATTTTTACACAGTAACCAATGGCCCAGACATAGCTGAATGGTAAATAGGTTAGAGGGCCTAGGACATAAAGGAAAATCCAATAACTCAACTACAACAAATAGATTATCTCCTGCAGGAGAATAGGAGAGCTCGGAATTACATATGTCCTTCATATTTAATAAAATAAGAAGGACATAACACCAACAAAATAATTGAGTATAACTCCATATATAATACTCGATTAACATCCAGCATAACCCATTATGTTAATTCGGTGAAGGGAAGCCAAAATATAAAGAAAGCCCAGAGAATGAGACTATTTATATTAAATTAAAAGTGTCCAAGGATTGTATATACACGCTCATTTGACACGTGACATATGTAAATGCTTCACACCGAGCTACACTTTAAAAATATTACATAATTGTCATCATAATTGCTTACACTGAGCTACACATTAAAACCATCCCAGAACCGACTCGGAGATACTGACATGGGCAGAGGTCTTCCCTTGCTTTTCACTATAAAGCCAGGTGTTGATAAGGGAAAACCGTCCCTCCCCCCTTCCCCTTGTTCTGGGTCACACAACCACAGAACGAAGAGGGCAGCAGAACAGCGTCAATGCTGGAACGGAAAACGTAAATAACTATAGCTGTAAACATTTCAATGGATGACATTCTGAGCAACAGAAAGAGGACCTAAACTTCTAATGTCACCAGAGATGGACTCTATATCTCTAAGATAAAACCTAGTGAATGTAAAAGGCAGAGTCAAGTATGTAGCTTTCATGAGATCAGATATGGCTGTACAGTAAGAGTAAGCCCAAGAAGTTGACAGCGCCCTGACTTCGTATGCTGAAATCTTATTGACAGAATACGTATTGCTAACTGGATCCATCTAGCTATAAACTGAACAGAAATATCCTTTCTGTTAGGAACTAATGATAGAAAGAAGCGTTTCCTTCCTTTCTTAATAAAATCAGATCGGCATTTATAAAAGCGCATAGCCCTGACTGGACACAGCAATGGTCTACGGCTGTCCACAGAAGGCAGAGCCCTAATGATAATAGGCTCTGGCCTTACATTAGGAACTTGATTCTTAGCCAAAAAACCAACTTGTGTAGTTACAGTGATGGAATTTCCAACACTGCGATAGTGAGATTCATCCACAGATAACACATGGAGTTCACTAACTCTTCTAGCGGACGCACAGGCTAAGAGAAATACAATTTTATAGGACAAAAATTTTAACTCTACAACGTCCAATGGCTCAAACGGAGCTTCTTTGACCTTCAACAGAACCCAGGCTAAATTTCATTTTGGAATTAACCTGCGAGTTCTAGGTCTATTAATCGAGAAATTTCTAACCAATTTGGATAGAGAAACATTAGACCCGATATCCAAGCTATCGTAATGAATGTAAGTGTCTGATAACATAGACCTTTAGCCTTTAATAGCGACAGGCTGCAGTTAATAATAATAATTCAGCGAAGATGAGGTCCTCCTACAGTTAGAAATTGCGTCCACTGCTCGTCCTGTAAAGCACTTCCTGTGCAAGAAGGACCGCACAACGAAAATACGTGAAGGCTGAGACCTTGCGGGTTGTGATGCAGTGTGCATGACTTCCCCTGATAAAGAAGGTCCTCCAGTGGAGGAGCTTCCGGAGAATGTCCCATAACAGATACCTGAGAAGATTGATCCAAGGTTTCTGTGCTGACAGAGATGCTACTAACAGAATCTTCCAATGGGATTGCTTGATCTTCAGCAAGATCTGTTGAATTAACGGAGTTGGAGGATATGCGTATCCTATGATTCCGTCCCATGAAATCGAGAGAGCATCTACTGCATACCCTCGAGGATCTGGACATGGCGACACGTAAATCTGCAACTGATTGTTGAGATGTGTCGCAAATAAGTCTACCATTGGTAGATCCCACTGGTAGCAAATCTGTCTGAACACCCGCTTGTTAAGAGTCCATTCTGATGGCAACATGCGGCCCTTCCGAGATAGCGAGTCTATCAACATATTCAGATGACCCGGAATATGACGGATAGACAGTTGAACTTGATGATTCAAGACAAACAGGATTCTTTCAGTTAACTGGCATAACAGAATCGAATGCGTGCCACCCTGGTTCCTTATGTACGCTACCACTGTCGAGTTGTCCGACAATATCTGAACATGAGCGTTCTCTATAATGTGAATCCATTGTGGTCGCGCTAGCCATATTGACATCATTTCTTTGATGATTATGTGCTTGACTAGGAACTCTGGGTCCCAAAGACCCTGGCATTTCAAGTCTGTCGGAATCAGGGTCGCGCCCCAACCGATCTGACTCGCATCCGTCATAATCGTGAAAGCCGGATCCGGCAAATGCGTCTTCACACTCCAGTTCTGAGTAAAGAATATCTGTAGAGGACGTGTGCGCAAGCGGCTCATCGGAATAAGTTCCGCAGCAGCACCACACAGACCAATCAGTCGCATGAATTCCCTCGCTGTTACTGCTCTGAGTGTAGACAAAAGCAACCGTAACAACTGACTATATCCGACTTCTTCTCGTTTACTATGAAACCGAGACGTCGCAGCAGTAGAAGCAGACTCTGAACATCGTTCTGAAGAATATCTTTGTTGCCGTATCTATGAAGAATGTCGTCCAAGTAAGCCGACGTTACCGCAGACGTATGAGCTTGGAAATAAGACATTACTGAGTTCATTATTTGAGTGAACGCCCAGGGAGCTAGATTCAGACTGAAGCACATTGCTCGGAACTGATATATTGTCCCCTGAACAGCGAACCATAGGTACTTTCTGAATGCCGGATGTACCATGACATGAAAGTACGCATCTTTTAGATCTATGCTTGCCACATAGTCGTTCACTCATATGCTCACTTTTACCAACCGAATGGTTTCCATATAGAACTTTGGAGCTACGATAAGTTTGTTTATCCAGCTCAAGTCTGTTACTGGTCAGAACGAGCCGTCTGGCTTCGGTACGAGGTACAGGTGACTGTAGAAACCTAAAGATTTGTGGTTTTCTACGTCCTCTATTGCATTTTTTGTAGAAGAGAGCTTACCTCCGAAAGGAGAGACTCTCTTTTTGACAGGTTTGACGAAAGTTGAGTCCACTGTGAACATCATGTTAGTGGTGGTTTGGCTCGGAACGACAATCTTAGTCCTTCTGAGACTACATTTCTCACCCACCGATCTTCCGTTATGGTTATACAGTTTGTTAGAAATCTTGAGATAACCTCCCGCCAACGGGAACACAACAAAGGTCCTGACCTTCACCTGTAGGACCTATGAGGCTTGCAGGAAGAGAAACTACGTTCTCCCCATGAAGAGCTTCTGCCCACTGGCTTGGGGGCGTCTGAACGGTTGTTTCGGCCAGACCCACACCCCCTACTACAGTCGTTGAACTGATGATTTTGCGAGTAAGTGTAAGAGGATTTCTTATATCCTCGTGAGGAGATTCCGTATCCTCCAAAAGATTTACTCTGAACGATTTTGGTCCAGAGCCTCCTGCTTTACTCTTCTCTGCATATGCGGGTTTATTCAACGCCGACTTTAAATGCAGAGTATTTGACACTTTCTTTGAAGCTTGGTCATAGACCAGAGAAATCTTATCGTCGAACATATCATGTCCTGATACAGGAGCGACTTTAAGAGAGTTTTTCACCTTGTCATCTATTAAAGATGACGATGCAAGGGTGCCATCACGTCTAACTAACTCCAAATTAGCCACTGAAAGGGCAGAGTTATACGTGGTAAACAATATAGCACTGGAAAGAACCCTCAAGGAAGAACGAACATCCTCAAACTCCTTTCCATTGAGACGTTGCACCATAGCTCTCGTCAGGTGATCTGCGTATGACATAGCATCTAAATTCGCTCTATTTGTAGAAATTGCCATCTTAATTGTTTCCGAGCGAACAGTAAATGAAGGAGGTAAGGCCAAATCTAGGTCCTCAGCCTGGTCATTTAAACGCAGAGGTACTCTCGGGACACCTTCCCCTACCGTTTTAAATGGATGTGGTCCAACAGATGGTATCCGAACGGAAGATGAGGAAAGAAAGCTGCCTTTTCTCTTCCCACTGGAAAGACTGAATATAGCATCGTTAGGAGAGCAAAAGTGCTTGACACTAGTTTCAACTGAACCGGGAAGGAAAGGACATCCTCCCTTGACCAGATATAGTCCGTGTCTAATGACGCTAGCAGCTTTTTATATGTAGATGCAGCAGTCTGATTCGCTGGAACAATCTCCGTAAAGTATTGATGGATAAAATCCATCACTACCATGTGTTGTTCCGAAAGGGATGGGTCTGTATCCTCCAAATCCCTTTCTGCATCCAATTGAATCAGAATTTCCTCATGGTCCTCTGTCTCTGAGTGGGCAGATGACTGGACCGACCCAGCATTTTCAGACAGCTCGTGCTCCGAGACTGCCGGAACTTGCTCCTGACTATGCTGGGATGCTGCAATGAGCTGCACTATCTGCGACAGCAGGTCTGTAACCGAGTCCTGAGGAGTAGCAGACTTCTGTTGCTTGACCGCCGACTGCTCCTGGGACTGTGTGTCTGCAACGGCTCTCTTCTTCACATGCCCCATCGAACGAGGCCTCGTCTCCTTGGCTACTGGATGCTGTGACTTTTTAATAGTCCTTGTTCGGTGATTCCAGTAGGATATCGGACGTCACGTAGCCAATGTGCGGTCATGTGAGCTGTACTGACTTGGAGGAAGCTCTACTCTCAGCCGTCCCCGGCTGACTAAATGACAGAGCATCCCGGACCGGTTGCATGGATGTAAGCTCCGACTGAATCAAGTTTCTGACTACAACATCTGGCCCCAGATGTTGTTGGTAGAGAGAAGGGGCTCTCTCACTCGCAGTCTTGCTAGACCTCGTCGGGCCGACTGACGAACTTACTTATTTCCTCCTTTCGTCATCGCTGGGTGAGCCTGATAAGAGATTATAGTGCTTGCTCTACCCATATTTCTATCCTCAACCGCTACAAACACAGCCGGTGTCGCGGTGCCTACTACTTCACCGGACGAGCTAGCTGGCGACCGAGGCTTATGACCATGGAGGCGTTGTTTATTGCCCTGTCTAATATTTGAGAGCACTTTAGCCGCTAGCTCTGATTGACTACCATTTTGCGACGACAGACGCACACTAATGGACGGAGTCACGAAACCATCACCATGTTACTGTTTCTCTGAAATGGAAACTGAAAGACTAGAGTGACTGTGCGGCGAGAGGACAGGCACAGTCCTCTCACCACTAACAACATACCGTGACACACGTCACCAACATTTGTCATCCCAGTTGACACAAGCAGCATAGGAACAGGAATTAGTCACAAAATTTGTGTGAATCTGAGGAAGACTTCCTTGAATTACAATTTGAACAATAAGCTTTCATTATAGAAAAATACGAAAGTCAACAGTACTTGCACTTAACTCCCAATATACTGAAAAAGACGCATTAAACAATCAATGAAACAATGATTCGAAAAAAATTTAAAAAAAAAAATTTTGATTTCAGCCCAAGTTCCCAATGGGAACCCCGAGCTCAAAGTGATCCCGATAGAGCCCAAGTGTGGACCAAAAATTTTGTTCACTGCCAAAAATTAAGGCTACACTATCGGAATAAGAAATGTATCTTACACTTATCCTAACATGAATTATTCATAGGAAAATTACATGTAAAGGAAGCATTGTCAATGTAAACAACGCCACAAAAAAAACAGAAACAAGACTCCAGGCTTCCAAAAATTAAGGCCCAAAGTCAGTAACAGATTTGACACTCTCCGATGCAAAGCAAGGTCTTCCTCAGAAGAGAATGCAATACATCGGATGGATGATGCATGACTACAAACACCTAAACACCCCTAGGGTG
This sequence comes from Pictodentalium vernedei, assembly GCA_031216915.1. Lineage (NCBI taxonomy): Eukaryota > Metazoa > Mollusca > Scaphopoda > Dentaliida > Dentaliidae > Pictodentalium > Pictodentalium vernedei. The sequence continues at coordinate 187,287,217 of CM062294.1, read as the reverse complement.
TCATTAATCATTAGGAAGAATGATAATTCAGGTGATACCACGAAAATGGGTAACTAAAAATAATTTCGTTCAAAAATTATAAAGTTACAGCCCTGAACATAAAAAAGCACTGTTCCTTCCTTTCATGGTTCTATTCTATCCTCTGATCCACCATAATTATCTTTGATCTGTGTCTCGCATCATCAAAACAGAGATTTAAAAACACAAAAGTTAGTCTGTTGTTATCTGACAGAGGGCCAAACAAGGAATGATATTTGGAGGCAATTTTGGCACTTCCTGGACACTGCGCATGCGCAGTTGTCAAATGTATGGAGGGCAACATAGGACATTAAATTTTCGGTTTTTGATGCAAATTTGGGGGATTGGGGGGAAAATTTGTGTTTGGCCCTGGATAATTTAGAGTTAGCACAGCAGGGTAGCCTCACTAAATTTACCCTCTCTGAACCTCAATCTGAATCAAGGTCTCAAGCCTAAAGAGCAAGAGGTATGCAGAGGCACACTGTACGGGATAGCATCATCAAATTCACCCTCTGGGGACCTCATTCTGCAAATGACAGATTTCTTATTTTCAGGTTTGTTTGCTACAGAAATGTAGGTCGCGTGCCCATCCGGTCACAGCTGACCGATCGAGACCAAAATAGGAGTCTCATCTAGACATCATACCGGGTATTCCTATAAAGTTACAATGAAATCCCTTCATAACTATGAACTGTAAGACTGTGCTAAACAAATCTAGGTCACGTGCCCATGCAGCCATCACGGTTGACCGACCATAACCAAAATAGGATGTTCTCATCTAGACATCATACCTAGTCATTATACCAATTTATAATGGAATCCCTTCATAAATGCAACATGTAGACTGGGCTAAAAGAATCTAGATCCACGTGCCCCTGTGGCCGACATGGTTGACTGAAGCCGACCAAAATTGGACTTTCTCATATAGACATTATACGGAGTTATCCTTCCTACCAGGTTACAAAGAAATCCCTTCATAAATACGACCTGTAGACAGTGATAAAAGTTTTGGGGTTTCGAACCTGTGAAGCCATCACTGTTGACTGATCGCGACCAAAATGGGACATTCTCATCCAGACATTATACAGAGTTATCTTACCAAGTTACAATGAAATCCCTTCATAAATACGACCTGTGAACTGTGCGAAAGGTTTTCAGATTTTGAACATGCGCAGCCATCACAGCTGACTGATCACGACCAAAATAGGACATTCTCATCTGACCTTCAACCTGCACATGAAATGTAGTGATGATCAGACAAGGTGTAGCCTGTACTAAAGAATATGTGAACACACTCACAGACTTTCGCATGCATGATGGCAATAGCTTATCTTGACTCTGTCAAGTTAAGCTTCAAATGCTCCTTTCTGAAATTTGTTCATTGGTAAAGAATTTACTTACCTCCTCACACAAACAATACAAAATCAACTTAATAATTTGGAAAAAAGATTAATGTCCACAAAATGCAGCTAAAAAGGTGATAAAATAGGTTAGAGCTTTATCTGCACAGTGGAACACCGTCAATTTAATATCCACTTTGCCTTTCAAAAATATTTCAATCAACAGGGATATTCAATTAATCACAAACTGGACATTTTTTGTTACAAATTTAGTGTTTATTCTGTAAAAGCTTGTTTTAACAGAGCTGAATAAGCTCTGTCAAATACGATTTATTTATTGGTGTCCAGTCAATCATACCCCTATTGCCCAGTTTAGAGTACCTCCACCCCAGGCTTTGGTTACTGGATCCTATTTCCCAGTAATAGAGTAGAGTTTATTAAGTCAGGGTTTGAAACAAGTAGTTGGGAAAGGGATTTCTTTTTTTGGTTTTGGGAATATTATTCAAATGGTTGTCTAAAAATAAATCCACCCTGAAGCCTTTTTTTCAGAGCGAATACAGGTTAAAATAGGTATGACTGTATTAGAATTAACCCTTTACCCAACGTAACGGCCAAAACCGACCAGCGCTTGTCTCAAAAATAGCCAATTAATTTTCATTATTTTTTCATTTTTTGTCTCAAAAACATAGGTTATGACCCCTCGTTGGAACGAGCTCGTTGAGCTTGTTCCAACGAGGGGTCATAACCTATGTTTTTGAGACAAAAAGTGAAAAAAAATAGTTATTCAAGAATTTTTTTTGCAAGTGTCGTCTGCTTTTCATGTTAGGTAAAGGGTTAACTATTTGAAGAGCACAATGGCCATGTAACCTGAATATGCTCTAGAAGTTTGGGGATAAAAGTGTTTTTGTTTTTTGATAGCATTGTACCCCATTGGGAAAGGGGACTTTTTTCAGCCCCAAAATAGGCTTAGATTAAATACTGATTAAATGCTTATATTGTAACAACTGAGGTCAAATAGGTCTGTAATGCACAGTAATTCTTTTGTAGGTTGCTTGTAGCATTTTTTGAAAAGCAAATGTATTTTTTATTTAATTATTACGGATTCACTCTATAACCCATATGAAATTAATGGGGCAAATCTTTACTTAAGGAAAGGTAAATGGTTTTGTGCTTGAAAATTATATGCAATGAAGATAGTTATGTCATTAGGCAACATATAATTAAAGGGTCCCACTAAAAATCATTACAAGCAGGAGAGGGTGGGTGGGGGGGGGGGGGGGGGTGGTTGTTGAAAGTGTGAACGCTGTTAGTTTAGTTAGAAAACTAGTTATGCTGATAAAATGAAAACAAAATTGAAGTCTTTGAGAAATACACACTGGTATTACAAATGAAAGTGTCAAGGACACTGCAGCTAAACTTGACTGTGTGCAGTGTTTGATGAAAAAGATAATGTTCAGTGTTCATGAAAGGATTATGAAATAAGATGAGAACTGTGATAATTGAAAACATCTTAAGTTCTGTACCCTACATGCTATGTTTTAAACAAGAATAATTTGAGGTGCAGACTGTACTAAAGCAATGAGGCCTGGGCTGATGTGGCCCTCACAGTTGACATATGTCAACAAAAGTTACCAAGCCACAGTAAAATCATTCCAAAACAAGTCATCCTACCAAGTTACAATGAAATCCCTCCATAAATATGACTCATGGACTTTGCTAAAGGAATCTAGGTCTTGTGCACATCCTTGACCAATTGCAACCAAAATAGGACAGTCTCATCTGGATTTCACACTAAGTCATCCTACCAAGTTACAATGAAATCCCTTCATAAATATGACCTGTCAACAGTGTTAAATGAATCTATGTCACTTGCCCAAGCAGTGGTAACAGCTGACCGCCGATCATGACCAAAATAGGACAGTCTCATTTAGACATCATACAGAGTCATCTTACCAAGTTACAATGAAATCCAAATCTAGGTCACATGTCCATGTAGCCGTCATGGTTGACCAATCAGGACCAAAATAGGACGTTCTCATCTAAACATTATATCGAGTCATCCTACCAATTTACAACAAAATCCCATCAAAAATGAAACATGTATACTGTGCTAAAGAAATCTATGTCACGAGATCATGCTACTGTGGCCGTCACAGTTGACTGAACCCGCCAAAATAAGATGTTCTCATCTAGACACTGAACAGAGTCATCCTACCAAGTTACAATGAAATCCCTTCATAAATACAACCTGTAGACTGTGCTAATGGTTTTCGTATTTTGAACCCATGAAACCATTACGGATGACCGATCGTGACCAAACTGGGTCATTCTCATCTAAATATGACCTTGAACCTGCACATGAAATTTAGTGATCATCGGACAGGAACTATGGGGTGTAGCCTGTGCTAAAGAAAATGTGAACAGACTTACAGACTCACAGATTTCCGCACACATGATGGCAATAGATTATCTTGACTTCTAAAGTAAAGCTAAAAATGGTGGCCTCAAGATGTGTAAACAGTTTTGGAGGAGTGCAGTGCAATGAGGTAAAAACATTGTCTTTCGGAACTGAATGATCCCGAGTGCGGTTCCTACACTCAATAAAGATTTGTCCTTTGTCTAGACGTTTTCACTTGTATTGGGGGAAATATGTTCTTGTTGTAAGATAAAAAAAAAATTGATGTGTGTACTAAAAATATACATCAATTTGGTAAATCATTAATAAAAATAATGCATCTTTATAGACAAGGAACTGGACTAAAAAAAAATACCTGCTCTTCTGATTCATTAACATTTTTGACAAACTGCAGAGATCCAGCTTCCTCTGGCTTTGTTGGTTCCAAAACTTCTTTTGGTTCGACCATTATCGAACACCATACCCTGTGACCAAAGTTATATCCAGATTCATCTAACTTCCAATGACTCTGATATTTACCTTTGAAAGAAATTAAATAATCAGTTTTTTATATAAAAAATAAATCGCCCATTATCTGGTCGTCAACAATCTGCTTTTTACAAGAGACAGTCAATTTCCATAGGGAAAAACAAGAAACAGAGATAAGTAGAGCCAGGACATCCATATACAGTTTGGTCCACAAACTTCATATGGAAAGTTTCAAATAACCCTTTACAAATGAAATGGTAAAATTGAAGACCATTGGTACCAATGCTATTTGGCGAAATTTAAACATAACAGCACTGCGTGTGCACAACGTCAGAGTAATCCATGCAATTTTAAATGTAAACTGCAAGGCTGGCTAAAGTAAGAATGTTGATACACAAATGCAGTAAGTTCAGAGGTTATTATAAACTGCGACTTTTTTCACAGAAATGAATGCTAATCAATAGCTCTTATCTATTGGTCTCGCTTAATGAGCACACCAAGTTCACAAACAATCCTAAGGTAAATGTGCCCTGTAGGCCACTTCAAAGAAGAATGTTTATGCACAAATGAAATAAATTCAAAGATTGTTGCTAACAGCAACAGTTTTTGATGGAAATGAAAAGAAAATCAATAGCTCCTATCTTTGTCACCATGCATAAGCATACAAAGTTTCAAAACAACCTGATAATGAATGTGCCCTCCAAGGCATGCCAAAGATGTTAATGCACAAATGCACTAACTTTGAAGATCATTGCTTGTGGCAATGTTTTTTTTTTCTTTTTTATGGAAATTCATAAATATACCCTGCAGAGAGTGCAAAAGGGATAAGTTGCTGCACAAATGCAGTAAGTTCAAAGGCTGGTGATAATGACAATAATTTTTAAGGGAAATGAAAAAAAATCAATAACTCACATCTAGATGTCACTCCGAACACACATGCCAAGTTTCAAAGTGATCCGATCATAAATTGCCGTGAAGGGTGCGTTAAAGGGAAATATTGAGGTCTGACAAAAGTAAGTTCAAAGGTCAGCGGCAACATTTTTCGACAGAAATGGAAGAAAAAAGAATATCTCCAATAGAGATGTCACCCCAGACCAAGTTTCCAAGTGATCCAATCATAAATGTGCCCTGTAGGGTATGTCAAAGGGAAATACTGATGCTTAACTGCACTAAGTTTTTACTAAGTTCATCAAAGGTCATTGCCAACAGCAACTAATTTTGACAGAAATGGAAGAAAATCGATAGGTCCCATCTGGATGTCACCCCAAACAAGCACACCAAGTTGCCAAGCGATTCAATCAATGAAAGTGTCAATGACACTGTAGCTCAACTTGTCTAAGACATGTACATGTATAGTGTGTGAAACAGCAATGACAAACATCTAGATAATGAAATGATAACAAAGGTACATGTAAAGTATTGTAACGGTCTGTACATAAATGCTGACCGTAGCCTGTAACAAATATATAGGTAAAGTATTGCAAAAGGAGGGGGGGGGGGGGGGGTGGGGGGGGGAGGGGGGTTGGCTACAGTTAGATGCTAAACTAGAAAAGAAATCTTTTGAGTCCCAGAGTGGGTCTGACTGAACCCAAAAATATTTGTTCTCATAGCACAGTGATAACAAAGGCACCCCAAAACACTTGTTCCTGTCACAAGGTGATAACAAAGGTACCCCAAGATGTTTCGTGAAGATCAGTTCATAAATACAGACTCTAGCCCGAGCCGTATTGACATGTGAACTTACTGTGAATAAGTAGCACTGAACAAATCAAAGTTCATTTAATTTGCATAATTTCTGCACGAGAAAAAAACCTGTATTATATGTGATGTATTCCATGTTACTAAACATTCCTACAAAAATGTATTCAAATGAGAACTTTCATACAGAAGTTCTGTACAAAAAACTGATTGCACTAATTTTCGTACAAAAAGGCTGCTGGTGGCCATCTTGAATTTTGGACCACACCCAAAAACACTCGTTCTCGTCCCACAGTGATAACAAAGGTACCCAAGAAGTTTCGTAAAGATTGGTTCATAAATATGGCCTATAGCCTGAGCTGTATAGAAGTTGTGTACAAAAAATGATTGGACCTAATTTCGGTACAAAATGGCCACTGGCAGCCATTTTGAATTTTGGACCGCACCCAGAAACCCTCGTTCTCATCCCAAGGTAATAACAAATGTACCCAAGAAGTTTTGTGAAGATTGGTTCATAAATACAGCCTCTAGCCCAAGCCGTACTGACACATGCACTTACTGTGCATAAGTAGCACTGAATAAATCAAAGTTCATCTAATTTGCATAATTTCTGCTCGAGAAAAAAACCTGTATTATATGTGATGTATCCCTTGGTATTAAACATTCACACAAAAAATTATTCAAATCAGCACTTTCATATGGAAGTTCTGCGCAAAAATCTGAATGCACCTAATTTTGTACAAAATGGCTGCCAGAGGCCATCTTGAATTTCAGACCGGGCTCCAATACACTCATGCTCGTCCCACGGTGATAACAAAGGTACCCAAGAAGTTTCATAAAGATCGTTTCATAAATACGGCCTCTAGCCCAAGCCGTATTGGCATTTGCAGTTACAGTGTTGAAAGTAACACTAAATAAATCAAAGTTAGTCTAATTTGCATAATTTACGTTCGAGAAAAAAACCTGTATTATATGTGATTTATCCCATGGTACTAAACATTCATACAAAAAGTTATTCAAATCAGAGCTTTCATATGGAAGTTCTGCGCAAAAATCGGATTGCACCTAATTTTGTACAAAATGGCTGCCAGCGACCGCCTTGAATTTCGGACCGGACCCAAAAACACTCGTTCTCATCTCACGGTGATAACAAAGGTACCCAAGAAGTTTTGTAAAGATCGGTTCATAAATACGGCCTCTAGCCCAAGCCGTGTGTATGGCATGACGAATGGATAGATGGCCAGATGGACAGACAGCCAGACAGACAGACAGGCAGACGACGGGCCATGACAATATCTCAAATTTGGCTTTGCCAAAGTTGAGCTAAAAATGTGCCCTGCAGGGTGTGTTAAAGGGAAATATTGATGCATAACTGCACTAAGTTCATTAAAGGTCATTGCCAACGGCAACATTTTTTGATGGACATGGAAGAAAATCAATAGTTCCTATCTAGAGGTCACCTCAAACAAGCATACAAAGTTTCAAAGAGACCCTCATAAATGTGCCCTGCAGGGTGTGCCAAAGGAAAATATTGATGCATAACTGCACAAAGTTCATCAAAGGTTGTTACCAATGGCAACATTTTTGGATGGAAAAGGAAGAAAATAAATAGCTCCTATCCAGAGGTCACCCCAAACAAGCATACGAGGTTTCAATGCAATCCGATCATAAATGTTCACAGGGTGTGCGAAAGGGAAATATTAAGGTCTAACTAAACTGAGTTCAAAGGTCGTTGCCAGATGCAACATTTTTTGGACAAAAATAGAAGAAAGAGGAAAGCTCCCATCTAGGTCACCCCAAACAGGCACACCAGGTTTCAAAGCGAACTGATCATAAATGTGCACTGCAGGGAGTGCCAAAGGGAAATATTGATGCATAACTGCACTAGGTTCATCGAAGGCTATTGCCAGCGCCAACATTTTTTGATGGAAATCGCAGAAAATCAATAGCACCCCAAACAAGCATAGCAAGTTTCAAACCAATCTGATCACAAAGGTGCCCTGTTGAGCGTGCCAAAGGAATATAATGATGCCTGACTTACTAAGTTCAAAGGTCATTGAAGAAAATCGATAGCAATCCGATCATAAATGTTCCCTGTAGGATGTGCCAAAGGGAAATATTGAGGTCTGACTAAACTATGTTCGCAGGTCATTGCCAGCTGCAATATTTTTTGACGGAATAGAAAAAAATCGATAGCTCCCATCTAGAGGTCACCCCAAACAAGCACACCAAGTTTCAAAGCAATTCAGTCAAAAATGTACACTGCAGGGTGTGCCAAAGGGAAATAATGATGCATAACTGCACTAAGTTCATCAAAGGTCATTGGCAGCGGCAATATTTTTTGACCAAAATTGAAGAAAATCGATAGCTCCCATCTAGAGGTTACCCCAAACAAGCATACCAAGTTTCAAACTGATGTGATCATAAATGTGCCCTGTAGGGCGTGCTAAAGGAATATATTGATGCCTGACTAAACTAAGTTCAAAGGTTGTTGCCAGCAGCAACATTTTTTGACGGAAATGGCTGAAAATCGATAACTCTCATCTAGAGGTCAACTCAAATAAGCATGCCAGGTTTCAAAGCAATCCGATCATAAATGAGCCCTGTTGGGTGTGCCAAAGGGAAATATTGAGGTCTGACTAAACTAAGTTCTAAGAATGTTAGCGGCAACATTTTTTTATGGAAATAGAAGAAAATAGATAGCTCCCATCTAGAGGTCACCCCAAACAAGCACACTAAGTTTCAAAGCAATCCAGTCATAAATTTGCACTGCAGGGTGTGCCAAAGGGAAATATTGATGCATAACTGCACTAAGTTCATCGACGGTTGTTGCCAGCGGCAACATTTTTTGATGGAAATCGAAGAAAATTGATAGCTCCAATCTAGAGGTGGCCCCAAACAAGCATACCAAGTTTCATCGATCTGATCATTAATGTGCCCTGTAGGGCATGCCAAAGGAATATACTGATGCCTGACTAAACCAAGTTCAATGGCTGTTGCCAGTGGCAACATTCTTTGACGGAAATGGACGAAAATTGTTCATCAGAGGTCGTTGTCAATCGCAACTATTTCTGACGGAAATGGAAGAAAATCGATAGCTCCCTTCTAGAGCTAACCCCAAACAAACATACCAAGTTTCAAAGCAATCTGATGATAAATGTGCCCTGTAGGGTGTGCCAAAGGGAAATATTGAGGTCTGACTAAGCTAAGTTCAAAGAACGTTGCCAGCGGAAACATTTTTTGACGGAAATGAAAGAAAATCAATAGCTCCCATCTAGAGGTCACCCCAAACAAGCATACCAAGTGAACAGCAGATGACATCTGCAAAAAATTTCTTCAATTACTAAAAACTTTCATTCATTGTCTAGAAAATGTTAAAAAATTTATAGTAATTTATATACTTTTAATACTTACCAATGACCCAGACTTAGCTGGTGCTAACTCTTAAATATCTAGGGCCAAACGCAAATTCCCCCCCCCCCCCCCCCCAATCCCCAAAATTTGCATCTAAAACCGAAAGTTACATGTCCTATATGGTCCTCCATACTTTTACTCCACTGCGCAAGCGCAGTGTCAAGGAAGTCTCGAAATTGGCGCAATTTTCATTCTTACAACCAGTGCCTGGTAAGTGTTATGTACTCAGCGGGGAGGTATGAGTTCCCAACTCATGGGAGGGCCATCCCCGTCTGGGTCCTTGGTAAGCATAAAAAATATATAAATTACTATAAATTTTTTAACATTTTTATACTGTACCAATGACCCAGACTTTGCTGAATAGTAAAAAGGTTGGAGAGCCTAGGATATAAAGGAAAATCCAATAGACTCAATTACATATAACAGAACTATCCCCTGAAGGAGAAAATGAAAGACAGTCTTTACATGTATCTTTCTTATTGTATCAAAAAGAAAGACACAACACCCTTCTGTAATTAATAATAACATCAATGATCTCTATTAACATCCAGTATAACCCTTTATACTAATATTTTTTAAAGGAAAGCCAATAAATAAGGAAGTCCAGCAAAATGAGACTCTATATACTCATTTAAAAGTGTCCGAGGATTGTATATTAATGCCCGATTAATACGTGATATACACACGTCTCACACCGAGCAACACTTAAAAAAATATTACATAGATGAGTAAACATTAGCTTTACTTTAAAACCACCCCGGTACTGACTCGGAATTACTGACTCCAAGGGAGGTATTCCCTTGCTTTACCCTATAAAGCAGGTGACCTAAGGGAACCCCCCCCCCCCCCCTCCCATTGCCCTGGATCAAATACTCCAGAGCGAAGAGGGCAGCAGGACAGAGTCACTGCCAGAACCGAAAGCCTATATGTATATAGTTGCCACTGTTTAGTGGACAACATTCTAAGTGAAAAATAACAAACCTAAACAATGCATATCTGCAGAAAAGGACTCAATATTTCTCAGATACAAAATCGAGAAAGTGGAGGGCTAAGAACAATATGCAGCCCTCACTAGATCTGTAATAGCAACAAAATTAGCGTAAGCCCATGATGTAGAAGAGCTCTTACTTCATGAGATTAAAACTAAAGCACAGACTTCTGATTGAAGATATTATCATAAGCAGTACTGATAGTAAATTGAATCCATCTGACCATAGAATGCACCGAAATGTGGAGGAAGCTTCCATGGCATGTCCCACAACAGACGTCTGAGTAGATTAAACCACGGTCTTTGTGGAGATAGAAATGCTATCAACAGAATTTGCAATGAGAAATATAACTTGAGCAATATATGCTGAATCAACGGCGCTGGGAGATATGCATATACTATTATTCCGTCTCACGAGATCGATAGAGCGTCTACTGCAAACACTCGAAGATCCAAACATTGTGACACATACTTTGCAACTGATTGTTGAGACGCGTCATGAAAAAGCTGATCATATGCCGCTCTCCTTGGTAGCAAAACTGATCGAATACTCGTTTGTTGAAAGTCCATTCTGGCATCAACAAGCGGCCCCTCCGTGAAGGGAGTCTGCTAATACATTCAGACGACCCGGAATATGATGGCCTGATAGGAAAATTTAATGTTCTAGTACAAACAGAAAGACTCCTTCCGTTAACATGAAAAACAGAATGGAATGATTGTCTCTCTAGTTCTGAAAATACGCTAATACTGTCGAATTGCCGGACAGAATTAGCACATGAGCATACTGAATAACATTATCCAATAACGTAGCGCAAGCCAAAATGACATCATTCTTAATGTTAACGTGCTTAATTAGGAACTACGGATCCCAAAGACGCTGGCCGATCAAATCCGTTGGACTCAATGATACGACCCAACCTGTTTGACTTGGCATCTGTCAAGACTGTCAAACTTGGATCAGGCAATTGCAGTGGAACTCTCGGAGTTAACCACTGAAAACCTGCCCAAGTCTGAATCTCTTATTCACTTGATTGACAAGAAGATGTCCGTATCGAGCGAAAAAATCTTCACCCTCCAATTCTGATGAGAAGAAATTGGAGAGGACAAGTGCGTAACCTCCCCATCGGAATAAAATCGCGGCAGCTCCGCACAAACGTATTAGTATCATGAGATCTCTCGCTGAGACCTTGTCTGAGCGACGACAATAGTAAGCTTAACAACTGATTAATTTCGCTCTGGGTAACAGCAGACAAACGAAAATGTTGTGCGTTTCGAAGTGGGTGAATGACTTGGATGATACCAGATCCGACTTCTCCTCGTTTACTTATGAAACCGAGACGTCCGAGCAATAGAAGCAGATTCTGCATATCGTTCTGAAGCATTAAGTCATTGCCGTACCTCTAAAGAATGTCGTCCAGGTAGGCCGACGTTATCGCAGATGACTAAGCTCGGATATGAGTCATTACCGAGTTCGTTATTCGAGTGAAAGCCCAGGGGGCTAGATTCAGACCGATGCACATTGCTCGGAAATGATACACGACTCCTATGATGAGGAAGCGAAGATACTTTCTGAATGCGTGATGTACCATGAAGTGAAAGTACGCATCTTGAGATCTATGCATGTTGCATAGTCGTACACCCGAAAACTCGCTCTGACCGATTGGATGGACTCCATATATAAAGTTGGAGCCACGATCAGCTTTTTTATCCAGCTCAGAATAATGAGTGAACTAAACGAGCCATCTGTTTTTTGGAACCAGAAAAGGATGGTTGTAGAAACCTGGAAATTCCTGATTTCTACGAACTCAATCGCGATCATTCCAGAAGAGACTGGACTTCTGATGGAAGCGAGTCTCTTACCTGCTGACTTGACGGAAGCTGAGTCCATCTTGGACTCCGAGTTAACAGATGATTCGGTTGAAGGGCAATTTAGTCCTTCCGAAATCACCCCTCGAATCCAAGGGACGTCCGTAATCTATTCCCAATTAATTGAGAAACTTGACAGTCTTCCGTTAACTAGTACACGAAAGAGGTTAAAACCATTACCTCCTGGTCCTGCGAGGCTTGCGGAAGGAGAAGCCATGTCCTCCACAGCCCACACCTCGCCCCGTCGACCTAGGGGCGTCTGACCGGATGACTCGGCCAGAATTACGGCCCCTACCTGAGTCGCTACCCTGATGGTCTCTAGAGTAAGACATAAAGGACGCATAGGAACCTCTATAGGAACTTCCTTTGGACGTATTCATCCCAGAAGTGCCTGTCCAACTCTTCTCTGCTGAATCCGACTATATGGAAGTGGATTTGAATAGCAGAGAGTCTGAAGCTTTCTTAGTTATCTGATCATAGACTGCGGAAGCTTGCCATCAAAGAAAACTCTCCGGAGACCGGAGCGACTCTGAGAGAGTTTTTTTTCACCTTAGTATCCACACGCGTGGATGTAGTCAGGGCCGCGTCACGTCTAACCAACTCCATATTGCTACTAAAAGGACGGAGTTTTACGTGAGGCCCTTGAAAAAACTCTTAAGGAGATTGTACATCCTAGAATTCTTTTTCCTTTCAGACGTTATAACGTTCTGGTAAGGTGATCTAAGTACAATGATGCGTCTAAGCTGACCATGCTAGACGATACTGTCGTTTCCAACATCGTGGTTGAAGTTGACATAGACGACAGTATAAACAATACTAGGTCCTGACCTGGTCGTCTAGGCGCAGAGAACTCTCAGAATGCTCTGTCCTGCCATTTCAAAATATTCCTTGAATTGATGAAAGGCAGATGTAGAGCATTTGCCGATAAGAAATCTGACCTGCCCATTTAGGTAGCAAGTTATATAAATATAGCATCATTCAACAGATCAAATGTCCGTGAGACATATCTGGACTATGTCGGAAACTGAGGGATGATGTCCGTAAACCAATCAAGAATTCTGTGTCCAGTGGCGCTATCAGTCTCTTATCCGACAATGCAGCATTTGGTCCGGAGGAACAATGTCAGATGATAATGCCGGATGTACTCTACGGCAATTATGTTGTTCCGAAAGGGAAAATACAACTCATCCGTAACCCTTTCGCCATCCTGTCGGACCACTTGTAATTCTTGGTAGTCCGTGCCTGAACCTGCAGTGGAACGTACCAACCCAGCTTCGTCAGAATATTCCTGATCCGACAGAGTTACTGTCGGTTGCTGGGATGCTGTGATAATTTGTGCTATCTGTGATAGCATGTCCGTAACAGAGGCCTGTGGAGCTGCGGTCTTACAGGATTTAGCCGCTGGAAGCTCCCTGGACGTTAACTCTTGCATACTTCTTATATGCGAACGTCCGGAGTATGAAGGCCTCGTATCCTTGGCTACCGGATGGCGTGACCTGATAGCCGTAGAATCCCTGGTCGGCGATGTTGGTTGAATATCACAGGTCAAGTAGCCAAGGTGCGGTCGCGTGTGCTGCTGTGAGGATGAGGAAGCCGAAAGAGCAGTCTCTCCGGACTGTCTATATAACGGAGCGTCCCGAGCGGTGGACTGAATAACGTTTTGTACAACATCTGGGTCCAGATGTTGCAGTACGAGAGAGGGACCTCTCTCGCTCGCAGCCCAGATGGGCCTGGACGAGCTAGGAACCAGACAAATAGGCTTCCTCCGTACCATCCTCGTATTCGTCATCACTGGGTGTGCACATTGTATTTTATAGTGCTCGCATCACTCAAATCTCCTTCCTGGACCGCAATGGACGAACCTGAGTGCTAAGCCATTACCACTAGCTCTTCATTTGACTGTGACGACGGAAGCACACTTACGAAGACATCATGGTAACATCATCCTGTTTATGTTACTCAATGAGACCTGTGGAGCCGCGGTCCTATGTAACTATACGCTGGAAGCTCCAGGGACGTTCATTCCTGCATTTATATAATATACGAACGTCCCAACTGGAAAGGCCTCGTGTCCCTGGCTAGCAGATGGAGTGACCTGGTCGACGTGTAGTCCGTGATCAGCTAGGCAGGAGCACCAGGGACGTTCAATCCTGCATTTATATAATATGCGAACGTCCCCTGGAATCTGCGGTCAAGTAGCCAAGGTGCAGTCGAGAGGGGGCCTCTCTCGCTCGCAGTCCGGGTGGACCTGGACGAGCTAGCTACCGGAATAACAGGCTTCCTCCGTACTATCCTCAGATCCGTCATTGCTGAGTGTGCACATTCGATGTTTTATAGTGCTCGCATCACCCAATCTGCTTCCCTGGAACGCAACGGACGAACCCGGATGCCGATCCATTCGACACCGACTAGTGGACGATCAATTGCTTTCGATCCTAATAGGGAACTCTTCAGCAATTGTCGTAATACCCTAAGCACTTTCCGCTAGCCCTAATATTGCAACGACGGAGACACACTTGTTGAAGACATCATGGAAACATCATCACTCTGAATTCTGAAAAAGAAATTGATAATATAGAGTGACCCTACGGAGAGAGGACCGTAATGGATCCCTCACCACTAACAAAATATCGTGACACACGTCTCCAACGTTGTCATATCCATTAACACACACAGAGCAAGAATTAGTGCGACTACAATGACTATAAGAAACACAATGAACCTGTGAATTAGAGGACGATATCCTCGCATTACAATTGAAGAATATTTTTTCAACATGAAAAAATCTACACAGTCATATTACACTTACTAACCCTTGAAATAAATATACATAATATATTATAATCCATTATAACATTTCAAAAGAAAATAATTTCAAAAAAAAAATTTTGGGAAAAAATTTTCAGAAGATCCCAAGTTCCCAATGGGAACAATGAGCCCAATGGATCCCAAAAAAGCCCAAGTGTGGACAAAAATTTTAATTCATTTCAAAAAATTAATGTAACACTTACGGACAATATTAATGTATCTTACTATGAACTGGACTAAGCAGAGGACAAGTAATCACTATAAGTAACCATTGTCAACATAGACAAAAAGTGTAAACAAACTGGAAACATGACTCCAGGCACTGATAAACCTGGCCCGAAATCAGTTACACTATCTGATGCAAAACAGAGACTTCCAGAGAAGAAACTACAGAACATCAGATGGTAGATGCAGACCAAAACGCCTAACCACCCAAGAGTGAGGACGTAAACATGGGGAAAACAACAGAAAATAATTCTGTTTCCCAGCTATAACTCCCAAGAAATTTTAGTAATAAACATTACAAAAATCGCGACATCGACGCTGTAGCTGCGACGGGTGGTGCAATCTCAAAAAATTCTAAGTTCATCAAGAGCCATAACTCCAAGAAAAATATTTGGAACAACACATGCATTGAACAGTGGCTTGACATCAATCAGATACACTTACATGCCAAATATAAAGTCATTCCATAAAGTATTTCAAAAGTTATTGAGTTTTGAATCTCGTTGGTCACAGACAGACCGACCGACAGACCAACCGACCGACGGGCCATAACTCCAAGAAAAATACTTGGAACAACACATGCATTGAACAGTGGCTAGACATCAATAAGATACACTTACATGCCAAATATAAAGTCATTCCATCAAGTATTTCAAAAGTTATTGAGTTTTGAAACTCGTTGGTCACAGACCGACAGACCGACCGACCGACTGACAGACAGACAGACCGACAGACAGACCGACTGACACTGCCACTTATAGAGCTGCTAGTCGCAGCTAAAAAATAAGCCAAAAGCATGGGAGAATAGCTAGGGGGAATAAAGGAAAGGGAGAGAGGAAACACTTATTAAGCAGTGGAACATTCATAGCAAGAATGACCACAACAAGGTCATGCCTCGAAAACAGGTAACATGAATAATTTCGTGAAATAATTATATGTTACAGCCCTGAACATTTGTTTCCACTGATTTTTCCTCTCCTCCTTCTATTTCCTCCTTATATCCACCTTTTCTCTCATAATTATGCGTCTGGCATCCTTAAAACTGAGATTTACAAGCACAAATAACAGTGAAGTGTATTGAGGGCCAAACAAAGAATGAAAATTGTGCCAATTTTGAGACCTCCTTGACACTGCGCATGTGCAGTGGAGTAAAAGTATGGAGGACCATATAGGACATGTAATTTTTGGTTTTAGATGCAAATTTTGGGGATTGGTGGGTAAAATTTGCGTTTGGCCCTAGATATTTAAGAGTTAGCACCAGCTAAGTCTGGGTCATTAGTACAGTATAAAAATATACAATTCATAACCCCTAATTACCTTACTGATACACAACACACCACCTACCCAAAATACACTTTTAGCTTTTGCTCAAAACATTTCAATGGTTGAGAAATTATAATATTAAACATCCTGATAGCCCCATTTACTAAAATCTCCATTCAAATTTATTTAATATTTTTCTTTTTTGCCTCAAAAACATTACTTATTATCACACATTGGAAGGGCACATCGAGCTCATTTCAATGACAAGTCATAAGCTATGTTTCAGAGGCATGTACTGACATTTAAGTTAATCTAAAAATTTTGCTGGAAGTGCCGTCCACTACTTGTGCTGGATAAAGGTTAAAGGTGTCCAACTAAAAAGTAATTGTTGAACACTCATTGAAATTATCCTTCTGCATTTGCCATTTAAAAGTTTCAAAATACATTCATGAACTTTTTCAAAGAAATCCTACATTCAATGCAATTCCCCAGTGATGAAAAATTATTCTTAAAAAGTTAAAAAATTTATAGTAATTTATATATTTTTTATACTTACCAATGACCCAGACATAGCTGGTGCTAACTCTTAAAATATAGGGCCAAACACAAATTTTGCCCCCCAATCCCCAAAATTTGCATCTAAAACTAAAGAAAACATGTCCTGAAAGGCCCTCCACACTTCGCCCCTACTGCGCATGCGCAGTGTCAAGGACGTTCCGAAATTGGCGCCATTTATCATTCTAATAACCAGTGCCTGGTAAGCGCTATGTACTCAGCGGGGAGGCAAGAGTTCCCAACTCCTGGGAGGGCCATCCCCGTCTGGGTCATTGGTAAGTATAAAAAATATATAAATTACTATAAATTTTTTAACATTTTTATACTGTACCAATGACCCAGACATAGCTGAATAGTAAAAAGGCTGGAGGGCCAAGGACATAGAGCAAAATGGAATACGCTCAATAAAATAAAATAGAGTCATCCCCTGTAGGGAAAAGAAGTAATAGGCCTTACATGTATCTTTCTTATCTATGATAAATTAGAAAGATACAACACCTTCCAAAAATTGAGCTTCATACATCCATGTACTCTATTAATATCCAATAATCCTTATACTAATAATTTTTAAAGTAAGCCAATAATAAAGTAAGTCTAGAGAATAGAGACTCTTATACTCCTAAAAGTGTGTGAGAATTGCATAATCATGTCCGTTGACATATGCAATATTCAAAAGCTATACTTTAAAAACTAAGACTTGAATGAATTTTATAAACTTAAACTTCTCACTAAACAACCATCCCAATAACAGCTCAGAATTACTAACTCCGGAGGAGGTATCCCCTTGTTTTCATAGTAAAAAACAGGTGACCCAAGGGAACACCCTCCCCCCCCCCCTTTTTCTTGCCCTGGGTCAAATAGCCCAGAGCGAAGAGGGCAGCCGAACGGAGACACTGCCGAAACAGACAGCCTACCTAGCTATAGTAGCAACTGTTAAGTGAATGACATTCTGAGCAGTAGAGAATAGACCTAACAATAGAGGCCTCCAGAAATGGACTCGATATTTCTGAGATAAAATTCATGAATGGATGGCTGAGCGCAATGAGCAGCCTTCAAAAATCTATAATAGCAACACTATTAATGTAAGCCCAAGAAGTAGAAGAACTCTTACTTCATGAGCCGAAATCTTAAGCACAACTGCTAAGCCAATGATATACCATAAGCAGTACGCTAGTTAATAGAATCCATTAACAATAAAATGGAGCGTAACGTCCTTCTACTAGACATCAAAGACAGAAGAAGCTTACGCCCTTGTAATAAACAGATATCTGTTTATAAATACATAAACTGTACCCGGAAAGAGTAAAGGCCTATGCCCATACGAAGACGGAAGGACCTTAAAATAATAGGTTCCGGATAATAGGAGCCTAACTCTTATGCAACAATCCAACCTAAATAGTAACGGAAGTATTGATTCCGAAACTATGAAAGTGAAAATCATCCATCGATAGTGCATGAAACTCACTGACTCTACAGTAAAAGAGAAACCAACAGAATTACTGTCTAAAGGTCAGAATTTGAAAACTACTGTTTCCAGAGGCTCAAATGATTACTTAGCTAAATAAGAACCGAAGTTAAAATCCGTATAGGAATTTAATCTAAAGATTCTAAGTCTATTTATCAAAAAGTTACTAACTGACTTAGATAAAGAGACAAAAGACTCAATTGTAAACTATCGTAGAGTGCATAGGTATGAGGTAACATAAACCTATAACCTAAATAACAACAGGCTGCAGTAGATCTTGTGAAACAAGTATACTAAAAAATAGCAATGAGTAGTATGGAGGGATCAACCATATGAACATAATGATCCCTCCACCACGACGGAAGAGCCTCCACTTTAGTCGCATAGAATAGCGAAGAAGAGGATCTCCTATAGTAAGAAATCGCGTCCAAAGCTCGTCCAGTACAGTGCTTACAATGCAATACGGACCACACAACGGAATACATGAAGGTTGCGACCTTGCTGGTTGTGATAAAGATGACACGATTACCCAGTGAAAAAAGATCCTCACATAGAGGAAGATTTCACGTTAAGATCCACAGTAGACAAGAGAGTAAATTACTCATGATCTCTGTGAAGATAGAGATGCTATCAACAGAAATGTATTGTGGTTGTTTATCTTAGCAATACCTGCTAAAACAACAGCGCCGGAGGATACGCGTATCCTATCATTCCGTCCTATAGATCAATAGAGCGTTAACAGTATTAGCTCAGAGATCTGGACAAGCCAACACATACGTCTGCAATTGATTAGCAAGCTGTGTCATAAATAAAACATCATTGGGCGCTCCCATAGATAGCAAATCTGATTAAATACTTGTTTGTTGAGAGTCCATTCTGACAGCAACAAGCGACCCGTAAGAGAACGGGAGTGCGATAAAACAATCAGTCGACCCAGAATATGACGGACCAAAACTGAACTTGGTGTAGTATAACCAACAGACGGATTCTTTCCATTAAATTGAATAACGGAAACGAAAGAGTGCCTCCCTGGTTCCGGAGATACGCCACTACTGTCGAATTAAAGGACAGGAATTTGGGCATGCGTTTCTGAATAATGTTCATGCAATGACATAAGCAAGCCTAAAAAACATTATTCCGCGGAAGTTAAACTGATAGTTAAAAGACTGCGGAACCCAAAGACCCTGGCACTTCGAATCCGTAGGGATCAGTATATATCACAATCTGTTTGACTGGCAACCGTCATAACAGCCACACTCGGGTCCGGCAACTGCGGCGGCACTCTCTGAGTCAACCACCGAATGTTTGCCCCAGTCTGAATCTCTTGTAACACTAGATAGACAAGAGAATGTATAAATCAAGCAATTCATGGATTGCCGGAAAGTTGCCGTCGAAGAGAAGCTCCTCCGAGAACGAAGCGACTCTGAGAGAGTTCTTAACCTACTATCCACGCGTGGATGTAGCTAGGGCTGCATCACGTCTAACCAACTCCAATCAGCCACTGAAGGGCGGAGTTATACGTGAACAAACTACTGCCCTCAAAAGAAATTACATTGAGAATAATATCCCGTAAATCTTTTCTTGAAGACGTAATGATAACGCCTCAGTAAGGCGGATTACGTATAATAAAGCGTCTAAGTTAAGTCTACTATACATAATGTCGTTCCCAACATAGAAAATGGAAAAGACATAAACGGCGAAAAGAATATATGCAGTCTTTTAAACACACCGTCTAGACGCATATGAACTCTCGGTATGCCCTGCTCTGCCAAAATAAACTATATGTAAAAAAGATAAAATGGCAGAAATGAGCCACGCGGACAAGAAACTAAACTATCATGCTTAGTAGCAGGCTTGTATATATATATAAATATATAGCGTCGAAAAATAAAACACATGTTGTAATGACAATATTGGACTGCGTCGGTAAGTCAGGGACAAAGTCCCTGTACCGATCGAAAAATCCGAGTCCAATGACGCTATAAGTCTCTTATCCAAGATCGCAGCAATGAAGTCCGAAAAATAATCACTGGAAGAAATGCCAGAAGATATGAAAGGCATCTTCCAATACTACTAAAGGGAAAACTCGAAATCTTTCGAATCCCTTTCGCCATCCTGTCGGACCCTATAAAGCGTTCGGTCGTCCGTAGCTTGATGCAACCGCGGACCGCACCGACCCAGCGCCGTCGGATAATTCCTGATTCGACAGAGAAACCGTCAATTGCTGGGATGCTGCGAAACAACTGTGCTAACTCGGATAGCACGTCCGTCACTGAGGCCTGAGGAGCAGCGGTCTTACGATGCATTGCCGCAGGAAGCTCCGAGATCGTTACCCCGTGCATACTTCCAATATGCGAGCGAACGGAGTGTATAGGCCTCGTGTCCCTTGGCTACCGGATGGCGCGACCTATTCGCTGTGGAATCACTGAATGCCGAAACTGATCGGATACTCGAGGTCACGTAGCAATGTGCGGTCGTGTGCCCTGCTGTGAGGATGAGGAAGCATTAAAGACAGTCTCTCGGACTGTCAATATAACGGAGCGTCCCGAGCAACGGACATATGCTCCGAATGTAAAATATCTGAACCACAACATGCGGTCCCCTATGTTGTTGGCTTCCTCCGATCTGTCCTCAATCTGCCGTCACTGGGTGAGTACTAAAGTAATTAAAGTGCTCGCATCACCCAAATCTCCTTCCTAGACCGCAACGGACGAATCCGGCAGCCGAACCATTCGATGAATGTACGCTACGCCGGGTGAGCTAGCGAATGTCACTCCGTAAGCGATAGACATATTCCATGAGCACTTATTGCCGCTAACTCTTCATTAACTATGACGACAGAGGCACACTTTTGAAAGACATCTCCATAACTCTTCGAACAAGAAACCAGAAATGCTTGGATAGCAAGCATAAAATAATAATATATATAGCGTCGTTCAATAATTCGAAAGTTTGTATGACATTATTGGACTATGTCGGAACTGAGGGACGATGTCCCTGAACCGAACCAAAAATTTCTAAGTCCACCGACGCTATCAGTTTCTTATCCGGCATCGCAGCATATGTTGTTCCGAAAGGGAAAGCTTGAAATCCACCGAATCCCTTTCGGTATCCCATCGGACCGGATGAAACTTTCGGACGTCCGTACCCGCTTCCGTGGAGCGTCCCGACCCAGCATCGTCGGATAAAATATATGCGACAGATTCAGTTGATGCTGGGATGCTGCGATAAACTGTGCTATTAAGGAAAGCACGTCCGTTCCCGAGGCCTGTGCAGTAGCGGACTTACGATGCATTGCCGCTGGAAGCTCCGTGTACGTTGACTCCCGCACACTTCCTATGCGAACGTCCGGAGTCTGCAGGCCTCGAGTCCCCGGCTACCGACCCAGCGCTGTCGGATAAATCTCGATCCGACACCGTTTCTGTCGGCTGCTGGGATGCTGCGATAAGCTGTGCTATGTGCACAAGAATGTCCGGCGTCGAGACCTGCGGAGGCGCAGTCTATCGCTGCTTCGCCGAGGGCAGCTCCGCATCAGATGGCTCCCGCATACTTTTCCTATGCGAACGTCCAGAGTCCATCGGTCTCGAATCCCTGGCTGCCGGATGGTGTGACCTGGTCGCCGAAGAATCCTTGATCGGCGAAGCTGGTATATATCGGCGGTCACGCAGCCAAGGTGCGGTCGTGTGCGCTGACGAGAAGAGGAAGCCTTAGCAGTCTCAGCGGACTGCCTATACAACGGAGCGTCCCGAGCGACGGACGTATGCTCCGCTAACTACACATTTGTACCACAACATCTGGGGCCAGATGTTGTTGAACGAGAGAGGGGCCTCTCTCGCTTGCCGTCCGGATGGACCGGAACGAGCTATGAACCGGACTAAAAGGCTTCCTCCGTTCTCCCTCCGATCCGCCGTCACTGGGTGTGCATTAAGTTAATTTTATAGTGCTCGCATCACCCCAAAATTCCTTCTAGACCGCAACGGACGAACCCGGCTGCCGAACCATTCGGTGAATGGACGCTACACCGGGCGAGCTAGCGGACGTCAAAGGCCGTCGAACCTACTAGGGTCCTCTTAGGCAATTGGCGTATTACATGAGCACTTTTCCGCTAGCCCTTCATTAATTGTGACGACGGAGGCACACTGTTGGAAGACATCACAGATACATCACCCTAATTTTGATCGTCTGAAATAGAAATTGATAAAGTAGAGTGACCCTGCGGGGAAAGGACCGGAGTGTCCAAATCCCCAACAACATACCGTGACATACGCTTCCCATATTGTCATCGAAATCATACGATACAGAACAGGAGTTAATGCGAGTACACTGACCACATATAGAATGATAATAAGGTCAGAGGAAGACTTCCTCTTAAAGCAATTGATCAATATCCTTTCAATGTGAAAAGAAAACAAGTCCTGGTACTCGCACTAACCCCTGGCAATCAAAATACATAATAATAATATGATCCATTAATATAGAAAAAATAATTGAAATCAAAATATTTTGAAAAAATATTTTTTCAGAACAGCCCAAGTTTCTGAAAAGTAACGTTGAGCCCCAATGGATCCCAAGCCTAAGTGTGGACAAAAATTTTAAAAATATTTTAAACAATTTATTCAACACTTACGAACAATAATAATGTATCTAGTTATGATTAAAATAACATAAAGATATTATTATTTAGAAATCCCCCCTCACACAGAGGGCTGTTGTAAATGTAAACAATGAGTGTAAAAACACTAAAATAAGACTCCAGGCACCCAGGCCCGAAATCAGTTACCAAAAATACACCATCTGATGCAAAATAGAGACTTCCAGGGAAGAAACTGCAGAACATCAGATGGTAGATGCAGAACACAACGCCTAACCACCCGTAGGTGAAGACGTAAACATGGGGAAAGAACAGAATTCATTCTGTTATACAGCTAAAACTCCCAAGAAATTTTAGTAATAATAATTACAGAAACTATGCCAAAAGCATGGGAGAATAGCAAGGGGGAACTTAAAGGACAGGGAGAGAGGAAAAACACTTGAAAAAACAGTGTAACTAAATAATCAGAATGACAACAAAATGGCTGCTGCCTTGAAAATAGGTAACTTAACATAATTTCATTAAAAAATTTTAAGTTACAGCCCTGATAATATTCTGTCACACATTCTTTTCCTCTCCTCCTTTTCTATCCTCCTTAGAATCACCATTTCACTAATATTTATGTGTCTGGCATCATTTAAACTGAGATTTAAAAGCACAAAGATCAGTCAGATGTTAACTGATGAAGGGCCAAACTTAGAATGATACATGGCGCCAATTTCGGAACGTCCTTGACACTGCGCATGCGCAGTAGGGGCGAAGTGTGGAGGGCCTTTCAGGACATGTTTTCTTTAGTTTTAGATGCAAATTTTGGGGATTGGGGGGCAAAATTTGTGTTTGGCCCTATATTTTAAGAGTTAGCACCAGCTATGTCTGGGTCATTGGTACAGTATAAAAATATGCAAGGACTTAAAGGGGATTCAAGAAGCCATGGAACCATTTGCAAAACATGTCTTGGTTGCCTATAAGGCAGAATACAATTTTTAACAAATCGCTAAAAGGCTAAAAACTTGGCATGTTTTCATATGGCAAAATTGTGTTAAACTATCCTGCGCAAAACTTGTTGTAATCATCTAAGCATTATAGCCGATGCAGGACCTTGGCCACAATATAGTGTAATGTTGACTGATTTATTTCTAATTATTTGAAGGTAATGATTGAGACATGATTTTGAACTAAGGATGACTCACTTAGTGACCTTGAGCCTAAAGATATTTCATGTACAACTTACTTTTACAACATTTAAAGTCTGATCAATTTAGCCTCACAGATTTCATCCATTAAATGGAAAAAGGTTCTATCTGCAATGCTAAACCATGCACAATACCCAATCCATCCACCCGACAAATACATGTACACACATATACAAATTAATTAATTAATGAAGGTATCCTCTTGTTATCAATTCAGCTCTCACCTCTTCAGGTCAGTGAAGGTGTAAAATCTAGCAAGGTAAAAGGATTATCAGATTTTATACACTGTACAGTACGGTTGCCATTGGCTAATCACTTTCCACGGGTGGGCAATACTTCCATGGACATAATAATATTAGATTCCAAACACTGATTATAGGAGTAATCATCAAATATTTAATGGAGCACTGCGTACAACCTGGTGCTTCATTAAACTTTTGCTGATGATGATTTTTATTACCTGGTATATGCATGTGTAGACAACAATGCCCAGACTTGAATTATGACCAGCCCATGGTGGCTGTACAGTAATACAGGCCTTGAGGTAGCTCAGTTGGCCCATCCACCCACATATCAACACTTCTTGGTTTTAGCATCATAACCAATTTCTATGAGAACAGTAACTTACCAGCTTCTGGAGGAGCTCGCAAAATAACAGAAACATTTCCTTCTTCTCCTGGTTTTAACAAAGGGACAGGTACAGCATCTTCAAATGTTGGTATAACACCCCACAAGAGACGTAACTGAAAATGTAATATTATCAGAATAACATAATGATTAACAGGTATTCTTCTGCCCACTTTGGGTGGAAAAATTTGCAACACGGAGGCTCCAACTGGGAATTTGTTTTGCAAGATAAAAGGCACACAATGAAAGTGTCAATGACACTGTAGCTTAACTTGTGAGTTTGTTTGAAGAAAAAGATAATGTTCAATGTTTATGAGAGGAAACCACTTCATAAATATGAACTGTAGACTATGCAAAACAAATCTGGGCCACAGGCCTGTGTGACCATCTTGGTTGACCGATCATGTTCACAATTATACTGAGTCCTCCTACCAAGTTACAACAAAATCCCTTCATAAATACAACCTGTAGACTGTGCTAAATGTTTTCGGGTTTCGGGCTTGGGCATCATGGTTGACAGACTACGACCAAAAGGGGAAGTTCTCTAGACATTATATGGAGTCAATGTACCAAGTTACAATGAAATCCCTTCATAAATACAACCTGTAGACTGTGCTGAAGGTTTTGGGGATTTAGGCACCTGTCACCGTCATGATCGACTGATCAAGAATGAAAGGGTGTCGTTCTCATCTAGACATTATACTGAGTCATCGTACCAAGTTACAACGAAATCTCTTCATAAATATGCCCCGTAGGCTGTGCTAAAGGTTTTTGGGCCTGTGTAGCTATCACAGTTGACCGATCACAACCAAAAGGGGATGTCCTCATCTAAACATTATACTGAGTCATCCTACCAAGTTACAATGAAATCCCTTCATAAATACGACCTGTAGTCTGTGCTAAAGATTGTCTGGTTTTGGGCTCGAGCAGCCGTCACGTTTGAATGAACGTGATCAATAGTGATTAACCAATAAGGATTTGCAACCGTCATCTGCTTGCAGATTAGTTGAGTGCACAATCAGCCGATTGTGAGTGCCAATGTCAGAAGTCACACCAAGAGGAGTAGAAGGTTCAAAAACACATAGAATAGGGTTCATTTTACAGTACAGTCAGGTTGATATGTCCGTTGATCTCAAGAGCGAGTCATTATGTGCACCAGAATAAAAATACGATGTCTGCAGAAACATGTTAAGAGCGCAGCATCTTTGATTGATGCAAAAATGGATGACTTTCACTCATACTATTTTAATTTCCATCTCTATGATTTAAATTTAAATTTAAATTTAGTTTCAAGATGAAATTGAATAAAGTATATCAAAGGGCAATTAAATAACATATTTATTTTCTTGATTTAATTACTGATTTTTGTTCCAATTCAAATTTTACATTCAAAACCCATGTGGATATACAGGTCAAGACAAATGTAGGGCCCATTTTGTACACATTAATTCAGATTGCTGTCATTGTGGGGAAAAATCAACAACTGAAAATACATTCATAATGACTGTGTTTTCAAATAGCTTCTCACACTGCAATTCACTCCATTTTGTAGATTCGTATTCACATGTCTAGTGCCGGAAAATCCCAAATGGAAAAATATGTTTCACAAATGGTAACCAATCCCAGAAGTCTATGTACAAAATGGCCATACACTATTTTTAGATTGTTTACATAAATAAGTAACATGCACAACAGATTGAAGTTATACACAGACTGTGAAAACAATTGGCTGATGAGTGTATTTAATGTTCATTTGTTATTGTCCACTTTGTGATGACAGTGATTAAAGAAGAACTGGGCAACAAGATTGTTTATAAATGAACTAATAGTGATATCAAACGATGAAATAGCAATTCAAAGTAGTTTAGTACTGGTGGCGGGGTGCTGTCAGTGTTTGTGTAACTTGTATAGGGAGTGGGATATTATGAAAGTCGAAAAATCTTAAAAAATTTATAGTAATTTATATATTTTTATACTTACCAATGACCCAGACATAGCTGGTGCTAACTCTTAAAAATATAGGGCCAAACACAAATTTTGCCCCCCAATCCCCAAAATTTGCATCTAAAACCAAAGAAATCATGTCCAGAATGGCCCTCCATACTTCACCTCTACTGCGCATGCGCAGTGTCAAGGACATCCCGAAATTGGCGCCATTAATCATTCTTACCATCAGTGCCTGGTAAGCGCTATGTCCTCAGCGGGGAGGTATGAGTTCCCAACTCCTGGGAGGGCCATCCCCGTCTGGGTCATTGGTAAGTATAAAAAATATATAAATTACTATAAATTTTTTAAGATTTTTATACTGTACCAATGACCCAGACATAGCTGAATAGTAAAAAGGCTGGAGGGCCCAGCACATAGAGGAAAATCCAATAAGCTCAACTCTATAAAATACAGTCATCTCCTGGAGGAGAAAAGGAGAAATAGGCTTCACATGTATCTTTCTTATTTATGATAAATTAGAAAGACAGAATACCTTCTATAATTGAGCATCATAACATCCATATTCTCCATTAATATCCAGTATAATTCTTATACTAATTATTTTTAAAGTAAGCCAATAAATAAAGTTAGTCCAGAGAATTGAGACTCTTTATACTCTTTTAAACGTGTCCGAGGATAGTATAATAACACCCGTTTGACATGTGACATATTCAAATGCTATACTTTAAAACTATGACATGAATGAATTTTAAAACATAACTTTTCACTTTAGAAACCATCCCAGTAACAGCTCAGAATTACTGACTCCGGAGGAGGTATCCCCTTGTTTTCATAATAAAACAGGTGACCCAAGGGAACACCTTCCCCCCCCCCCCCCACCCCCCCACCCCCCCCCCCCTTTTTCTTGCCCTGGGTCAAAAAAGCCCAGAGCGAAGAGGGCAGCAGGACGGAGTCAATGCCGGAACATAAAGCCTACATAGCTATAGTTGCAATTGTTAAGTGATCGACTTCTGAGCAGCTGATAATGGACCCTAATGCAGGCCTCCAGAAATGGATTCGATATTTCTGAGATAAAAATTTGTGAATGTGGATGGCTGAGACCAATATGCAGCCTACTTAAATCTATAATAGCAATACTATTTACGTAAGCCCAAGATGTAGAAGAGCTCTCACTTCATGAGCCAAAATCTTAAGCATAGACTGCTGAGTTAAGGATAGATTATCCTAAGCAGTACCGATAGTTAATTGAATGCATTAAGTAATAGAATGGACCGTAATGACCTTCTATTAGGCATCAGAGCCAGAAGAAGCTTTAAGTCCTTTCTGATAAACTGAGATCTGTTAATAAATACATAAAGGTCTATCCGGACAGAGTAAAGGCCTATGCCCGCTCGAAGACGGAAGGACCTTAAAAACAATAGGTTCCGGATATTATTAGGAGCCTGATTCTTAACCAAAAATACAACATTAGTAGAAAAGGTAATTGAGTTTCCGATACTACGAAAGTGAGAATCGTCCACCGATAGTGCATGAAGCTCACTGACTCTTCAGCAGGAGAGAAGACTAAGAGAATTGCTGCCTTAAAAGGCCAGAATTTGAAACTACTGTCTCAAGAGGTTCAAATAGTTGCTTTAGTTAATAAGATCCCAAGCTAAATTCCGAATAGGAATTAATCTAACGATTCTAAGTCTCTTATCGAAAAGTTTCAAACTAACTTAGATAAAGAGACATTAGGCTCAATTGTAAACTATCATGGTGTGCATAGGTATCAGATAACATAGACCTATAACCTTTAAAAGTAACTGGCTGCAGTTGATCTCGTCAAACAAGTATACTAGAAAGTTTGCAATGTCTGGTATGGAGGGATCAAAAATATCAACATAAAGATCCCTACACCAACGACGGAAGACCCTCCACTTTAGCCGCATAGTATAGCGAAGAGGAGGTCCTCCTACAGTTAGGAATCGCGTCCACTGCTCGTCCTGTAAATGCTTGCCATGCAAGAAGGACCGCACAATGGAATACGTGGAGGTTGAGACCTTGCGGGTTGTGATAAAGTTGACACGATTTCCCCAGCGAAAAAAGATCCTCTCGTGGAGGAAGTTTCCGCGGTAAGTCCCACAGCAGACATCTAAGTAAATTTATCCACCGTCTCTGTGGAGACAGAGATGCTACCAACAGAATTGTGAATGTATAATCCCAGCAATACTTGCTGAATCAACAGCGCTGGAGGATACGCATATCCTATCATCCCGTCCTACTAGATCGATAGGGCGTTAACTACATATGCTCGAGGATCCGGACACGGTGACACATATGTCTGCAATTGATTGGAGAGTTGAGTCGCAAATAAATTTATCATTGGGTGCTCCCATTGGTAGCAAATCTGATTGAATACCTGTTTGTTGAGAGTCCATTCCGACGGCAACAAACGACCCTTACGTGAAAGGGAGTCTGCTAATACGATCCGACGACCGAGAATATGACGAACCGAAACAGAACTTGGAGTTCTATAACAAACAGAAGGATTCTTTCCGTTAAAATCAATAACAGAACCGAATGAGTGCCTCCCTGGTTCCGGATATACGCAACTACTGTCGTATTATCGGACAGGATTTGGACATGCGTTTCTGAATAAAATTCATCCAATGACGTAGTGCAAGCCAAAATAATATTCTTTCTTGAAAGTTAAGTGCTTGCCTAAAAACTGCGGAACCCAAAGACCCTGGCACTTCGAATCCGTTGGGATCAAAATTGTGTCCCAACCTGTCTGACTGGCATCCGTCATAATCGAAAAACTCGGATCCGGCAACTACAGTGGAACTCTCTGAGTCAACCACCGAATGTTTGCCCATGTCTGAATCTCTTGTTACACTTGATTGACAAGAGAACGTGTATATCGAGCAATTCAGGATTGCTGAAAGGTTGCCGTCGAAGAGAAGCTTCTCCGAGACCGAAGCGACTCTGAGACGGACCAGACGAGCTAGGAACCGGACTAACAGGCTTCCTCCGATCTCTCCTCTAATCCGTCGTCACTTTTGTGTACTAAAGTCTATTATAGTGCTCGCATCACCCAAATCTCCTCCTAGACTGCAACGGACAAACCCGACTGCTGAACCATTCGATGAATGGACGCTACACCAGGTGAGCTAGCGAATGTCAACTCCATCGATCCTACTAGGGACCTCTTAGGCGATTGACGTAATCCATGAGCACTAATTGCCGCTAGCTCTTCATTAACTATGATGACAGAGGCACACTTTTGAAAGACATCTCAGTAATTTTGCGAACAAGAAACCAGACATGCTTGTAAATAGCAAGCATATAAAAAAAATATATATAGCGTCGTTCAATAAATCGAAAGTATCTGAGACATTATTGGACTGTGTCGGAACTGAGGGACGATGTCCGTGAACCGAACCAAAAATTTCTATGTCCTCCGACGCTATCAGTTTCTTATCCGGTATCGCAGCATTCTGGTCCGACGAAGAACCTCTAAAAGATGAAGTCGGATGACATATACAGCAGCTTATGTTGTTCCGAAAGGGAAAGCTTGAAATCCTCCGAATCCCTTTCGGCATCCCGTCAGACCGTATGAAATTTTCGGACGTCCGCACCTGATGCTTCCGCAGAGCGTCCCGACCCAGCGTCGTCGGATATTACATGATGCGACAGATTCTGTCGTTGCTGGGATGCTGCGATAAGTTGTGCAATTTGGGATAGCACGTCCGTCACCGAGGCCTGTGCAGAAGCGGTCTTACGATGCTTTGCCGCTGGAAGCTCCGTGTACGTTGACTCCCACATACTTTCTTATGCGAACGTCCGGAGTCTCCAGGCCTCGTGTCCCTGGCTATTGGATGGCGTGACCTGGTCGCCGAGGATTCTCTGATTGGCGAAGTTGACTGGATATCGGAGGTCACGTAGCCAAGGTGCGGTCGTGTGCGCTGCCATGAGAATGAGGAAGCCTTATTGACAGTCTCTCTGGACTGTCTATATAACGGAGCGTCCCGAGCGGTGGACGTATGCTCCGAATGCGAAACATTTTGTACCACAACATCTGGGGCCAGATGTTGATGTACGAGAGAGGGGCCTCTCTCGCTCGCAGCCCGGATGGGCCTGGATGAGCTATGAACTGGACTAACTAAAAGGCTTCCTCCGTTCTCCCCTCTAATCTGCCGTCACTGGGTGTGCACTTGGTTGTTTTATAGTGCTCGCATCACCCAAAACTCCTTTCTAGACGGCAACGGACGAACCTGGCTGCCGAACCATTCGATGAATGGATGCTACACCGGGCGAGCTAGCGGACGTCAAAGGCCATCGAACCTACTAGGGTCCTCTTAGGCAAATGACGTATTTACATGAGCACTTTTCCGCTAGCTCTTCATTAATTATGACGACGGAGGCACACTTTTGGAAGACATCACGGATACATCACCCTGATCATGATCGTCTGAAATAGAGATTGATAAAGTAGAGTGGCCCTGCGGGGAAAGGACCGGAATGGCCAATTCCCCACTAACATATCGTGACACACGCTTCCCATGTTGTCATTGAAATTAACACATACAGAACAGGAGTTAGTGCGAGTACACTGACTACATTATACAATGATTATGAAAGTCAGAGGAAGATTTCCTCTTATTACAATAGAACAATATCCTTTCATTGTGAAAAGAAAACAAAGTCCTAGTACTCGCACCAACCCCGACAATCAAAACACATAATAACATGATCCATTAACATAGAAAAAATAAGTGAAATCAAAAAATTTTGAAAAAATATTTTTTCAGAACAGCCCAAGTTTCTGAAAAGTAACGTTGAGCCCCAATGGATCCCAAGCCTAAGTGTGGACAAAAATTCTAAAAAATATTTTAAACAATTTATGCAACACTTACGAACAATAATAATGTATCTAGTTATGATTAAATTAACATCAAGATATTATTTTCAAGAAATCCCCCCTCACACAGAGGGCTATTGGAAATGTAAACAAGAGGCCCCACGGGGCCTGAGGGCGCTCACCTGATACTGGCCGAGTCATATCACCAAAATAGCAAGGGATTCTGCCTTGTGGTTATTATCAGTTTTTCAACATAAAAGTGTTTTCTCTACTTAGTAACCCAGAGTGTTCATATGT
This sequence comes from Pictodentalium vernedei, assembly GCA_031216915.1. Classification (NCBI taxonomy): domain Eukaryota; kingdom Metazoa; phylum Mollusca; class Scaphopoda; order Dentaliida; family Dentaliidae; genus Pictodentalium; species Pictodentalium vernedei. The sequence goes on along the minus strand of CM062294.1, from coordinate 187,255,198 downwards.
TAGATACCCATATTGGGTACTCAATAATTTATCTATTTATTTATTGGAATTTAAGGTCACTTTCAGCATCTAAGGCTACATCTTACAGAGGCGTAATTATAATATCAAGTTTGGTCAATCGTTTATGCCTATCACTGCCCACTTTACAGGGCTTTCAATGCAGGAATTGGTTACTACTGGGCCCAATTTTATCAATAAAGCAGAACTTGAACAAACTTCAATTTGCCACTTCTAAGAAAATCAAAAATCAAATATCAAAAGATTCTGACAGGAGTAACAGAAAAAAAAGATTTTTTAAGAATATTTCTCATACTGAACTAAGTTATACATGGGCTCCCATAGGGAGCCCAAAAATAAAAGCTTCTGAAGCAGTGTTTTGGGAGAAGAAGATTCTTCAACGTTATTCCCATTAGCTACACTGTTAAAAAATGATGACTCGGCACTTTTAGTCCTAGAAAAGAACCTTATGATAAAATTTTTACCATTTTTTTCTTCCGGTCCTAAGGAAGCTTCACACCATATAAAAATTCTCAGTGCCATGTAGTTCTGGAGATATGGGCATTTAAAAAGAAAAAAATTTTTTAGCTCCTGCAGTTCCCGTGGGGGACAGGAAAACAATTTTTTGGCATAAATTAGGTACTTATGACCCAATAAGCCCTCATATCAAATTTGGTTCAAATCGACTTTTTGGTTTGGAAAATAAAAATTTTGGTATAATTTGGGCTCCCACAGTGAGCCCAAATATGAACCCAGGTACTTGGCTTTACCAAACTTCACTCTCAGCCCCTAAGAATGCTGTACATCAAATATCAAAACATTTTGACTGGTGGATCTGAAAAAAAAAATTTTTTTAAAGAATATTCCTCATATTGAACTAAGTTATAATTTGGGCTCCCACAGGGAGACCAAATATGAGCCGAAGGACTTGACTTGAACAAACTTGAATCTCACCTCCCTAAGCATACTGTATACCAAATATCAAAAGATTCTGACCGGTGGATGCGAAGAAGAAGATTTTAAAAGAATATACCTCGTATTGCACTAAGTTACAATTTGGGTTCCCAAAGGGAGTCCAAATATGAACTCAGGGACTTGGCTTGAACAAACATCAATCTCACCCCCCTAAGGATGATGCATAGCAAATATCAAAAGATTCTGATTTGTGGATCCGAAGAAGAAGATTTTTAAAATATATCCCTCATATTGCACTAATTTGAACATTTGGGTTCCCATAGGGAACCCAAATATGGACCGAGGAATTTGATTTCTACAAATATGTGAATCAATGTTCCAAAGATGTTATATGTAAAATATGAAAGCTTTTAGAGCAGTGGTTTGGAAGAAAACAATTCTTTATTTTTTTCCCATTGCCTACTGTGTTAAAAAATACTGACTCAGCACTTTTTCAGAGTCCCGAAAAAGTACCCTATGATAAAACCGATAGCAATTTTTTTTTACCAATCCTTTCTGTTGGTCCCAAGAAAGCTTCACACCAAATAAAAATTCTCACTGCCGTGCAGTTTTTGAGATATAGGCGTTTTAATTTTTTTCTATTTTTAGCTCCTGTGGTTCCCACGGGGCTACAGGAAAAAAAATTTCTGCATAAATTAGGTACTTATGACCCAATAAGCCCTCACATAAAATTTGGTTCAAATTGGCCTCTCGGTTTAAAAAATAGAAATTTGGGGTGGGGCCAAAATTTTTGCTCCTCCCATAACATCGCCAAGTATAGACCTACGAACTTCTCTTGAACAAACTTGAGTCTACACCTCAAAAGGAAGCTGCATACCAAATATCAAGTCTCTGCTATTGCTGGTTCTTGAGAAGAAGATTTTTTAAGAATTGGAGCATTTTTGCCCCACCCCTCTGCTCAATATGAGCCGAAACCTAATTTGCCCAAAAATCAAAATGCCGCTATATAACCCCTACTCACATGAAATTTCATTAACATGCGGCCAGTGGTTTGGAAGAAAAAGACCCAAACACCACCTTCACGCCGGACGACGGACGCCGGACGCCGGACGACGGACGACGGACGAAAAGTGATCAGAAAAGCTCACCCTGACTTTCAGTCAGGTGAGCTAACAATAAGTGTAAAAACACCAGATCAAGACTCCAGGCACCCTGGCCCGAAATCAGTTACCAATAATACACTATCTGATGCAAAACAGAGACTTCCAGTGAAGAAACTGCAGAACATCAGATGGTAGATGCAGAACACTACGCCTAACCACCCATAGGTGAAGACGTAAACATGGGGAAAAGAACAGAATTCATTCTGTTATCCAGCTAAAACTCCCAAGAAATTTTAGTAATAATATTACAGAAAATATGCCAAAAGCATGGGAGAATAGCAAGAGGGGACTTAAAGGAAAGGGAGGGGGGAAAACACTGAACAAGCAGTGTAACTTGATATCAAGAATGACCACAACAGGCTGTTGCCTCGAAAATAGGTAACTTAACATAATTTCATTAAAAAATTTTAAGTTACAGCCCTGATTATTTTCTGTCACTCATTTTTCCTCTCCTCCTTCTACATCCTCCTTAGAATCACCATTTCAGTAATATTTATGTGTCTGGCATCATTTAAACGGAGATTTACAAGCACAAAGATCAGTCAGATGTTAACTGATGAAGGGCCAAACAAAGAATGATTAATGGCGCCTATTTCGGGACGTCCTTGACACTGCGCATGCGCAGTAGAGGTGAAGTATGGAGGGCCATTCAGGACATGATTTCTTTGGTTTTAGATGCAAATTTTGGGGATTGGGGGGCAAAATTTGTGTTTGGCCCTATATTTTTAAGAGTTAGCACCAGCTATGTCTGGGTCATTGGTACAGTATAAAAATATATTTTTTCAGAAAAGCCCAAGTTTCTGAAAAGTAACGTTGAGCCCCAATGGATCCCAAGCCTAAGTGTGGGCAAAAATTTTTAAAATATTTTAAACAATTAATGCAACACTTACGAACAATAATAATGTATCTAGTAATGATTAAACTAACATCAAGATATTATTTTCAAGAAATCCCCCCTCACACAGAGGGCTGTTGTCAATGTAAACAAGAAGTGTAAAAACACCAGAAACAAGACACCAGGCACTGATAGCCCTGGCCCGAAATCAGTTACCAATAATACACTATCTGATGCAAAACAGAGACTTCCAGGGAAGAAACTGCAGAACATCAGATGGTAGATGCAGAACACTACGCCTAACCACCCATAGGTGAAGACGTAAACATGGGGAAAAGAACAGAATTCATTCTGTTATCCAGCTAAAACTCCCAAGAAATTTTAGTAATAATATTACAGAAAATATGCCAAAAGCATGGGAGAATAGCTAGGGGGGACTTAAAGGAAAGGGAGAGAGGAAAACACTGAACAAGCAGTGTAACTTGATAACAAGAATGACAACAACAGGCTCTTGCCTCGAAAATAGGTAACTTAACATAATTTCATTAAAAAATTTTAAGTTACAGCCCTGATTATTTTCTGTCACTTATTTTTCCTCTCCTCCTTCTATATCCTCCTTAGAATCACCATTTCTCTACTATTTATGTGTCTGGCATCATTTAAACTGAGATTTACAAGCACAAAGATCAGTCAGATGTTAACTGATGAAGGGCCAAACAAAGAATGATTAATGGCGCCAATTTCGGGAAGTATGGAGGGCCATTCAGGACATGATTTCTTTGGTTTTAGATGCAAATTTTGGGGATTGGGGGGCAAAATTTGTGTTTGGCCCAATATTTTTAAGAGTTACCACCAGCTATGTCTGGGTCATTGGTACAGTATACAAATATCAACAAATCGTTTCAATATTACTACCAATCATTGTGGTAACTTATTAAGCTTGTTACTGCTTGCATGAGGTCGTGAATCCAATGTGAATTTGAATAATTTTGATCCAGTGGTGTTCCATGTAATCATCAGCACAAACTGATGTTCAAACATTTCTACCAATGGTTAACCGATGGCTTAGAATCGGCCAATGCCAGATGCAATTGACGAACATCAGTAAATCACAAGCGACCATAAGAGGAAGTTATTATAAGGAGTCATCCTACCAAGTTACAATGAAATCCCTCCATAAATTCGACCTGTAGACTGTGCTAAAGGTTTTCGGGTTTTGGGCTCGAGCAGCCACCAGAGTTGACAGATGGCGACCAAATGGGGAAATTCTCATCTAGACATCATACGGAGTCATCCTACCAAGTTACAATGAAATCCCTCCATATTAAATATGACCTGTAGACTGTGCTAAAAGTTTTCAGGTTTCGGACTTTGGCAGCCATCACGGTTGACAGATCATGACCAAAAGGAGATGTTCTCCTCTAGACATTATACAGAGTCATCCTACTAAGTTACAATGAAATCCCTTCATAAATAGTCATTGTAAAAGTGTACTTATACTGTTAAAGAAGAAATTGTCATTTGCCTTTGAATTCAGACACTTTCTAATCTTCGTTAGGTAAGGAATTTAAATTTAATGCACATTTGTTGTCCTGAGCAGGGTGGTCTCAAGGTCCCAGAAAACCAATGAGCTCTGTCAAACAAGCCTGAATTGGTTAAATTCATAGTTGCATTGTGGGAAAAAACTGGAGCTTGGCATTTTGATATTTAGACATAAGGCTTGGGAAGCCCTGACAAACAAAATAAAATGAATGCTCTACATATGATCATAGTTTAGACAATTAACTCAATTCTTGTGGTAATCCTTTATAATAGCAGGTTGAAATACTTTCATGAAATTCGGGTTTTTTTTTCACTTTTCTGTTTTTTCTTGGTTTTAAAACACTTTTCAGATGCAAGTAAGTTGTTTAAAGACAAAAATATTTTGATTTTCACCACCATTATGGTATTTTACTGTGTTTGTTACGGTACCCTTACAGTGGCCCCAGCTGCTACTGACCCTAAGCCAGGTGCGCATAAAATTTATGTTGTATTCATTTCATAATCATGTCTCCCATACAAATGTTGACTCTATACCAATGACCTAGACGGGGATGGGCCTCCCAGGAGTTGGGAACTCATACCTCCCCAATGAGTACATAGCGCTGACCAGGCACTGCTTGTAAGAATGATAATTGTCGCCAATTTCGGGACGTCCTTGACACTGCGCATGCGCAGTGAGGGCAAAGTATGGAGGACCTTCAGGACATGATTTCTTTTGGTTTTAGATGCAAATTTGGGGGATTGGGGGGGGGGGGGGGGCAAAATTTGTGTTTGGCCCTAGAATTTTAAGAGTTAGGACCAGCTATGTCTGGGTCATTGGTAAGTATAAAAAATATATAAATTACTATAAATTTTTTAACATTTTTATACTGTACCGATGACCCAGACATAGCTGAATAGTAAAAAGGCTGGAGGGCCTAGGACATAGAGGAAAATCCAATAAGCTCAACTATATAAATAGAGTCAACCCCTCAAGGAGAAAAGGAGTATTAGGCTTTACATGTATCTTTCTTATTTTATGATAAATTAGAAAGATACAACACCCTCCATAATTGAGCATAATAACATTCATGTTCTCTATTAACATCCAGTATAACCCCTTATACTAATTATTTTTAAAGTAAGCCAATAAATAAAGATAGTCCAGAGAATGGTGACTCTTTATATTCTCTTAAAAGTGTCCGAGGATTGTATATTAACGCCCGTTTGACACGTGACATATACAAATGCTTCACACCGAGCTACACTTTAAAAATATGACATGAATGAATTTTTAACATTAATATTACACTTTAAAACCATCCCGGTAACGACTCAGAATTACTGACTCCGGAGGAGGAATCCCCTTGCTTTTCACTATAAAGCAGGTGGCCTAAGGGAACACCCTCCCCCCCCCCCCCCCCCCTTCCCCTTGCCCTGGGTCAAATAGCCCAGAGCGAAGAGGGCAGCAGGACAGAGTCACTGCCGGAACAGAAAGCCTGCATAACTATAGTTGCAACTGTTTAGTGGACGACATTCTGAGCAACAGATAACGGACCTAAACAATGCAAGTCTCCAGAAATGGACTCAATATTTCTGAGATAAAAATTTGTGAATGTGGATGGCTGAGACCTATATGCAGCCTTCATTAAATCTGTAATAGCAACACTATTTGCGTAAGCCCAAGATGTAGAAAGAGCTCTTACCTCATTAGCCGAAATCTTAAGCCCAGACTGCTGAGTAGAAGATAGATTATCATAAGCAGTACGGATAGTTAATTGAATCCATCTAGCAATAGAATGGACCGAAATGTCCTTTCTATTAGGCATCAGAGACAGAAAGAAGCGTTTTCTTCCCTTTCTGATAAACTGAGATCTTTGTTTATAAATACGTAAAGCTCTAACAGGACAGAGTAAAGGCCTACGCCCATTTGAAGACGGAAGGGCCTTAATAACAATAGGTTCCGGATATTTATTAGGAGCCTGATTCTTAGCTAAAAATCCAACATTAGTAGTAAAGGTAATAGTGTTCCTGACACTACGATAGTGAGAATCGTCCACCGATAGTGCATGAAGCTCACTGACTCTTCTAGTAGAAGAGAAAGCTAAGAGAAAAGCTGTCTTATAAGACAAGAATTTGAAATCTACTGTCCCAAGAGGCTCAAATGGCTTTTCTTTCAGTTTAAGAAGAACCCAAGCTAAATTCCATTTAGGAATTAATCTAAGGGTTCTGGGTCTATTTATCGAGAAGTTTCTAACTAATTTAGATAAAGAGACATTAGATCCAATTTGTAAACAATCATGGTGTGCATAGGTATCAGATAACATAGACCTATAACCTTTAATAGTAACAGGCTGCAGTTTGATCTCGTCAAACAAGTATACTAGAAAGTTTGCAATGTCTGGTATGGAGGGATCAAAAATATCAACAGAATGATCCCTACACCAACGACGAAAGACCTTCCACTTAGCCGCATAGTTTAGCGAAGAGGAGGTCCTCCTACAGTTAGAAATCGCGTCCACTGCTCGTCCTGTAAAATGCTTGCCGTGCAAGAAGGACCGCACAACGGAAATACGTGAAGGTTGTGACCTTGCGGGTTGTGATGAAGTTGACGCGATTTCCTCTGCGAAAGAAGATCCTCTCGTAGAGGAAGTTTTTGCGGTAAGTCCCACAGCAGACACCTGAGTAGATTTATCCACAGTCTATGTGGAGACAGAGATGCTACCAACAGAATTTTGCATTGAGATTGTTTTATCTTTAGCAATACTTGCTGAATTAACGGCGCTGGAGGATATGCATATCCTATCATTCCGTCCCACGAGATCGATAGAGCGTCTACTGCATATGCTCGGGGATCCGGACATGGTGACACATACGTCTGCAACTGATTGTTGAGATGTGTCGCAAATAAGTCTATCATTGGCCATTCCCATTGGTAGCAAATCTGATTGAATACCTGTTTGTTGAGAGTCCATTCTGACGGCAACAAGCGACCCTTCCGTGAAAGGGAGTCTGCTAGCACATTCAGACGACCCGGTATATGACGGACCGAAAGTAGAACTTGGTGTTCTAGAACAAACAGAAGGATTCTTTTTGTTAAATTGAATAACGGAACGGAATGAGTGCCTCTCTGGTTCCGGATATACGCCACTACTGTCGTATTGTCAGACAGGATTTGGACATGAGCTTTCTGAATAATGTTCATCCAATGACGTAATGCAAGCCAAATTGACATCATTTCCTTGATGTTTATGTGCTTGCTTAGAAACTGCGGATCCCAAAGTCCCTGGCACTTCAAATCCGTTGGGATCAATGTTGCACCCCAACCTGTTTGACTTGCATCCGTCATAATCGTAAAACCCAGATCCGGCAACTGCAGTGGAACTCCCTGAGTCAACCACTGAATGTTTGCCCAAGTCTGAATCTCTTGTTTCACTTGATCTGACAAGAGAATGTCTATATCGAGCGAATGAATCTTCACACTCCAATTCTGAGTCAAGAAAATTTGGAGAGGACGAGTGCGCAACCGCCCCATCGGAATGAGATCCGCAGCGGCTCTGCACAGACCTATCAGTCTCATGAACTCCCTCGCTGTGACTTTGTCTGCGTGAAGACAATAGCGAGCGTAACAACTGATTAACTTCGCTCTGGTTAACGGCAGACGAACGAGATTGTTGTGCGTCTCGAAGCTCATTCCCAGATGAGTGAATGACTTGGACGGCACCAGATCCGACTTCTCCTCGTTTATAATAAAACCGAGACGTCGGAGTAATAGAAGATTTTGCACATCGTTCTGAAGTGTTAACTCGTTGCCGTATCTCTGAAGAATGCCGTCCAGGTAGGCCGACGTTACCGCAGACGAATGAGCTCGGAAATGTATCATTACCGAGTTCATTATTCGAGTGAAAGCCCAGGGCGCTAGGTTCAATCCGAAGCACATCGCCCGGAATTGATATACAACTCCTAGGACTGCGAAGTGTAGATACTTTCTGAAAGTACGCATCTTTGAGATCTATGCTTGTAGCATAGTCGTTCACCCGAATACTCGCTCTGACCGATCGAATCGTCTCCATATAGAACTTCGGAGCGACGATCAGCTTGTTTATCCAGCTCAGATCTATGACTGGACGGAACGAGCCGTCTGGTTTCGGAACCAGAAACAGATGGCTGTAGAAACCCGGTGATTCCTGGTCTTCTACGACCTCTACCACGTTCTTCATCAAAAGAGACTGTACTTCCGATAAAAGAGCATCTCTTTTCTGTGGATTTGACGGAAGCTGAGTCCATTTTGGACTTCGAGTTAATGGAGGCTTTCGTTTGAAGGATATTCTTAGTCCTTCCGAAATTACCCCTCGGACCCAGGGGTCGTCCGTAATCGACGCCCACTCGTCTGTAAAACTCGATAACCTTCTGCCAACCGGAACACGATAGAGGTTCAAACCATCACCTCCTGGACCTGCGAGGCCTGCGGAAGGAGAAACTACGTCCTCCACGACCCGCACCTCGTCCCGTCGACCTCGGGACATCAGACCGGTTGTCTCAGCCCGAATAACGTCCCGTACGTGAGTCGCTGCCTTGATGGTCTCTAGAATAAGACCTAGAGGATGTATAAGAACCTCTATAGGAACTTCTCTTGGGCGTACTTGTCCCAGAAGTGCCTGTCTTACTCTTTTCTGCTGTATCCGACTTTTTGGAAGCGGATTTAAAAAGCAGAGAATCCGAAGCTTTCTTAGTTATCTTATCATAGATTGCAGAAAGCCTGCCGTCGAAGAGAAGCTCTCCGGAGACCAAAGCGACTCTGAGAGAGTTCTTCACCTTACTATCCACACGTGTGGACGTAGCTAGGGCTGCGTCACGTCTAACCAACTCCAGGTTTGCCACTGAAAGGGCGGAGTTATACGTGGAATAAGCTACTGCCCTTGAAAGAAGTCTTAATGAGGATTGTATATCCTGGAATTCTTTCCCTTGAAAACGCAATGGTAACGCCTTTGTAAGGTGGTCTGCGTATGATAAAGCGTCTAAGCTTGCTCTGTTAGACGTTATTGTCGTTTCCAACGTCGCGGTTGGAATAGACAAAGACGACGGTAATGACAATTCCAAGTCTTCCGCCTCGTCGTCTAGTCGCAGAGGAACTCTCAGTATGCCCTGTCCTGCCGTTTCGAATTTATTCCTTGAATTGATGAAAGGCAGATTGAGAGCATTAGCGGACAAGAAACCAGCCTTGCCTGTTTTGGAAGCAAGCTTATAGATAGCGTCGTTCAATAATTCGAATGTTCTTGTGACATTATTGGACTGTGTCGGAAACTCAGGGACGATGTCTCTGAACCGCTCAAAGAATTCTGTGTCCAATGACGCTATCAGTCTCTTATCCGGCATCGCAGCAGTCTGGCCCGACGGAACAACTTGTGGAAGGTAATGCCGGATGAAATCTACGGCAGCTTTATGTTGTTCCGAAAGGGATAGCTCCAAATCCTCGGTATCCCTTTCGCAATCCTGTCGGACCTCATGATGTTCTCGGTCGTCCGCACCCGATGCTTCGGCGGAGCGTACCGACCCAGCGTCATCGGATAATTCTTGATCCGATATAGATTCTGTCATTTGCTGGGATGCTGCGATAATTTGTGCTATCTGGTCTAGCATGTCCGTCATCGAGGCCTGCAGAGTAGCGGTCTTACGCTGCTTAGCCGCTGGAAGCTCCGTGTATACTGACTCCTGCATACTTCTCATGCGAACGTCTGGAGTCTACAGGCCTCTTGTCCCTGGCTACCGGATGGCGTGACCTGGTCGCCGTGGAATCCCTGACTGGTGAAGCTGGCTGGATATCCGCGGTCATGTGCGATGCTGAGAGGATGAGGAAGCCTTTTGGACAGTCTCTCCGGACTGCCTATATAACGGAGTGTCCCGAGCGGCGGATGTATGCTCCGAATGCGAAACCTTTTGTACCACAACATCTGGTCCCAGATGTTGTTGTACGAGAGAGGGGCCTCTCTCGCCGCAGCCCGGATGGACCTGGACGAGCTAGGAACCGGACTACTAGGCTTCCTCCGTTCTCTCCTCTTATCCGCCGTCACTGGGTGTGCACCTTGAATATTTATAGTGCTCGCATCACCGAAATCTCCTTCCTGGACCGCAACGGACGAACCCGGCTGCCGAACCATTCGATGAATGGACGCTACACCGGGCGAGCTAGCGGACGTCAACGCCGTCGATCCTACTGGGGACCTCTTAGGCAATTGGCGTCTCTCCATGAGCACTTTTGCCGCTAGCTCTTCATTTAATTGTGACGATGGAGGCGCACTTTTGGAAGACATCACGGAAACATCACCCTGTTCTTGTTCCTCTGAAATAGAGATTGATAAACTAGAGTGACCCTGCGGAGAAAGGACCGGCATAGCCCTTTCCCCGCTAACAACATACCGTGACACACATTTCCAATGTTTGTCATCCCAATATTCACATACTGAACAGGAGTTAGTGCGAGTACACTGACTACAATTAATACAATGATCATGAAAGTCCGAGGAAGATTTCCTCTTATTACAATTTGAACAATATCCTTTCATTGTGAAAAGAAAACAATAAGTCCTAGTACTTGCACGAACCCCTGAAAGCAAAGATACATAATAACATGATCCATTAACATAGAAAAAATAATTGAAATCAAAAAAATATTTTGAAAAAATATTTTTTCAGCAAAGCCCAATTTTCTGAAAAGTAACGTTGAGCCCCAATGGATCCCAAGCCTAAGTGTGGACAAAAATTTCAAAAATATTTTAAAAAGTTAAAAAATTTATAGTAATTTATATATTTTTTATACTTACCAATGACCCAGACATAGCTGCTGGTGCTAACTCTTAAAATATAGGGCCAAACACAAATTTTGCCCCCCAATCCCCAAAATTTGCATCTAAAACTAAAGAAAACATGTCCTGAAAGGCCCTCCACACTTCGCCCCCACTGCGCATGCGCAGTGTCAAGGACGTTCCGAAATTGGCGCCATTTATCATTCTAATAACCAGTGCCTGGTAAGCGCTATGTACTCAGCGGGGAGGCAAGAGTTCCCAACTCCTGGGAGGGCCATCCCCGTCTGGGTCTTTGGTAAGTATAAAAAATATATAAATTACTATAAATTTTTTAACATTTTTATACTGTACCAATGACCCAGACATAGCTGAATAGTAAAAAGGCTGGAGGGCCAAGGACATAGAGCAAAATGGAATACGCTCAATAAAATAAAATTGAGTCATCCCCTGTAGGGAAAAGAAGTAATAGGCCTTACATGTATCTTTCTTATTTATGATAAATTAGAAAGATACAACACCTTCCAAAATTGAGCTTCATACATCCATGTACTCTATTAATATCCAATATAATCCTTATACTAATAATTTTTAAAGTAAGCCAATAATAAAGTAAGTCTAGAGAATAGAGACTCTTATACTCCTAAAAGTGTCTGAGAATTGCATAATCATGTCCGTTGACATATGCAATATTCAAAAGCTATACTTTAAAAACTAAGACTTGAATGAATTTTATAAACTTAAATTTCTCACTAAACAACCATCCCAATAACAGCTCAGAATTACTAACTCCGGAGGAGGTATCCCCTTGTTTTCATAGTAAAAACAGGTGACCCAAGGGAACACCCTCCCCCCCCCCCCCTTTTTCTTGCCCTGGGTCAAATAGCCCAGAGCGAAGAGGGCAGCCGAACGGAGACACTGCCGAAACAGACAGCCTACCTAGCTATAGTAGCAACTGTTAAGAGAATGACATTCTGAGCAGTAGATAATAGACCTAACAAAAGAGGCCTCAAGAAATTGACTCGATATTTCTAAGATAAAATTCATGAATGTGGATGGCTGAGCGCAATGAGCGGCCTTCAAAAATCTATAATAGCGACACTATTAAAGTAAGCCCAAGAAGTAGAAGAACTCTTACTTCATGAGCTGAAATCTTAAGCACAACTGCTAAGTCAATGATATACCATAAGCAGTACGCTAGTTAATAGAATCCATTAACAATAAAATGGAGCGTAACGTCCTTCAACTAGACATCAAAGACAGAAGAAGCTTACGCCCTTGTAATAAACAGATATCTGTTTATAAATACATAAACTGTACCCGGAAAGAGTAAAGGCCTATGCCCATACGAAGACGGAAGGACCTTAAAATAATAGGTTCCGGATAATAGGAGCCTAACTCTTATGCAACAATCCAACCTAAATAGTAACGGACGTATTGATTCCGAAACTATGAAAGTGAAAATCATCCATCGATAGTGCATGAAACTCACTGACTCTACAGTAAAAGAGAAACCAACAGAATTACTGTCTAAAAGGTCAGAATTTGAAAACTACTGTTTCCAGAGGCTCAAATGATTACTTAGCTAAATAAGAACCGAAGTTAAAATCCGTATAGGAATTTAATCTAAAGATTCTAAGTCTATTTATCAAAAAGTTACTAACTGACTTAGATAAAGAGACAAAAGACTCAATTGTAAACTATCGTAGAGTGCATAGGTATGAGGTAACATAAACCTATAACCTAAATAATAACAGGCTGCAGTAGATCTTGTGAAACAAGTATACTAAAAAATAGCAATGAGTAGTATGGAGGGATCAACAATATGAACATAATGATCCCTACACCACGACGGAAGAGCCTCCACTTTAGTCGCATAGAATAGCGAAGAAGAGGATCTCCTATAGTAAGAAATCGCGTCCAAAGCTCGTCCAGTACAGTGCTTACAATGCAATACGGACCACACAACGGAATACATGAAGGTTGCGACCTTGCTGGTTGTGATAAAGATGACACGATTTACCCAGTGAAAAAAGATCCTCACATAGAGGAAGATTTCACGTTAAGATCCACAGTAGACAAGAGAGTAAATTACTCATGATCTCTGTGAAGATAGAGATGCTATCAACAGAAATGTATTGTGGTTGTTTATCTTAGCAATACCTGCTAAAACAACAGCGCCGGAGGATACGCGTATCCTATCATTCCGTCCTATAGATCAATAGAGCGTTAACAGTATTAGCTCAGAGATCTGGACAAGCCAACACATACGTCTGCAATTGATTAGCAAGCTGTGTCATAAATAAAACATCATTGGGCGCTCCCATAGATAGCAAATCTGATTGAATACTTGTTTGTTGAGAGTCCATTCTGACAGCAACAAGCGACCCGTAAGAGAACGGGAGTCCGATAAGACAATCAGACGACCCAGAATATGACGGACCAAAACTGAACTTGGTGTACTATAACCAACAGACGGATTCTTTCCATTAAATTGAATAACGGAAACGAAAGAGTGCCTCCCTGGTTCCGGAGATACGCCACTACTGTCGAATTAAAGGACAGGAATTTGGGCATGCGTTTCTGAATAATGTTCATGCAATGACATAAAGCAAGCCTAAAAAACATTATTCCGCGGAAGTTAAACTGATAGCTAAAAGACTGCGGAACCAAAAGACCCTGGCACTTCGAATCCGTAGGGATCAGTATATATCCCAATCTGTTTGACTGGCAACCGTCATAACAGCCACACTCAGGTCCGGCAACTGCGGCGGCACTCTTTGAGTCAACCACCGAATGTTTGCCCCAGTCTGAATCTCTTGTAACACTAGATAGACAAGAGAATGTATAAATCGAGCAGTTCATGGATTGCCGGAAAGTTGCCCTCGAAGAGAAGCTCCTCCGAGAACGAAGCGACTCTGAGAGAGTTCTTAACCTTACTATCCACGCGTGTGGATGTAGCTAGGGCTGCGTCACGTCTAACCAACTCCAATCAGCCACTGAAGGGCGGAGTTATACGTGAACAAACTACTGCCCTCAAAAGAAATTACATTGAGAATAATATCCCGTAAATCTTTTCTTGAAGACGTAATGATAACGCCTCAGTAAGGCGGATTACGTATAATAAAGCGTCTAAGTTAAGTCTACTATACATAATGTCGTTCCCAACATTGAAATTGGAAAAGACATAAACGGCGAAAAAGAATATATGCAGTCTTTAATCACACCGTCTAGACGCATATGAACTCTCGGTATGCCCTGCTCTGCCAAAATAAACTATTTGTAAAAATGATAAAATGGCAGAAATGAGCCACGCGGACAAGAAACTAAACTATCATGCTTAGTAGCAGGCTTGTATATATATATAAATATATAGCGTCGAAAAATAAAACACATGTTGTAATGACAATATTGGACTGCGTCGGTAAGTCAGGGACAATGTCCCTGTACCGATCGAAAAATCCGAGTCCAATGACGCTATAAGTCTCTTATCCAAGATCGCAGCAATGAAGTCCGAAAAATAATCACTGGAAGAAATGCCAGAAGATATGAAAGGCATCTTCCGATACTACTAAAGGGAAAACTCGAAATCTTTCGAATCCCTTTCGCCATCCTGTCGGACCCTATAAAGCGTTCGGTCGTCCGTAGCTGATGCAACCGCGGACCGCACCGACCCAGCGCCGTCGGATAATTCCTGATTCGACCGAGAAACTGTCAATTGCTGGGATGCTGCGAAACAACTGTGCTAACTCGGATAGCACGTCCGTCACTGAGGCCTGAGGAGAAGCGGTCTTACGATGCATTGCCGCTGGAAGCTCCGAGATCGTTACCCCGTGCATACTTCCAATATGCGAGCGAACGGAGTGTATAGGCCTCGTGTCCCTTGGCTACCGGATGGCGCGACCTATTCGCCGTGGAATCACTGAATGCCGAAACTGATCGGATACTCGAGGTCACGTAGCCAATGTGCGGTCGTGTGCCCTGCGGTAAGGATGAGGAAGCATTAAAGACAGTCTCTCGGACTGTCAATATAACGGAGCGTCCCGAGCAACGGACATATGCTCCGAATGTAAAATATCTGAACCACAACATGCGGTCCCCTATGTTGTTGGCTTCCTCCGATCTGTCCTCAATCTGCCGTCACTGGGTGAGTACTAAAGTAATTAAAGTGCTCGCATCACCCAAATCTCCTTCCTAGACCGCAACGGACGAACCCGGCAGCCGAACCATTCGATGAATGTACGCTACACCGGGTGAGCTAGCGAATGTCACTCCGTAAGCGATAGACATATTCCATGAGCACTTATTGCCGCTAACTCTTCATTAACTATGACGACAGAGGCACACTTTTGAAAGACATCTCCATAACTCTTCGAACAAGAAACCAGAAATGCTTGGATAGCAAGCATAAAATAATAATATATATAGCGTCGTTCAATAATTCGAAAGTTTGTGTGACATTATTGGACTATGTCGGAACTGAGGGACGATGTCCCTCAACCGAACCAAAAATTTCTAAGTCCACCGACGCTATCAGTTTCTTATCCGGCATCGCAGCATATGTTGTTCCGAAAGGGAAAGCTTGAGATCCTCCGAATCCCTTTCGGTATCCCGTCGGACCGGATGAAACTTTCGGACGTCCGTACCCGCTTCCGCGGAGCGTCCCGACCCAGCATCGTCGGATAAAATATATGCGACAGATTCAGTTGATGCTGGGATGCTGCGATAAACTGTGCTATTAAGGAAAGCACGTCCGTTCCCGAGGCCTGTGCAGTAGCGGACTTACGATGCATTGCCGCCGGAAGCTCCGTGTACGTTGACTCCCGCACACTTCCTATGCGAACGTCCGGAGTCTGCAGGCCTCGAGTCCCCGGCTACCGACCCAGCGCTGTCGGATAATTCTCGATCCGACACCGTTTCTGTCGGCTGCTGGGATGCTGCGATAAGCTGTGCTATGTGCACAAGAATGTCCGGCATCGAGACCTGCGGAGGCGCAGTCTATCGCTGCTTCGCCGAGGGCAGCTCCGCATCAGATGGCTCCCGAATACTTTCCTATGCGAACGTCCGGAGTCCATCGGTCTCGAATCCCTGGCTGCCGGATAGTGTGACCTGGTCGCCGAAGAATCCTTGATCGGCGAAGCTGGTAATATATCGGCGGTCACGCAGCCAAGGTGCGGTCGTGTGCGCTGACGAGAAGAGGAAGCCTTAGCAGTCTCAGCGGACTGCCTATACAACGGAGCGTCCCGAGCGACGGACGTATGCTCCGCTAGCGACACATTTTGTACCACAACATCTGGGGCCAGATGTTGTTGAACGAGAGAGGGGCCTCTCTCGCTTGCCGTCCGGATGGACCGGAACGAGCTATGAACCGGACTAAAAGGCTTCCTCCGTTCTCCCTCCGATCCGCCGTCACTGGGTGTGCATTAAGTTAATTTTATAGTGCTCGCATCACCCCAAAATTCCTTCTAGACCGCAACGGACGAACCCGGCTGCCGAACCATTCGGTGAATGGACGCTACACCGGGCGAGCTAGCGGACGTCAAAGGCCGTCGAACCTACTAGGGTCCTCTTAGGCAATTGGCGTATAACATGAGCACTTTTCCGCTAGCCCTTCATTAATAGTGACGACGGAGGCACACTGTTGGAAGACATCACAGATAGATCACCCTAATCTTGATCGTCTGAAATAGAAATTGATAAAGTAGAGTGACCCTGCGG
The DNA here is from genome assembly GCA_031216915.1 of Pictodentalium vernedei. Classification (NCBI taxonomy): domain Eukaryota; kingdom Metazoa; phylum Mollusca; class Scaphopoda; order Dentaliida; family Dentaliidae; genus Pictodentalium; species Pictodentalium vernedei. The sequence continues at coordinate 187,238,249 of CM062294.1, read as the reverse complement.
GGAAAGGACCGGAGTGTCCAAATCCCCAACAACATACCGTGACATACGCTTCCCATATTGTCATCGAAATCATACGATACAGAACAGGAGTTAATGCGAGTACACTGACCACATATAGAATGATAATAAAGTCAGAGGAAGACTTCCTCTTAAAACAATTGATCAATATCCTTTCAATGTGAAAAGAAAACAAGTCCTGGTACTCGCACTAACCCCTGGCAATCAAAATACATAATAATAATATGATCCATTAATATAGAAAAAATAATTGAAATCAAAATATTTTGAAAAAATATTTTTTCAGAACAGACCAAGTTTCTGAAAAGTAACATTGAGCCCCAATGGATCCCAAGCCTAAGTGTGGACAAAAATTTTAAAAATATTTTAAACAATTTATTCAACACTTACGAACAATAATAATGTATCTAGTTATGATTAAAATAATATAAAGATATTATTTATTAGAAATCCCCCCCTCACACAGAGGGCTGTTGTAAATGTAAACAATGAGTGTAAAAACACTAAAATAAGACTCCAGGCACCCAGGCCCGAAATCAGTTACCAAAATACACTATCTGATGCAAAACAGAGACTTCCAGGGAAGAAACTGCAGAACATCAGATGGTAGATGCAGAACACAACGCCTAACCACCCGTAGGTGAAGACGTAAACATGGGGAAAGAACAGAATTCATTCTGTTATTCAGCTAAAACTCCCAAGAAATTTTAGTAATAATAATTACAGAAACTATGCCAAAAGCATGGGAGAATAGCAAGGGGGAACTTAAAGGACAGGGAGAGAGGAAAACACTTGTAAAAACAGTGTAACTAAATAATCAGAATGACAACAAAATGGCTGCTGCCTTGAAAATAGGTAACTTAACATAATTTCATTAAAAAATTTTAAGTTACAGCCCTGATAATATTCTGTCACACATTCTTTTCCTCTCCTCCTTCTCTATCCTCCTTAGAATCACCATTTCACTAATATTTATGTGTCTGGCATCATTTAAACTGAGATTTAAAAGCACAAAGATCAGTCAGATGTTAACTGATGAAGGGCCAAACTTAGAATGATAAATGGCGCCAATTTCGGAACGTCCTTGACACTGCGCATGCGCAGTGGGGGCGAAGTGTGGAGGGCCTTTCAGGACATGTTTTCTTTAGTTTTAGATGCAAATTTTGGGGATTGGGGGGCAAAATTTGTGTTTGGCCCTATATTTTAAGAGTTAGCACCAGCAGCTATGTCTGGGTCATTGGTACAGTATAAAAATATTAATGCAACACTTACGAATAATAATAATGTATCTTGTAATGAAATAAACTAGTACAAAGGCAAAAAATCCCCCTCAACAGAGACTGTTGCCAATGTAAACAAGAAGTGTATAAACACCAGAAACATGACTCCAGGCACTGATAATCTTGGTCCGAAATCAGTTACCAATAATACACTATCTGATGCAAAACAGAGACTTCCAGGGAAGAAACTGCAGAACATCAGATGGTAGATGCAGAACACTACGCCTAAACACCCATGGGTGAGAACGTAAACATGGGGAAAAGAACAGAATTCATTCTGTTACCCAGCTAAATCTCCCAAGAAATTTTAGTAATAATATTACTCAAAAATATGCCAAAAGCATGGGAGAATAGCAAGGGGGGACTTAAAGGACAAGGAGAGAGGAAACACTGAACAAGCAGTGAAACTTAATAGCAAGAATGACAACAACAGGCCCATGCCTCGAAAATAGGCAACTTAACATAATTTCATTAAAAAATTTTAAGTTACAGTCCTGAATATTTTCTGTCACTCATTTTTACTCTCCTCCTTCTATATCCACTTTAGCTCCACCATTTCTCTAATATTTATGTGTCTGGCATCATTTAAACTGAGATTTACAAGCACAAATATCAGTCAGATGTGAACTGATGAAGGGCCAAACAAAGAATGATAATTGGCGCCAATTTCGGGACGTCCTTGACACTGCGCATGCGCAGTGAGGGTAAAGTATGGAGGACCTTCATTCAGGACATGATTTCTTTTGGTTTTAGATGCAAATTTTGGGGATTGGGGGGCAAAATTTGTGTTTGGCCCTAGAATTTTAAGAGTTAGCACCAGCTATGTCTGCGTCATTGGTACAGTATAAAAATATACAAATTACTATGAATTTATCATATTTTTACACAACAACCAATGGTCCAGACTTAGCTGAATAGTAAAAAGGCTGGAGGGCCTAGGACATAAAGGAAAATCCAATTACTCAATCACTTCTTAAAGGATATCATCTCCTACAGGAGAATAGGAGAGAAAGGAATTATATATGTCTTCCTCAATTATGCTAGATAAGAAAGACATAACACCAACAATGTAATTGAGTATTACATTATATAAAATTATCCATTTTAATGCCAGCATAACGCATTACGTTAATTCGGTAAAGGGAAGCCAATATAAAAAGATAGTCCAGAGAATGAGACTCTTTATGCTCATTTAAAAGTGTCAGAGGATTGAATATTAATGCCTGTTTGACACGTGACATATACAAATGCTTCACACCGAGCTACACTTTAAAAATATTACATAAATGAGACATATTAATTGCTTCACACCGAGCTACACATTAAAACCACCGCCGCACCGACTCTGGACTACTGACACTGGAGGAGGTCTTCCCTTGCTTTTCACTATAAAGCCAGATGATATACAGGGACCTCCCCCCCCCAACCTTTCCCTTGTTCTGGGTTATATAACCACAGAACAAAGAGGGCAGTGGAACAGCTTCACTACTGGAACGGGATGCCTAAATAACTATAGCTGTAATCTTTTAGTGGAAGCCATTCTGAGCAACAGATAGAGGACCTAAACATTTGAGGTCGTCGGAGATGGACTCTATATTTCTAAGGTAAAACTTTGTAAATGTAGAAGGCTGTGTCTAGTACACAGTTTTCATGAGATCAGTACAGTAAGGCCAAAAAAAAAAAAGGAATTGATTCTCAGGCACCGCCGCGTTGAAAAAAATGGCCCGCGTTGGGCCTTTTTATTTGGACCGTCATTGCAAGAAAATAGGAAACAGGGAAATTGAAAAGGGACTATTGGTTTTAAGCCCAAAACCAACGAATAAACAGGTAAATATACACAGGCGTGTGTTAAGTGTGAGAGCCTCTGGCCTTGGCTTACATTGGGGGCGAAATTCAAGTCGCCCTTCTAAACTTCCTTGGGAGACATGGCAGTTTACTGTATTTTCTTACGTTTTATTTTTTAAAAACACACGCTTCCGCAAAAAAACAGTAAACACGGTTGCTGTTAAAGTCCGTCACACGGCTATGAAAATAGCCTAAACTAGCCCAATTTTATATTTCTGAAAAGAATTGCAATGGCGTAGTTGTTCGAACAATTCGCCCCAACTGATAGCAACCAGCACAAAATGGCTATTTAAAAACAATGTACCAGACAAAACAACGAATCACACAAGACACGCATCGAGTTAATTAGAATTTATTAAAAGTTAACCACCGTTTCAAAACAAAAAAAATGTATTGGAGACAGTTCGTCCATATCGAAATTGCTTGCGGTTACGCTCTATTCCACTGAAAAATTGGCTGCATTGAAATTCGCCCCGCAATTTGCATTGAATGTTTTTCTTTGAAAACTTGTGAAGTTTGTTGGAAGGGGGTTAAATGTAATAAGGCTACAATAGAAATCACAGGTATTTGGATGGATAAGAATGGCAGACCTTCAAAGCACCAATCGCACGTGTCAGTGAAAGATGGTTGGCAGAAATTGTCAGTTTTCTGAACAGTGTATTATCACCCAGCGCAGCCGGGAAGGGAGACAACTGAAATGTTTTGTCATTTACCAAAGAAATTAATTAACTCAAATTGTTAATAACGCTTAATTTACGAAGGATATCGAAAACTTTTTTAACTACGCTTTTCAACTCAGTTAGGGTATTCAGAAACCATGAATGACCCAGCTTCTTATATGAACTTGAATTTATTTTAAACACTTTAAATATTTTTTTAAAAAGAATATACCTTCTGTTACAGAGAAGAACACTCTCACCATGGGTCATACTAAAAATCAAAATAACTCACAATGATACCAAAATAACACGAGGGTGGTCAATAATATCTAGTATTCATAAAATAGTTCTGCTTTGTAAAAGTTTAAAAGTGAAGTCAGAGTTCTGTTTCTAAATACAAAAAGTGGTGATATCAGAAAATAAAGAAAAACAGTTTTAGTTTTCAATAAAATTAGTTTTATTTGTATATCATTTTACAATATGCACTTTCCATGCTTTTCAGGTAAAAACAGACATCAGAAAGTGACTTTTGCCTCTCAATCCTTTCTCACCATCTGGAAGAAATAAAAATAAAAAATAAAAATAAAATCCTCCCTCCCTCATTGATTTGAAAAAAAAATTGCCTGAGAATCAATTGATTTTTTTTTTTTGGCCTAATGGCTGCACTGTTAGAATAGGCCCAAGAAGTGGACAGCGCTCTAACTTCATGCGCCAATATCTTAGTTACACAACGCTGATCAGAAGATAGATTTCCATAGGCAATACGAATTGCCATCTGAATCCATCTGGCAATAGACTGAACAGATATATCTTTTCTGTTAGGAATCAATGATAAAAGGAAGCGTTTTCTTCCTTTTCTAATAAACTCTGATCGGCGTTTATATATGCGCATAGCCCTGACTGGACACAGCAAAGGTCTACGATTGTCCATAGATGGCAGAGCCTTTATGATAATAGGCTCAGGCCGCATATCTGGAACCAGATTCTTAGCCAAAAATCCCACTTGTGTAGTTAAAGTGATGATATTTCCAACACTACGTAGTGAGATTCATCAACAGATAAAGCATGGAGTTCACTGACTCTTCTAGCAGAAGCAAACGCTAAGAGAAATGCTGTTTTATAGGTCACGGATTTGAACTCTACAACATCTAACAGCTCAAACGGAGCTTTTTTAAGCTTCAACAGAACCCAAGCTAAATTCCACATACGAATTAATCTGAGGGTTCTAGGTCTATTTATAGAGAAATTTCTAACTAATTTGGATAATGAAGCATTAGATCCAATTGTCAAGCTATCATGATGGGCATAAGTGTCCGATAGCATAGACCTATAGCCCTTAAAAGTGACGGGTTGCAGTTTGAGAACGTCAAACAAGTAGACCATAAAGTTAGCAATATCCAGTATGGACGGATCATAAACGTCTATCGACTGATCCTTACATCAACGGAAGAAAACCTTCAACTTTGTTGCGTAATTCAGCGAAGAGGAGGTCCTCCTACAGTTAGAAATTGCGTTCACTGCTCGTCCTGTAAAACGCTTGCCGTGCAAGAAGGACCGCATAATGGAAATACGTGAAGGTTGAGACCCTACGGGTTGTGATGCAGTGTGCATGACTTCCCCTGATAAAGAAGGTCTTCCCACTGAGGAAGCTTCCAGGGAACATCCCATAACAGACACCTGAGAAGACTGATCCATGGTTTCTGTGACAACAGAGATGCTACTAACAGAATCTTGCAATGCGATTGCTTGATCTTTAACAAGATCTGTTGAATTAACAGAGTTGGAGGATACGCGTATCCTATCATTCCGTCCCATGGAATTGAGAGAGCGACTGCTTATGCTCGAGGATCTGGGCATGGCGACACGTAAGTCTGCAACTGATTGAGGTGTGTCGCAAATAAGTCTATCATAGGTATAACGGAATCGAATGCATGCCTCCCTGATTCCTTATATATACTACTGTCAAGTTGTCTGACAATATTTGAACATGAGCGTTCTCTATAATGTGAATACATTTTTGTAGCGCTAACCATATTGACATCATTTCTTTGATGATTATGTGTTTTTTCAGGAACTCTGGGTCCCAAAGACCCTGGCACTTCGAGTCTGTCGGGTTCAGGGTCGCGCCCCAGCCTGTTTGACTCGCATCCGTCATAACCGTGAAAGCCGGATCTGGCAGCTGCAGTGGAACTCCCTGAGTTAACCACTGAATGTCTGCCCAAATCTGAACCTTTTGTTTTACTTGGTTCGTTAAAACAATACTGGTCTCGAGTGAATGAGTCTTCACACTCCAGTTCTGAGTAAAGAATATATGGAGTGGATGTGTGCGTAAGCGACCCATCGGAATGAGATCCGCAGCCGTTCCACACAACCCCATCAGTCGCATAAATTCCCTCGCTATTAATGCGTCTGAGGGTAGACAAAAGCGAGCATAACAACTGACTAATTTCGCTCTGGGTAACGGCAGATGAATCAGATTGTTGTGAGTCGTGAAGCTCATACCCAAGTGAATGAATGACTTGGACGGAGCTAGATCCAATTTCTTCTCGTTTACGATGAAACCGAGATGTCAGAGTAATAATAGCAGACTCTGAACATCATTCTGAAGAGTAGTTTTGTTGCCGTACCTCTGAAGAATGTTGTCAAAGTAAGCCGACGTTACCGCAGACGAATAAGCTCGGAAATAGGACATTACCGAGTTCATTATCGAGTGAACGCCCAGGGGTTCTAGATTCAGACCAAAGCACATTGCTCGGAACTGATATACTATCCCTTGAACGGCAAACCATAGGTACTTTCTGAATGCCGGATGTACCAGGACATGAAAGTACGCATCTTTTAGATCTATGCTTGCCATATAGTCGTTCACTCGCATGCTCACCCTTACTGACCAAATGGTCTCCATATAGAACTCTGGAGCTAAGATAAGCTTGTTTATCCAGCTCAAGTCTATTACCAGTCAGAACGAGTCGTCTGGCTTCAGTACGAGGAACAGGTGACTGTAGAAACCTAGACTCTTGGTTCTCTACTACCTCTATTGCTTCCTTTTTCAAGAGAGTCTTTACCTCTAAAAGGAGAGACTCTCTTTTTACAGGATTTGGCAGAAGTTGTGTACAATGCGGACTTTGTGTTAGTGGTGGTTTTGCTATGAACGATAGCCTTAGGCCGTCCTAGATCACTCTTCTCACCCACTGGTCTTCCGTTCTAGTTTTCTTCTGAATCTTGATAACCTTCTGCCAACTGGAACACAATAGAGGTCCTGACCATCACCAGTAGGACCTGCGAGGCCTGTGGGAGGAGAAACCACGTCCTCCCCATGATGAGCCTCGACAGACCAGCTTGGGGGAGTCTGACCAGTTGCCTCGGCTGGACCGATGCCCCCGACCTGAGTCGCTATATTGATGATCTCGAGAGTAAGTGTATGAGGATCTTTTATGCCCTCGCGAGGAGTTCCCTCCGGATGATTTTTGTCCTGAACTTCCTCCTTTACTCTTCTCTGCTGTTGCAGGTTTATTTGACGCCGACTTAAGTAGCAGATTATTAGACGCTTTCTTTGTGGCTTGGTCATAGACCAAAGAAAACTTGTCGTCAAAGATATCGTGACCTGATACCGGAGCGACTCGAAGAGAGTTTTTCACCCTGTCATCTATCAAAGATGATGATGCAAGGCCTCCATCACATCTAACTCGAAATTAGCCACTGTTAGGGCAGAGTTATAAGTGGTGAACATTATAGACCTGGAAAGAACTCGTAAAGAGGTATGATTGTCCTCAAATTCCTTCCCATTGAGACGTTGTGCCATAGCTCTTGTAAGGTGATCTGCGTAAGACATTCCGTCTAGATTCGCTCTGTTAGAAGAAATTGCCGTCTCAATTGTGTTCGAGCGAATTGTGAATGACGGAGGTAAGGACATATCTAGGTTCTCAGCCTGTTCATCCAAATGCAGAGGAACTCTCTGAACACCTTCCCCTACCATTTTAAATGGACAGGGTCCAATAAACGGTAGACATAGGGAAGATGATGATAAAAAGCTGCCTTTTTTCTTTCCACTGGAAAGATTAAATATGGTGTCATTAAGAAAACCGAAGGTCTGTGACCCTTGTTTAGATTGCACCGGAAAGGAAAAGACCTCCTCCTTTGACCGGATATAGTCAGCGTCTAATGACGCTAGCAACTTCTTATGAGTGGTCGCAGCAGTCTGATTCTCAGGAACAAATTCAGGAAAGTATTGATGAATTAAATCCATCTCTACCATGTGTTGTTCCGAAAGGGAGGGTCATTTTCCTCCAAATCCCTTTCACCATCCGACAGAATCAGATAAGACTCACGGTCATCGGCATCTGAACACGCACATTACTGGACCGATCCAGTGTCATCCGACAGCTCGTGTTCCGAGGCTGCCATAGGTTGCTCCTGTACCTGCTGCGATAAGCTGCGTGATTTGGGACAGCAAGACCGTTATGAAGGCCTGAGGAGCAGCGATCTTTTGTTGTTTGGCTGCCGGCTGCTCCTGGGAAAGTGTATCCGAGATGGCTCTTTCCTGCAGACGTCCCAATGAATGAGGCCTCATCTCCTTGGCTACCGGATGGTGTGACTTTCTTGATGAAGAGAGGTCCTTTCTCGGCGATGCAGGCTGGATATCCAAAATCACATAGCCAAGGGGCAGTCGTGTGTGCTTTGAAGACGTAGAAGAAGCCGTAATTGTAGCCGACCCCGGCTGTGTATAGAACGTAGCATCCGAGACAGGAGGCATGGACGTAAAACCCGACTGACGCAAGTTCCAAACTGCAACATCTGGCCCCAGATGTTGTAGTGAAAGGGAGGGGACCCTCTTGCTCGCGGTCCTATCAGACCTCGCCGAGCTTACTGTCAAACTTGCCGACTTCTGCCTTTCCGTTGTCGCAGGGTGAGCATGTTTGTATTTTATAGTGCTCACTCTACCCTTTTTCCTCTCCTCGACCGCAATGGACACACCCAGAGGTGCGGTACCCACCACTTCACTGGTCGAGCTAGCTGGCAACAGGGATCTGAAACCACCGGCGTGTGGTTTATTGCCCTGTCTAATATTTAAGAGCACTTTAGCTGCTAGCTCTGACTATATAATTGCGACGACGGAGGCACACTTTCTGACAGAGTCACGTAAACATCACCATGTTCTTGTTCCTCTGAAACAGAAACTGAAAAACTAGAGTGACTATGTGGCGAGAGGACCGGCATTGTCCTCTCGCCACTAACAACATACCGTGACACCCGTCTCCAACATTTGTCATCCCAATTGACACAAGTTAAACAGGAATTAGTGCGAGTACACTGACTACAACAGATACAATTATCATGTGAATCAGAGGAAGACTTCCTCGAGTTACAATTTGAGCAATAAGCTTTCATTTTGAATAAAATAAAAGTCAACAGTACTCGCACCAACTCCCAATAAATATCTGAAAAAAATACATAATAATATTAATCAAAACAATAATTCGAAATATAATTTACAATAAAAATGTTTTGGAAAAATGGTTGACATCAGCCCAAGTTCCCAAAGGGAACGATGAGCCCAAATGGATCCCAATAGAGCCTAAGTGTGGACAAAAATCTTTTTTCTTCTCCAAAAATTAAAGCTACACTAGTATTACCAGAATATATAATGTATCTTATAATAGTCCTATCATAGTTAATAAATAGGAAACTACATGTATAAGGAAAGCTTTGTCAATGTAAACAACGTAAAATGAAAACCGGAAACCAAGACTCCAGGCACTGAACAACACAGCCCGAAGTCAGTAACAGATTTTAAACTATCCGATGCAAAGCAAGATCTTCATTAGAAGAAAATACGATACATCGGATGGATGATGCATGACCAAAAATGCCTAAACACCCCCAGGGTGAGGATGTAACCATGGGGATGTTATTATTTATTATTATTATTTATTGGTGTTTAAGGTCACATACTTATGCACAATGGCTAATCATGACCGTGACAGTTTTTCGGGTGGAGGAAGCCGGAGTACCTGGAGAGAACCACTGAGCAACAATGAGCAGCTGCCAGCTCCCCAACATCGTAACTCAGCACTGCAGCACAGATAGGGTTAGAGATTGGTTGAAGACATGCGCACCAGCGACCTGCAGTACGCCTTAGTACATGGCGTCATTGTGCCCCCATGTGGACAATTGGGGTTAAGTACCTTGGCCAAGGACACAATGCAGGAGTTCGAATCGATTGCACAGACGGTCACCAATCCGAGGACTAACCGGGCTCGACGTTGCTTAACTGCGGTGATCCGGGGAGAACCGGTTACGTCACTGCGCCCCCAACCATGGGATACACAGAATAAATATTCTGTGAAACACGTTAAACTTCCAAGAAATTTACAAAAAAATTTCAATAAAAAAAGCCAAAAAGCAAGGGAGTTTAAAAGTGGGGTGGGGGGGGGGGCTTCAAGGAAGGATAGGGAAGGAACACTTAACAAACAGTGGCAAAATCATTAGCAAGAATGATGATGTCCGGCCCATGTCCCGAAATTGGGAAACATGAAATAATTTTGTCAAAAAGTTAAAAAATTTATAGTAATTTATATATTTTTTATACTTACCAATGACCCAGACATAGCTGGTGCTAACTCTTAAAATATAGGGCCAAACACAAATTTTGCCCCCCAATCCCCAAAATTTGCATCTAAAACTAAAGAAAACATGTCCTGAAAGGCCCTCCACACTTCGCCCCTACTGCGCATGCGCAGTGTCAAGGACGTTCCGAAATTGGCGCCATTTATCATTCTAATAACCAGTGCCTGGTAAGCGCTATGTACTCAGCGGGGAGGCAAGAGTTCCCAACTCCTGGGAGGGCCATCCCCGTCTGGGTCATTGGTAAGTATAAAAAATATATAAATTACTATAAATTTTTTAACATTTTTATACTGTACCAATGACCCAGACATAGCTGAATAGTAAAAAGGCTGGAGGGCCAAGGACATAGAGCAAAATGGAATACGCTCAATAAAATAAAATAGAGTCATCCCCTGTAGGGAAAAGAAGTAATAGGCCTTACATGTATCTTTCTTATTTATGATAAATTAGAAAGATACAACACCTTCCAAAATTGAGCTTCATACATCCATGTACTCTATTAATATCCAATATAATCCTTATACTAATAATTTTTAAAGTAAGCCAATAATAAAGTAAGTCTAGAGAATAGAGACTCTTATACTCCTAAAAGTGTCTGAGAATTGCATAATCATGTCCGTTGACATATGCAATATTCAAAAGCTATACTTTAAAAACTAAGACTTGAATGAATTTTATAAACTTAAACTTCTCACTAAACAACCATCCCAATAACAGCTCAGAATTACTAACTCCGGAGGAGGTATCCCCTTGTTTTCATAGTAAAACAGGTGACCCAAGGGAACACCCTCCCCCCCCCTTTTTCTTGCCCTGGGTCAAATAGCCCAGAGCGAAGAGGGCAGCCGAACGGAGACACTGCCGAAACAGACAGCCTACCTAGCTATAGTAGCAACTGTTAAGAGAATGACATTCTGAGCAGTAGATAATAGACCTACAAAAGAGGCCTCAAGAAATTGACTCGATATTTCTAAGATAAAATTCATGAATGTGGATGGCTGAGCGCAATGAGCGGCCTTCAAAAATCTATAATAGCGACACTATTAAAGTAAGCCCAAGAAGTAGAAGGACTCTTACTTCATGAGCCGAAATCTTAAGCACAACTGCTAAGTCAATGATATACCATAAGCAGTACCGATAGTTAATAGAATCCATTAACAATAAAATGGAGCGTAACGTCCTTCTACTAGACATCAAAGACAGAAGAAGCTTACGCCCTTGTAATAAACAGACATCTGTTTATAAATACATAAACTGTACCCGGAAAGAGTAAAGGCCTATGCCCATACGAAGACAGAAGGACCTTAAAATAATAGGTTCCGGATAATAGGAGCCTAACTCTTATGCAACAATCCAACCTAAATAGTAACGGAAGTATTGATTCCGAAACTATGAAAGTGAAAATCATCCATCGATAGTGCATGAAACTCACTGACTCTACAGTAAAAGAGAAACCAACAGAATTACTGTCTAAAAGGTCAGAATTTGAAAACTACTGTTTCCAGAGGCTCAAATGATTACTTAGCTAAATAAGAACCGAAGTTAAAATCCGTATAGGAATTTAATCTAAAGATTCTAAGTCTATTTATCAAAAAGTTACTAACTGACTTAGATAAAGAGACAAAAGACTCAATTGTAAACTATCGTAGAGTGCATAGGTATGAGGTAACATAAACCTATAACCTAAATAATAACAGGCTGCAGTAGATCTTGTGAAACAAGTATACTAAAAAATAGCAATGAGTAGTATGGAGGGATCAACAATATGAACATAATGATCCCTACACCACGACGGAAGAGCCTCCACTTTAGTCGCATAGAATAGCGAAGAAGAGGATCTCCTATAGTAAGAAATCGCGTCCAAAGCTCATCCAGTACAGTGCTTACAATGCAATACGGACCACACAACGGAATACATGAAGGTTGCGACCTTGCTGGTTGTGATAAAGATGACATGATTTACCCAGTGAAAAAAGATCCTCACATAGAGGAAGATTTCACGTTAAGATCCACAGTAGACAAGAGAGTAAATTACTCATGATCTCTGTGAAGATAGAGATGCTATCAACAGAAATGTATTGTGGTTGTTTATCTTAGCAATACCTGCTAAAACAACAGCGCCGGAGGATACGCGTATCCTATCATTCCGTCCTATAGATCAATAGAGCGTTAACACTATTAGCTCAGAAATCTGGACAAGCCAACACATGCATCTGCAATTGATTAGCAAGCTGTGTCATAAATAATCATCATTGGGCGCTCCCATAGATAGCAAATCTGATTGAATACTTGTTTGTTGAGAGTCCATTCTGACAGCAACAAGCGACCCGTAAGAGAACAGGAGTCCGATAAAACAATCAGACGACCCGGAATATGACGGACCAAAACTGAACTTGGTGTACTATAACCAACAGACGGATTCTTTCCATTAAATTGAATAACGGAAACGAAAGAGTGCCTCCCTGGTTCCGGAGATACGCCACTACTGTCGAATTAAAGGACAGGAATTTGGGCATGCGTTTCTGAATAATGTTCATGCAATGACATAAAGCAAGCCTAAAAAACATTATTCCGCGGAAGTTAAACTGATAGCTAAAAGACTGCGGAACCCAAAGACCCTGGCACTTCGAATCCGTAGGGATCAGTATATATCCCAATCTGTTTGACTGGCAACCGTCATAACAGCCACACTCGGGTCCGGCAACTGCGGCGGCACTCTCTGAGTCAACCACCGAATGTTTGCCCCAGTCTGAATCTCTTGTAACACTAGATAGACAAGAGAATGTATAAATCGAGCAATTCATGGATTGCCGGAAAGTTGCCGTCGAAGAGAAGCTCCTCCGAGAACGAAGCGACTCTGAGAGAGTTCTTAACCTTACTATCCACGCGTGTGGATGTAGCTAGGGCTGCGTCACGTCTAACCAACTCCAATCAGCCACTGAAGGGCGGAGTTATACGTGAACAAACTACTGCCCTCAAAAGAAATTACATTGAGAATAATATCCCGTAAATCTTTTCTTGAAGACGTAATGATAACGCCTCAGTAAGGCGGATTACGTATAATAAAGCGTCTAAGTTAAGTCTACTATACATAATGTCGTTCCCAACAATGAAATTGGAAAAGACATAACGGCGAAAAAGAATATATGCAGTCTTTAATCACACCGTCTAGACGCATATGAACTCTCGGTATGCCCTGCTCTACCAAAATAAAATATTTGTAAAAATGATAAAATGGCAGAAATGAGCAACGCGGACAAGAAACTAAACTATCATGCTTAGTAGCAGGCTTGTATATATATATAAATATATAGCGTCGAAAAATAAAACACATGTTGTAATGACAATATTGGACTGCGTCGGTAAGTCAGTGACAATGTCCCTGTACCGATCGAAAAATCCGAGTCCAATGACGCTATAAGTCTCTTATCCAAGATCGCAGCAATGAAGTCCGAAAAATAATCACTGGAAGAAATGCCAGAAGATATGAAAGGCATCTTCCGATACTACTAAAGGGAAAACTCGAAATCTTTCGAATCCCTTTCGCCATCCTGTCGGACCCTATAAAGCGTTCGGTCGTCCGTAGCTGATGCAACCGCGGACCGCACCGACCCAGCGCCGTCGGATAATTCCTGATTCGACCGAGAAACTGTCAATTGCTGGGATGCTGCGAAACAACTGTGCTAACTCGGATAGCACGTCCGTCACTGAGGCCTGAGGAGAAGCGGTCTTACGATGCATTGCCGCTGGAAGCTCCGTGATCGTTACCCCGTGCATACTTCCAATATGCGAGCGACCGGAGTGTATAGGCCTCGTGTCCCTTGGCTACCGGATGGCGCGACCTATTCGCCGTGGAATCACTGAATGCCGAAACTGATCGGATACTCGAGGTCACGTAGCCAATGTGCGGTCGTGTGCCCTGCTGTGAGGATGAGGAAGCATTAAAGACAGTCTCTCGGACTGTCAATATAACGGAGCGTCCCGAGCAACGGACATATGCTCCGAATGTAAAATATCTGAACCACAACATGCGGTCCCCTATGTTGTTGGCTTCCTCCGATCTGTCCTCAATCTGCCGTCACTGGGTGAGTACTAAAGTAATTAAAGTGCTCGCATCACCCAAATCTCCTTCCTAGACCGCAACGGACGAACCCGGCAGCCGAACCATTCGATGAATGTACGCTACACCGGGTGAGCTAGCGAATGTCACTCCGTAAGCGATAGACATATTCCCTGAGCACTTATTGCCGCTAACTCTTCATTAACTATGACGACAGAGGCACACTTTTGAAAGACATCTCCATAACTCTTCGAACAAGAAACCAGAAATGCTTGGATAGCAAGCATAAAATAATAATATATATAGCGTCGTTCAATAATTCGAAAGTTTGTGTGACATTATTGGACTATGTCGGAACTGAGGGACGATGTCCCTCAACCGAACCAAAAATTTCTAAGTCCACCGACGCTATCAGTTTCTTATCCGGCATCGCAGCATATGTTGTTCCGAAAGGGAAAGCTTGAAATCCTCCGAATCCCTTTCGGTATCCCGTCGGACCGGATGAAACTTTCGGACGTCCGTACCCGCTTCCGCGGAGCGTCCCGACCCAGCATCGTCGGATAAAATATATGCGACAGATTCAGTTGATGCTGGGATGCTGCGATAAACTGTGCTATTAAGGAAAGCACGTCCGTTCCCGAGGCCTGTGCATTAGCGGACTTACGATGCATTGCCGCCGGAAGCTCCGTGTACGTTGACTCCCGCACACTTCCTATGCGAACGTCCGGAGTCTGCAGGCCTCGAGTCCCCGGCTACCGACCCAGCGCTGTCGGATAATTCTCGATCCGACACCGTTTCTGTCGGCTGCTGGGATGCTGCGATAAGCTGTGCTATGTGCACAAGAATGTCCGGCGTCGAGACCTGCGGAGGCGCAGTCTATCGCTGCTTCGCCGAGGGCAGCTCCGCATCAGATGGCTCCCGCATACTTTTCCTATGCGAACGTCCGGAGTCCATCGGTCTCGAATCCCTGGCTGCCGGATGGTGTGACCTGGTCGCCGAAGAATCCTTGATCGGCGAAGCTGGTAATATATCGGCGGTCACGCAGCCAAGGTGCGGTCGTGTGCGCTGACGAGAAGAGGAAGCCTTAGCAGTCTCAGCGGACTGCCTATACAACGGAGCGTCCCGAGCGACGGACGTATGCTCCGCTAGCGACACATTTTGTACCACAACATCTGGGGCCAGATGTTGTTGAACGAGAGAGGGGCCTCTCTCGCTTGCCGTCCGGATGGACCGGAACGAGCTATGAACCGGACTAAAAGGCTTCCTCCGTTCTCCCTCCGATCCGCCGTCACTGGGTGTGCATTAAGTTAATTTTATAGTGCTCGCATCACCCCAAAATTCCTTCTAGACCGCAACGGACGAACCCGGCTGCTGAACCATTCGGTGAATGGACGCTACACCGGGCGAGCTAGCGGACGTCAAAGGCCGTCGAACCTACTAGGGTCCTCTTAGGCAATTGGCGTATTACATGAGCACTTTTCCGCTAGCCCTTCATTAATTGTGACGACGGAGGCACACTGTTGGAAGACATCACAGATACATCACCCTAATCTTGATCGTCTGAAATAGAAATTGATAAAGTAGAGTGACCCTGCGGGGAAAGGACCGGAGTGTCCAAATCCCCAACAACATACCGTGACATACGCTTCCCATATTGTCATCGAAATCATACGATACAGAACAGGAGTTAATGCGAGTACACTGACCACATATAGAATGATAATAAAGTCAGAGGAAGACTTCCTCTTAAAACAATTGATCAATATCCTTTCAATGTGAAAAGAAAACAAGTCCTGGTACTCGCACTAACCCCTGGCAATCAAAATACATAATAATAATATGATCCATTAATATAGAAAAAATAATTGAAATCAAAATATTTTGAAAAAATATTTTTTCAGAACAGCCCAAGTTTCTGAAAAGTAACGTTGAGCCCCAATGGATCCCAAGCCTAAGTGTGGACAGAAATTTTAAAAATATTTTAAACAATTTATTCAACACTTACGAACAATAATAATGTATCTAGTTATGATTAAAATAACATAAAGATATTATTTTTTAGAAATCCCCCCCTCACACAGAGGGCTGTTGTAAATGTAAACAATGAGTGTAAAAACACTAAAATAAGACTCCAGGCACCCAGGCCCGAAATCAGTTACCAAAAATACACTATCTGATGCAAAACAGAGACTTCCAGGAAAGAAACTGCAGAACATCAGATGGTAGATGCAGAACACAACGCCTAACCACCCGTAGGTGAAGACGTAAACATGGGGAAAGAACAGAATTCATTCTGTTATTCAGCTAAAACTCCCAAGAAATTTTAGTAATAATAATTACAGAAACTATGCCAAAAGCATGGGAGAATAGCTAGGGGGAACTTAAAGGACAGGGAGAGAGGAAAACACTTGAAAAAACAGTGTAACTAAATAATCAGAATGACAACAAAATGGCTGCTGCCTTGAAAATAGGTAACTTAACATAATTTCATTAAAAAATTTTAAGTTACAGCCCTGATAATATTCTGTCACACATTCTTTTCCTCTCCTCCTTCTCTATCCTCCTTAGAATCACCATTTCACTAATATTTATGTGTCTGGCATCATTTAAACTGAGATTTAAAAGCACAAAGATCAGTCAGATGTTAACTGATGAAGGGCCAAACTTAGAATGATAAATGGCGCCAATTTCGGAACGTCCTTGACACTGCGCATGCGCAGTAGGGGCGAAGTGTGGAGGGCCTTTCAGGACATGTTTTCTTTAGTTTTAGATGCAAATTTTGGGGATTGGGGGGCAAAATTTGTGTTTGGCCCTATATTTTAAGAGTTAGCACCAGCTATGTCTGGGTCATTGGTACAGTATAAAAATATTATAAAGTTAAAGCCCTGAACACTTAAAACCACTGTTTCTTCCTTCCATCATCCTATTCTGTCCTTTGATCCATCATTATCACCATTGATTTGTGTCTGGCATCATTAAAACTGAGATTTGAAAGCAGAGAAGTCAGTTTGTTGTTATCTGACAGAGGGCCAAACAAGGAATGATGCTTGGAGCCAACTTCGGTGCTTCCTGCACACTGCGCATGCACAGATGTCATAAGTATGGAGGACCACATAGGACATCAAATTTTCGGTTTTACATGCAAATTTTGGGGATTGGGGGGTTAAATTTGTGTTTGGCCCTGAATAATTTTGAGTTAGCACCAGCTAAGTCTGGGCCATTGGTTGTTAAGTAAAAGTATGATGCATTCATTGTGGCAAAATGCATAATCACTTGAATTAATCCCCCCTGAATCAAATATTTTTCTTTAAGTTTGTAAGATATCTCAATTCAACAGAAAAACCCAAAGAAAGGAGAAAAAAAAATCCTGCAATTACATAAGCCTGCTATTATAAGCGATTACCATTTTCATTAACTATATATCTCTGTTATTTGCATACAAATTATTTTTCACTTTCAAAGTTGGTGTTCAGTCAGTATGGGTCTATCAATATTTCTATCCTGTGTGTGTAAAAAATGAAAGTGTCAATGACACTGTAGCTCAACTTGTCAAGACATGTACATGTATAGTATGTGACACAGCAATGACAAACATCTAGGTAATGACCTGATAACAAAGGTACATATAAAGTATTGTAACGGCCTGTACATAAATACTGACCGTAGCCTGTAACAAATGTATAGGTAAAGTATTGTAAAGGTGGGTGACCGTCAGATGATAAACTAGAAAAGAAATCTTTGAGTCCCAGAGTGGGTCTGACTGAACCCCAAAATATTTGTTCCCATAGCACAGTGATAACAAAGGCACCCAAAAACACACTCATTCCTGTCCCAAGGTGAAACAAAGGTACGCAAGAAGTTTCGTGAAGATCAGTTCATAAATACAAGCTGTATAGAAGTAGTGACAAAAAACTGATTGGACCTAATTTCGGTACAAAATGGCCACTGGCAGCCATCTTGAATTTTGGACCGCACTCAGAAACACTCATTCTCATCCCAAGGTGATAACAAAGGTACCCAAGAAGTTTCATGAAGATCGGTTGATAAATACAGCCTCTAACCCGAACCGTATTGACATGTGCACTTACAGTGTTTTAGTAGCAATAAATAAATCAAAATTCATCTAATTTGCATAATTTCTGCACGAGAAAAAAACCTGTACTGTATGTGATGTATTCCATTTTACTAAACATTCATACCAAAAATTATTCAAATCAGAACTTTCATACAGAAGTTCTGTACAAAAGACTGACTGCACTAATTTTGGTACAAAATGGCTGCTGGTGGCCATCTTGAATTTCGGACCACACCCAAAAACACCCGTTCTCATCCCACGGTGATAACAAAGGTACCCAAGACATTTCGTAAAGATCAGTTCATAAATACGGCCTCTAGTCTGAGCCGTATAGAAGTTGTGTACAAAAACCTGATTAGACCTAATTTCGGTACAAAATGGCCACTGGCAGCCATCTTGAATTTTGGACCGACCTCAGAAACACTTGTTCTCATCCCAAGGTGATACGAAAGGTACCCAAGAAGTTTTGTAAAGATCGGTTCATAAATGCGGCCTCTAGCCTGAGCCGTATTGGCATTTGCACTGACAGTGCTGAAAGTAACACTAAATACATCAAAGTTAGTCTAATTTGCATAATTTACGTGCGAGAAAAAAACCTGTATTATATGTGATGTATCCCATGGTACTAAACATTCATACGAAAAATTATTCAAATCAGCGCTTTCATATGGAAGTTCTGTGCAAAAAACAGATTTCTGCATCGTCGGTACAAAATGGTGGCTGGCTGCCATCTTGAATTTTGGACCGAACCCAAAAACACTCGTTCTCATCCCACGGTGATAACAAAGGTACCCAAGACGTTTCAGAAAGATCAGTTCATAAATACGACCTCTAGCCTGAGCCGTATAGAAGTTGTGTACAAAAAACTGATTAGACCTAATTTCAGTACTAAATGGCTACTGTCAGCCATCTTGAATTTTGGACCGACCTCAGAAACACTTGTTCTCATCCCAAGGTGATACCAAAAGTACCCAAGAAGTTTTGTAAAGATCGATTCATAAATGCGGCCTCTAGCCCGAGTCGTATTGGCATTTGCACTGACAGTGCTGAAAGTAACATTAAATACATCAAAGTTAGTCTAATTTGCATAATTTACGTACGAGAAAAAAACCCGTATTATATGTGATGCATCCCATGGTACTAAACATTCATATAAAAAATTATTCAAATCAGCGCTTTCATAGGGAAGTTCTGTGCAAAAAACAGATTTCTGCATCATCGGTACAAAATGGTGGCTGGCTGCCATCTTGAATTTTGGACCGAACCCAAAAACACTCGTTCTCGTCCCACAGTCATAACAAAGGTACCCAAGAAGTTTCGTAAAGATCGGTTCATAGACACGGCCTCTAGCCCGAGCCATATTGAATTGTTGACGGAAAGACGGACGACTGGCCATGGCATAAGCTCAAATTTGGCTTCGCCGAAGTTGAGCTAAAAATGGTTTGTCTCAACACTGCTATGCCCAGATTATAAGGCGGCAACAGACAATGGCCCTAAGTTTTATTTCTTGAAAGGAATTGGAATGTATCATTAATATAAAGATGAACATACCCTTGTTCTCGAAGTCCAAGGTATTTTTCCAATATTCTTGAGCCTCCATGTTTTGAGAAGTTTTGTGTTTGGTTGAACAGTGGTCCCATCTGGTATAGTTTCATCACTTATAAACTCTCCACCAAGCTCTGACAAATCACTGGGGGAAAAATAATGAAAAAAATAAAAGTAATCTGAAAGACAGAGGTTATTCATCAATATGCATTAGGACATGGCACCCCTGTGCAACAACATGGGCAACTGGGACTATGTTTTCTTGCCGAAGGACATAGGACCTGGGAATCACACATATTCGATTCAATCAAATCTTGAATCGAATCAGGACTATTATTCAAAATCAAATCAAACCTTAATTGAATCAGGGGTGTCTAGAAGGTGACTGATTTGGGGAAGTGGGTGCTGTAAACCTGATTTGGTGTGCTCAAGTCCCGAATGATAAATAATTTCAGCTACATCATAAGGCATGTTTTTGTCGAAGGTATACCTTGATGATGTAGCTGTAAAATTACACAGTAAGGGTTACAGTTCAAAAAAAGAAATGAATGTGTGAATTGCCAATTGTGAAGGCAATTCATGATCATACCTCCATTATGGTGGTATTTTCCATGTCAGTGCAATGAAATCAATTGGAAGAGCTCACATTCATTATTTGGGGGAAGACCAATAAATATTTTCAACATGCAGCATTGGAGCTGCATGTTGAAAATACTGATTGGTCTTGCAAATAAATTCACTGTGCAGCTATTTAGCCTATGAAATTTGGAGGCATTGTGATATTAGGATGAAAAAAAACAGTGATCACTGTGCAACAAAATGAACTAACTTTCAAGAAAACCCGGTTATTTATAACTTCCAGTGGGAGGTATGCATAACCATTCTGACCAATGTTACTCATTGTCGGTCTCCTCTAGATAGTGGCTTTGCTGAAGGAAATCTCGGTGAATTTTAACTCGGGATTTTCTTGGGGTTTTGGGAGGCTGTTTTTTGGGGTTTTTTTTATAGTTTTTTTCAGGTTTTTTATCATTTTTTCTTTTCCTTTCACACAACTAGCTTGTTGCCAACATTGTTTGATAATTATGTTCATATGTTTGGAGAGGAGTTGTTAATAAGTTGAAATAACTGTCAATCCAATCCAAATATATTTAAACTAAAAAGATGTAATCCAGGAAATACTAACAAGTAAGGCTTTTTGAATTGTGGCAAATCTAGTTTTTCTCTTCTCTCGGAATCATCCCTGGACACATCTAATTTACGTTTGAGCTTTTCTTCTTTTCGACGGAGTCTCTCCTGCAATTTTTCTTCTTTCTTCTGTAATTTATCTTCTTTACGTCTGATCTTTTCTTCTACTTTAGCCATTTTCTCAATTATACTATAAAATAAGAGGAATTTTCAATGGATTTTTACTGCACTAATAATCAGAAATAATACGCACCATTATGTAAGTTCATTTCAACACCAATCCAATGTTTCATGTACTTAGGTTTAACTGCTTGCATTCTGCTGGCAGGTATCCCGTCCTGACACCAATATTCTTGCCAACAGAAAGGGTATAATTTGGCTTCCGTTTAACAAAATGTATAGCTGTAAATTGGACCAATAACATCATGAATCACAGCTGGGCTTCACTTGTTCAAATTTTTCATTAGATCCAGTCTTGGCTGCTTCATAGCAGCCAAGACTGGATTTCATGGAAAAATTCATGAAAATACCCAGCAGGTTAAGAGTTAAGGATTCCCTTTCACAAACACGTACTTTATCAGTGTTCAAGTCATTTACACTGCTCAAGCTAAATCTTCATTGATGTACCTTGTGACCTTAAAAGTGAGCTTTTCAATAAGTGATAACAAGATGAGATTTTGTCAACATGGGTGCACGGTGACGCCGTGTACTAAAGTGTATTGCACGTCGATGGTCAATCAGTCTAACCCTGCCTGTGCTGCAGTGCGGAGTTACAATGTTGGGGAGCAGGCAGCTGCTTGTCGTTGCTCGGCAGTTCTCTCCGTTACTCCGGTTTCCTCCACGCATAAAACTGTCACGGTCCTGATTAGCCATTGTGCATAAGTATGTGATCTTAAAACATCAATAAATAAATAAATAACATACCATATAACATCTAAAATTCACTTGTGGAATTTAGGAACAAACATTGATAATTAGAGGTTATTACTCAGTTAATTTTATATCGACAGAGATATCAGCCTGGGACAACTTCATATCAGCCTGAGACCGAAAATAAGTAGTAACCTCTTTATTTATTAAATGGTAACAAACAATTACAAAAATTCTCAGATCTGTTAGTTTTCTGACAGTGATATTGTTTCTCATTCTTTTCACAAAATCCAAAGTCTCCTCTTCTTCTACTCCTAGTTCAGCTATCCGAACTTCTTGCCTTCCCCTCTGGGAAGCCACAACGTTTGGATAAACAAACTACCTCTTCTCACATTCCGATGAATCTCCGCTTTCGACTCTGAATCTGCGATGAGTTTTCTTACAACTCCCTTTTTTTTCTCTTCATCCACCTAATCCTTACTTACTGCCATCATTATTTCCTCAACATACAAAAACTACTCCCTTTTGTCTGGTAGCACCAGTTTTACTAACTGATTGCTTTTAACAAATAACAGAAAACAGTGAATGATTCTGCTGTAAACAAAATGGCTGTGCTTAGTACTGAATCAAGGGAACAACTCTAGCTAGATTCATATCAGCCAAGATCAGCATCATATTAGCCGAGTTTCAAGTCATACCATCCAAACTCAATAATGGGCAATTCTGGGAAAGAAAATCTAATAAATAATCAAAATCAACAGTTATACTATTGCTTCCCTCTAATGGTGACCAATAGACATCGAAAAAAATATTTCCAGTCGTGATTGAATGCATCAAACCTAAATTCTACAGGATGCATTGCCCCGAGAGTAATGCTGCTTCATACTTCGACATGACATAACCCTCACTGCTAAAAGTGCAGCTAAACACCCAAAAACCTGCAACCATAAACAATGTTGCTTCAAATTTCTACACAGAAATGTAAAATGTTAAATGTCTGTGACAGCAATGCAACACCACAATATTAAGTTCTTATCATGACAGGTAGCAAGTTTGGGATGGCAGGCATAATACTGCTGGAACCTGTCATAACAGGCATCCCTGAAGAATTTATTTATAGGTTCCAATTCAAATTGCGTATCAGTCGTTGTGACTTCAATAAACCTGGCAACGAACATTTCTTAACTGGTTCGAGTGCTAGAAGCCATTATCAGGGCTTTCAAAAAATGAGGGTACTACAGCAAAAGCCAACATTTTCCTTGGCCATGTTTCATATTCAGTAAAACACAAAAAATATTTTGTTTGTATAAATTTGTTCTATTACAAATTACTGGAGTGTGCCTGTGGGCTCTCTCCAATAATTTGTACTAGAACAAATTTTGAATAAAAAATTCAGACCACAAATAATAATCTAGCTCTCAAGCAGTTAAAACAAAATCATTTTTAACTCATAAACATACCGATCTTTTCTTGATTCTACACCCACATCTCCTTTCTCTGTTTTTTTAGTTTTTTGTTCAACAACTGGATCTCTGTACAAAATTCTTTTCAGCAGAGGTCTTTTAGCATTATCTTTTAAACCAACATTTTTACAGGGTAATCGTAACTTCAGGAATACATGTGAGCTGTCATGAATACCATAAATGTCTTCACATATTTCACATAAATCATAGTCACTGCAGTTTCTGAAAAACAAAATATACTGTAATAAATAAACCACGGAACCATACAATGGTAAAACCTGCAACTGTAAAAACTTTTAACCCTTTACCTAACACAAAAAAGCAGACAACATTTGCAAATAAAATTCTTGAATAACTGGGGTTTTTTTTTTTTTTTAACTTTTTTGTGTCGAAACCATAGCTTATGACAAGCTCATTCCAATGAGGGGTCATAAACTATGGTTTTAAGACAAAAAAATGAAAACAAAATAATGAAAATTGAATGGTGAGTTTTGTGAATAGCGTTGGCCGGTTTTGGCCTTTACATTGGGTAAAGGGTTAAACCATGATTGCTGTGCATATTCAATGTTATGCAATACAATACAGACATTGGAAAATTCCTGGATACACCATGCATGGACTCTGGATTAAGCTCAGGAACATCATGTAAGAATGCATCTGATTGTACAGAAAACATCTGAGGGATGTTATGATGTGAATGCAATGCTTCGATGCAAACAGTGTCAAGCAAAAAAGTTATCAGACGGTTGAAGATGAAACTTTTCTTTGAAAATGAAAAAATTTATAGTAATTTATATATTTTATACTTACCAATGACCCAGACTTAGCTGGTGCTGTGCTAACCCAAAAATATCTAGGGCCAAACACAAATTTTGCCCCCCAGTCCCCAAAATTTGCATGCAAAACCGAAAATTACAAGTTCTATCTGGCCCTCCATACATTTTACCCTCCGCACATGCGCAGATGCCAGGAAGTCACCGAATCTGGCGCCAATAAAATCCTTCTTTGTAGAAAAAGGATTATAATAATTCAGCGGGGAGGTATGAGTGCCCAGTACTGCCCACACATGGGAGGGCCATTCCCGTCTGAGTCATTGGTAAGTATAAAAAATATACAAATTACTATAAATTTTTTCATATTTTTATACTGCAACCAATGACCCAGACTTAGCTGAATCGTAAGAAGGCTGAGGGCCTAGAACTTTTGAAATAGTAGATCAACATAGATCAAATCCTTCAATCCTTGATGAAGAAATTAGAATTTACATGTATGTCTCTTAATACCATAATAGAAGAGACATAACCTAATATGGATCCCAGTTATGTAAATCCTAAATCTAAGCATAAAATCATGTTAATTAGGATGTAACAAATACACAATTTTTGAGACTAGTCTGGACTAGGCCCTAAAAATTATTATGGCACACTGAGAATGAGAGAAAATTGCCCATAAACCTACACCACACAATAATACTGCAGCTGATCACCGAACATAGTACGGACAAGACAGCTTCCTCAATAATTACATACCTCATAAGGCAGAGAAGCGGACAAAATGACCCCCCCCCCTTTTTTTTTAACATATCTTCAAAAGAAAGAGGGGAGAGGTCTGGAATCAATAAGCAGAACCCGGAAACGATATAAATGTTAAAAAATTTATAGTAATTTATATATTTTTTATACTTACCAATGACCCAGACTTAGCTGGTGCTAACTCTAACAAAACCAGGTCCAAACACAAATTTTGCCCCCCAATCCCCAAAATTTGCATCCAAAACAAAAAGAAATCATGTCCTAAAGGACCTCCATACTACGCCTCTACTGCGCATGCGCAGTGACGCAGTCGTCCCGAAATTGGCGCCAATTATCATTCTTACTGGCAGTGCCTGGTCAGCGCTATGTACTCAGCGGGGAGGCAAGAGTTCCCAACTCCAGGGAGGGCCATCCCCGTCTGGGTCATTGGTAAGTATAAAAAATATATAAATTACTATAAATTTTTTAACATTTTTATACTGTACCAATGACCCAGACTTAGCTGAATAGTAAACAGGCTGGAGGGCCTAGGACATAGAGGAAAATCCAATAAGCTAAACTATATAGTAAAGAGGTAACCCCTTAAGGAGAAAAGGAGTATTAGGCTTTACATGTATCTTTCTTATTTAATATTAAATTAGAAAGATACACTACCCTTAATAATTGAGCACAATAACATTCATGTTCTCTATTAACATCCAGTATAACCCTTATACTAATTATTTTTAAAGCAAGCCAATAAATAAAGTAGTCCAGAGAATTGAGACTCTTTATAATCATTTAAAAGTGTCCGAGTATTGTATATTAAAGCCCGTTTGACACTTGACATATACAAATGCTTCACACCGAGCTACACTTTCAAAATAAGACATGAATGAATTTAAACATTAATATTACACTTTAAAACCATCCCGGAAGTGACTCAGAAATACTGACTTGGAGGAGGCATTCCCTTGCTTTTCACTATAAAGCAGGTGACCTAAGGGAACACCCCCCCCCCCCCCCCCCCCCCCCGCCCCCTTGCCCTGGGTCAAATAGCCCAGAGCGAAGAGGGCAGCCGGACGGAGTCACTGCCGGAACAGAAAGCCTGCATAACTATAGTTGCAACTGTTTAGTGGACGACATTCTGAGCAACAGATAACGGACCTAAACAATGCAGGTCTCCAGAAATGGACTCAATATTTCTGAGATAAAAATTCGTAAATGTGGATGGCTGAGACCAATAAGCAGCCTTCATTAAATCTGTAATAGCAACACTATTAGCATAAGCCCAGGAAGTAGAAAGAGCTCTTACTTCATGAGCAGAAATCTTAAGCACAGACTGCTGAGAAGAAGATAAATCTTCATAAGCAGTACGGATAGTTAACTGAATCCATCTAGCAATAGAATGGACTGAAATGTCCTTTCTATTAGGCATCAAAGACAGAAAGAAACGTTTCCGTCCCTTTCTGATAAACTGAGATCTCTGTTTATAGATACGTAGTGCTCTAACGGGACAGAGTAAAGGCCTACGCCCGTCTGAAGACGGAAGAGCCTTAATAACAATAGGTTCCGGATATTAGGAGCCTGATTCTTAGCTAAAAAACCCACATTAGTAGTGAAGGTGATAGTGTTCCCAACACTACGATAATGAGAATCATCCACCGATAGTGCATGAAGCTCACTGACTCTTCTGGCAGAAGAGAAAGCTAAGAGAAAAGCTGTCTTATAAGATAAGAATTTGAAATCTACTGTCCCAAGAGGTTCAAATGGCTTTTCCTTCAATTTAAGGAGAACCCAAGCTAAATTCCACTTAGGAATTAATCTAAGAGTTCTGGGTCTATTTATCGAAAAGTTTCTAACCAACTTCGATAAAGAGACATTAGATCCAATTTGTAAACTATCATGATGTGCATAGGTATCAGATAACATAGATCTATAACCCTTTATAGTAACAGGCTGCAGTTTGATTTCGTCAAACAAGTATACTAGAAAGTTTGCAATGTCTGGTATAGAGGGATCAAATATATCTACAGAATGATCCCTACACCAACGACGAAAAACCTTCCACTTAGCCGCATAGTTTAGCAAAGAGGAGGTCCTCCTACAGTTAGAAATCGCGTCCACTGCTCGTCCTGTAAAGTGCTTGCCATGCAAGAAGGACCGCACAACGGAAAAACGTGAAGGTTGAGACCTTGCGGGTTGTGATGGAGTTGGCGCGATTTCCCCTGCGAAAGAAGATCCTCTCGTGGAGGAAGCTTCCGCGGTAGGTCCCACAACAGACACCTGAGTAGATTTATCCACGGTCTCTGTGGCGACAGAGATGCTACCAACAGAATCTTGCATTGAGATTGTTTTATCTTTAGCAATACTTGCTGAATTAACGGCGCTGGAGGATACGCATATCCTATCATTCCGTCCCAAGGGATCAACAGAGCGTCTACTGCAAATGCTCTTGGATCCGGACACGGAGACACATACGTCTGCAACTGATTGTTGAGATGTGTCGCAAATAAGTCTATCATTGGCCGTTCCCATTGGTAGCAAATCTGATTGAATACTTGTTTGTTGAGAGTCCACTCCGACGGCAACAAGCGACCCTTCCGTGAAAGGGAGTCTGCTAGCACATTCAGACGACCCGGTATGTGACGGACCGAAAGAAGAACGTGATGTTCTAACGCAAACAGAAGGATTCTTTCCGTTAGATTGAACAACGGAACTGAATGAGTGCCTCCCTGATTCCGTATATACGCCACTACTGTCGTATTGTCGGATAGGATTTGGACATGAGCATCGTGAATAATGTCCATCCAGTGACGTAACGCAAGCCAAATTGACATCATTTCCTTGATGTTTATGTCCTTGCACAGGAATTGCGGATCCCAAAGACCCTGGCATCTCGAATCCGTTGGGATTAATGATGCACCCAACCTGTTTGACTGGCATCCGTCATAACGGTAAAACTCGGATCCGGCAACTGCAGCGGAACTCCTTGAGTTAACCACTGAATGTTTGCCCAAGTCTGAATCTCTTGTTTCACTTGATCTGACAAGAGAACGTCTACATCGAGCGAATGAATTTTCACACTCCAATTCTGAGTCAGGAAAATTTGAAGAGGACGTGTGCGTAGCCGCCCCATCGGAATGAGATCCGCGGCGGCTCTGCACAGACCTATCAGTCTCATAAATTCTCTCGCCGTGACTTTGTCTGCGTGCAGACAATAGCGCGCGTAACAACTGACTAATTTCGCTCTGGTTAACGGCAGACGAACGAGATTGTTGTGCGTCTCGAAGCTCATTCCCAGATGAGTGAATGACTTGGACGGCACCAGATCCGACTTCTCCTCGTTTACTATAAAACCGAGACGTCAGAGCAATAGAAGATTCTGAACATCGTTCTGAAGCGTTAACTCGTTGCCGTACCTCTGAAGAATGTCGTCCAGGTAGGCCGACGTTACCGCAGACGAATGAGCTCGGAAGTAGATCATTACCGAGTTCATTACCCGAGTGAAAGCCCAGGGTGCTTGATTCAATCCGAAGCACATCGCCCGGAATTGATACACCACTCCCAGGACTGCAAAGCGTAGATACTTTCGGAATGTCGGATGTACCATGACGTGAAAGTACGCATCTTTGAGATCTATGTTTGTTGCATAATCGTTCACCCGAATACTCGCTCTGACCGATCGAATCGTCTCCATATAAAACTTCGGAGCGACGATCAGCTTGTTTATCCAGCTCAAATCTATGACTGGACGGAACGAGCCGTCTGGTTTCGGAACCAGAAACAGATGGCTGTAGAATCCCAGAGATTCCTGGTTTTCTACGACCTCTACCGCGTTCTTCATTAAAAGAGACTGCACCTCTGATAACAGAGCGTCTCTTTTCTGTGGATTTGACGGAAGATGAGTCCACTTTGGACTTCGAGTTAATGGAGGCTTTCGTTTGAAGGATATCTTTAGACCTTCCGAAGTCACTCCTCTCACCCAAGGGTCGTCCGTAATCGACGCCCACTCTTGTGAAAAACTCGACAACCTTCCGCCAACCGGAACGCGATAGAGGTTTAAGCCATCACCTCCTGGACCTGCGAGGCCTGCGGTAGGAGAAACCACGTCTTCCACGACCTGCACCTCGCCTCATCGACCTCGGGGAGTCCGACCGATTGTCCCGGCCTGAAGGACGTCCCGAACGAGAGTCGCTATCCTGACGGTCTCTCGAATAAGACCAAGAGGACGCACCGGAACCTCTATAGGAACCTCTCTTGGGCACATTAGACCCAGAAGTGCCTGTCTTATTCGTGTCTGCTGTATCCGACTTCTTAGGAGCCGATCTGAACAACAGAGAATCATTAGCTTTCTTTTTAATTTTATCATAAATAGCGGAAAGCTTGCCGTCAAAGAGAAGTTCTCCTGAGACCGAAGCGACTCTAAGGGAGTTCTTCACCTTAGAATCCACTAGTGTGGATGTAGCTAGGGCTGCGTCACGTCTAACCAACTCCAGATTTGCCACTGAAAGGGCGGAGTTACACGTGGAATAAGCTACTGCCCTTGAAAGAAGTCTTAAAGAGGATTGTATATCCTGAAACTCTTCCCCTTGAAGGCGCAGTGATAACGCCTTAGTAAGGTGATCTGCGTAAGATAAGGCATCTAAATTGGCTCTGTTAGACGCAATAGCTGTTTCCAACACCGCAGTTGGAATTGAAGCTGACGACGGTAATGATAGCTCTAAGTCTTCCGCCTCGTCGTCCATACGCAGAGGAACTCTCGGTATACCCTGTCCTGCCGTATCGAATTTATTCCTTGCATTAATGAAAGGCAGGTTGAGAGTATTAGCGGACAAGAAACCTGCTTTCCCCGTCCTGGAAGCAAGTTTAAATATAGCGTCGTTCAATAATTCAAATGTTCTAGCAACATTATTGGACTGCGACAGAAACTCGGGAGCGATGTCCCTGAACCGCTCAAAAAATTCAGAGTCCAATGACGCTATAATTCTCTTGTCCGGAAGCGCAGCAGTCTGGCCTGACGGAACAACTTGAGGGAGAAAGTGCCAGATGAAGTCCACGGCAGCTTTATGTTGTTCCGAAAGGGATAGCTCCAAGTCATCCGTATCCCTTTCACCATCCGGTCGGACCTCACGATGTTCCCGGTCGTCCGCCCCCGATGCTTCGGCGGAGCGTACCGACCCAGCGCCGTCGGATAATTCTCGATCCGACACCGTTTCTGTCGGCTGCTGGGATAAGCTGTGCTATCTGCACAAGAATGTCCGGCGTCGAGACCTGCGGAGGCGCAGTCTTTCGCTGCTTCGCCGAGGGCAGCTCCGCATCAGATGGCTCCCGCATACTTTTCCTATGCGAACGTCCGGAGTCCATCGGTCTCGAATCCCTGGCTGCCGGATGGTGTGACCTGGTCGCCGAAGAATCCTTCATCGGCGAAGCTGGTAATATATCGGCGGTCACGCAGCCAAGGTGCGGTCGTGTGCGCTGACGAGAAGAGGAAGCCTTAACAGTCTCTGCGGACTGGTTATACAACGGAGCGTCCCGAGCGACGGACGTATGCTCCGCTAAAGACACATTTTGTACCACAACATCTGGTCCCAGATGTTGTTGTACGAGAGAGGGACCTCTCTCGCTCGCAGCCCGGCTGGACCTGGACGAGCTAGGAACCGGACTAAAAGGCTTCCTCCGTTCTCGCTTACTATCCGCCGTCACTGGGTGTGCATCTATTATGTTTATAGTGCTCGCATCACCCAAAATTTCCTCTTGGACCGCATCGGACGAACCCGGCTGCCGAACCATTCGGTGAATGGACGCTACACCGGGCGAGCTAGCGGACGACATTTGTCTAATCTCCATGAGCACTTTTGCCGCTAGCTCTGAATTCATTTGTGACGACGGACGCACACATGAAGAAGATAACATGGAAACATCACCCTGTTCTGGTTCCTCTGAAATAGAAACTGAGAGAGTAGAGTGACCTTGCGGAGAAAGAGGCGGCATCGCTCTTTCTCCAGAAACAACATATCGTGACACACGTTTCCAATGTTTCTCATCTCAATGTTCACATATAGGACAGGGATTAATGCGAGAACACTGACTACAATTAATACAATGATCATGAAAGTCAGAGGAAGATTTCTTCCTATTACAATTTGAACAACGTCCCTTCATTGTGAAAGAACAACAATAAGTCCTAGTTACTCGCAAAAACCCGACACAAAGATACATAATAACATGATCCATTAATAAATGAAAAAACAATTGCAAAACAAAATAATTTTGAAAAAAATATTTTTTCAGAGAAGCCCAAGTTGCTGAAAAGTAACGTTGAGCCCCGATGGATCCGATGGCAAAGTGTGGTCAAAAATTTTAAATTTATATAAAATAATTAATGAGACACTTTCGGATAATATAAATGTATCTTATAATGAGAAAAACTACCACAAAGGCAAACAGCCCCCCTCAAAAAAGGCTGTTGCCAATGAAAACAAACAGTGTAAACACACTAGAAAACATGACTCCAGGCACTGAAAAAACTGGCCCGGAATCAGTCATCAATTACACTCTATCTGATGCAAAACAGAGACTCCCAGGGGAGAATCTGTAGAACATCAGATGGAAGATGCAGAACACAAACGTTATACACCCATGGGTGAAAACGTAACTATGGGGAAAATAACAGAAAACATTCTGTAACCAAGCAACTCTCCCAGGAAATTTTAGAAATGAAATCTCTCAAAAATATGCCAAAAGCATGGGAGAATTGCCAGGGGGGACTTTAGAAGGCTAGGGGAGAGGAAACACTGAATAAGCAGTGCAACAATTAGCAAGAATGACAACAAGAGGCCCATGCCTCGAAAATAGGCAACTTAACATAATTTCATCAAAAAATTTTAAGTACAGCCCTGATTATTTTTTGCCACTTCTTTTTCCTCTCCTCCTTCTATCCTCCTTAGAATCACATTTTCTCCAAAAATTACGTGTCTGGCATCCTTTAAACTGAGATTTACAAGCACAAAGATCAATGAGATGTTGACTGATGAAGGGCCAAACAGAGAATGATAATTGGCGCCAATTTTGGGACGACTGCGTCACTGCGCATGCGCAGTAGAGGCGTAGTATGGAGGTCCTTTAGGACATGATTTCTTTTTGTTTTGGATGCAAATTTTGGGGATTGGGGGGCAAAATTTGTGTTTGGCCCTGGTTTTGTTAGAGTTAGCACCAGCTAAGTCTGGGTCATTGGTACAGTATAAAAATATCGATCAGGTACCCCTGTCTTCCCCTGTTGTATTTAAAAGTATGTGAATCAAACACAAATGATTAAAAATACAGAGGAAGAAGATAAGAAACCGAATTAGTTTTTCCCGCAGAAGTTAAATATGGTGTCGTCTCCACAATCGAAGACCTGTGACACCCGTGTAGACTTAACCGGAAAGAGATCTTATTACCCTGCTCGTTATCCGGATGATGTCAGCGTCCAACTACGCTAGCGGTTTCTCATAATTGCTCGCAGCATTTTGATTCACTGGAACAAGTTCAAGGAAATGATAATGTATGGTATCTATATCATCCAAGAGTTGTTCCGGAAGGGAAAGTTATCCTTTCCATCATACGTTCAAATCAGTTAGAATCACAGTCACCAGCATCTGAACAGGCAGGTGACTGGACCAAATAAGCACCATGCAACAGCTCAAGATTTGAGACTGACGTTGAGTGCTTCTGCCTTAGCAGGAATACTGCAATTAGCTGTGCAACTGCAACAGCAAGTCTGTTACAGAGGCCTGAAGAGCGGTCATGAATAGCCTATTCGCCGGCTGCTCCTAGGACAGGGAGTCCAATATAGTTATTACTGTGGACAACCCGATGGATGCAGCCTCATCTCCTTGGCTACTAGATGGTGTGACTTGCTTCACAAAATATGGACCGTTTTGTCGATGCAGACTGGAAATCCTGAGTCACTTAGCCAAGGTGCAGTCGGGAGTGCTTGGTAGATGCTAAAGAAGCAAAACTGTAGCAGTCTTCGGCTAAGCATTGAACTATGCATACCAGACAATAGCTATGTATTGTAAGCTCTGACTGACGCAAGTTCCTACCAACAACACCCGGCTCCAGAGATGTTGTTGAAAGAGATAGAGGGGTCTCCTTCTTGCTTGCAGTCCGGAGAAACCTGGACGAGCGTACCTCAGAACTTGTCGTCTTCTTTCTTCCATCAACACTGGGTGAGCATGATTCGATTAAACAGTGCTCGCTACACCCTTATTCACTCTCGACCACCATGGACATACCCGGCATCACATCACCCACATACGAGTGAGATCTGCTGGTTCAACTTGCTGTAGACAAGGGACGTAAACCTCTTTTGAAGCCTAGCCCTTGTCTAAAATCATAGAACACTTTTCCACTAGCTCTGAATACAATGCATATGCGACACATCCAGAGTCATGGTCTTTCTCATATTCAACCTTAACCCTTTACCCAACGCGGACGATTTCAAAATTTATTATTTTAAATATCATTTTTTAGATTTTTTAAAAAAATTTGTACAAAACCATATCATCATGTGACCCCTCTCTGGAACGAGCTCGATGAGCTCGTTCCAAAGAGGGGTCACATGATATGGTTTTGTAGAAATTTTTCGAAAAATAAATTTTTTTCAGCTGCTGAATTTGCATATTACGCGGACGGATGCAGACGATTCGTAGGGTAAAGGGTCAACCATTTCACTGGCGTCAGGGAACTGAAACCACTAATTGGGTTTTATAGCCCTGTGCAATATAAAGATCACTTTGTCCGTTATGTAGAGGAAACCATAAGACTAGCCCACACCGGCTGCCTATTAGACGGGACGTCCCGGACAGGAAGCATGGACGTATACTCCGATTGACGCAAGTTCCTTCCAACGACATCTGTCCCCAAATAATGCTGTAAGAGAGAGAGGCCTCTCTCTTGCTCGTGGTCCTGGATGACCTGGACAAGCGCACCTCACAACTTGCCCGTTTCCTCCTTCCGACATCGCTGGGTGAGCATGGTTACATATCATATTGTTCGCTCCACCCTATATCATCTCATAGCCTGGATCGTATACACTCGGCATCACAGTTCTCAGAGGCCTGAGTAACTACTTCACCGGTCGAGCTAGCTGGCAACAATGGACTTGTGCGGTCGTTTGTGCTTTTCGAACATAGAGGAAGCTATAAGACTGGCCGACCCCGGCAGTCTATGGAAGGAGCGTCCCGTGGACGTAAGTTCCAACTGACACAAGTTCCTACCAACAACCTCTGACCCCAGATGTTGTTATAAGAGAGAGGGGCCTCTCTCTTACTCGCTATCACGAAGACCTGGACGAGCCTACCTCAGAACTTGTCTGACAGACACAAGTTCCTACCAACAACCTCTGACCCCAGATGTTGTTATAAGAGAGAGGGGCCTCTCTCTTGCTCGCGATCACGGAAGACCTGGACAAGCATACCTCAGAACTTGTCTACTTCCTCCTTCCCATGCTTCCCCCTTTCCATCGTCACAGGGTGAGCATATAGTGCTCGCTACACCCTTATTCCTCTTCTCGACCGCTACGGACATACCCGGCATCACATCACCCACATACGAGTGAGATCTGCTGGTTGAGCTAGCTGGCGACAAGGTCGTCAATCATACTAAGGATCTAGGCACTTGCCTAATTCCTTGAGCACTTTTGCCGCTAGCTCTTCATTGAACTGCGACGACGGCAGCACACTCCCAGACGGCGTCATGAAACCACACCATGTTCTTGTTCCTCTATAAATAGAAACTAAAAAACTATAGTGACATTTGGACGAGAGAACCAGCCGAGTCCCCTCGCCGCGATAGGACCGATAGTGTCCACTCGCCTAACACAAACCATGACGCCCGTCATTCAGATTATCAAATCTGACACATGGAGCAGAATTAGTGGTAGTACATCAACTAAACTCATTACAATGACCAAGTAAATAAAGGAAAGGTTTCCTCTATTTGCCACACTATTACATAAATATAATTACCTAAATACTAATACATGTCATTGTACCACCACCAAATCTACATATAATATAAGATAACATTAAAATATAATCAATGAAATAAATATATTCAAAAGAAAAACTCCTTCAAAAATTTTGGAAAAAATTTTTCAAGTATAAGAGCCCAAGTTCCCAAAGGGAACGATGAGCCCAAAAAAGCCTAAGTGTGGACAAGATTATAAAATCTGTGTAAAATTAACTACCACACTATCAGAATATTTAATGTTACTTACAACTGTTGTTCCTAAACAAAAATAGGAAACCACCTAGAGTAATGTAATGTAAACAAAACACCGGAATCAAGACCCCAGGCAACACAGCCCGAAGTCAGTAACAGAAACAAGACTATCCGATGTAAAGCAAGATCTTCCTCAGAAGAAAAAATGATACATTGGATGTATGATGCATGACCAAAATGCCCAAACACCCTAAGAATGAGGACGTAACTCTGGAGATGTACAGAATAATCTTCTGTATAAGACGTTAAACTCCCAATAAATTTTATAATTTTTTTTTATTAAAACAAGCCAAAAAGCTTGGGAGCTTAACTGTGGGGGATCAAGGAAAGGCAGGGAAGGAATATTAAATAAACAGTGGATAGATCATAATCAATCAGAGATAACATCAGGCTCATGTCTCGAAATTAGGGAACATGAACTAATTTTAACACATATTATAAAATTATAGCCCTGAACATTTCAAACCACCATTTCTTCCTTCCTTCATCCAGTTGTCCTTGGATCCACCAATTTAACCACTGATTTGTGTATGGCATCATTATTAATTGAGATTTAAAAGCACAAATATCAGTTTGTTGTTATCTGACAAGGGCCAAACAAAGAATGATTTTATTGGTGCCAGATTCGGTGACTTCCTGGCATCTGTGCATGCGCAGAGGGTAAAATGTATGGTGGGCCAGATAGGACTTCTAATTTTCGGTTTTGCATGCAAATTTTGGGGATTGGGGGGCAAAATTTGTGTTTGGCCCTAGATATTTTGGGGTTAGCACCAGCTAAGTCTGGGTCATTGGTTACAGTATAAAAATATAACAGTGTTAGTCTCTCAATTAAAGTTTAATTGTGGTACACATACAAGACACTCCTCAGGTAGAGTATGGTGGACAGGAATCGACAGCTCTTGTTGGGAGGGTTTTTTTTATTTAATGTGGGCGTGAAATACAGGAAAAATACCACATCAGGCTGTCGAGTCCAGCACCACCACCCTCCTCCCCCACACAAACTCCATCTTGGTTGTGTTCTGTCCTATTCAAACTAATTTGACATTTTTGTTATCATTACAGAACAGATGAATTTCTTACATTTCTGAGATCGCAGGAGCAGGCAGGGAATATCACCTACCAGTAGGTCGCTTACCAGTCAAAATTATTTTCCACGCTATGTTGGAATCTGACCAATTGGAAGAGAAATTTAGCACATTGATTCTGAGATGCTATTTTCATTTGTTTTGATACGTTTGTAATTTAGTAATAATTTATTTAAGAAATTTTGAGTCTTGGTACACTTGGCAAGGTATTCAATTAACATAAGTATGTTTTCCAGCCCATGCACAATTAATAGTAAGAAATTTTGAGTCTTGGTACACTTGGCAAGGTATTCAGTTAAGAGAAGTATACTCTACAGCGCATGCACAATTAATAGTATGAAATTTTGAGTCTTGGTACACTTGGCAAGGTATTCAATTAACAGAAGTATACTCTCCTGCCCATGCACAATTAACAGTAAGAAATTTTGAGTCTTGGTTCAATTAACAGAAGTATACTCTCCAGCCCATGCACAATTAATAGTAAGAAATTTTGAGTCTTGGTACACTTGGCAAGGTATTCAATTAACAGAAGTATACTCTACAGCCCATGCACAATTAATAGTAAGAAATTATGAGTCTTGGTACATTTGGCAAGGTATTAAATTAACAGATGTATACTCTCCAGCCCATGCACAGTTACTAGGTCAAACTTGTACTAAAGGTATGGTTAATGGTTTTTGTGTTTGGAATTTATATGCCATCAGTAGGGTTATTCACTAAAGGGATATCCATCTACATGAGCTCTACTATACTACAGCTAGTAATACTGTATGCATGGTTACTAGACTGAACATAATTAGTACGTTTTGCATCTATCCATCAGAACCAATGGCAAAAGATTTATTAACCCTTTACCCAATGTAATGGCCAAAAACCAGCCAGCGCTATTCTAAAAAAATCACCGGTTAATTTTTCATTATTTTTTGTCTCAAAAACATAGGTTATGACCCCTCATTGGAACGAGCTCGTCGATCTTGTTCCAATGAGGGGTCATAACCTATGTTTTTGAGGAAAAAATTTAGTTATTCAAGAATTTCTTTTGCAAGTGTCGTCTGCTTTTCATGTTAGGTAAAGGGTTAACAGAGGCCTTCTTACTGAACAGAACTTTATTTCAAATACCTTAAAGAAAGAATGCAATGTACTGCTGAATTTAATATGCAACAACTCACCCACACATGTAACGAACTCCCATTATCACCTTCTGACAATTTTTACAAGTGATTCCTTCATGATAATGTTGAGCTGCAATGAAAATAATGGAAATATATAACACTAACATTTCAGTGTGCTCGTACACGATAATTTTTTTAATCCTTAATTTAATGTAACATTCATATTCATAAAAATCACTTCTCAAATTTTAATATTCTTTTAATTCTTTCCTCCAAGATATAGCTTATGACCTCTCAGAGGAATAAGCTTGTCAAGCTCATTCCAATAGAGGCAAAAAATGAAAATATTTAGTTATTCCTTATTTATCATTGTTTTTCTGCAAGTGTCATCTTTCCAATCAAGTCAGGTGAAGCTTTAAATTGAGATTCTCTTACATATACAGTGGAACCCCTTTTAATTGAATAACCACTTTGCCAATGAAAATTATTCAATTAACAGGAGTATTCAATTGACAGGGATTGTGTCACTTTCCTTAGCACTTATTCTATTATATCTTGCTTGACAGAGCTCCATGAGCTCTGTCAAACAAGATATAATAGATTAAATGCCTGCATTGGATGTACTGAGGCCAAATAGGTCTACAGATAAAGGAAAACTGGGGAGTCAGGGTAATTTCTTGACAGGTTACAAGACTTTTTATGCAATTAACAGGAGTGTTCTACTTTCAGTTCTGAAAGAATTATAACCGTTTCAGTGGCAGACTCAGGATTCTGGGTTTGAGACGGCACCACACTTTAATCATGAGTCATCATGCAAAGCATCACTCAATAATCGCAGCATCAAGTCTGTGGCGAGCACTAGATGGGATATCCCATTTGTCAGCGGGGTCTGAAGAAGTTCTGAAGAAAAGAAG
The DNA here is from genome assembly GCA_031216915.1 of Pictodentalium vernedei. Classification (NCBI taxonomy): domain Eukaryota; kingdom Metazoa; phylum Mollusca; class Scaphopoda; order Dentaliida; family Dentaliidae; genus Pictodentalium; species Pictodentalium vernedei. Next base: position 187,199,734 of record CM062294.1, on the reverse strand, counting down.
TCAGGTTATATCGGCTCACATGAGACCTGAGCTATGCCTATAGCTGTATGCATGGGGTGCAGTATTATCAACGATAAAACATGGAATCACAACCAAGGGTAGTGGATGTCCAGGTTTTATTGCCGATAATATCGCATCCCATGGTATCTTCGGTGTGGAGGGGCATGTGCCGAGTGTGCCAGGTACAACCCCCCCCTCCCAATCCTGAATCTGCCAGGGACACCTACCCCCCCCCCCCCCCAAATCCACCCACGTGTGTTTTTTGGGGGGTAGGGGGCATGAATGATGACAAACCAAAGCCCATTATCTGAAACATTTTTCAGGGTTCATTGTGTAAGAACTTTCAAGAACCCTATCACACCATTTTCAAGGACCTTTTAGACTATTCCAAGCTATATGCATAGAGCTTTTAGTAAGACTTGTGTTGAAGAATACAGATCTTAATTATGGCCAAAAAAATATAATGATTTGGTTCCGGTTACTCAAACAGCCCTGATTTTGCACCCTGACCCTAATGATGTTTTATTGAAAGTGAAAAAGAAACAGAAAGAAAAAACACACACAAACACTAATTTTTAAAACAACGACACAACTAGTGCTGAGTGGTGTTTTTGTATACCAATTTATATATATAATCTGTACCATATTCAAAACCATAATCGGCAAATTAAATCATAATTGTTATTGGTATACCGAAGTTGTTTTAACTCCAGTATGCAATTTTCAACTTGGTTATCACAGATTAAAAGGAGTGAATTTACCTTACTGGTGCGGATTATTGTTGGTTTAAATTTGGTCTTTCTTTTTTTTATCACTCTGTCTACCCTCACAGACTTGGGACCATTCTTTATTACTTTTCAATTTCAAACTGTTCAAGTGGTTTGTCTCAACAATCACCATTATTACGAAAACGATAGAACATTGTTTACCTTGAATGTGTCAGAAACAAGTTGAGGTGAAAAGCTACAACCACGTGTACTGCATTACACAAAGCATGCAAAAGCAGTCACATTGAACATTTCGATAATCGCATTCCTGCTATTTAAAACCAGGAAATTTGTCTTGGGAAATTCCCAGGGATTCCCTGTAGTTTTACACTTGTACTTCAAAGTGATTGGCTGTTTGCACACGATGATGTCATGACAGCATCTTGCCTACAAAATATTGTGCATGCAAGTGTTTGATACAAGACCGATGCAAGGTACATTGTCTCCCAAAAAACAAGTCAAAAAAGGGGCATAACTCTAGTAAATATGAGCGGTCCGAACCCATATTCAAACTTGACCTGCATTATCACCCCAGAAAGTCACATACCAAAATTCTTTCCGATCAAATAATCCTAACTGCAGTTATCATCCGCACACTGCAAATCTTGAAATTTCTAAGTCGAAAAAGGTGTATAACTCTAATAAAAATAATCTGGCCGAACCCATATTCAAACTTGACCTGTGGTTTGGGCTAAGAAGGTCACATACCAAAATTGGTTCTAATCAAATGATCCAAACTGGAGTTATCATGGGGACACCAAGTGGGACAGATGCACAGACAGATGGACAGATGCACGCACAGACGCATGGACGGACACCTCTAATTTCTGTAGTCACCCGAAAATTTTTTCGGGGGACAATAAGCAAGTCTTTTGTGCTTCCTATGCCAAGATAAATATGATGATACTTAACCAGCCCATTATCACAACCACTTAAAGTGTCAATTTATTTCATGTGCTGAGGTATGCTAATTTTAACAATTCCGTGATAAAGTGAATGTACACTTCACTTCAGAATCTGAGGACAGCTGATAATATCCAGACACCTCCAAATGCGTTTTGTTTTGAAGTTGCGGAATTGCACCCGAAATGTCTGCTGCAATCGCGAATAAAGCATCTGCTGATAAACTACCATTTTGGGTGTAATTTTGAAATTCAGACTCAACAGAATATTACAGCAGTATATTTCAGTCACAACTATTGGAAGAATATGGTCCTAAAAATTAACTCAAGCACAAATTCAAGGAAAAAAGATGGAAAAAAGAAAAAGAAATATCCGAGCTTCCAACCCTATTTTTTTCTGCTATGTAACCGGACCCAAACCATTAATTTTTTTTTTGCCTAATAGTTAACACCTGAAAGCTTTTAAGTCAAATCTGCTCACCTTCAATGTTGTACAGCAGGAAATCAGTTTGATATTTGATTATAGTGAACAAGAAAAATCATATAACCTGAGTAGCTGTTTTTCGTTAAGTGTTGTCTGCATTTCATTCAGACAGCACTTGACTAAAAACAGGTGTGAGATCAAATGTTCTGATACCTCTGGGTTCTTTAATAATATGTAATTTTAAGTACTATCTCATCAACATTTTACTGTGGATCTTTGAGATGCTTGATATATGTACTTTGCTATACAGAGGTTAGGCCAAATTTCAAGAAATTTGATCATTTCCACTCTATCTATGACCTTCAGCTTGGTCGGTCGGTCATAAATTTTGCAAATTTCCCATTATGGCCCAGACTCAAACTAGAGGTGTGACTGGGCCGGATGGGCCTGTCGATACACCCTGCCGGACCCACGGCTATGATTATTCTAAGACAAAGCGGGGCACAACTCTGGTAAAAAAAAAGTCTGATCAAAACTATAATCGCAGGTGCATAAGTTCCCTTGATAGAGAACATCCATACCAAGTTTCAAAGGAATCGAACAATAAACATCCAAGAAAATCTCCGGACAAAATTCAGGCATACTAAGAAAAAACGGGTCATAACTCAGGCAAAAAAATTCCAATCAAAACTATAATCGCCGGTGTGCAGGTTCCTATGGTAGTGAACATCCATACCAGGTTTCAAAGTAATTGACCCATAAACATCCAAGAAAATCTCTCGATAAAATTAATTTTTCTATGATGAAAAGGAGCATAACTCTGGAAAAAAAGTCCAATCAAAACTATAATTGCTTGTGCACTGGTTCCCATGGCAGTGGACATCCATACCAAGTTTCAATGGAATCAAACAATAAACATCTGAGAAAATCTCTGAACAAAATTAATTATTCTAAGAAGAAAAGGGGGATAACTCTGGCAAAAAAATCTGATCAAACCTATAATCGCTGTTTCACAGGTTCCCATGGTACTGAATACCCATACAAAGTTTCAAAGGAATCACTAAAATCACAGGTGCACAGGTTTCAATGGTGGTGAACATTCACACCAAAAAATTAATGTGCATGTCGATCGCATCTGTTGACATTTCTGACCTTGACCTGGGTGGGTTGTTGTGAATTTTGTATGTTACACACAATCTGCCAGTGGTACTTATGTTGTGTTAGTTTAATTGCAATATTTCCTTTCCCTAAAGAGCTAGGGGCTAGAATCAACAAGCCAAGACCAATACCGGGTCTGGACCTGCGTCGCTGGATGCAATTGAATCGGCAAACAGGAAGTGGCTGCACGGCAGATCTGAAAATTGCATACACGATACAACTGATCATTATCAGGCTCCAGATGAAATATAAAATCAATCCCTTGCATAGAAGCCGAGAAAAGTTTGACGAAAAAGTTAAAAAATTTATAGTAATTTATATATTTTTTATACTTACCAATGACCCAGACATAGCTGGTGCTAACTCTTAAAATATAGGGTCAAACACAAATTTTGCCCCCCATTCCCCAAAATTTGCATCTAAAACCAAAGAAAACATGTCCTGAATGGCCGTCCACACTTCACCTCTACTGCGCATGCGCAGTGTCAAGGACGTTCCGAAATTGGCACCATTAATCATTCTCATAACCAGTGCCTGGTAAGCGCTATGTACTCATCGGGGAGGTAAGAGTTCCCAACTCCTGGGAGGGCCATCCCCGTCTGGGTCATTGGTAAGTATAAAAAATATATAAATTACTATAAATTTTTTAACATTTTTATACTGTACCAATGACCCAGACATAGCTGAATAGTAAAAAGGCTGGAGGGCCAAGGACATAGAGCAAGATGGAATACGCTCAATTATATAAAATAGAGTCATCCCCTCTAGGGAAAAAGAAGTACTAGGCCTTACATGTATCTTTCTTATTTATGATAAATTAGAAAGATACAACACCTTCCAAAATTGAGCATCATACATCCATGTACTCTATTAATAATTAGTATAATCCTTATACTAATAATTTTTAAAGTAAGCCAATAAATAAAGCAAGTCTAGAGAACAGAGACTCTTTATACTCCTTAAAAGTGTCTAAGGAATGTATAATAATGTCTGTTGACACGTGCTATATTCAAAAGCTATACTTTAAAAACTAAGACCTGAATGAATTTTTAAAACATAAACTTCTCACTAAACAACCATCCCAATAACAGCTCAGAATTACTAACTCCGGAGGAGGTATCCCCTTGTTTTCATAGTAAAACAGGTGACCCAAGGGAACACCCTCCCCCCCCCCCCCCCCCCCCCCCACTTTTTCTTGCCCTGGGTCAAATAGCCCAGGGCGAAGAGGGCAGCAGAACGGAGTCACTGCCGAAACAGACAGCCTACCTAGCTATAGTAGCAACTGTTAAATGAATGACATTCTGAGCGGTAGATAATAGACCTAACAATAGAGGCCTCCAGAAATGGACTCGATATTTCTGAGATAAAAATTCATGAATGTGGATGGCTGAGCGCAATGAGCAGCCTTCAAAAATCTATAATAGCGACACTATTAATGTAAGCCCAAGATGTAGAAGATCTCTTACTTCATGAGCCGAAATCTCAAACACAACTGCTGAGTCAATGATATACCATAAGCAGTATCGATAGTTAATTGAATCCATTAGCAATAGAATGGAGCGTAACGTCCTTCTATTAGGCATCAAAGACAGAAGCTTACGCCCGTAGTAATAAACAGATATCTGTTTATAAATACATAAACTCTAACCGGAGAGAGTAAAGGCCTATGCCCGTACGAAGACGGAAGGACCTTAATAACAATAGGTTCCGGATATTAATTAGGAGCCTGATTCTTATGCCAAAATCCAACATTAATAGTAAAGGAAATGGTGTTTCCGATACTACGAAAGTGAGAATCGTCCACCGATAGTGCAAGAAACTCACTGACTCTTCAGTAAAAGAGAAGCCAACAGAATTACTGTCAAAAAGGTCAGAATTTGAAAACTACTGTTTCCAGAGGCTCAAATGATTACTTAGCTAAATAAGAACCGAAGTTAAATTCCGTATAGAAATTTAATCTAATGATTCTAAGTCTATTTATCGAAAAGTTACTAACTGACTTAGATAAAGAGACATAAGACTCAATTGTAAACTATCATAGAGTGCATAGGTATGAGGTAACATAAACCTATAACCTTAATAATAACAGGCTGCAGTAGATCTTGTCAAACAAGTATACTAAAAAGATGCAATGACTAGTATGGAGGGATCAACAATATCAACATAATGATCCCTACACCAACGACGGAAGAGCCTCCACTTTAGCGGCATAGTATAGCGAAGAAGAGGTTCTCCTATAGTAAGAAATCGCATCCAAAGCTCGTCCAGTACAATGCTTACAATGCAATAAGGACCCCACAACGGAATACGTGAAGGTTGAGACCTTGCGGGTTGTGATAAAGATGACACGATTTTACCCAGCGAAAAAAGATCCTCTCATGGAGGAAGATTTCGCGTTAAGTCCCACAGTAGACATCAGAGTAAATTTACCCACGGTCTCTGTGAAGACAGAGATGCTATCAACAGAAATGAATTGTGGTTCTTTAACTTAGCAATACTTGCTGAAACAACAGCGCAGGAGGATACGCTTATCCTATCATTCCGTCCTATTAGATCAATAGAGCGTTAACAACATAAGCTCAGAGATCTGGACATGTAAACACATACGTCTGCAATTGATTAGCAAGTTGTGTCGTAAATAAATTATCATTGGGCGCTCCCATTGATAGCAAATCTGATTGAATACTTGTTTGTTGAGAGTCCATTCTGATGGCAACAAGCAACCCATAAGTGAAAGGGAGTCCGGTAATACAATCAGACGACCCGGAATATGACGGACCGAAGTAGAACTTGGTGTACTATAACAAACAGAAGGATTCTTTCCATTAAATTGAATAACGGAAACGAATGAGTGCCTCCCTTGTTCCGGAGATACGCCACTACTGTCGAATTAACGGACAGGATTTGGACATGTGTTTCTGAATAATGTTCATTCAATGACATAAAGCAAGCCTAAAAAACATAATTCCGTGGAAGATAAGTGCTTGCTCAGAGACTGCGGAACCCAAAGACCCTGGCACTTCGAATCCGTTGGGATCAATATTATATCCCAACCTGTTTGACTGGCAACCCTCATAATTATAAAACTCGGATCCGGCAACTGCAGTGGCACTCTCTGAGTCAACCACCGAATGTTTGCCCCAGTCTGAATCTCTTGCTACACAAGATAGACAAGAGAACGTGTAAATCGAGCAATTCATGAATTGCTGAAAAGTTGCCGTCGAAGAGAAGCTTCTCCGAGAACGAAGCGACTCTAAGAGAGTTCTTCACCTTACTATCCACGCGCGTGGATGTAGCTAGGGCTGCGTCACGTCTAACCAACTCCAAGTAGCCACTGAAGGGCGGAGTTATACGTGAACAAACTACTTCCCTCAAAAGAAATCACATTGAGGATCATATCCCGGAATTCTTTCTCTTGGAGACGTAAAGATAATGCCTCAGTAAGGTGGATTACGTATGATAAAGCGTCTAAGTAAAGTCTATTAGACATCATTGTCGTTTCCAACATTGTGGTTGGAAAAGACATAGACGGCGAAAAAGATTATTTCCAGTCTTTAACCACGCCGTCTAGACGCATATGAACTCTCGGTATGCCATGTTCTGCCAAAATAAATTATTTGTATAAATGATAAAAGGCAGAAATGAGCATTCCAGACAAGAAACTAAACTATAATGCTTGGTAGCAGGCTTATATATATATAGCGTCGATAAATAATACACATGTTCTAATAACATTATTGGACTGTGTCGGTAAGTCAGGGACAATGTCCCTGAAGCGATCCAAAATTCCGTGTCCAATGACGCTATAAGTCTCTTATCCAACATCGCAGCAATGTAGTCCGAAATAACAATCACTGGAAGATAATGCCGGAAGATATGTATGGCAGCTTCCGATGCTACGAAAGGGAAAACTCGAAATCTTTCGAATCCCTTTCGCCATCCTGTCGGACCCTATAAAGCGTTCGGTCGTCCGTACCTGATGCAACCGCGGACCGCACCGACCCAGCGCCGTCGGATAATTCCTGATTCGACCGAGAAACTGTCGATTGCTGGGATGCTGCGAAAAAACTGTGCTAACTCGGATAGCACGTCCGTCACTGAGGCCTGTGGAGAAGCGGTCCTACGATGCATTGCCGCTGGAAGCTCCGTGATCGTTACCCCATGCATACTACTATTATGCAAGCGAACGGAGTGTATAAGCCTCGTGTCCCTTGGCTACCGGATGGCGTGACCTGTTCGCCGTGGAATCACTGAATGACGAAACTGATCGGATACTCGAGGTCACGTAGCCAATGAGCGGTCGTGTGCACTGCTGTGAGGATGAGGAAGCATTATCGACAGTCTCTCGGACTGTCAATATAACGGAGCATCCCGAGCGACGGACATATGCTCCGAATGTAAAATATCTGAACCACAACATGCGGTCCCCTATGTTGTTGGACGAGAGAGGGACCACTCTCGCTCACAGCCCGGACGGACCTGGACAAGCCAGGAACCGGACTAACAGGCTTCCTCTGATCTGTCCTCAATCCGCGTCACTGGGTGAGTACTAAAGTAATTATAGTGCTCGCATCACCCAAATCTCCTTCCTAGACCGCAACGGACGAACCCGGCAGCCGAACCATTCGATGAATGTACGCTACACCGGGTGAGCTAGCGAATGTCACTCCGTCGATCCTACAAGGGACCTCTTAGGCGATAGACAAATTCCATGAGCACTTATTGCTGCTAGCTCTTCATTAACTATGACGACAGAGGCACACTTTTCAAAGACATATCCGTAACTTTGCGAACAAGAAACCAGAAATGCTTGGTAATAGCAAGCATATAATAATAAATATATAGCGTCGTTCAATAATTCGAAAGTTTGTGTGACATTATTGGACTATGTCGGAACTGAGGGACGATGTCCCTGAACCGAACCAAAAATTTCTAAGTCCACCGACGCTATCAGTTTCTTATCCGGCATCGCAGCATTCTGGTCCGATGAAAGAACCTTTAGAAGATCAAGTCGGATGACATATACAACAGCATATGTTGTTCCGAAAGGGAAAGCTCGAAATCCTCCGAATCCCTTTCAGTATCCCGTAAGACCGGATGAAATTTTCGGACGTCCGTACCCGCTTCCGCGGAGCGTCCCGACCCAGCATCGTTGGATAAAACATTATGCGACTGATTCAGTTGTTGCTGGGATGCTGCGATAAGCTGTGCTATTTAGGATAGCACGTCCGTCCCCGAGGCCTGTGCAGTAGCGGTCTTACGATGCATTGCCTCCGGAAGCTCCGTATACGTTGACTCCCGCACACTTTCCTATGCAAACGTCCGGAGTCTGCAGGCCTCGTGTCCCTGGCTACCGGATGGTGTGACCTGGTTGCCGATGATTCTCTGACTGGCGAAGCTGACTGGATATCCGAGGTCACGTAGCCAAGAGCAGTCGTGTGCGCTACCATGAGAATGAGGAAGCCTTATTGACAGTCTCTCCGGACTGACTATATGTCGGAGCATCCCGAGCGGCGGACGTATGCTCCGAATGCGAAACATTTTGTACCACAACATCTGGGGCCAGATGTTGTTGCACGAGAGAGGGGCCTCTCTCGCTCGCCGTCCGGATGGACCAGAACGAGCTATGAACCGGACTAAAAGGCTTCCTCCGTTCTCCCTCTAATCCGCCGTCACTGGGTGTGCATTTGGTTGATTTATAGTGCTCGCATCACCCCAAAACTCCTTCTAGACCGCAACGGACGAACCCGGCTGCCGAACCATTCGATGAATGGACGCTACACTGGGCGAGCTAGCGGACGTCAAAGGCCGTCGAACCTACTAGGGTCCTCTTAGGCAATTGGCGTATTTACATGAGCACTTTTCCGCTAGCCCTTCATTAATTGTGACGACGGAGACACACTGTTGGAAGACATCACAGATACATCACCCTAATCTTGATCGTCTGAAATAGAAATTGATAAAGTAGAGTGACCCTGCGGGGAAAGGACCAGAATGTCCAATTCCCCACTAACATACCGTGACATACGCTTCCCATGTTGTCATCGAAATCATCAGATACAGAACAGGAGTTAATGCGAGTACACTGACTACATATAGAATGATTATAAAAGTCAGAGGAAGACTTCCTCTTATTACAATTGATCAAAATCCTTTCAATGTGAAAAGAAAACAAAGTCCTGGTACTCGCACCAACCCCTGACAATCAAAATACATAATAATAATATGATCCATTAACATAGAAAAAATAATTAAAATCAAAATATTTTGAAAAAATATTTTTTCAGAACAGCCCAAGTTTCTGAAAAGTAATGTTGAGCCCCAATGGATCCCAAGCCTAAGTGTGGACAAAAAATTTAAAAATATTTTAAACAATTTATGCAACACTTATGAACAATAATAATGAATCTAGTTATGATTAAATTAACATCAAGATATTATTTTCAAGAAATCCCCCCCTCACACATAGGGCTGTTGAAAATGTAAACAATGAGTGTAAAAACACTAAAATAAGACTCCAGGCACCCAGGCCCGAAATCAGTTACCAAAAATACACTATCTGATGCAAAACAGAGACTTCCAGGGAAGAAACTGCAGAACATCAGATGGTAGATGCAGAACACAACGCCTAACCACCCATAGGTGAAGACGTAAACATGGGGAAAAGAACAGAATTCATTCTGTTATTCAGCTAAAACTCCCAATAAATTTTAGTAATAATAATTACAGAAACTATGCCAAAAGCATGGGAGAATAGCAAGAGGGGACTTAAAGGAAAGGGAGAAAGGAAAACACTGAAAAATCAGTGTAACTAAATAACAAGAATGACAACAAAATGGCTGCTGCCTCGAAAATAGGTAACTTAACATAATTTCATTAAAAAATTTTAAGTTACAGCCCTGATAATATTCTGTCACACATTATTCCTCTCCTCCTTCTATATCCTCCTTAGAAACACCATTTCACTAATATTTATGTGTCTGGCATCATTTAAACTGAGATTTACAAGCACAAAGATCAGTCAGATGTTAACTGATGAAGGGCCAAACTGAGAATGATTAATGGCGCCAATTTCGCAACGTCCTTGACACTGCGCATGCGCAGTAGAGGTGAAGTGTGGAGGGCCATTCAGGACATGTTTTCTTTGGTTTTAGATGCAAATTTTGGGGATTGGGGGCAAAATTTGTGTTTGGCCCTATATTTTAAGAGTTAGCACCAGCTATGTCTGGGTCATTGGTACAGTATAAAAATTTTCAATGTTCAGTGGGTACAGTAAAATTTCAAAGTATCGGCAAACAGGAAGTGGCTGCACGACAGATCTGAAAATTGCTTACGCGATACAACTCACCATTATGAAGCAGCAAACCAAATATAAAATCATTCCCTTTCATAGAAGCCAAGAAAACCTTGACGGAAAAAAGTGTTTCAGACGGACGGACTGACGGATGGAGTCGAGTGGTTACTAGACCTGCTCTGCCGCTGGCGACGCAGGTAAAAAAGTTGATGTGCATGCTGATTCCATGCATTCTGTAAGCTTGACCTTGGTCGGCTGGATGTGAATGTTGTATGTTACACATCATCTAGTGGTGGCCTGTATGTTGTGTGAGCTTCAGTGTGATATATCTCAAAAAGTTTGATGTCCTAGACATGAAAAAAAACTTGATGTAAATGTTGATTCCATATGTTAAGACTCCCCTGTGACCTTGACCCTAGTAGATCGGTCATGTTGGTCTATGTATTGTGAAAGTTTCACTGCGACATCTCCTTCCGCTAAAACTAAAAGGTTGTGTCCTGGACACAAAAAAATTGATGTGCATGCAGATTCCATGTGTTGAACTTTATCTGTGACCTTCTTCTTGGTGGACAGGTTATGAATTTTGTAAATGACTCATCATCTGGTGTTGGTCCATATGTTGTGTTAAGTTTCATTGTGATATTTCCTTCCACTCAAAGGTTATGTCCCAGACATGAAAAAGTTAATGTGCATGCTGATTCCATTTGTTGTCCACTATCTGTGACCATGACTGTGGCAGTCCAGTCGTGAATTTTGTGACACACTATCTAGTGGTCGGCCATATGTTGCGTAATTTTCATCATGATATCTACTTCCACTTAAAAGTTATGTCCTGTACACAAAAAAGCAAATGTGCATGATTATTTCATGTGTTGACCTCTGACCTTGACCTTGCTGACACAGTCATCAACTTTGCATATGACATACTGTCTAATGTCGTCCTTATGTTGTGTAAGATTCATTGTGATATCTCCTTCCACTAAAAAGTTAAGTCCTGCATACAAATATGTTTACGTCCATGCTGATTCCATGTGTTGACTTCTTTCTGTGACCTTGGTGGGCCGGTCATGAATTTTGCATCTGACACACTGGATAGTGGCGGTACATATATTGTGTAAGTTTCATCAAATCTCTTCTCATCAAAATGTTACGGCAGGGTCAGGAATGACAGCGCCATATCATAATACACTTATTGTTTTTTTTTAAAAAACAGGTGTATAAAGATTATAAATTCATAGTAATTTGTATATTTTTTATACTTACCAATGGCCCAGACTAACTGGTGCTTAACTCAAAGTTATCAAGGGCCAAACACAAATTTTGAACCTCCCAATCCCCAAAATTTGCTTGCAAAACCAAAAATTAAAAGTCCTATCTGGCCCTCCATACATTTACTCTCCGCACATGCGCTGATGTCAGGAAGTGACCTGAATTGACGCCAACATCATTCTTTGTCGAAGAGAGTACTACATAAAAATTCAGCGGGGAGGTATGAGTGCCCACTCACGGGAGGGCCATCTCCATCTGGGCCATCAGTAAGTATAATGAAAGTGTCAATGACACTGTAGCTCAACTTGTTAAAGTCATGTACATGTATAGTGTGCGACACAGCAATGACAAACATCTCATCCAAATGCAGAAGAACTCTCTGAACATCTTCCCCGACCGGTTTTAGATGAACGTGGTCCAAAAAAAACGGTATGTATACGGAAGATGAAAATAAGAAACCGCCTTCTTCCTCACACTCAAGAGGATAAATATAAATACGGTGTCATCTATATGGCCAAAGGACTGCGACACCTGCATAAACTGAACCAGAAAAGGAAGGACTTCCTCCATTGTCTGGATAAAGCCTGCGCTTAACGACGCCAGCAGTTTCTCTCTTGTCATCACAGCGTTCTGATTCGGCGGAACAACATCAGGGTAGTATTGATGGATGAAAGCCATCGCAACCATGTACTGTTCTGAAAGGGAAGGGTAATCCTCTTCCTTATTCCTTTCGCGATCTGAGAGAATCAGTTGCGAATCTCGGTCCATTACATCTGCGTGAACAGACGACTGGACCGACCCAGCACCGTCCAACAGCTCAGATTCTAAGTCTGGCTGCATCTGCACTTACAGGGATGCTGCGATTAGCTGCGCAATCTGCGCCAGCAAGTCTGTCATCGTAGCCTGAGGAGCAGATTTCCGTTCCTTAGCCGCATGCTGCTCCTGGGACAGTGTGTCGGAAACGAATCCTTTCTCCAAATGTCCCGATGATCAAGGCCTCGTCTTCCTAGCTACCGGATGGTCCGACTTCACGGGCGAAGAGTGGTTCCTTCTTCGTGCAGCAGGCTGGATATCCCAAGTCGGGTAGCTAGGATGCGGTTGTGTGTGCTTAAATAACATAGCAGAGGAAGCCGTGACTGAAGCCGACCCCAGATGCAGACTAGATGGAGCGTCCCGGGCGGCAGATGGACATATGCTCTGTCTCGTGCAAGTTTCCAACCAGAAAACTTAATTTCGGCCTTGTGAAACATAGCAGAGAAAGCCTTGACTGAAGCCGACCCTGGCTGCAGACTAAACAGAGCGTCCCGAGTGGAGGACAGACATATGCTCCGGCTTGTGTAAGTTTCTCATCTCAAAACAACATCTGACCCCAGACGTTGCTATATTAGAGAGGGGGGCCTCACCCGATCGTGGTCTATCAGACCTCGCCGAGTACAAGAACTTGCAGACTTCCTTCCTATTTCCATTGTCGCGAGCTATTTATATTACAGTGCTCGCTCTACCCAATCCACCTCTTAGACCACAACGAACTTACCTGGCGTCACGGCACCCATGGATGGAGTACCGCTTCAGGTCGAGCTAGCTGCTTGCAAGAAATTAAAACCTTTAACCAAAGGCCCTAACTTCAATAATGAGCACTGCAGGTAGCTCAAAATACACCACCAAGAGCGACAGCAGTAGCACACTTGGATGGGTGTCAGAATATCATCACCATGTTCATGTTCCTCTGAAACAGAAACTGACAGAATGAATTAAAACGTGGTAAGGGGCTCTGATCCTCAGAACCTCACCGCCAACAACGTACCACGACTCCAACATCAGTCATCCCAGTGCAACACAAGACTGACAAGTGTATAAACTAAGGTCGATATCAGTCTTCCAAACTCCACAACAATATATATATATATATAACTGAGATACATGAATAATAGCAATCATGATTAATTTCAAAATGTTTTTTTGTAAACAAAATTTTTTTTCGAAAAATGCCCAAGTTCCCAAAGGGAAGATGTAGCGCCCAAGGGCATCCCGGTAGAGTCTAAGTGTGGACAAAATCCAAATTTTTTTGAGCAACACTACCGGAATAATAATCCATGTATCCTACGGTATATTACAGTAATAGAATATAAAAAACTACCTATATATGAGGACATTGATAATGTAAACAACGTCAATGTAAACAAGACATCAAGCACACAAAAAGGCCCAAAATCAGAACCAACTGAAATGCTATCAAATGCAAAGCTGCTAGATCTTCATAAGAAGAAAAAACGATACATCAGATAGAAGATGCATGACTAAACGGTCTAACACCCTTAGGGTGAGGGCATAACCCTGGGGAAGAAACAGAATAATATTCTGTAATAAATGTTAAACTCCCAAGAAATTGAATAAAAAATTTCAATAAAAAATAGCCAAAAAGCTTAAGTGTTTAACAGGAAGGGTTCATGGAAGGATAGGAAAGGAATACTTAACAAACAGTGGAATAATCATTTTTAAAAATGATGACGTCAGGCATATGTCCCAAAATTGGGAAACATAAAATAATTTTATAAATATTATAAAGTTACAGCCCTGAACGTCCAAAACCACCATTGAACACTTCCTTCATCCAATAACAGCCTTGTATCCACCAATTCTTGCACTGATTTGTGTCTGGCATCCTCAAAAAAAAAGATTTTAAAGCACAGATGTCATTTCATTGTTGATGACTTTTAGGGCCAAACAAATAATGATGTTGGTGCCAATTCCGGTCACTTCCTGGCGTCTGCGTCTGCACGGAGAGTAAATGTATGGTGGGCCAGGTAGGCCTTTTAATTTTCGGTTTTGCAAGCAAATTTGGGAGATTGGGGGGTTCAAAATTTGTGTTTGGCTCTTGATAACTTTGAGTTAAGCACCAGCTAGTCTGGGCCATTGGTTTACAGTGTAAAAATATAAAGGCCCTTCAAGACTAATGCGCAAATTTCCAATACTTTCAAGGCCTTGAAAACCCATTTTTCAATTGCAGAAGTTTCAGTGTTGTCAAGAACCACAATGAACCATGATATTTATACTTGTCGTGATTTTTCAAAACATATTTGTGTGTTATTGTGTTGGTTACTACTCTGCACACTGGGAATTTAAAGTCATAATTCCCTTGTCACATACTGCAGAAAAAAACATCACCAATAGTTCAAAATACACTCACGATATGGTGCTGTACGTCTATCAGCACTGTGAGATCTTGGGTTGGTATCTAATCCCTTCAGGACATGTTTGACTGTTTTTCTTGTCACATCTTTTACAATTTCTGTTCTTAGCTCAGATTTCAGCTGAAAATAAAAATATGCCAATGAGAACATATTTTTCATAAAAGAGATTATTTCTTTGCAAATTGTTTGTTTGTGTGAGTCTTTAGCACTTAATTATAAGTGCTAAAGATGAACTGCATTTAAGTGCACACTGGGTCAATTGTTAACTGCACATATATTTCATCCTATTTCTGTATCAAACAACTCCAACATATTTAGTAAAAGTTTGCTGTGCTAAAACTGTATACTGGCAACAGAAGAAATTCAATCTAATGTTATGATGTGAATGAAATGCTTCAATACAAAGTTAAAAAATTTATAGTAATTTATATATTTTTTATACTTACCAATGACCCAGACTTAGCTGGTGCTAACTCCAACAAAACCAGGGCCAAACACAAATTTTGCCCCCCAATCCCCAAAATTTGCATCCAAAACAAAAAGAAATCATGTCCTAAAGGACCTCCATACTACGCCTCTACTGCGCATGCGCAGTGACGCAGTCGTCCCCAAATGGGCGCCAATTATCATTCTTACTGGCAGTGCCTGGTCAGCGCTATGTACTCAGCGGGGAGGCAAGAGTTCCCAACTCCAGGGAGGGCCATCCCCGTCTGGGTCATTGGTAAGTATAAAAAATATATAAATTACTATAAATTTTTTAACATTTTTATACTGTACCAATGACCCAGACTTAGCTGAATAGTAAACAGGCTGGAGGGCCTAGGACATAGAGGAAAATCCAATAAGCTCAATTATATAGTAAAGAGGTAACCCCTTAAGGAGAAAAGGAGTATTAGGCTTTACATGTATCTTTCTTATTTAATATTAAATTAGAAAGATACACTACCCTTAATAATTGAGCACAATAACATTCATGTTCTCTATTAACATCCAGTATAACCCTTATACTAATTATTTTTAAAGCAAGCCAATAAATAAAGTAGTCCAGAGAATTGAGACTCTTTATAATCATTTAAAAGTGTCCGAGTATTGTATATTAAAGCCCGTTTGACACTTGACATATACAAATGCTTCACACCGAGCTACACTTTAAAAATGCCGCTCAGGATCACAGATCCAATGTCGAGTTGTGACCTTGACCTTTGACCTGGCGAGTCCAAGGTGAATAGGGTTCTTCCTCGCACCAAGGCCAACACACCTATGAAGTTTCATGACTCTAGGTTGAACCACTATCAAGTTCTCATCCGGAAACCAATTGTTGCGATATACTATGTTCAAGGTCACTGTGACCTTGACCTTTGACCTGGTGAGTCCAACATCAATAGGGTTCTTCCTCGCACCAAGGCCAACACGCCTGTAAAGTTTCATGGCTCTAGGTTGAACCACTATCAAGTTATCATCCGGAAACCAATTGTTGCGATATACTATGTTCAAGGTCACTGTGACCTTGACCTTTGACCTGGTGAGTCCAAGATCAATAGGGTTCTTCCTCGCACCAAGGCCAACATACCTATGAAGTTTCATGACTCTAGGTTGAACCACTATCAAGTTATCATCCGGAAACCAATTGTTGCGATATACTATGTTCAAGGTCACTGTGACCTTGACCTTTGACCTGGTGAGTCCAAGATCAATAGGGTTCTTCCTCGCACCAAGGCCAACACACCTATAAAGTTTCATGACTCTAGGTTGAACCACTATCAAGTTATCATCCGGAAACCAATTGTTGCGATATACTATGTTCAAGGTCACTGTGACCTTGACCTTTGACCTGGTGAGTCCAAGATCAATAGGGTTCTTCCTCGCACCAAGGCCAACACACCTATGAAGTTTCATGACTCTAGGTTGAACCACTATCAAGTTATCATCCGGAAACCAATTGTTGCGATATACTATGTTAAAGGTCACTGTGACCTTGACCTTTGACGTAGCGAGTCCAAAATCAATAGGGTTCTTCCCCTCACCAAGGCCAATCTACCTATGAAGTTTTATGAATGTGAGTTGAACCATTATCAAGTTATCATCCGGAAACCAATTGTTTAAGATTTACTATGTTCAAGGTCACTGTGACCTTGACCTTCGACGTAGCATGTCCAAAATCAATAGGGTTCTTCCTCCCACCAAGACCAACCTACGTATGAAGTTTAATGAATGTGAGTTGAACCACTATCAAGTTATCATCCGGAAACCAATTGTTTACGCCCGCCCGCCCGACCGCCCGCCCGCCCATCCGCCCGCCCGCCCGCCCGCCCGCCCTCCCGCCCGCCATTCACCAAACTATAAGTCGAGTTTGACTTCGTCACAACTCGACTAAAAATAAGACATGAATGAATTTAAACATTAATATTACACTTTAAAACCATCCCGGAAGCGACTCAGAAATACTGACTTGGAGGAGGCATTCCCTTGCTTTTCACTATAAAGCAGGTGACCTAAGGGAACACCCGCCCCCCCCCCCCCCCTTCCCCTTGCCCTGGGTCAAATAGCCCAGAGCGAAGAGGGCAGCCGGACGGAGTCACTGCCGGAACAGAAAGCCTGCATAACTATAGTTGCAACTGTTTAGTGGACGACATTCTGAGCAACAGATAACGGACCTAAACAATGCAGGTCTCCAGAAATGGACTCAATATTTCTGAGATAAAAATTCGTAAATGTGGATGGCTGAGACCAATAAGCAGCCTTCATTAAATCTGTAATAGCAACACTATTAGCATAAGCCCAGGAAGTAGAAAGAGCTCTTACTTCATGAGCAGAAATCTTAAGCACAGACTGCTGAGAAGAAGATAAATCTTCATAAGCAGTACGGATAGTTAACTGAATCCATCTAGCAATAGAATGGACTGAAATGTCCTTTCTATTAGGCATCAAAGACAGAAAGAAACGTTTCCGTCCCTTTCTGATAAACTGAGATCTCTGTTTATAGATACGTAGTGCTCTAACAGGACAGAGTAAAGGCCTACGCCCGTCTGAAGACGGAAGAGCCTTAATAACAATAGGTTCCGGATATTTATTAGGAGCCTGATTCTTAGCTAAAAAATCCACATTAGTAGTGAAGGTGATAGTGTTCCCAACACTACGATAATGAGAATCATCCACCGATAGTGCATGAAGCTCACTGACTCTTCTGGCAGAAGAGAAAGCTAAGAGAAAAGCTGTCTTATAAGATAAGAATTTGAAATCTACTGTCCCAAGAGGTTCAAATGGCTTTTCCTTCAATTTAAGGAGAACCCAAGCTAAATTCCACTTAGGAATTAATCTAAGAGTTCTGGGTCTATTTATCGAAAAGTTTCTAACCAACTTCGATAAAGAGACATTAGATCCAATTTGTAAACTATCATGATGTGCATAGGTATCAGATAACATAGATCTATAACCCTTTATAGTAACAGGCTGCAGTTTGATTTCGTCAAACAAGTATACTAGAAAGTTTGCAATGTCTGGTATAGAGGGATCAAATATATCTACAGAATGATCCCTACACCAACGACGAAAAACCTTCCACTTAGCCGCATAGTTTAGCGAAGAGGAGGTCCTCCTACAGTTAGAAATCGCGTCCACTGCTCGTCCTGTAAAGTGCTTGCCATGCAAGAAGGACCGCACAACGGAAAAACGTGAAGGTTGAGACCTTGCGGGTTGTGATGGAGTTGGCGCGATTTCCCCTGCGAAAGAAGATCCTCTCGTGGAGGAAGCTTCCGCGGTAGGTCCCACAACAGACACCTGAGTAGATTTATCCACGGTCTCTGTGGCAACAGAGATGCTACCAACAGAATCTTGCATTGAGATTGTTTTATCTTTAGCAATACTTGTTGAATTAACGGCGCTGGAGGATATGCATATCCTATCATTCCGTCCCAAGGGATCGACAGAGCGTCTACTGCAAATGCTCTTGGATCCGGACACGGAGACACATACGTCTGCAACTGATTGTTGAGATGTGTCGCAAATAAGTCGCAAATAAGTCTATCATTGGCCGTTCCCATTGGTAGCAAATCTGATTGAATACTTGTTTGTTGAGAGTCCACTCCGACGGCAACAAGCGACCCTTTCGTGAAAGGGAGTCTGCTAGCACATTCAGACGACCCGGTATGTGACGGACCGAAAGAAGAACGTGATGTTCTAACGCAAACAGAAGGATTCTTTCCGTTAGATTGAACAACGGAACTGAATGAGTGCCTCCCTGATTCCGTATATACGCCACTACTGTCGTATTGTCGGATAGGATTTGGACATGAGCATCGTGAATAATGTCCATCCAGTGACGTAACGCAAGCCAAATTGACATCATTTCCTTGATGTTTATGTGCTTGCACAGGAATTGCGGATCCCAAAGACCCTGGCATCTCGAATCCGTTGGGATTAATGATGCACCCCAACCTGTTTGACTGTCATCCGTCATAACGGTAAAACTCGGATCCGGCAACTGCAGCGGAACTCCTTGAGTTAACCACTGAATGTTTGCCCAAGTCTGAATCTCTTGCTTCACTTGATCTGACAAGAGAACGTCTACATCGAGCGAATGAATTTTCACACTCCAATTCTGAGTCAGGAAAATTTGAAGAGGACGTGTGCGTAGCCGCCCCATCGGAATAAGATCCGCGGCGGCTCCGCACAGACCTATCAGTCTCATAAATTCTCTCGCCGTGACTTTGTCTGCGTGCAGACAATAGCGAGCGTAACAACTGACTAATATTGCTCTGGTTAACGGCAGACGAACGAGATTGTTGTGCGTCTCGAAGCTCATTCCCAGATGAGTGAATGACTTGGACGGCACCAGATCCGACTTCTCCTCGTTTACTATAAAACCGAGACGTCGGAGCAATAGAAGAAGATTCTGAACATCGTTCTAAAGCGTTAACTCGTTGCCGTACCTCTGAAGAATGTCGTGAAAGTATGCATCTTTGAGATCTATGCTCGTTGCATAATCGTTCACCCGAATACTCGCTCTGACCGATCGAATCGTCTCTATATAAAACTTCGGAGCGACGATCAGCTTGTTTATCCAGCTCAAATCTATGACTGGACGGAACGAGCCGTCTGGTTTCGGAACCAGAAACAGATGGCTGTAGAATCCCAGAGATTCCTGGTTTTCTACGACCTCTACCGCGTTCTTCATTAAAAGAGACTGCACCTCTGATAACAGAGCGTCTCTTTTCTGTGGATTTGACGGAAGATGAGTCCACTTTGGACTTCGAGTTAATGGAGGCTTTCGTTTGAAGGATATCTTTAGACCTTCCGAAGTCACTCCTCTCACCCAAGGGTCGTCCGTAATCGACGCCCACTCTTGTGAAAAACTCGACAACCTTCCGCCAACCGGAACGCGATAGAGGTTTAAGCCATCACCTCCTGGACCTGCGAGGCCTGCGGTAGGAGAAACCACGTCTTCCACGACCCGCACCTCGCCTCGTCGACCTCGGGGCGTCCGACCGATTGTCCCGGCCTGAAGGACGTCCCGAACGAGAGTCGCTATCCTGACGGTCTCTCGAATAAGACCAAGAGGACGCACCGGAACCTCTATAGGAACCTCTCTTGGGCGCATTAGACCCAGAAGAGCCTGTCTTATTCGTGTCTGCTGTATCCGACTTTTTAGGAGCCGATCTGAACAACAGAGAATCATTAGCTTTCTTTTTAATTTTATCATAAATAGCGGAAAGCTTGCCGTCAAAGAGAAGTTCTCCTGAGACCGAAGCGACTCTAAGAGAGTTCTTCACCTTAGAATCCACTAGTGTGGATGTAGCTAGGGCTGCGTCACGTCTAACCAACTCCAGATTTGCCACTGAAAGGGCGGAGTTACACGTGGAATAAGCAACTGCCCTTGAAAGAAGTCTTAAAGAGGATTGTATATCCTGAAACTCTTCCCCTTGAAGGCGCAGTGATAACGCCTTAGTAAGGTGATCTGCGTAAGATAAGGCATCTAAATTGGCTCTGTTAGACGCAATAGCTGTTTCCAACACCGCGGTTGGAATAGAAGCTGACGACGGTAATGATAGCTCTAAGTTTTCCGCCTCGTCGTCCATACGCAGAGGAACTCTCGGTATACCCTGTCCTGCCGTATCGAATTTATTCCTTGCATTAATGAAAGGCAGGTTGAGAGTATTAGCGGACAAGAAACCTGCTTTCCCCGTCCTGGAAGCAAGTTTAAATATAGCGTCGTTCAATAATTCAAATGTTCTTGCAACATTATTGGACTGCGACGGAAACTCGGGAGCGATGTCCCTGAACCGCTCAAAAAATTTCCTCTTGGACCGCATCGGACGAACCCGGCTGCCGAACCATTCGGTGAATGGACGCTACACCGGGCGAGCTAGCAGACGACATTTGTCTAATCTCCATGAGCACTTTTGCCGCTAGCTCTGAATTCATTTGTGACGACGGACACACACTTGAAGAAGATAACATGGAAACATCACCCTGTTCTGGTTCCTCTGAAATAGAAACTGAGAGAGTAGAGTGACCTTGTGGAGAAAGAGCCGGCATCGCTCTTTCTCCAGAAACAACATATCGTGACACACGTTTCCAATGTTTCTCATCCCAATGTTCACATATAGGACAGGGATTAATGCGAGAACACTGACTACAATTAATACAATGATCATGAAAGTCAGAGGAAGATTTCTTCCTATTACAATTTGAACAATGTCCCTTCATTGTGAAAGAACAACAATAAGTCCTAGTTACTCGCAAAAACCCCTGACACAAAGATACATAATAACATGATCCATTAATAAATGAAAAAACAATTGCAAAACAAAATAATTTTGAAAAAATATTTTTTCAGAGAAGCCCAAGTTGCTGAAAAGTAACGTTGAGCCCCGATGGATCCGATGGCAAAGTGTGGTCAAAAATTTTAAATTTATATAAAATAATTAATGAGACACTTTCGGATAATATAAATGTATCTTATAATGAGATAAACTACCACAAAGGCAAACAGCCCCCCTCAAAAAAGGCTGTTGCCAATGAAAACAAACAGTGTAAACACACTAGAAAACATGACTCCAGGCACTGAAAAAACTGGCCCGGAATCAGTCATCAATTACACTCTATCTGATGCAAAACAGAGACTCCCAGGGGAGAATCTGTAGAACATCAGATGGAAGATGCAGAACACAAACGTTATACACCCATGGGTGAAAACGTAACTATGGGGAAAATAACAGAAAACATTCTGTAACCAAGCAACTCTCCCAGGAAATTTTAGAAATGAAATTTCTCAAAAATATGCCAAAAGCATGGGAGAATTGCCAGGGGGGACTTTAGAAGGCTAGGGGAGAGGAAACACTGAATAAGCAGTGCAACAATTAGCAAGAATGACAACAAGAGGCCCATGCCTCGAAAATAGGCAACTTAACATAATTTCATCAAAAAATTTTAAGTACAGCCCTGATTATTTTTTGCCACTTCTTTTTCCTCTCCTCCTTCTATCCTCCTTAGAATCACATTTTCTCCAAAAATTACGTGTCTGGCATCCTTTAAACTGAGATTTACAAGCACAAAGATCAGTGAAATGTTGACTGATGAAGGGCCAAACAGAGAATGATAATTGGCGCCAATTTCGGGACGACTGCGTCACTGCGCATGCGCAGTAGAGGCATAGTATGGAGGTCCTTTAGGACATGATTTCTTTTTGTTTTGGATGCAAATTTTGGGGATTGGGGGGCAAAATTTGTGTTTGGCCCTGGTTTTGTTGGAGTTAGCACCAGCTAAGTCTGGGTCATTGGTACAGTATAAAAATATAGGGTCACACAAGAAAGGTAAGAGACTAAAAAGGTGATTGTTTCTTCAATGATAGTGTCAATGTGACTGTGTGTAGTGTTTGAGGAAAAGGTTAATGTTCAATGTTTATGAAAGGATTATGAAATAAGACAAGAATTGTGATAACTGACAATATGTTAATTTCTGTTCCCTGTATGCTATGTTTTCAAGAATAATTTAAGTGTAGACTGTACTAAAGAATTAAGACCAGGGTTGATGTGGCCCTAACAGTTAACGTATGTCAACCAAAGTTACCAAGTTACAGTAAAATTATTCTAAAACAAGTCATCCTACCAAGTTACAATGAAATGCCTTCATAAATAAAATCATAGACTTTGTTAAAGGAATCAAGGTCATGTGACTGTTCAGCAGTCACGGTTGACCGATGACCAAAATAGGAGAGTTTCATCTAGACAGGTTATCCTACTAAGTTGCAATGAAATCCCTTCATAAATACAACCTGTAAGCAGTGCTAAAGGAATCAAGGTCATGTGACCAGGCAGCGGTGACGGCTGACCAATCGTGACCAAAATATGAGTCTCATCTGGACATCATACCAAGTTATCCTTCCAAATTACATTGAAATTGCTTCATAAATATGAACTGTAGACTGCTAAACAAATCTAGGTCACATGCCTGTGCACATGTCATGGTTGACGGATCGTGGCCAAAATAGGATGTTCTCATCCAGACATCATACAAAGTCATCCTACCAAGTTACAATACAAGAGGTCCCAAGGGCCTTAATCCCTCACCTGACAAAGTGGTTCAAAAAAGTATTTTGGGTCACTTTCAGACAGTCATGGTTCATCAACAATACAGAGGAATGAAGTCATGAAATTAATCATAACTCCTCCTGATTGCTTCCAATTCTATCAGCAGTAGACAAGCACTGCCAAACTTCCAAGGGTTATTATGTCACTGCAGTTTGAAAGGCAGATTTTATTGAAAAACACTAAGGAATGGATCTGAACAAACTTGAACCTAACCTCCCAACCAACAAAGAGAGCCCAAGTATTAAGCCAGGAACTCGAACTGAACAAACTTGAATCTTATCCCCCTAGATATGTTATATACCAAATATGAAAAGATTCTGACTGATGGTTCTGGAGAAGATTTTTAAAGAAAGTGCCTCATGTTGCACTAAGTTAAAATTTTGGGCTCAAAGGGCCCATAGGGAGCCCAAGACTGATGGATCTGAAGAAGATTTTTAAAGAAATTTCCTCTTATTGCACAAAGTTACACTTTGGGCTCCAACAGAGAACCCATATTAACCTAAGGGTCCCATTTGAACAAACTTGAATCTGAGTTCCTAAGAGATGTTACATACTAAATATGAAAAGATTCGGACTGGTGGATCTGAAGATTTATAAAACTATGTCCTCACATTGCACTAAGGTAAACCTTGAGCTCCCATAGCAAGCCCAAATAGAAACCCAGGGACTCGATTTTTGAACAAACTTGAATCTGATCCCCTACAGACGTTGTATACCAAATATCACAAGATTCTGAATGGTGGATCTGACGAATAAGATTTTTAAAGATTATTCCCCATACTGCACTAAGTTAAAATTTGGGCACCCATAGGAAGCCCAAATATTAACTGAGGAACTTGATTTGAACGAACTTGAATCTGATTCTGGTAACAATGATGTACACATGTACCAAATATTAAAAGATTCTGACTAGTAGTTCTGAAGAAAATGATTTTTAAAGCTTATTCCTCATATTACCCTAAGTTAATTATTCAGTCTCCTGTATTGAGCACAAATATTAACTGAGGTCTTTAATTTGAAGACACTTGTATCTACCCCTATCCCCACTGGATGCTGTATACCAATTATCAAAAGATTCGGATCAGTGGTTCTGAAGAAATTTTTTTTTCAAGTTATCCAACTATGCTGACTCAACATTTTTTCTATGCCTTGTACAGAACAGGCATCAATCAATTACTTATGACAAACTTATACTACATGCCAAATTTGGTTCAAACCGGCCCACCGGTTCTTGAAATACAAATCCTGGGCAGAGCCCAAAATGGAAACTGGTGGTTCATGAGAAGATTTTAAAAGATTTTTCGGCTTTTGGAGTATTAACCAAAGCCCGAACATGGCAGCTACATCATTTGAACAAAATAGAAAAGGTATACTCCATAGATGGTCTGTGCAATGCAATATATGTTTGAATTTGTCAAAATGGTTGTGAAGAATAAGACAAGTTTCCAAAAGTTAACAAACGACAGACGACGAATGAAAGACGGCGGACAGCGGATGCCAAGTGATGGCAATAGCTCACACTGACTTGCAGTCAGATGAGCTAAAAGAAACGGGGAACAAACTTGAATCTGATCCTGGTAACAATGATGTGTACCAAATATTAAAAGATTCTGATTAGTAGTTCTGAAGAAGATGATTTTAAAAGCTTATCCATCATATTGACCCAAGTTAAGATTCGGTCTCCAGTACTGAGCCCTAATATGAGCTTAATTTGAACACACTTGTATCTGCCCCTGCACCCCTATGGATGCTTATACCAAATATCATGATTCTGATCAGTGGTTCTGAAGAAGAAGAATTTTGTAATATTTGCAAATGTGCTGACTCAGCAATTTTTCAATGCCTCCCCCCACCCCCGCCCCACCCCACCCCACCCCTACAGAACACTCTGACACCACTGATAGCAATTTTTTTTTACCAATTCATTCTACTGGTCCTAAGGAAGCTTCAATAACAGTTCTCTTTTGCGTGTTGAAAATATTTCTATTTTTAGCTCCTGGGGTTCCCACAGGAATTTTTGTTTTTGCATGAATAAAGTACTTATGACCCAATAATACCGCATACCAAATTTTGTTAAAATCAGACTATCGGTTTAGAAAGTTAAAAAATTTATAGTAATTTATATATTTTTTATAATTACCAATGACCCAGACATAGCTGGTGCTAACTCTTAAAATATAGGGCCAAACACAAATTTTGCCCCCCGATCCCCAAAATTTGCATCTAAAACCAAAGAAAACATGTCCTGAATGGCCCTCCACACTTCACCTCTACTGCGCATGAGCAGTGTCAAGGACGTTCCGAAATTGGCGCCATTAATCATTCTTTTAACCAGTGCCTGGTAAGCGCTATGTACTCAGCGGGGAGGTATGAGTTCCCAACTCCTGGGAGGGCCATCCCCGTCTGGGTCATTGGTACGTATAAAAAATATATAAATTACTATAAATTTTTTAACATTTTTATACTGTACCAATGACCCAGACATAGCTGAATAGTAAAAAGGCTGGAGGGCCAAGGACATAGAGCAAGTTAGAATATGCTCAATTATATAAAATAGAGTCATCCCCTCTAGGGAAAAAGAAGTATTAGGCCTTACATGTATCTTTCTTATTTATGATAAATTAGAAAGATACAACACCTTCCAAAATTGAGCATCATACATCCATGTACTCTATTAATATCTAGTATAATCCTTATACTAATAATTTTTAAAGTAAGCCAATAAATAAAGTAAGTCTAGAGAATAGAGACTCTTTATATTCCTTAAAAGTGTCTGAGGATTGTATAATAATGTCCGTTGACACGTGCTATCTTCAAAAGCTATACTTTAAAAACTAAGACCTGAATGAACTTTTAAAACATAAACTTCTCACTAAACAACCATCCCAATAACAGCTCAGAATACTAACTCCGGAGGAGGTATCCCCTTGTTTTCATAGTAAAACAGGTGACCCAAGGGAACACCCTCCCCCCCCCCCCCTTTTCTTGCCCTGGGTCAAATAGCCCAGAGCGAAGAGGGCAGCAGAATGGAGTCACTGCCGAAACAGACAGCCTACCTAGCTATAGTAGCAACTGTTAAGTGAATGACATTCTGAGCAGTAGATAATAGACCTAACAATAGAGGCCTCCAGAAATGGACTCGATATTTCTGAGATAAAAATTCATGAATGTGGATGGCTGAGCGCAATGAGCAGCCTTCAAAAATCTATAATAGCGACACTATTAATGTAAGCCCAAGATGTAGAAGAACTCTTACTTCATGAGCCGAAATCTCAAACACAACTGCTGAGTCAAGATATACCATAAGCAGTATCGATAGTTAATTGAATCCATTAGCAATAGAATGGAGCGTAACGTCCTTCTATTAGGCATTAAAGACAGAAGAAGCTTACGCCCGTAGTAATAAACAGATATCTGTTTATAAATACATAAACTCTAACCGGACAGAGTAAAGGCCTATGCCCACACGAAGACGGAAGGACCTTAATAACAATAGGTTCTGGATATTTATTAGGAGCCTAACTCTTATGCAAAAATCCAACCTAAATAGTAAAGGAAGTAGTGATTCCGAAACTACGAAAGTGAAAATCATCCACCGATAGTGCATGAAACTCACTGACTCTTCAGTAAAAGAGAAGCCAACAGAATTGCTGTCTAAAAGGTCAGAATTTGAAAACTACTGTTTCCAGAGGCTCTAATGATTACTTAGCTAAATAAGAACCGAAGTTAAATTCCGTATAGAAATTTAATCTAATGATTCTAAGTCCATTTATCGAAAAGTTACTAACTGACTTAGATAAAGAGACATAAGACTCAATTGTAAACTATCATAGAGTGCATAGGTATGAGGTAATATAAACCTATAACCTTAATAATAACAGGCTGCAGTAGATCTTGTCAAACAAGTATACTAAAAAGTTGCAATGACTAGTATGGAGGGATCAACAATATCAACATAGTGATCCCTACCACCAACGACGGAAGAGCCTCCACTTTAGCCGCATAGTATAGCGAAGAAGAGGTTCTCCTATAGTAAGAAATCGCGTCCAAAGCTCGTCCAGTACAATGCTTACAATGCAATAAGGACCACACAACAGAATACGTGAAGGTTGAGACCTTGCGGGTTGTGATAAAGATGACACGATTTTACCCAGCGAAAAAAGATCCTCTCGTGGAGGAAGATTTCACGTTAAGTCCCACAGTAGACAACAGAGTAAATTTACCCAAGGTCTCTGTGAAGACAGAGATGCTATCAACAGAAATGTACTGTGGTTGTTTATCTTAGCAAAACTTGCTGAAACAACAGCGCAGGAGGATACGCATATCCTATTATTCCGTCCTATTAGATCAATGGAGCGTTAATCACATAAGCTCAGAGATCCGGACATGTAAACACATACGTCTGCAATTGATTAGCAAGTTGTGTCGCAAATAAATTATCATTGGGCGCTCCCATTGATAGCAAATCTGATTGAATACTTGTTTGTTGAGAGTCCATTCTGACGGCAACAAGCGACCCATAAGTGAAAGGGAGTCCGATAATACAATCAGACGACCCGGAATATGACGGACCAAAGTAGAACTTGGAGTACTATAACAAACAGAAGGATTCTTTCCATTAAATAGAATAACGGAAACGAATGAGTGCCTCCCTGGTTCCGGAGATACGCCACTACTGTCGAATTAACGGACAGGATTTGGACATGCATTACTGAATAATGTTCATCCAATGACATAAAGCAAGCCTAAAAAACATTATTCCATGGAAGATAAGTGCTTGCTTAGAGACTGCGGAACCCAAAGACCCTGGCACTTCGAATCCGTTGAGATCAATATTATATCCCAACCTGTTTGACTGGCAACCGTCATAATTATAAAACTCGGATCCGGCAACTGCAGTGGCACTCTCTGAGTCAACCACTGAATGTTTGCCCCAGTCTGAATCTCTTGCTACACTAGATAGACAAGAGAACGTGTAAATCGAGCAATTCATGGATTGCTGAAAAGTTGCCGTCGAAGAGAAGCTTCTCCAAGAACGATGCGACTCTGAGAGAGTTCTTCACCTTACTATCCACACGCGTGGATGTAGCTAGGGCTGCATCATGTCTAACCAACTCCAAGTAGCCACTGAAGGGCGGAGTTATACGTGAACAAACAACTGCCCTCAAAAGAAATCACATTGAGGATCATATCCCGGAATTCTTTCTCTTGAAGACGTAATGATAATGCCTCAGTAAGGTGGATTACGTATGATAAAGCGTCTAAGTTAAGTCTATTAGACATCATTGTCGTTTCCAACATTGTAGTTGGAAAAGACATAGACGGCGAAAAAGATTATTTCCCATCTTTAAGCATGCCGTCTAGACGCATATGAACTCTCGGTATGCCCTGTTCTGCCAAAATAATTATTGTTATAAATGATAAAAGGCAGAAATGAGCACTGCGGACAAGAAACTAAACTATCATGCTTGGTAGCAGGCATATATATAAATAGCGTCGATAAATAATACACATGTTCTAATGACATTATTGGACTGTGTCGGTAAGTCAGGGACAATGTTCCTGAACCGAACCAAAATTCCGTGTTCAATGACGCTATAAGTCTCTTATCCAACATTGCAGCAATGTAGTCCGAAATAACAACCACTGGAAGATAATGCCGGCAGATATGTATGGCAGCTTCCAATGTTACGAAAGGGAAAACTCGAAATCTTTCGAATCCCTTTCGCCATCCTGTCGGACCCTATAAAGCGTTCGGTCGTCCGAACCTGATGCAACCGCGGACCGCACCGACCCAGCGCCGTCGGATAATTCCTGATTTGACCGAGAAACTGTCGATTGCTGGGATGCTGCGAAAAAACTGTGCTAACTCGGATAGCACGTCCGTCACTGAGGCCAGTGGTGAAGCGGTCCTACGATGCATTGCCGCTGGAAGCTCCGTGATCGTTACCCCGTGCATACTACTATTATGCGAGCGAACGGAGTGTATAGGCCTCGTGTCCATTGGCTACCGGATGGCGTGACCTGTTCGCCGTGGAATCACTGAATGACGAAACTGATCGGATACTCGAGGTCACGTAGCCAATGTGCGGTCGTGTGCACTGCTGTGAGGATGAGGAAGCATTATCGACAGTCCCTCGGACTGTCAATATAACGAGCGTCCCGAGCGACGGACATATGCTCCGAATGTAAAATATCTGAACCACAACATGGGGTCCCCTATATTGTTGGACGAGAGATGGACCTCTCTCGCTCACAGCCCGAACGGACCTGGACAAGCCAGGAACCGGACTAACAGGCTTCCTCCGATCTGTCCTCAATCCGCCCTCACTGGGTGAGTACTAAAGTTATTATAGTGCTCGCATCACCCAAATCTCCTTCCTAGACCGCAACGGACGAACCCGGCAGCAGAACCATTCGATGAATGTACGCTACACTGGGTGAGCTAGCGAATGTCACTCCGTCGATCCTACAAGGGACCTCTTAGGCGATAGACATATTCCATGAGCACTTATTGCCGCTAGCTCTTCATTAACTATGACGACAGAGGCACACTTTTGAAAGACATCTCCGTAACTTTGCAAACAAGAAACCAGAAATGCTTGGAAATAGCAAGCATATAACAATAAATATATAGCGTCGTTCAATAATTCGAAAGTTTGTGTGACATTATTGGACTATGTCGGAACCGAGGGACGATGTCCCTGAACCGAACCAAAAATTTCTAAGTCCACCGACGCTATCAGTTTCTTATCCGGCATCGCAGCATTCTGGTCCGACGAAAGAACCTGACGAAGATCAAGTCAGATGACATACACAACAGCATATGTTGTTCCAAAAGGGAAAGCTCAAAATCCTCCGAATCCCTTTCGGTATCCCGTCGGACCAGATGAAATTTTCGGACGTCCGTACCCGCTTCCGCGGGGCGTCCCGACCCAACATCGTCAGATAAAACATTATGCGACAGATTTAGTTGTTGCTGGGATGCTGCGATACGCTGTGCTATTTAGGATAGCACGTCCGTCCCCGAGGCCTTGCAGTAGCGGTCGTACGATGCTCCGTGCACGTTGACTCCCGCACACTTCCCTATGCGAACGTCCGGAGTCTGCAGGCCTCGTGTCCCTGGCTACCGGATGGTGTGACCTGGTTGCCGATGATTCTCTGACTGGCGAAGCTGACTGGATATCCGAGGTCACATAGCCAAGAGCGGTCGTGTGCGCTACCATGAGAATGAGGAAGCCTTATTGACAGTCTCTCCGGACTGACTATATGTCGGAGCGTCCCGAGCGGCGGACGTATGCTCTGAATGCGAAACATTTTGTACCACAACATCTGGGGCCAGATGTTGTTGTACGAGAGAGGGGCCTCTCTCGCTCGCCGTCCGGATGGACCAGAACGAGCTAGGAACCGGACTAAAAGGCTTCCTCCGTTCTCCCTCTAATCCGCCGTCACTGGGTGTGTATTTGGTAGATTTATAGTGCTCGCATCACCCCAAAACTCCTTCTAGACCGCAACGGACGAACCCGGCTGCCGAACCATTCGATGAATGGACGCTGCACCGGGCGAGCTAGCGGACGTCAAAGGCCGTCGAACCTACTAGGGTCCTCTTAGGCAATTGGCGTATTTACATGAGCACTTTTCCGCTAGCCCTTCATTAATTGTGATGACGGAGGCACACTGTTGGAAGACATCACGGATACATCACCCTAATCTTGATCGTCTGAAATAGAAATTGATAAAGTAGAGTGACCCTGCAGGGAAAGGACCGGAATGTCCAATTCCCCACTAACATACCATGACATACGCTTCCCATATTGTCATCGAAATAATCAGATACAGAACAGGAGTTAGTGCGAGTACACTGACTACATATAGAATGATTATAAAAGTCAGAGGAAGACTTCCTCTTATTACAATTGATCAAAATCTTTTCAATGTGAAAAGAAAACAAAGACCTGGTACTCGCACCAACCCCTGACAATCAAAATACATAAAAATAATATGATCCATTAACATAGAAAAAATAATTGAAATCAAAATATTTTGAAAAAATATTTTTCAGAACAGCCCAAGTTTCTGAAAAGTAACGTTGAGCCCCAACGGATCCCAAGCCTAAGTGTGGACAAAAAATTTTTAAATATTTTAAACAATTTATGCAACACTTACGAACAATAATAATGTATCTAGTTATGATTAAATTAACAAGATATTATTTTCAAGAAATCCCCCCCTCACACAGAGGGCTGTTGTAAATGTAAACAATAAGTGTAAAAACACTAAAATAAGACTCCAGGCACCCAGGCCCGAAATCAGTTACCAAAAATACACTATCTGATGCAAAACAGAGACTTCCAGGGAAGAAACTGTAGAACATCAGATGGTAGATGCAGAACACAACGCCTAACCACCCATAGGTGAAGACGTAAACATGGGGAAAAGAACAGAATTCATTCTGTTATTCAGCTAAAACTCCCAAGAAATTTTAGTAATAATAATTACAGAAACTATGCCAAAAGCATGGGAGAATAGCAAGAGGGGACTTAAAGGAAAGGGAGAGAGGAAAACACTGAAAAGTCAGTGTAACTAAATAACAAGAATGACAACAAAATGGCTGCTGCCTCGAAAATAGGTAACTTAACATAATTTCCTTAAAAAATTTTAAGTTACAGCCCTGATAATATTCTGTCACACATTTTTCCTCTCCTCCTTATATATCCTCCTTAGAATCACCAATTCACTAATATATATGTGTCTGGCATCACTTAAACTGAGATTTACAAGCACAAAGATCAGTCAGACGTTAACTGATGAAGGGCCAAACTAAGAATGATTAATGGCGCCAATTTCGGAACGTCCTTGACACTGCGCATGCCCAGTAGAGGTGAAGTGTGGAGGGCCATTCAGGACATGTTTTCTTTGGTTTTAGATGCAAATTTTGGGGATTGGGGGGCAAAGTTTGTGTTTGGCCCTATATTTTAAGAGTTAGCACCAGCTATGTCTGGGTCATTGGTACAGTATAAAAATATAGAAATTTGGGGTGTGGCCAAAAATCTTGCCCCTCCTATTTCGAAGGCAAATATTGCTCCACAAACTACATTTGAATAAACTTGATTCTACACCTCAAAAGGAAGCTCCAGATCAAATATCAAGTCATTGTACCCGCTGGTTCATGAGAATAAATTGTTTTTTTAGAAATTTGGAGCAAAATCCCCCACCCCCTCCCTATGGAGCAGAGCAACTTTATTTGAAAAAAACTTAATTGACATATGATAAAGACATTTGGTTCAATTTGGCCCAGGGATTTAGGAGGAGAAGTTGATAATGTAAAGTACACACTGGACGGACGATCGACAAAAAGTGATCACTTAAGCTCCCCCTAACTTTCAGTCAGGTGAGCTAAAAATCACTTCATAAATATGACTGTAGACTGTGCTAAAGGTTTTTGGGCTTCGTGTCTGCGTAGCCACTACAATTGACCAATCGCAACCAAAAGGGGACGTTCCCATCTAGACATTATATGGAGTCATCCTACCAAGTTACATGAAATCTCTTCATAAATACAACCTGTAGACTGTGCTAAAAGTTTTTGGGTTTTGGCTCTTGCAGCTGTTATGGTTGACCAATCGCTACCACAAGGGTCTGTCTCATCTAAACATTATATGGAGTCATCCTACCAAGTTACAATGAAATCCTTTCATAAATACGGCCTGTAGAGTGTGCTAAAAGTTTTCGGGTTTCAGGCTCTTGCAGCCAACACAGCTGACTGATCACGACCAAAAGGGGATGTTCTCATCTAGAAATTATACAGTCATCCTACTAAGTTACAATGAAATCCCTTCATAAATATGATGACCTGTAGACTGCGCAAAAGGTTTTCGGGTTTGGAGCTCTCACAGCCATCACGGTTGACCGATCGCTACCAAAAGGGAATGAATGTTTTCATCTAGACATGACCTCGAACCTGCACAAGAAATTTTGTGACAATGAGACAAGAACTACTGGGTCTAGTCTGTGCCAAAGAAAATGTGAATAGACTCACAGACTTCCGCATGCGTGATGGCAATAGCTTATCTTGACTTTGTCAAGTTAAGCTAAAAATCTAAGCTTCATTCACTTAATTCAGGTTTAATCATGATATAACTACACAATACAACTATGGTCATAGTATGGGGGACAGCTGTAAATGAAACTTGTCAGCATTTTCCTTTTCTGTCACATGCACCTATGGCACTTATAAAACATTTGAAAAACTTCAACTAAGGTCATTGATTTCTGACCCCCATACTGCACCCTCATAATATTCTGTCTTGATGCAACAGTGTTCAAAATTTGATGAGAAGTCGAGAACGCTTGTTTCGTTCGCGTAGTGGTTACGCAAAATTAAATCTACGCAAACAGATATCGGGTTAGCCAAAAGTTACATATCTTGAATGGTAAAGTCTGAGTAACTTAACTGGTAGAGTGCTAAATTTTTTCTCAAACTCAAGATTTCTTCACACATTTTTGTCTTGTCACAATTAATGGAAGAGTGCCTATAGGCAATCTCCCATAAATTGTAACAATGCAAATGGATGGAGATGAAGTAATTTTACTTCCGAGATAATATGAAGGGCCTCCACAGAATATGAAGCCTTTAACTTTAGGTACCTGCAGTTCAGAATACAACTCAAATATGGGCTTCTAGCACTCTACCAGTTAACCAGCCTTTGTTGTGTCTTGATAGATTTTTAGACTTTTGCCTTGAGAGGCTATATATATTTCAATTCCACGCAATATATGAATACTTGTTAATGATAAAAAAGCAGCCTCCCTAGAATTTTTACAGAGCCTAGCATCTGGTTAGCCATCTCCAAACCATGTGAACGGTCAGTCGGTTAGAGTCATTTTTGAAATTTGCACACTGGTGCAACAGCAGATATGAATATCAACTACCAACTATCAACTGGAATTCACTGGCCAGAGGTACAGTACTGGACTGGTAGTAATCCATGTGTGGACAGTAATGTTCATGCATGCGTTTAACAGGTAATAAAAATCATCATCAGCAAGATTTTAATTAATGAAGCGCCGGGTTGTACCCAGTGCTTCAATAATTAAATTTTTGATGAATATTCCTATAATTAGGGTTTGGAATCTAATAACATTGCATGGAAATATTGCCCACCTGTGGAAAGTGCCCTGTCCGCAGCGGCCATACTGTAATTACCTTCATTTACATCTGTTTGTACATTGACACAATTGTATATTCACAAATTTTCAATTTTTACATACAGTACTATGATCACAAATGTGGTATTTATCATGATCAGATCACTATTAGATCACAACAAACTAACAAGACTAACAAGACTAACCTAGGAATAAGCCAGGGTGCATGAAACAAGAGGCCCCAGGGGGCCTGAGGGCGCTCACCTGACATGGTAGTCTAAATATCAAACCAGGGACTTGACTTGAATAAGCTGCATACGCCCCTCCAAAGAAAAGCATATACCAACTAGATGAAGCGATTGTGCCCACACAATACACAGGATTTTCCTTCTGTTTTCAGTTCCTGCACTTTTACGTTCCAAAATTGAGATAAATGCATAAAAAACAGATTTTTTTCCCAAACAAAATATTTTCAGCCTAAAATTTTTTTTTCTTCTTAAAACGCATAAAAAAACCAAAAAACTAATTTACGGATTTTGGTCACAAATTTTCTTAGTCCCACCTGGAAAAAAAATTTCTGGATTTTGGTCCCACCCGGACCCCAAATTGTCAGTGTAAAAAAAAAAATTTCTTTTTGTCTTAAAATTGACCGAAACACATAAAAAACAAACAAAAATTTCTGGATTTTCGAAGTCCCAACCAGACCCCAAATTTTCAGTGTGAAAAAATTTTTTTTTTTTCTCTTAAAATTGACCGGAACGCATAAAAAACAAAAACAAAATATCCGAATTTTGGTCCAAAATTTTCCAAGTCCCACCAGGACCCTAAATTTTCAGTGTAAAAAAAAAAATTTTTGTCTTAAAGTTGACCGAAACACATAAAAAAACAAATGAAAGTGTCAATGACACTGTAGCTCAACTTAAGACATGTACATGTATAGTATGTGACACAGCAATGACAAACATCTAGGTAATGACCTGTTAACAAAGGTACATATAAAGTATTGTAACGGTCTGTACATAAATACTGACCGTAGCCTGTAACAAATGTATAGGTAAAGTAATGTAAAGGTGGGTGACAGTCAGATGCTAAACTAGACAAGAGGCCTGTCATGCCTAGAGAGCTCCGCTGAGGGCCACTGATCGCATGGGCATGTTTTCTAATACTAATATTGTTACAAACTTTAGCCGAAAAAAATATAAAAAATATCTTAACATTTTCTTGATCCTGTGACCTGTGACCTTGACCCTGTGGATTTACAGACCGCAGAATAATTGATGACACACCGTCTATTGATAATACATATTGTTATGAAGTTTGGTGGAAAAATATTCAGCGGTTTAGAAATTATGGCTCGGACAAATAAAATGTTGACGACGGACAGACGGACAGACGGACAAAGGATGACAGACGATGGACGACAGACGACGGAGGACGGACGAATCAGTATAAGAAAAGCTCTGCTGACTTTGTCAGCAGAGCTAAAAAGAAATCTTTGAGTCCCAGAGTGGGTCTGACTGAACCCCAAAATATTTGTTCTCATAGTACAGTGATAACAAAGGCACCCCAAACACACTCGTTCCTGTCCCAAGGTGAAAACAAAGGTACCTAAGAAGTTTCGTGAAGATCAGTTCACAAATACGAGCTGTATAGAAGTTGTGACAAAAAACTGATTGGCCCTAATTTTGGTACAAAATGGCCACTGGCAGCCATCTTGAATTTTGGACCGCACCCAGAAACACTCGTTCTCATCCCAAGGTGATAACAAAGGTACCCAATAAGTTTTGTGAAGATCGGTTCATAAATACAGCCTCTAGCCCGAGCCGTATTGACATGTGCACTTACAGTGTATAAGTAGCACTGAATAAATCAAAGTTCATCTAATTTGCATAATTTCTGCAGGAGAAAAAAACCCGTACTATATGTGATGTATTCCATGTTACTAAACATTCATACAAAAATTTATTCAAATCAGAACTTTCATACAGACGTTCTGTACAAAGACTGATTGCACTAATTTTGGTACAAAATGGCTGCTGGTGGCCATCTTGAATTTTGGACCACACCCAAAAACACTCGTTCTCTTCCTACAGAGATAACAAAGGTACCCAAGCAGTTTCGTAAAGATCGGTTCATAAATACGGCCTCTAGCCTGAGCCGTATAAAAGTTGTGCACAAAAAACTGATTAGACCTAATTTCGGTACAAAATGGCCACTGGTAGCCATCTTGAATTTTGGACTGCACCAAGAAACACTCGTTCTCATCTCAAGGTGATAACAAAGGTACCCAAGACGTTTCGTGAAGATCGGTTCATAAATACAGACTCTAGCCCGAGCCGTATTGAAATGTGTTCTTACTGTGTGAAAGTAGCACTGAAAAAATCAAAGTTCATCTAATTTGCATAACTTCTGCACGAGAAAAAAACCCGTATTATATGTAATGTATCCCATGGTACTAAACATTCACACAAAAAATTATTCAAATCAGCGCTTTCATATGGAAGTTCTGTGCAAAAATCTGATTGCACCTAATTTTGTACAAAATGGCTGCCATCGGCCATTTTGAATTTCGGACCGGACCCCAAAACACTCGTTTTCGTCCCACGGTGATAACAAAGGTACCCAAGGAGTTTCGTAAAGATCGGTTCATATATTCGGCCTCTAGCCCGAGCCGTATTGGCATTTGCACTTACAGTACTGAAAATAACACCCAAAAACATCAACGTTAGTCTAATTTGCATAATTTACGCATGAGAAAAAAACCCGTATTATATGTGATGTATCCCATGGTACTAAACATTCATGAAAAAAATTATTCAAATCAGAGCTTTCATATGGAAGTTCTTGGAAGTTCTGTACAAAAAAACAGATTTCTGCATCGTCGGTACAAAATGGTGGCTGGCAGCCATCTTGAATTTTGGACCGCACCCAAAAACACTCGTTCTCGTCCCACGGTCATAACAAAGGTACCCAAGAAGTTTCATAAAGATCGGTTCATAAATACGACCTCTAGCCCGAGCTGTATCCAATTGTTGACGGACAGACAGCCAGATGGACAGATGGCCTGACTGTCCGGACAGACGGACGACGGGCCATGGCATAAGCTCAAATTTGGCTTCGCCAAAGTTGAGCTAAAAACAATTTCCGGATTTTGGTCCAAAATTTCCAAGTCCGGAATGGGGGCCCCAAATTTTCAGCCTAAATATGAACCCAGGGACTTGGCTTGAACAAACTTGAATCTCACCCCTCTAAGGATGCTGCATACCAAATATTAAAAGATTCTTATTGGTAGATCTGAAGAAGATTTTTAAAGAATATTTCTCATATTGCACTAATTTAAACATTTGGGCTCCTATAGAGAGCCCAAATATGGACCCAGGGAACTGATCTCAATAAACAAGTGAAACAATCTTCCAAAGATGTTACATGTGAAATTTGAAAGCTTTTGGAGCAGTTGTTTGGGAGAAAAGTAGTTTTACATGTTTTTCCCATTACCCACAGTGTTAAAAAATGCTGACTCAGCACTTTTTCAAAGTCCCCAAAGAGTACCCCATGATAATACCGATAGCAATTATTTTTTTACCATTCCATTCTGTTGTTCCTAAGGAAGCTTCACACCAAATAAGAATTCTCAGTGCCATGTAGTTTTGGAGATATGGGCGTTTTAATTTTTTTCTATTTTTAGCTCCTGCAGTTCCCATGGGGAGATGGGAAAAACAATTTGGGCATAAATTAAGTACTTATGACCCAATAAGCCCTCATATCAAATTTAGTTCAAATCTGCCTCTTGGTTTGGAAAAAAGAAATTTTGGGAGTGGCAAAAATTCTTTCCCCTCCCATAACAAAGGCAAATAATGCCTGACAGACATCTCATGAACAAACTTGATTCTAAACCTCAAAAGGACTCTGTATACCACATATCAAGTCGCTGATACTGGTGGTTCATTAGAAGAAGATTTTTAAAAAATTTGGCCATTTTTTCCCCCACACCTCTGCTCAATATGAGCCGAAACCTAATTTGCATAAAAATCAAAATGCCCCTATATAACCACTACTTACATGAAATTTAATTAAAATGTAGCCAGAGGTTTAGGAGAAAGAGGCTCAAACACCACCTTCAAACAGGACAATGGATGAAGAGTGATAAGAAAAGCTCACCCTGACTTTCAGTCAGGTGAGCTGATAAAAGAGGGCAATAGTATTTGGGTGGGCTTATTTTCGAGGTTAAGTCTGCAGGAGTATTTGGATGTAAAGTTGATACAAAGTTAGGTGACTCGGTCAATCCCATAACAAGGACACATTAACCCTTAACTAACGACTGAGCAAAATGCACCATGCACATTTTGCAAATTGAAGTTTTAAAATGAAAGTGTCAATGACACTGTAGCTCAACTTGTCAAGACAAAGACATGCATGTGTAGTATGTGACACAGCAATGGCAAACATCTAGGTAATGACCTGATAACAAAGGTACATATAAAGTATTGTAACGGTCTGTACATAAATACTGACCGTTGCCTGTCACAAATGGAAAAGATAAAGTATTGTAAAGGTGGGTAACAGACAGATGCTAAACTAGAAAAGAAAACTTTGAGTCCCAGAGTGGGTCTGACTGAACCCCAAAATAGTTGTTCTCATAGCACAGTGATAACAAAGGCATCCCAAAACACACTTGTTCCTGTCCCAAGGTGAAAACAAAGGTACCCAAGAAGTTTTGTGAAGATCAATTCATAAATACGAGCTGTATAGAACTTGTGACAAAAAACTGATTGGACCTAATTTTGGTACAAAATGGCCACTGGTAGCCATCTTGAATTTTGGACAGTACCCAGAAACACTCATTCTCGTCCCAAGGTGATAACAAAGGTACCCAAGAAGTTTTGTGAAGATTGGTTCATAAATACAGCCTCTACCCTGAGCCGTATTGACATGTGTGCTCACATTGTGTAAGTAGCACTGAATAAATCAAAGTTCATCTAATTTGCATAATTTCTGCATGAAAAAAAAACCCCTTACAATATGTGATGTATTCCATTTTACTAAACATTCATACAAAAATTTATTCAAATCAGAACTTTCATACAGAAGTTCTGTACAAAAGACTGATTGCACTAATTTTGGTACAAAATGGCTGCTGGTGGCCATCTTGAATTTCGGACCACACCCAAAAACACTCGCTCTCATCCCACGGTGATAACAAAGGTACCCAAGAAGTTTCGTAAAGATTGGTTCATAAATATGGCCTCTAGTCTGAGCTGTATAGAAGTTGTGTACAAAAAACTGATTAGACCTAATTTCGGTACAAAATGGCCACTGGCAGCCATCTTGAATTTTAGACTGTAACCAGAAACACTCGTTCTCATCCCAAGGTGATAACAAAGGTACCCAAGACATTTCGTGAAGATCAGTTCATAAATACAGACTCTAGTCTGAGCCATATTGACATGTGTACTTACTGTGTGTAAGTCGCACTGAAAAAATCAAAGTTCATCTAATTTGCATAATTTCTGCACGAGAAAAAAACCCGTATTATATGTGATGTATCCCATGGTCCTAAACATTCACACAAAAAATTATTCAAATCAGCACTTTCATATGGAAGTTCTGTGCAAAAATCTGATTGCACCTAATTTTGTACAAAATGGCTGCCATCGGCCATCTTGAATTTCGGACCGGACCCAAAAACACTCGTTCTCGTCCCACGGAGATACCAAAGGTACCCAAGAAGTTTCGTAAAGATCAGTTCATAAATACGGCCTCTAGCCCGAGCCGTATTGGCATTTGCACTTACAGTGCTGAAAGTAACACCAAAAACATCAAAATTAGTCTAATTTGCACAATTTACGCACGAGAAAAAAACCCGTATTATATGTGATGTATCCCATGGTACTAAACATTCATACAAAAAATTATTCAAATCAGAGCTTTCATATGGAAGTTCTGTACAAAAAACAGATTTCTGCATCATCGGTACAAAATGGCGGCTGGCAGCCATCTCGAATTTCGGACCGCACCCAAAAACACTCGTTCTCGTCCCACGGTCATAACAAAGGTACACAAGAAGTTTCGTAAAGATCGGTTCATAAATACGGCCTCTAGCCCGAGCCATAGCAGCTTGGCACTTCCAGCTCTGAAAGTAACATTAAATAAATCAAAGTCAGTCTAATTTGCATAATTTACGCACGAGAAAAAAACCCGTATTATATGTGATGTATCCCATGGTACTAAACATTTATACAAAACTTTATTCAAATCAGAACTTTCATACAGAAGTTCTGTACAAAAAAACTGATTTTTGCATCATCGGTACAAAATGGCCACTGGCAGCCATCTTGAATTTCGGACCACACCTAAAAACACTCGTTCCCGTCCCAGGGTCATAACAAAGGTACACAAGAAGTTTCGTAAAGATCGGTTCATAAATACGACCTCTAGCCCGAGCCATAGCCAATTGTTGACGTATGGACAGACGGACAGACAGACAGACGGACGACGGGCCATGACAATAGCTCAAATTTGACTTCGTCAAAGTTGAGCTAAAAATGTAAAACAATTGGACAAAACCATATCATTTGACCACTCATTGGAATGAGCTCATCGAGCAAGTACCAAAAAGGGGTTACCTATGGTATTGTTGAAATATTTTGAAGCATTTGGAAAAAAAATAAAATAAAATAAAAATGTTTTATATCATGTGCGATGGATAAAGGGTTCTTTTAGGTTGTTACAACTTACAAGCATGGCTGTCATCAATTTTGTCATTTCAACATCCGGGACTGGGCTTATTTACAAGGAGGGGACTTCGAAACTTAAATCTGAAAAGTCGGTAGGTGGGCTTATTTTTTATTATGCGTTTATTCCATGGTCAGTATGGTATATACGAATATGTCAAGATTTCATTAATAAAATATTCCAAAGTCCAGAAAAATTCATCAAAATAGTATCTCAGATTTGGATGTTTACACACTGTTATGGCAGCTGAAATTCTAGTGCTGTGGGTAATTTTGACAAGATCTCAGTCTGCTTTTATGATCATAGTACTGTATTTATGCATTGTTTCTCTACACACGACCTTTTTATGGACCCAAAATGCTGAAGCAACAATACCTTCTCCATATATCCAACAAACATATCATAAGGAACATTCTGATCTTGCTTGGTAGGTGTTTCAACAAACTCGGAGTCTTGTCCTCCAGCTGCTCCAGCCATTGCTTTCTTCTTTTCACTGCCAATTTCGGAAGCTACTTCTCTATATACATCTCTTGATAACTTTTTACTCTTTGGTTTCACTATTTCAGAGTTGGCAGCAGATGCTGCATGTGCGGAGCATTTTTTCCCAGAATCTGAATCAACAACAGCATAAACCTCTGGCTTCTTAAACCTTTTCAACTTTTTCTGTAAGAAAATAATCAAAACCTTTTTTTTTATTTGAACATAAAACCTTGATTTAAACAAATCATATAACTACTGTATATAATAAGCTCAACATGTGACTTCCATAAGTCTTCTAGACCAGGCCTGTTATTTTGGGGGTGAGCCTTCTCCACCTGGTTTAAGGAGCGCAGAAAATACCCATGAAGAAAATCTTGACACACTAAGAGATTCTAAAAACTTATGTTTGCATTATAAATCTAATGGAAACACACCAAGTCTCCTTTAACCTTTGTGAGTCTGGGTAATTTTCCAGACTTATTATATCATAGCTTGGGAGTCTAGTGGCTTAGCAGTTACAGTTGAGCCCACTTAATTGGATATCTCTTAACTGAATAACCCTGTTAATTCAAAATAACTTCCCAACACAAAACCATTTACCATACCTCCAGTACAAATTTGACCTGTTAACTGAATATAGGTTATAGAGTAAACTCCTGTTAATTGAATAAAAAATCTTACAACCTGTCGAGGAATTACCCTGACTCTCCCCAGTTTTCCTTTGTTTATAGACCTATTTGGCCTCAGTACATCCAACACAGGCATTTAATCAATTATATCTTGTTCGACAGAGCTCATGGAGCTCTGTCAAACAAGATAGAATAAATGCTAAGTCTATTTCTAGAATACAGGAAAGTGACACAACCCTGTTAATTGAATGCTCCTGTTAACTGAATAATTTTCATTAGCAAAGTGGCTATTCAATTAACAGGGTTCCACTGTATTTCTAGCCAAAGCCTGGCTGCCTCCAGGGGAATTGCCAATTAGAAAACAGTGCCAAAGCAATCTGA
The DNA here is from genome assembly GCA_031216915.1 of Pictodentalium vernedei. NCBI lineage: Eukaryota > Metazoa > Mollusca > Scaphopoda > Dentaliida > Dentaliidae > Pictodentalium > Pictodentalium vernedei. The sequence continues at coordinate 187,156,771 of CM062294.1, read as the reverse complement.
CCATTGTCCATAGGATCTCTTCTTGACTGTATGTTCAAGTTAAAGTTGTCAGACACCAAAGTTTATCAAAGTTGGACAAAGACCTTTGACAGTTAAAAGCTCCAAATGGATGCTGATGAAGAAAAGACTATGGCGCAGGCATTCTCCATCACAGTTAAATGACTGTTATATTAAGGGGGGTAGTTGACTTCTTGAACATTTCCGAGGAGGGCACTACAGATGGATGCCGTGGGCTGGTCACTTTCCAGGGGTGGGCAATATTTCCATGGGTGGCATAATAATATTAGATTCCAAACACTAACTACAGGAATAATCATCAAAAAATTAATTAATGAAGCACCAGGTACAACCCTCTGCTTCATTAATTAACATTTTGGTGCAGATGATTTTTATTACTTGGTAAATGCTTGTGTGGATATCACTGCCCACTCATGGATTACAACTAGCCCAAGGTGACTGTACTGTAGTCCCTCTCCTGTGACTTTCCAAATGACAGGGCTGCTGGAGAGAGCATCGTAGTTTCTTGTTCCATCCAAGGACTCAACATTTAACCTCAATCAATATCAAACTATAATGACTCTGGTTGCTAAATGTATGGCATCTCTTGACTGTAACAATTTTCAACCTCAGATTCTGTTAAGACTGCATGGATATTTTCTGCAGTGATGAGCTGATGCGAAAGCTCCATCAGACGAATACTGAGGGTTTGAATATACATTTGACTGATTGTCAATGTCAGATGGTTAGTGTTCAAGTGTTTCAGTGTTAGAGTATCTAATTTCGTAATTCAGCCTCTAAAGTTCTAATCCAAGCAGGATTTTAATCATTTTTTGAAGCCTAATACATCAAAGGAAAATACATGAAACCTAACATGAAAAAGCAGACGATACTTGGAAATAAAATTCTTGAATAACTCATTTTTTTTTTACTTTTTGCGTCCAAACCATAGCTTATGACCCCTCATTGGAATGAGCTCAATGAGCTCATTCCAATGAGGAGTCATAAGTTATGGTTTTGAGACAAAAAAACAAAAAAAATAATGAAAACTGAATGGTGATTTTTGTGAATAGCGCTGGCCGGTTTTAGCCATTACTTTGGGTAAAGGGTTAATGGGTGAGTGCCTAAAGGCACTCTCCCATAAATTGTAACAATGTAATCCTATACAAACTAAATAATTTCAGTTTAGGGATAATATGAAGCATATTCATGGAATACAAGGCCCTTAAGTTGAAGCAACTCTACTAAAAAAAAGTCCAACTACAGGCTTCCAGCACTCCAGTTACGAACTTGCAGGGAAAGTAGTTCCACCAAACACAAGATCTGGCAGTTTTCAGCTCTGACTGTGGCTTCCACCAACAAGACAATCCAATAAATTATGGCCTCCCTCTAGTTTAATTTTAAAATGAAAGAGTCAATGACTCTGTAGCTCAACTTGGATATGACAGGAATTAGTACTTGCTGTGACCAAGACAACTGAATAATGAATATGACAGGAATTAGTATTTGTTTTGGCCCAGTCAACAACAATAAAAGAATTACAAGGTGACTGTAATGGACTACAGATTAAGACCAATCATTGTAGATTATTATTTTTGTGTGGAAATTTTCAGTCCCAAACAAAATATTTTCAGACTAAAATTTTTTCTTCTTCTTAAAATTGACCAAAATGCATCAAAACACAAAAAACTAATTTCCGCATTTTGGTCCAAAATTTTCTAAGTCCCACCCGGACCCCAAATTTTCAGTGTAAAAAAATTTTTTTTTTTTTGTCTTAAAACTGACCAAAACGCATAAAAAACCAAAAAACTAATTTCCGGATTTTGGTCCAAAATTTTCTAAGTCCCACCTGGACCCCTAATTTGCATAATTTATTCACGAGAAAAACTCTGTATTATATGTAATGTATCCCATGGTACTAAACATTCATACAAAAATTTATTCAAATCAGATCTTTCATTTGGAAGTTCTGCGCAAAAATCTGATTGCACTTAATTTTGAACAAAATGGCTGCTAGCGGCCATCTTGAATTTCAGACTGGACCCCAAAACACTCCTTCTAGTCCCACAGTGATAACAAAGGTACCCAAGAAGTTTCGTGGAGATCGGTTCATAAATACGGCCTCTAGCCCGAGCCGTATTGGGATTTGCACTCACAGTGCTGAAAGTAACACTAAATAAATCAAAGTTAGCCTAATTTGCATAATTTACGCACAAGAAAAAAACCTGTAATATATGTAATGTATCCCATGGTACTAAACATTCATACAAAAAATTATTCAAATCAGAGCTTTCATATGGAAGTTCTGTACAAAAAACAGATTTCGGCATCGTCGGTACAAAATGGCTGCTGGCAGCCAGTTGGAATTTGGGACTGCACCCAAAAACACTCTTTCTCGTCCCACGGTCATAACAAAGGTACCCAAGAAGTTTCGTAAAGATTGGTTCATAAATACGGCCTCTAGCCCGAGCCATAGCAGCTTGGCACTTACAGCTCTGAAAGTAACAGTAAATAAATCAAAGTTAGTCTAATTTGCATAATTTACGCACGAGAAAAAAACCCGTATTATATGTGATGTATCCCTTTGTACTATACATTTATACAAAACTTTATTCAAATCAGAACTTTCATACAGAAGTTCTGTACAAATGAAAGTGTCAATGACACGGTAGCTCAACTTGTCAAGACAAAGACATGCACATGTATAGTATGTGACTCAGCAATGACAAACATCTAGGTAATGACCTGATAACAAAGGTACATATAAAGTATTGTAATGGTCTGTACATAAATACTGACCGTTGCCTGTAACAAATGTATAGGTAAAGTATTGTAAAGGTGGGTGACAGTCAGATGCTAAACTAGAAAAGAAATCTTTGAGTCCCAGAGTGGGTCTGACTCAACCCCAAAATATTTGTTCTCATAGCACAGTGATAACAAAGGCACCCCAAAACACACTCGTTCCTGTCCCAAGGTGAAAACAAAGGTACCCAAGAAGTTTTGTGAAGATCAATTCATAAATACGAGCTGTATAGAACTTGTGACAAAAAACTGATTGGACCTAATTTTGGTACAAAATGGCCACTGGCAGCCATCTTGAATTTTGGACCGTACCCAGAAACACTCATTCTCGTCCCAAGGTGATAACAAAGGTACCCAAGAAGTTTTGTGAAGATCGGTTCATAAATACAGCCTCTACCCTGAGCCGTATTGACATGTGTGCTCACATTGTGCAAGTAGCACTGAATAAGTCAAAGTTCATCTAATTTGCATAATTTCTGCACGAAAAAAAAACCCTTAGAATATGTGATGTATTCCATGTTACTAAACATTCATACAAAAATTTATTCAAATCAGAACTTTCATACAGAAGTTCTGTACAAAAGACTGATTGCATTAATTTTGGTACAAAATGGCTGCTGGTGGCCATCTTGAATTTCGGACCACACCCCAAAACACTCGCTCTCATCCCACGGTGATAACAAAGGTACCCAACAAGGTTCGTAAAGATTGGTTCATAAATATGGCCTCTAGTCTGAGCTGTATAGAAGTTGTGTACAAAAAACTGATTAGACCTAATTTCGGTACAAAATGGCCACTGGCAGCCATCTTGAATTTTAGACCGCACCCAGAAACACTAGTTCTCGTCCCAAGGTGATAACAAAGGTACCCAAGACATTTCGTGAAGATCAGTTCATAAATACAGACTCAAGTCTGAGCCGTATTGACATGTGTACTTAATGTGTGTAAGTCGCACTGAAATATCAAAGTTCATCTAATTTGCATAATTTCTGCACGAGAAAAAAACCCGTATTATATGTGATGTATCCCATGGTACTAAACATTCACACAAAAAATTATTCAAATCAGCACTTTCATCTGGAAGTTCTGTGCAAAAATCTGATTGCACCTAATTTTGTACAAAATGGCTGCCATCTTGAATTTCGGACCGGACCCAAAAACACTCGTTCTCGGCACACGGTGATACCAAAGGTACCCAAGAAGTTTCGTAAAGATCGGTTCATAAATACGGCCTCTAGCCCGAGCCGTATTGGCATTTGCACTTGCAGTGCTGAAATTAACACCAAAAAACATCAAAATTAGTCTAATTTGCACAATTTACGCACAAGAAAAAAACCCTTATTATATGTGATGTACCCCATGGTACTAAACATTCATACAAAAAATTATTCAAATCAGAGCTTTCATATGGAAGTTCTGTACAAAAAACAGATTTCTGCATCATCGGTACAAAATGGCGGCTGGCAGCCATCTTGAATTTCGGACCGCACCCAAAAACACTCGTTCTCGTCCCACGGTCATAACAAAGGTACCCAAGAAGTTTCGTAAAAATCAGTTCATAAATACGACCTCTAGCCCGAGCCATAGCCAATTGTTGACGTACGGACGGACGGACGGACGGACGGACGGACGGACGGACGACGGGCCACGACAATAGCTCAAATTTGACTTCGTCAAAGTTGAGCTAAAAACTGATTTTTGCATCATCGGTACAAAATGGCCACTGGCAGCCATCTTGAATTTCGGACCACACCCAAAAACACTCGTTCCCGTCCCAGGGTCATAACAAAGGTACCCAAGAAGTTTCGTAAAGATTGGTTCATAAATACGGCCTCTAGCCCGAGCCATAGCAGCTTGGCACTTACAGCTCTGAAAGTAACACTAAATAAATCAAAGTCAGTCTAATTTGCATAATTTACGCACGAGAAAAAAACCCGTATTATATGTGATGTATCCCATGGTACTAAACATTTATACAAAACTTTATTCAAATCAGAACTTTCATACAGAAGTTCTGTACAAAAAACTGATTTTTGCATCATCGGTACAAAATGGCCGCTGGCAGCCATCTTGAATTTCGGATCACACCTAAAAACACTCGTTCCCGTCCCAGGGTCATAACAAAGGTACACAAGAAGTTTCATAAAGATCGGTTCATAAATACGACCTCTAGCCCGAGCCATAGCCAATTGTTGACGTACGGACAGACGGACGGACGGACGGACGGACGACGGACGACGGGCCATGACAATAGCTCAAATTTGACTTCGTCAAAGTTGAGCTAAAAAATAGTGAATTATTTCCGAAGAGATGTTAAACAGACCTCTTTTTAAAAGAATTGGAGAAAAATAAAGCAGCTTTTTCAAGTAAGGGAATTCAGAAATTATGATGAAAATCAGGGACCAGCCGTAAGGGCGACTAGGGCGATTAAGTCGCCCTTCTAAGCCCAAAGTCGCCTAGAAAAATAGTCGGGGCGATTACAAGTCGCCCTCTAAAAATTGGCCAAAATGAGAAAAGGCTGAACTGAGTGATGCGAGGTTTACATGAAAATGAGTATTTTCAAAAATCGAATGTGCTCGAGTGTGATAAATGGGCATTTTAATTCGTCAAATAAACGTCCATTTATTTGAAATCACACGACAAGCAATTGTCCATTGTCGCTTTCGGCGGATTTTTTTTATTTCTATTTTGTTGCGTTCCAGTCAGAGCTTCAAGTGTCGAAACGAAAATAAATGACTTACGCGACTCAACAAAACAACCCAGTTTGAAAGTAGGTTACGTCGCTTTGGATGCCGAAAATGTATACACAACGGACGTATTTTATAACACATTATTTTCATTTCGATTTGCTGACGACTGTTAACTGTTGGGCTGTCTATTCCCAGAAAAACACGAATGGAATTGAAACACATGAAAAAAAGCTTTAGTGATGTCAAGAAAAGCTTTGTACAGGACACAAGTGTGCATGTGGACGATCTTGAAAAAGGGTCCTCCTAAACATCGGAATGACATGAAATGACGCGGAATGACACCGGAATGCCATAAAAATGATGCGGAATGACATTTCTTTTACAAAATACTCGACCCCAGAATGTATTTTGTTTATTAACTAACAAAGTACCTCCCAAGCAACCTTCTTACATCTGGTCCTATTCACACTTTCAGACTTAGGAAATTATTAGCTTAGTAGACTTTGTTGAAAGGCAACCACAGGAGGGTGATGGGGGATTGGCACGAAGAAGAGGTGAGGGGTCATGAAGGAGAAGGTAGCAGTGGGGGATTTTCAGTCAATAATTACATTGTGATTTTTTAACCTGGCACAGATGCATCATAGACAACTGGACCTGGATTATTTGTACGTTAATGGAGGACCATAAATTGAAAATATGAAGGGGCGGTGGGGTGGTACATGAATATTCTTAATTTTCCCCACTTGCCTATGAAGTCTCCCTACATGACTCTGCAGTCTCCCTATTTTTTCAGGAGGGAGACTTGAAGTCTCCCTAAAATTCCCCCCTAGGCTGGTCCCTGATGAAAATATTATGAAATATGGTCTAAGCATATACAGTTAGACTGATTTGGGAGCTCATCTGCAGTGATGAACCGATAATCAGAATCGACAATCGGAACCAGCCGGTTACAGGGCATCGGCTGATTATGAAAACTGGCAGTTAAAAGCCGGCAGTTTCCAGTTATTCTATATTTAACACTGACTCTTAAAATCTTTTTGATATGCTGCCTTTTCAATAAAGTTTCCCCATTAAAAACGTGTCTAGAGCATATCGGAATATTTAGGGATTTGCAGAGCCGTGAGATTACGGAATTTACCATCTGCAAATTACAATCGGTATGAGATCTCCACTATTCTCAGCTGATCGAAGTCACTGGTCTTCAATAATGGTGCAGTACAATGTTGCATTGGTTACATGTATAAATAAAATGTGTTCAGTCGGTAGACTGTAGTACTTCATGATGCAAGCATCACAATACAATAAGAAGTTAAAAAATTTATAGTAATTTATATATTTTTTATACTTACCAATGACCCAGACATAGCTGGTGCTAACTCTTAAAATATAGGGCCAAACACAAATTTTGCCCCCCAATCCCCAAAATTTGCATCTAAAACTAAAGAAAACATGTCCTGAAAGGCCCTCCACACTTCGCCCCTACTGCGCATGCGCAGTGTCAAGGACGTTCCGAAATTGGCGCCATTAATCATTCTAATAACCAGTGCCTGGTAAGCGCTATGTACTCAGCGGGGAGGCAAGAGTTCCCAACTCCTGGGAGGGCCATCCCCGTCTGGGTCATTGGTAAGTATAAAAAATATATAAATTACTATAAATTTTTTAACATTTTTATACTGTACCAATGACCCAGACATAGCTGAATAGTAAAAAGGCTGGAGGGCCAAGGACATAGAGCAAAATGGAATACGCTCAATAAAATAAAATAGAGTCATCCCCTGTAGGGAAAAAGAAGTAATAGGCCTTACATGTATCTTTCTTATTTATGATAAATTAGAAAGATACAACACCTTCCAAAATTGAGCTTCATACATCCATGTAATCTTTTAATATCCAATATAATCCTTATACTAATAATTTTTAAAGTAAGCCAATAAATAAAGTAAGTCTAGAGAATAGAGACTCTTATACTCCTAAAAGTGTCTGAGGATTGCATAATCATGTCCGTTGACATATGCAATATTCAAAAGCTATACTTTAAAAACTAAGACTTGAATGAATTTTAAAAACCTAAACTTCTCAATAAACAACCATCCCAATAACAGCTCAGAATTACTAACTCCGGAGGAGGTATCCCCTTGTTTTCATAGTAAAACAGGTGACCCAAGGGAACACCCTCCCCCCCCCCCCCCCTTTTCTTGCCCTGGGTCAAATAGCCCAGAGCGAAGAGGGCAGCCGAACGGAGACACTGCCGAAACAGACAGCCTACCTAGCTATAGTAGCAACTGTTAAGTGAATGACATTCTGAGCAGTAGATAATAGACCTAACAATAGAGGCCTCCAGAAATGGACTCGATATTTCTAAGATAAAATTCATGAATGTGGATGGTTGAGCACAATGAGCGGCCTTCAAAAATCTATAATAGCGACACTATTAATGTAAGCCCAAGAAGTAGAAGAACTCTTACTTCATGAGCCGAAATCTTAAGCACAACTGCTAAGTCAATGATATACCATAAGCAGTACCAATAGTTAATAGAATCCATTAACAATAAAATGGAGCGTAACGTCCTTCTACTAGACATCAAAGACAGAAGAAGCTTACGCCCTTGTAATAAACAGATATCTGTTTATAAATACATAAACTGTACCCGGAAAGAGTAAAGGCCTATGCCCATACGAAGACGGAAGGACCTTAAAATAATAGGTTCCGGATAATAGGAGCCTAACTCTTATGCAACAATCCAACCTAAATAGTAACGGAAGTATTGATTCCGAAACTATGAAAGTGAAAATCATCCATCGATAGTGCATGAAACTCACTGACTCTACAGTAAAAGAGAAACCAACAGAATTACTGTCTAAAAGGTCAGAATTTGAAAACTACTGTTTCCAGAGGCTCAAATGATTACTTAGCTAAATAAGAACCGAAGTTAAAATCCGTATAGGAATTTAATCTAATGATTCTAAGTCTATTTATCAAAAAGTTACTAACTGACTTAGATAAAGAGACAAAAGACTCAATTGTAAACTATCGTAGAGTGCATAGGTATGAGGTAACATAAACCTATAACCTAAATAATAACAGGCTGCAGTAGATCTTGTGAAACAAGTATACTAAAAAATAGCAATGAGTAGTATGGAGGGATCAACAATATGAACATAATGATCCCTACACCACGACGGAAGAGCCTCCACTTTAGCCGCATAGAATAGCGAAGAAGAGGATCTCCTATAGTAAGAAATCGCGTCCAAAGCTCGTCCAGTACAGTGCTTACAATGCAATACGGACCACACAACGGAAAACACGAAGGTTGCGACCTTGCTGGTTGTGATAAAGATGACACGATTTACCCAGTGAAAAAGATCCTCACATAGAGGAAGATTTCACGTTAAGACCCACAGTAGACAAGAGAGTAAATTACTCATGATCTCTGTGAAGATAGAGATGCTATCAACAGAAATGTATTGTGGTTGTTTATCTTAGCAATACCTGCTAAAACAACAGCGCCGGAGGATACGCGTATCCTATCATTCCGTCCTATAGATCAATAGAGCGTTAACAATATTAGCTCAGAGATCTGGACAAGCCAACACATACGTCTGCAATTGATTAGCAAGCTGTGTCATAAATAAATCATCATTGGGCGCTCCCATAGATAGCAAATCTGATTGAATACTTGTTTGTTGAGAGTCCATTCTGACAGCAACAAGCGACCCGTAAGAGAACGGGAGTCCGATAAAACAATCAGACGACCCGGAATATGACGGACCAAAACTGAACTTGGTGTACTATAACCAACAGACAGATTCTTTCCATTAAATTGAATAACGGAAACGAAAGAGTGCCTCCCTGGTTCCGGAGATACGCCACTACTGTCGAATTAAAGGACAGGAATTTGGGCATGCGTTTCTGAATAATGTTCATGCAATGACATAAAGCAAGCCTAAAAAACATTATTCCGCGGAAGTTAAACTGATTGCTAAAAGACTGCGGAACCCAAAGACCCTGGCACTTCGAATCCGTAGGGATCAGTATTATATCCCAATCTGTTTGACTGGCAACCGTCATAACAGCCACACTCGGGTCCGGCAACTGCGGCGGCACTCTCTGAGTCAACCACCGAATGTTTGCCCCAGTCTGAATCTCTTGTAATCACTAGATAGACAAGAGAACGTGTAAATCGAGCAATTCATGGATTGCCGAAAAGTTGCCGTCGAAGAGAAGCTCCTCCGAGAACGAAGCGACTCTGAGAGAGTTCTTAACCTTACTATCCACGCGTGTGGATGTAGCTAGGGCTGCGTCACGTCTAACTAACTCCAATCAGCCACTGAAGGGCGGAGTTATACGTGAACAAACTACTGCCCTCAAAAGAAATTACATTGAGAATAATATCCCGTAAATCTTTTCTTGAAGACGTAATGATAACGCCTCAGTAAGGCGGATTACGTATAATAAAGCGTCTAAGTTAAGTCTACTATACATAATGTCGTTCCCAACATTGAAATTGGAAAAGACATAACGGCGAAAAAGAATATATGCAGTCTTTAATCACACCGTCTAGACGCATATGAACTCTCGGTATGCCCTGCTCTGCCAAAATAAACTATTTGTATAAATGATAAAATGGCAGAAATGAGCAACGCGGACAAGAAACTAAACTATCATGCTTAGTAGCAGGCTTGTATATATATATATATATAGCATCGAAAAATAAAACACATGTTGTAATGACAATATTGGACTGCGTCGGTAAGTCAGGGACAATGTCCCTGAACCGATCGAAAAATCCGAGTCCAATGACGCTATAAGTCTCTTATCCAAGATCGCAGCAATGAAGTCCGAAATAATAATCACTGGAAGATAATGCCAGAAGATATGAAAGGCATCTTCCGATACAACTAAAGGGAAAACTCGAAATCTTTCGAATCCCTTTCGCCATCCTGTCGGACCCTATAAAGCGTTCGGTCGTCCGTAGCTGATGCAACCGCGGACCGCACCGACCCAGCGCCGTCGGATAATTCCTGATTCGACCGAGAAACTGTCAATTGCTGGGATGCTGCGAAACAACTGTGCTAACTCGGATAGCACGTCCGTCACTGAGGCCTGAGGAGAAGCGGTCTTACGATGCATTGCCGCTGGAAGCTCCGTGATCGTTACCCCGTGCATACTTCCAATATGCGAGCGAACGGAGTGTATAGGCCTCGTGTCCCTTGGCTACCGGATGGCGCGACCTATTCGCCGTGGAATCACTGAATGCCGAAACTGATCGGATACTCGAGGTCACGTAGCCAATGTGCGGTCGTGTGCCCTGCTGTGAGGATGAGGAAGCATTAAAGACAGTCTCTCGGACTGTCAATATAACGGAGCGTCCCGACCAACGGACATATGCTCCGAATGTAAAATATCTGAACCACAACATGCGGTCCCCTATGTTGTTGAGCGAGAGAGGGACCTCTCTCGCTCACAGCCCGGACGGACCTGGACAAGCCAGGAACCGGACTAACAGGCTTCCTCCGATCTGTCCTCAATCTGCCGTCACTGGGTGAGTACTAAAGTAATTAAAGTGCTCGCATCACCCAAATCTCCTTCCTAGACCGCAACGGACGAACCCGGCAGCCGAACCATTCGATGAATGTACGCTACACCGGGTGAGCTAGCGAATGTCACTCCGTAGGCGATAGACATATTCCATGAGCACTTATTGCCGCTAACTCTTCATTAACTATGACGACAGAGGCACACTTTTGAAAGACATCTCCATAACTCTTCGAACAAGAAACCAGAAATGCTTGGATAACAAGCATAAAATAATAATATATATAGCGTCGTTCAATAATTCGAAAGTTTGTGTGACATTATTGGACTATGTCGGAACTGAGGGACGATGTCCCTGAACCGAACCAAAAATTTCTAAGTCCACCGACGCTATCAGTTTCTTATCCGGCATCGCAGCATTCTGGTCCGACGAAAGAAGCTGTAGAAGACCAAGTCAGATGACATACACAACAGCATATGTTGTTCCGAAAGGGAAAGCTCGAAATCCTCCGAATCCCTTTCGGTATCCCGTCGGACCGGATGAAACTTTCGGACGTCCGTACCCGCTTCCGCGGAGCGTCCCGACCCAGCATCGTCGGATAAAATATATGCGACAGATTCAGTTGATGCTGGGATGCTGCGATAAACTGTGCTATTAAGGAAAGCACGTCCGTTCCCGAGGCCTGTGCAGTAGCGGTCTTACGATGCATTGCCGCCGGAAGCTCCGTGTACGTTGACTCCCGCACACTTCCTATGCGAACGTCCGGAGTCTGCAGGCCTCGTGTCCCTGGCTACCGGATGGTGTGACCTGGTCGCCGAAGAATCCTTGATCGGCGAAGCTGGTAATATATCGGCAGTCACGCAGCCAAGGTGCGGTTGTGTGTGCTGACGAGAAGAGGAAGCCTTAGCAGTCTCAGCGGACTGCCTATACAACGGAGCGTCCCGAGCGACGGACGTATGCTCCACTTACGACACATTTTGTACCACAACATCTGGGGCCAGATGTTGTTGAACGAGAGAGGGGCCTCTCTCGCTTGCCGTCCGGATGGACCGGAACGAGCTATGAACCAGACTAAAAGGCTTCCTGCGTTCTCCCTCCGATCCGCCGTCACTGGGTGTGCATTAAGTTAATTTATAGTGCTCGCATCACCCCAAAATTCCTTCTAGACCGCAACGGACGAACCCGGCTGCCGAACCATTCGGTGAATGGACGCTACACCGGGCGAGCTAGCGGACGTCAAAGGCCGTCGAACCTACTAGGGTCCTCTTAGGCAATTGGCGTATTTACATGAGCACTTTTCCGCTAGCCCTTCATTAATTGTGACGACGGAGGCACACTGTTGGAAGACATCACAGATACATCACCCTAATCTTGATCGTCTGAAATAGAAATTGAAAAAGTAGAGTGACCCTGCGGGGAAAGGACCGGAGTGTCCAAATCCCCAACAACATACCGTGACATACGCTTCCCATATTGTCATCGAAATCATACGATACAGAACAGGAGTTAATGCGAGTACACTGACCACATATAGAATGATAATAAAGTCAGAGGAAGACTTCCTCTTAAAACAATTGATCAATATCCTTTCAATGTGAAAAGAAAACAAGTCCTGGTACTCGCACTAACCCCTGGCAATCAAAATACATAATAATAATATGATCCATTAATATAGAAAAAATAATTGAAATCAAAATATTTTGAAAAAATATTTTTTCAGAACAGCCCAAGTTTCTGAAAAGTAATGTTGAGCCCCAATGGATCCCAAGCCTAAGTGTGGACAAAAATTTTAAAAATATTTTAAACAATTTATTCAACACTTACGAACAATAATAATGTATCTAGTTATGATTAAAATAACATAAAGATATTATTTTTTAGAAATCCCCCCCTCACACAGAGGGCTGTTGTAAATGTAAACAATGAGTGTAAAAACACTAAAATAAGACTCCAGGCACCCAGGCCCGAAATCAGTTACCAAAAATACACTATCTGATGCAAAACAGAGACTTCCAGGGAAGAAACTGCAGAACATCAGATGGTAGATGCAGAACACAACGCCTAACCACCCGTAGGTGAAGACGTAAACATGGGGAAAGAACAGAATTTATTCTGTTATTCAGCTAAAACTCCCAAGAAATTTTAGTAATAATAATTACAGAAACTATGCCAAAAGCATGGGAGAATAGCAGGGGGAACTTAAAGGACAGGGAGAGAGAAAAACACTTAAAAAAACAGTGTAACTAAATAATCAGAATGACAACAAAATGGCTGCTGCCTTGAAAATAGGTAACTTAACATAATTTCATTAAAAAATTTTAAGTTACAGCTCTGATAATATTCTGTCACACATTTTTTTCCTCTCCTCCTTCTCTATCCTCCTTAGAATCACCATTTCACTAATATTTATGTGTCTGGCATCATTTAAACTGAGATTTAAAAGCACAAAGATCAGTCAGATGTTAACTGATGAAGGGCCAAACTTAGAATGATTAATGGCGCCAATTTCGGAACGTCCTTGACACTGCGCATGCGCAGTAGGGGCGAAGTGTGGAGGGCCTTTCAGGACATGTTTTCTTTAGTTTTAGATGCAAATTTTGGGGATTGGGGGGCAAAATTTGTGTTTGGCCCTATATTTTAAGAGTTAGCACCAGCTATGTCTGGGTCATTGGTACAGTATAAAAATATTAAAATTGCAGAAAAACTAAAAAACACTCTTTTTTCGATGGTAGATGATTGTTATGCAACATATAAGGCCAAAAAAAAAAGGAATTGATTCTCAGGCACCGCCGCGTTGAAAAAAATGGCCCGCGTTGGGCTTTTTTATTTGGACCGTCATTGCACGAAAATAGGAAACAGGGAAATTGAAAAGGGACTATTGGTTTTAAGGCCCAAAACCAACGAATAAACAGGTAAATATACACAAGCGGCAGGGGAATTCAAACGCAAACTTGACTCGGTCGATGTTGGGCGAGTTGTCCAACACAGGCATAACCCACCTTGTCGAATACTAAACGTTAAATTTGCCAGGTACTGGCGTCAAGTAAACCTTTTTTGCTGTGAAAACACGAATGAGAAATAGTGAGAATAATCGGTACAGGTAAGTATATTTTCGGGGTGGGGAATTATCACTTACTAAAGAAATACAAAAGTCCAAATTCTGCTGACGTGTCATGAACATAACGGGAAAGAATGGGCAAACACTGAATGGAATCTGAAATTCAGATTTTTCCAGAGCAGTTGTGCATCAAGGGAGATTACTCAAAACACACAAGCGTTTCCCAATACGAATGACGTCTTCATTCAAAGTAAACAAACGAAGTCTTTACGGGCCGACACGTCCAGCTTATTTTGTGTATTGAGTTGGGCCTATCCATTTATTAATTTCACCCACGGGAGATCGGATAGTGATATGAATGAAAGGGCTTTGCCGCAGTGGAAAAATAAAGTGATGTTTCCCTTTTTTAAATATCAAACTTGATCGCTTGGATGTATACGGGATCAAACTATTTTTAATAGGCTTGGTCTTTGGGAGGGGCTCTTTGACAGACGGCTGATGACGTTACAAGTGCTGTGTAAGTTCCATGCCGAGTTGACACCGGAAGCTTGCTTCCATTCTGGTTTGTTTTTGTTTCCCTTCTAAAATTTCTATCGTAAAAATGTTAATTTCTATCAAAATAACTCACAATGATACCAAAATAATATGAGGGTGGTCAATAATATCTATGGAAGACGACAGTACTTTTGGGGAGTTGGTTAAAAAACTGTTCGCCGGTGAGTTTGATAATGACAACGATGATCCAATACCACAGAACTTGAATCCGTTCTTGGAAAATGGTGAGAGAAACAATGAGATTTATTTGTATATCATTTTACAATATGCACTTTCCATGCCTTTTAGATAAAAACAGACATCAGAAAGTGACTTTTGCCTCTCAATCCTTGCTCACCATCTGGAAGAAATAAAAATAAAAAATAAAAATAAAATCCTCCCTCCCTCATTGATTTGAAAAAAAAATTGCCTGAGAATCAACTGATTTTTTTTTTTTGCCTAAGTTGCATGACTGTCACAAACACGTTTTCAGTTTGGCAAGTTCATTTTTAAATTCAGTTACCTCCCTTGTTGTTTCTCTCCAATGTTGATTGCAGAGAACATGTTAACACTGAACATTAAATATTTTCTGACGTTGCATGCATATCTGTAAACAATGTGCCAAACAAATTCACAACACACATTAACATCAAAATTATTATTCAATTAAGACACAAGTATGTGTGCTCAGTATCTTCCTGGTTAATACATCCAAGTGTATTGTATTCTTACACAAAACCGTATTGAAACTATTTACCGGAATGACACACACTCATCACAAGAGGATAATATCACCCCACCCCAACACCTAAAATTACAAATATTATTTAGGCTAATATTGCCCAGCACTAAACATGCATACTCTTGAGAACTAAAGTGGTATTAAGCTTTCATAATTGGTGATTTATCAACGAAATTCTGCAGTATAACAGGCACTAACAGATTTTCTTCTTGGTCCTATTTCAATCATCGGAATCGGCATCGGAATCGGCATCGAAATTGGCACAATCAGCAGAGATATAATCGGTAATCGGTTCATATCAATTTTTGATAATCGGTTCATCACAAACCATCTGATATTGCCCAGCACAAGATCGCCACTATTCCCAGCTGATCGAAGTCACTGGTCTTCAATAATGGTGCTGTACAACAATGCATTGGGTACATGTATAAATAAAATGTGTTCAGTCGGTAGTCTGTAGTACTTCATGATGCAAGAATCACAATACAATAAGAAATTAAAATTGGAGAAAAACTAAAAATATACTCTTTTTTCGATGGTAGATGATTGTTATGCAACATATAAGTCGTATGACTGTCACAAACACGTTTTCAGTTTGGCAAGTTCATTTTTTAATTCAGTTACCTCCTTTGTTGTTTCTCTCCAATGTTGATTGCAGAGAACATGTTAACACTGAACATTGAATATTTTCTGACGTCACATGCATATCTGTAAACAATGTGCCAAACAAATTCACAACGCAGATTAACATCAAAATTATTATTCAATTAAGACACAAGTATGAGTGCTCAGTATCTTCCTAGTTAATACAGCCAAGTGTATTGTACATGAAACCGTATTAATACTATTTACCGGAATGACACACACTCATCACAAGAGGACAATATCACCCCACCCCAACTCCTAAAATTACAAATATTATTTAGGCTAATATTGCCCAGCACTAAACATGCATACTCTGAGAACTTATGTGGTATTAAACTTTAATAATTGGTGATTTATCAACGAAATTCTGCAGTATAACAGGCACTAACAGATTTTCCTCTTCGTCCTATTTCAATCATCGGAATCGGCACGGAATCAGCATCGGAATCGGCACAATCAGCAGAGATATAATCGGTAATCGGTTCATATCAATTTTAGATAATCGCTTCATCACTATCCATCTGGTAAGACAACAAGCAATTACAGACTTATTAATATTATGACATATACTTACTACTGTTATAGTTCCTGTTTCTGCATCACGATTCAGAAGGCTTGGATCAACCTCTCCAGTCTCTTCCATCTCAGCATCTCCATCACTACTGCAAACAAAAAATTGTCAATGTCAATCATAAACAGATTATGGTAGTCCATGGGAGATGTAATGAAAGTGTCAACGACACTGTAGCTCAACTTGTTAAGACATGTACATGTATAGTATGTGACACAGCAATGACAAACATCTAGGTAATGACCTGATAACAAAGGTACATATAAAGTATTGTAACGGTCTGTACATAAATACTGACCGTAGCCTGTAACAAATGTATAGGTAAAGTATTGTACAGGTGGGTGACAGTCAGATGCTAAACTAGAAAAGAAATCTTCGAGTCCCAGAGTGGGTCTGACTCAACCCCAAAATATTTGTTCTCACAGCACAGTGACAACAAAGGCACCCCAAAACACACTCATTCCCATCCCTAGGTGAAAACAAAGGTACCCAAGAAGTTTTGTGAAGATCAGTTCATAAATACGAGCTGTATAGAAGTTGTGACAAAAAACTGATTGGACCTAATTTCGGTACAAAATGGCCACAGGCAGCCATCTTGAATTTTGGACCGCACCCAGAAACACTTGTTCTCGTCCCAATGTGATAACAAAGGTACTCAAGAAGTTTCGTGAAGATCGGCTGATAAATACAGCCTCTAGCCTGAGCCATATTGACATGTGCACTTACAGTGTATAAGTAGCAATGAATAAATCAAAGTTCATCTAATTTGCATAATTTCTGCACGAGAAAAAAAACCTGTACTATATGTCATGTATTCCATGTTACTAAACATTCATACAAAAATTTATTCAAATCAGAACTTACATACAGAAGTTCTGTACAAAAGACTGATTGCACTAATTTTAGTACAAAATAGCTGCTGGTGGCAATTCTGAATTTCAGACCACACTCAAAAACACTCGTTCTCATCCCACGGTGATAACAAAGGTACCCAAGAAGTTTTGTAAAGATCGGTTCATAAAAATGGCCTCTAGCCTGAGCCGTATAGAAGTTGTGTACAAAAAACTGATTAGACCTAATTTCGGTACAAAATGGCCACTGGCAGCCATCTTGAATTTTAGACCACACCCAGAAACACTCGTTCTCATCCCACGGTGATAACAAAGGTGCCCAAGAAGTTTCGTAAAGATCGGTTCATAAATGGCAGCCATCTTGAATTTTGGACCGCACCCAGAAACACTCCTTCTCGTCCCAAGGTGAAAACAAAGGTACCCAAGACGTTTCATGAAGATCGGTTCATAAATACAGACTCTAGCCTGAGGCGTATTGACATGTGTACTTACTGTAAGAAGTACTGAAAAAATCAAAGTTCATCTAATTTGCATAATTTCTGCACGAGAAAAAACCCCATATTATATGTGATGTATCCCATGGTACTAAACATTCACACAAAAAATTATAGTGTAAAAATCTGATTGCACCTAATTTTCTACAAAATGGCTGCCATCGCCCATATTGAATTTCAGACCGGACCCCAAAACACTCGTTCTCGTCCCACGGTGATACCAAAGGTACCCCAGAAGTTTCGTAAAGATCGGTTCATAAATACGGCCTCTAGCCTGAGCCGTATAGCAGTTGTATACAAAAAACTGATTAGACCTAATTTTGGTACAAAATGGCCACTGGCAGCCATCTTGAATTTTGGACCGCACCCAGAAACATTCGTTCTCGTCCCAAGGTGATAACAAAGGTACCCAAGATGTTTCGTGAAGATCAGTTCATAAATACAGACTCTAGCCCGAGCTGTATTAACATGTGTACTTACTGTAAGAAGCACTGAAAAAATCAAAGTTCATCTAATTTGCATAATTTCTGCATGAGAAAAAACCCTGTATTATATGTGATGTATCCCATGGTACTAAACATTCACACAAAAAATTCTTCAAATCAGCGCTTTCATATGGAGGTTCTGTGTAAAAATCTGATTGCACCTAATTTTGTACAAAATGGCTGCCATCGCCCATATTGAATTTCGGACCAGACCCCAAAACACTCGTTCTCGTCCCACGGTGATACCAAAGGTACCCAAGAAGTTTGGTAAAGATCGGTTCATAAATATGGCCTCTAGCCCGAGCCGTATTGGCATTTGCACTTACAGTGCTGAAAGTAACACTAAATACATCAAAGTTAGTGTAATTTGCATAATTTACGCACGAGACAAAAAACCTGTACTATATGATGTATCCCTTGGTACTAAACATTCATACAAAAAATTATTCAAATCAGCACTTTCATATGGAAGTTCTGCGCAAAAGTCTGATTGCATCTAATTTTGTACAAAATGACTGCCAGCGGTCAACTTGAATTTCGCATCGGACCCCAAAGCACTCGTTCTCGTCCCACAGTCATAACAAAGGTACCCAAAAAGTTTCGTAAAGATCGGTTCATAAATATGGCTTCTAGCCCGAGCCGTAATGAATTGTTGACGGACAGACGGACGACTGGCCATGGCATAAGCCCAAATTTGGCTTCGCCAAAGTTGAGCTAAAAAACACTGTTATTCAGATATTAATACCTTGGTGTACCATTACACCGATTAGTTTTTATTGCGATCTGTCAAAACAAACCTTAGGGAAGAAAGGTCTGCTACAAATTTTGCCCAAAACATCTCCCAAAAAGATCAAACAAATATATGCTACAAATTTCATCCAGAACAGCAGCTAATTAGCAGACATTTCCGTCAACATTTCAGGTGGGATTCCTGACTTTAGAACAATACTGTTCAGATCATAACAGTCCTTAGATTCTGAAGTGTGCAATTGACAAAGATTACCCCGTCATGAGTCCAGGTACCCGCAATCTTTTTGTCTCTTAGCAATGTTCGAGCTCGACGAGCTAGAAATGATCTGTCCTTCGTCAAGTGTTTGTTTAAGTAAACGTTATTCGTCTGTGGATTGGACCTCAATTTTTTCTTTGCCCTGAAAAACCTGTCCCTCACGCGATAGCTTGTGAATCTAACAAGTATCGATCTTGTTCGTCCACTACTGGGTGGACCAGAATGATGACTACGCTCGATGTCGTTTAAATGGAGGGGGACATCCATTTTGGTAGCCATATCCAAAATAATATCATCTGTGCTTTCACCAACAGACTCGGCAACACCAGCAATACGGAGGGAATTGCGCATTCCATACTGTCGCAGATCGTCGAGTTCCTGTCTCAGACCACAAATTTCCTTACTTTTATTCTCAATGACTTTTTCAAGCCCTTCAACTTTCGAATCAAAGTTCTTTTTAAGTGATGTCATGGCTGAATCCAAAAGACGTTTAGAGATAGTCTCAAACATGTTGTAAAACATTGTTCCAACTGCCGGATCTTTTAGGGCTTCTATTAACATTTTTGACATTTCAGAACTGGGTTCTATTTGGAAGTTACCAGGTGGCTCGGGGTTTGGCACTTGATCAGCGGTGTGACTATCAGGATTGTCGTCGTAAAGAGAGCTATTAATGTCAGATAAATATGAGTCCGAGAGAGACCCTTCTTTAGGTTTCTTTGGTTGTATCTCGACGGAGACTACACTCTCCTCTGACGCTCGCCTTCGCTTATCTTGCTTGGAAAGAAAGGACGCCATTTAAGCTGGTGCAAGACTGTAGTAGTTATAGGCACGAACTGTATCACAACGGTAACTCTGTCACACTGTAACGTATAAAATACACAGACAATGATTATCGATCGTGCGTGACAAAATCGAACTGGTAATCAACAACAGCGAGACTAAGTCCAGTGATCTTTGACCTTGTGTGTATCAGGATACAATCAGAATACAGTCAATGCCAGAACTAACAATCCAACACGAAATCAAGTTCATGATACGAGCATAGGAATCTAAAGAAAATTAAAATACATACAGTTTGTGATGGCACATAAGCAAACACTTGGAAGCGCTGGAAGTATCTCATGGAAAGAACAGTCAATCATTCACTTGGTTCAACTTAGTTTTCCAGTCAAGGACAGTCAGATAAATTCAAAACACCACAATGGACATTAGATTCACAAGACGAAATTGGTCTCACATCAACACTTCAAAAAATCAGATGAAGCACCATAACGAACAGTTTATTATCCCATTCTCAGAAAGTACACACAAATGTATAGCCTCTCCCGCATATCATATTGATCCTTGAGCAAATTTATAGTTTATCACATATTTTGGAGCCACCAAGTCAGAGAGAGAAAAATTAACTTAACGCCATTCCCGTCCACATGACAAGTCCCAGCTTGAATTTTTCTTACATTGCCAATGGTCAAACCTCATTGAACATGCTGACAATGGAAAAATTTGTTAAGCCAATGTCTGTTGACCATTTTATACTCATAAAAGTTTCTTGAGAACATATTCCCCCAAACGTGTAATTCCAATAATGCCATTATTTTTAATATTAATTGCAATATCAACTGACTTGAGACAATTTGCCCGATGGCCATGTTTGAAGTCAGACTCGAGCCACTCAAAACTCTTTTTTTGGTCTGGAAGTATCAACAAAATCATAAGTTCATAAATGTAAAAATGTAAGAGTTGCAGCCCCAAAGATTTCTGACTGAAATGCATAATATATCTGTGTTCACAGGGAGATAACATGGTCAAAATTGTCACAGCTTTTAATTTTGGCAATGTGTTCCTGTGCATTTGGATATGATCATGTAGAAAATGTATCATGAAAATCTCATCATCTACATTGGGTGAGTGTATGCAGAATAATTTCACACAGAAAGTTATTTTAAATCTTTGTTAAAATTATGGAAGATTAAAAATTCTGTCCACTTAGTGGCGAGGCAAAATGGGAGGGGGAGCAGGAGAGGGTTGGTGGTGGTGGAGGAGCCTTTCTTGGGTTCTGCAAATTTTCAGCTTGAAAAGGCCTACTTATAACTGATAGACAACCAACATTTAACCCTTGAGGGCCTAGAGATTTTTACATATTTTTGCTACACTTTGATAGTCTACCTCCTGTGGCTTTGCTGCTGTTTTTTGACAAGTCTTGGCTGCCTATATAGGCGGGCCAAGACTTGCCTAAAAACAAGAACCAGGGTACTTAAAATGTAACTTGTGAGTTAAACAACAGACTGCATGTAGGAGCACCTATTCTGTTGCAAATGAAAGTGGCAATGACACTGTAGCTTAACTTGACTTTGTGTGATGTTTGATGAAAAGGATAATGTTCAATGTTTATGAAAGGATTATAAAATAAGACAAGAATTGTGATAATTAGGAATATGTTAATTTCTGTTCCCTGTGTGCTATGTTTTCAATAAAAATAATTTGAGGTGTAGACTGTACTAAAGAATTGAGGGGTATGTTAATGTGGCCCTCACAGTTAATGTATGTCAACAAAAGTTACAGTTAAATTATTCCAAAATGAGTCATCCTATCAAGTTACAATGAAATCCCTTCATTTTCAGCCTGTAGACTGTGCTAAAGGTTTTTGGGCTTCGGGCCTGTGTAGCCATCACGGCTGACCAATCGCAACCAAAAGAGGACGTCCTCATCTAGACATTATACTGAGTCATCCTACCAAGTTACAATGAAATCCCTTCATAAATTCGACCTGCAGTCTGTGCTAAAGGTTTTCAGGGTTTTGGGCTCGGGCAGCCATCATGGTTGAATGATCGCGACCAAAAGGAGACGTTCTCATCTAGGCATTATCTTGAGTCATCCTACCAAGTTACAATGAAATCCCTTCATAAATATGACCTGTAGACTGTGCTAAATGTTTTCGGGCTTCAGGCCATCACAGCTGACCAATCGTGACCAAAAGGGGACGTTATCATATGGACATTATATGGAATCAACCTACCCAGTTACAACAAAATCCCTCCATAAATACGACCTGTAGACTGCGTTAAAGGTTTTCGGGTTTCGGGCTCGGGCAGCTGTCATGGCAGAATGATCGCGACCAAAAGGGGATGATCTCATCTAGACATTAACTGGAGTCATCCTACCAAGTTACAATGAAATCCCTCCATAAATACGACCTGTAGACTGTGCGTAGGGTTTTGGGCTCGGGCAGTCGTCACGATTGACAGATCGTGACCAAATGGGGAAGTTCTCATCTAGACATCCGGAGTCATCCTACCAAGTTACAATGAAATCCCTCCATATTAAATATGACCTGTAGACTGTGCTAAAAGTTTTTGGGTTTCAGGTTTGGACAGTCGTCACGGTTGACAGATCATGACCAAAAGGCGACATTCTCATCTAGATATTATACAGAGGCATCCTACCGAGTTACAATGAAATTCCTTCATAAATACGACCTGTAGACTGTGCTAATGGTTTTCAGGTTTTGGGCTCGGGCAGCCACAACGGTTGACCGATCGTGACCAAAAGGAGACATTCTCATCTAGACATGACCTCAAACCTGCATATGAAATTTTGTGATGATTGGATAAGAACTACGGCGTGTAGCCTGTACTAAAGGAAAATGTGAACAGACTCACAGACTTCCGCATACATAATGGCAATAGTTTATCTTGACTTTATCAAGTTAAGCTAAAAATGTGATCAAAGTCGGAATTAGGCCCTCAGGGGGTAAACTTTTTCCTTAAAAAAAATAGATATGTTTCTGAGAATTTTCAGTTGTGTAAAACATCTGTTCTATCCATTAGAACACTGTTAATTGAATAGCCACTTTGCCAATGAAAACTAATGAATAAATAGGAAGATGGAAATTAATAGATATGTTTCTGAGAATTTTCAATTGTGTAAAACATCTGTTCTATTCATTGGAACACATGTTAATTGAATAGCCACTTTGCCAATGAAAAATAATGAATAAACAGGAAACTGGAAATTTTCCTACAATGCTAAACTGGACATTTATTTTACTATATTTTGTTCGACAGAGCTCTCCAAGAATATATAATAGATTAAATGCTTATATTGGATGTACTGAGGCTAGAAAGGTCTGTAAACATGGCAGGAATTCTGTGGATGTCAAGAGTAATTCTTCAATACATCAGAAGATTTTTGATTAATAAACAAATTTACACTGAATGTATGGTAAATGGTTTGATATTTGGAAAGTTTAAACAATTAACCCTTTACCTAACACGAAAGGCTGACGACATCTGTAAACAAAATTCTTGAATAGCATTAATTTTTTTCATATTTGCATCAAAAATATTGCTTATGACCCATCATTAGAACGAGCCTGACAAGCTCGTTCCAATGAGGGTTTATAAGCTATGTTATTTGGGACAAAGAATGTAAAAATAATGAAAATTGAATGGTAATTTTTTGTAAATAGCACTGGTCGGTTTTGACCATAGCATTGGGTAAAGGGTTAACAGGGCTATTCAATTAAGAGGTATCCAATTAAGTGAGTCCCAATGTACTTACATGTCATCCAATAAGTGGTGCACAGATCGAAGTTTCTGGTGTAATTTTGTTGATTTACTGCAAGTACATAAAATTGGAAATAATATTAAATTGGGCCAAAAAAAAAATGTTTTGGTTCTCAGGCAATTGGTTTTCCAAATTCAGTGAGGGAGGGCAGTTTTTAATTTTTATTTTTTTTTTACCACACCAAGTATACCCTAACTATTCATTGTTTTTTTCAAGGATTTCACTACAGATCAACACATCAGTTCATAGCAGGCCAGAAGAAATGCACCAAACCAGTTAAGAGATGTCATCTCTCATTCTGAGGTTGAAATTTTACCCCACAATGATACTATACTCAGTTTCACAACCATCGGAATTCATACAAAAAGTTTCAAGATTTTGTAGGACATGTACCAGTACTACTGTATATCAGCACTAGTATCAAATACTGAAATATATATATTCTTTATAGTTGCTATTGTTTTTTATTTCTTGTTTTTTTTTGTGGTTAAATTTCTAATAAAAAAAAATAAAATATTTTTTAAAATATATTTAACTTGTTGTTGTGTGTTTGCCCCTCTCTGAATTGAAAAAGAACAAATGATCCTCATTTTAAAACCTTTGACCTCTGAGCATGCAGAGGATTGGGAACTCAGTATTGTTCACAGATATAGCAAATAAATAGTTTCCACCTTAATTTCTGTGGTAGCTTATTAGAAATCTCCGGTGTTCACCCTTTTCCTAACAAAACTGCCATAAAATACCTGGAAAGATTATCTTAAAAAAGTCTCCCTCAGGCTTCAATTTCTAATAGAGGTTTCTCAATAAAACCATACAAATATGGATATTATTGAAACCAGCTGATTACGCCAAACTCATAATACCCACAATGGACCTTTGGAATTTTATTTTAAGACAGACAAGATACATTTCTGTTTCAAAAAGAATAAAGAAAGTCACAGTTAAGTGACTGCACGGGGGACGTTTTAAGGCTGGAACCCCAAACCAGCAATCCACCAGAGAGACTGAAATACTGGCGTCTTAAACTTCTCTTGAGGTGAAAAGGTTTATTCTGTTGTTGTGACTTCTCAGGTTAACGACATTTAAAATGGTGGCCAGTGTGATCTTTATAAAGGCTTTAAAAAAAGTTCATGATATTAAAGTCTGTGATCACTAAAAATTATTTAAAATCAGCCATGGGACGAAGCAAATTAAATTTGGTGAGACATGGGGGGGGGGGTCACATTAGGCGTAAGCACTATCAGCAATTTCCACTGCATGAAAAAACTAGAGGCTCTACAGAGTCTGTAATCGCTCACCTGGAAATACATATACAAAATGTGATTTTCCATAGGCTTTTCATGGTAACTATGAGCTGCAATTGTGGCCACGTTTTGCAACATTACATCAAGAATAGATGAGGATGATTGGTAGAAGGTGTCACAGTCTTCAATCACATGAAGTTTCAAAACATCTGAATCCATCAAACAGAATCATAGAACGTCTCTGGTGGCCATATTTTCCAGCCAATGCGAACAAAAAGAGGATCGTTGGTAGAGGGCCTCCTATAAATCATTCTTGCCAAGTTTTTGGTTCATGTCAGCTCAATAGTTCCAGAGAGAAGATGAAAATGTGATTTCCTATAGTTTTTTTCTCTTGTAACTATAAATCACCATTGGGGACATGTTTGCAATATGATCAACATTAAAATGAGGAATGTTGGTGGAGGGTGTCCCAGGCATCAACCATGCAAAGTTTCAAAACATTTGGCCCTGCGGTTTCAGAGGAGAAGAGTTTTCAAAACTGACCAATCAGAATCAAAGAATGATTCTGGCGGCCACGTTTTTTCACCCAACAGGAATAAAATGAGTAACAGTTGTAGAGAATCTCTCATAGACAATGCCTGCCAAGTCTGGTTCACATTGGCTCAGTACTTTCAGTGAAGATGATGAAAATGTGATTTCCTATAGGGTTTCTATAGTAACTATAAGCCACAATTGCAGCCATAATTGCAACCCAATGAAGATTAAAATGAGGATCATTGGTAGAGGTGGTTACAGTCATCAGTCACACTAAGTTTTCAAACCATTTGGCCTTGTAGTTTCAAAGAAGATTTTCTTGAAAATGCACACATTTATGAATTGTGTTTTCAACAAAAAAATCAGTAAAAGAAGGTTAAATATTTTTGTAAAAGTACAACTTTTTTCAGACAGTATTCTCTTTTCAAAATAGCTTTGGATAGGAAAAAGGGTTACAGGAAACACATTACTCCAATTTCTGTAAAATCTTAAAAAGATATACAATAATTACTGTCATCTAAGCTGACATGATTGCAAGAATGTTAGAAAAAACTTCTCTTGTTTTCTTCACCTGTTAACAATCAAGATTATCTGATAAGTTACATGAGTAATGAGCATATATCATCATCCATGTACAGTTGCAATGGTTTACAGTTAAGATAAAATAAGTTGTAGGATAATCCTATAAACTGTGTATCTTTTTTCTCTTCCTACACTGGTAAGACCAGAAGCTGACATCATTTTCTGGAAAGCTCTCACTGATAGCTTTCCAGAAAATGTCAGCTTCTGATCTTGTCAGGGCAGGAGCAGCAGTTTACTTAGTTTATTGCAGTTCTGCTACAGCTTATTTTGACTTGTACTGTATACAAATATTTTGGGTTTTTTTCCCCCCAGTTCTCAGTGGAGAAAAATGGAACCAACCCTTACCAGATTCTCAAAAAACAAGTATTTTTGCTGACAATACCGATCTTCATGCAGACAGGAGAGGCATTGGGTTAAGTATTAGAATATAGCCTCTGGTGGCCACATAGTTCCATCCTCTTATAGACCATTCCTGCAAACTTTGGCTCACGTCGGCTCAGTAGTTTCAGAGAAGATGAAAATGTGATTTCCCCATAGGGTTTCTATAGTAACTATAAGCTGCAATTGTGGCCATGTTTGCAACCCGATCAACATTAAATGAGGAACGTTGGTAGAGAGGGTCCTAGTCATCAACCAAGCAAAGTTTCAAAACATTTGACCCTGCGGTTTCAGAGGAGAAGATTTTTGAAAACTACCAATCAGAATCAAAGAATGCTTCTGGCGGCCTGGTTTTTCAACCCACGGGAACAAAATGAGGATCATTTGTAGAGGACCTCCCATAGACTATCCCTGCCAGGTTTGTTTTCACGTCGCCTCGTTTTTTCCAGAAAAGAAGAGGAAAATGTGATTTCCTATTGGGTTTCTACAGTAACTATAAGCCACAATTGCGGCCATGTTTGTGACCCAATCAACATTAAATGAGGATCGTTGGTAGAGGGGGTCCCATTCATCAGTTATGTGAAGTTTCAAAACATTTTGCCTGGCAGTTTCAGAGGAGAAGATGCCTGAAAATCCACCAACCAGAATCAATTGCCTCTGGAAGCCATGTTTTTCATCCGACAGGAACAAAATGAGGATCCTTTGTAAAGGACCTCCCATAGACCATTCCTGCCAAGTTTGGTTCACACTGGCTCAGGGGTTACAGAGAAGATGAAAATGTGAAAAGTTTACGGATGACAGACGGCGAAGGGTGCCAAGTGATGAGAAAAGTTCACATGGCCTTTTAGGCCAGGTGAGCTAAAAAGAGTTCTTCGATAGCTAATTTGATTACCTCCCTTATATTAGTTACCTTTCAACAGTACAAAAATACCCTTTTTAATATGCTTCTGGTGAGCTGTTTATAAGTCCCAATGCCGCTTCGAACAGTGTTGGTTCTGTGGCAGATGGAGGACTTTACTAAAAGCTAGGAGCGCCGGGGTGAGCGGGTGGGGGGCAAACCTAGGCCCAAGTTTGCCAGAGTGTATTGTCAACCGGGCCCCCTTTCGTGTGGATGTGAATGAATCACCAATTCCGTCTCCAGATGCAAGGAAATGGCTTCTTTTAAACATAAAATTCAAAGTTTTCTCCCGTCGGGAGTCGGCCTGGTATGTCCGGGACCCCTAACCCTAGAAAGTCCGGGGGCTCATCACTCACTGCTCGGCTGCCACTGATCAATTGCGTTGTTTGTTTATGCCAAGTCCGAGTTGTTTGAACCTTTATATAAATACCGGTACAGATCAAGTTCAGCTGTACATCGACATATTAATATAATCATACCAGGCATGTTATAGCAAGTCGGGGGGGGTTTTACTGTTCA
Source organism: Pictodentalium vernedei (assembly GCA_031216915.1). Lineage (NCBI taxonomy): Eukaryota > Metazoa > Mollusca > Scaphopoda > Dentaliida > Dentaliidae > Pictodentalium > Pictodentalium vernedei. The sequence continues at coordinate 187,128,638 of CM062294.1, read as the reverse complement.
TTTTACCTATTTTTTGTTATACTGCAATGAACATCTGAGATTGGCAGTGCATTGTTTACTTTTGGGAAAATTCCGAACTTCCATAAAAAAATTCAATGCAGGGGGTATTTTTCCAATGCGGCGGTGCCTGAGAACCAAAACACTTTTTTTTGGCCTTATGTATCAAATTTTATGTTGAAACTTTTTCACAATAAAGTGGAGCCCAATGAATTGGATATCTCTTTATTGAATACTCCTGTTAATTGCATATAACTTCAAAATACAAAACTAAACCTTCAGTACAATTTGTCCGGTTTATTAAATATGGGTTACAGAGTAAATTCCTGTTAACTGAATAAAATGAAAGTGTCAATGACACTGTAGCTCAACTTGTCAAGACATGAACATGTATAGTATGTGACACAGCAATGACAAACATCTAGGTAATGACCTGATAACAAAGGTACATATAAAGTATTGTAACGGTCTGTACATAAATACTAGCTGTAGCCTTAACAAATGTATAGGTAAAGTATTGTAAAGGTGGGTGACAGTCAGATGTTAAAGTAGAAAAGAAATCTTTGAGTCCCAGAGTGGGTCTGACTGAACCCCAAAATATTTTGACATGTGCACTTAACAGTGTATAAGTAGCACTAAATAAATCAAAATTTATCTAATTTGCATAATTTCTGCACGAGAAAAAAACCCGTACTATAAGTGATGTATTCCATGTTACTAAACATTCATACAAAAATTTATTCAAATCAGAACTTTCATACAGAAGTTCTGTACAAAAGACTGATTGCACTAATTTTGGTACAAAATGGCTGCTGGTGGCCATCTTGAATTTCGTACCACATCCAAAAACACCCGTTCTCATCCAACGGTGATAACAAATGTACCCACGGAGTTTCGTAAAGATTGGTTCATAAATACTGCCTCTAGCCTGAGCCGTATAGAAGTTGTGTACAAAAAACTGATTAGACCTAATTTTGGTACAAAATGGCCACTGGCAGCCATCTTGAATTTTGGACCGCACTCAGAAACACTCGTCCTCGTCCCAAGGTGATAACAGAGGTATCCAAGAAGTTTCGTGAAGATCGATTGATAAATACAGCCTCTAGCCCGAGCCATATTGTCATGTGTACTTACTGTGTGTTAGTAGCACTGAAAAAATCAAAGTTCATCTAATTTGCATAATTTCTGCACGAGAAAAAAACCCGTATTAAATGTGATGTATCCCATGGTACTAAACATTCACACAAAAAAATATTCAAATCAGCGCTTTCATATGGAAGTTCTGTGCAAAAATCTGATTTCACCTAATTTTGTACAAAATGGCTGCCATCGGATCGCACCCAAAAACGCTCGTTCTCATCCCACGGTGATACCAAAGGTACCCAAGAAGTTTCATAAACATCGGTTTATAAATACGGCCTCTAGCCGAGCCGTATTGGCATTTGCACTTACAGTGCTGAAAGTAACACTAAATACATCAAAGTTAGTCTAATTTGCATAATTTACGTACGAGAAAAAAACCTGTATTATATGTAATGTATCCCATGGTACTAAACATTCCTACAAAAAATTATTCATATCAGCACTTTCATATGGAAGTTCTGCACAAAAATCTGCTTGCACCTAAGTTTGTACAAAATGGCCGCCAGAGGCCAACCTGAATTTCGGATCGGACCCAAAAACACTCGTTCTCGTCCCACAGTCATAACAAAGGTACCCAAGAAGTTTCGTAAAGATCGGTTCATAAATACGGCCTCTAGCCCGAGCCGTATCCAATTGTTGACATACGGACAGACGGACGATGGGCCGTGACAAAAGCTCAGATTTGGCTTCGCCAAAGTTGAGCTAAAAATTCCTGTAATATTTTGAGAAATTCCCCTGATAGTCACAGAATTCCCCTTATTTATCGACCTATTTGGCCTCAGTACATCAAGTACAGACATTTAATCTATTATATCTTGTTTGACAGGAGCACTGTAAACCACGATATAAAAGAATAGACTGCTCAGTTTATCTCTTGAATACAGAAAAGTGACCAAATTCCTTTTAATGGAATACTCTTGTCAATCGAAACATTTTTAATTGTTCAAGCGACTATTCAATTAACAGGGTTGTACTGCATAAAGTTTTTGACTCAGTTTGACTGTGTATTCTACTGGCAGCTATCCTGCCCAATATAAAAGGACTAGCCGTTTCAGGCTCTTGTTGACAAAATATGTTCTTTAACTCTACATAACAAGAAAGGCAGATGACACTTGCAACCAAAATTCTTGAATAACTAATTTTTTTTCAATGAGCTTGTTGCAATGAGGGGTAATAAACTATGAAAATTGAATGGTTATTTTAATGACTGGCCGGTTTTGGACATTACTTGGGGTAAAGGCTTAAATTGGATTAACCCTTTTATACAGGAGTTCTTGATGGCAGATTCTGCAGGGTTCCTGCAAATTTCTGAAATCATATTCCAGGGCTCTCTGGGATCTCAGAGTTCATTTTCAGCACTTTTCAAAGACCCACCAAACCCATATTGAAGAACTTTTCAAGAACCTTATCTATCAACTTTTTATGACAATTTCTTGAACAAAGCATACCATTACATATACATTTAATAATATAGAACATCTTAGAGAATGTCAGATGATAAAACATTGTTATTTTTTACCACTGATGCATTCATAGGATTGCTGCAATACGTTTCCATTTTGGAATTAGAAGATTTATCATTTTGTTCATTAATAAAACTTTGCATGGAGACAAATGCATTTTTGTCAGTTTTGAGTAATTTGAAGACACCACATGTGAGCGCAGAGTAGGGGCCTGCGAATATTCGAGAGTCCATTTGATATCATACTTCTGCTTCAGGATCGATACCGAATCAGTCTCAAGATTTTATTTTTTTTCGAATCTCTCGTACGAACTTCATTTTGTTACATTTCCAACAAAAATGGGATAAAACTGTCATTAGAAAGTTCATTCATATAGGCTCAATTCCTATTTAATTAAGTAATTGACAATGTTTAATTGTTAAGTAAGTAGTGAATAATGCCCAGAACATTATCCATAGTTTTAGTTTTTGAAAGCTTAACTTGTTACTATTCACGTTCATAAGAACATGAATAGAAATACATTAAGCCTACAAAAACTAAAACTATGGATAATAGGCCTAGCTGTTTCAGCAACAGTGCAACAGAGAATATTTATTTATTGATGTTTAAGGTGTTCACTCAATCGTGTAAGGGTTATCACAGTGTTCCATAACTTCCGTTTGGTGCAATATGAAATAACTTGTCTATTAAGATTTGATTTGGGATTCGATTTGATATCGATATCAGAGACATGTGTTGATTCGAGATTTGATTTGAAAAAAAGTCTGTGATTCATGGATCCCTAGTGCAGAGCAGATTTCTCCATATTCATAATGTTAAAAGTTTTAGAACAAAACTTACATCAAATAGAATAAACATCTCCCTCACCGGCATGCCGCACTTTTCAGATGTGGATGCAATGTGCAAACTCAGTCGTGCTAGTCTTGAAAGATTGCAAGCCTTTCAGGCAAAACATGCAGAATTAGAAATTTAATTTATGTTGTATCGTTTTGTCACGACTGTAGCTTGTTCACTTATTTTTCATTTGAAGTAACCCCCAAATAACCCAAATGATTGTTCGTAGGTTATTTCTAGGTCTGCTAATTTATACAGAATCATACATACCTGTCTTCATTCCCCTCCTGTGGCTTTGGAGGTTCTGTAACAGTATTACTTGTTTGGTTAACTTTTACATTCAAGCAGTTATCAACTTTTCTAGCAACCTACAAAAAATATCAGGTTTTAATACAAAAAGACGTCCTCACCTCAACTACCTTAACCTTTCAACCCCAGAGGCTGTTTTTCTGGCCGGGTCACAACCTACGTCATAATGTCAATAAATGGGATGGCTACAAGGTAAATGTGTAGCGTAGACCAATCAATATTTTCAACGTGCAGCCCTAAGTAAAAATTCAGGTCCCCATAGTGAGCCCCAAAATTGATCAAGGGACTCCATTTGAACAAACTTGAATCATACCCATACCAAGATGCTGTATACCAAATATCAAAAGATTCTGCACACTGGTTCTGGAGAAGAAGATTTTTCCTTAAATTGCACTAAGGAAAAATTCATGCCCCTATAGGGAGCCCCAATAAAGATCAAGGGACTCGATTTGAACAAACTTGAATCAGACCCATACCAAGATGCTGCATACCAAATATCAAAAGATTCTGCCCATTGGTCCTGGAGAAGAAGATTTTTAAAGAATTTTTCTTAAATTGCACTAAGTAAAAATTCCCGCCCCATAGTGAACCCCAATATTGGTTGAGGGACTCGATTTGAACAAACTTGAATCAGACCCATACCAAGATGCTGCATACCAAGTATCAAAAGATTCTGCCCACTGGTTCTGGAGAAGAAGATTTTTTAATAATTTTTCTATATTATAAATTCATACGGAGCTATCAGAGTTATGCCCCATACAGAGCCGCCAAGGGATGTGGCCATTTCATTTAAACAAACATGAATTGCCTTATAGTAATGAACATCCACATGAAGTTTCGTGAAAATCGGACCAGTGGTTTCAGAGGAGAAGTCGTTTGAAAAATGTTCACGACGACGGACGGCTAGTGATAAGTGGAGCTTCCTACGGTGAGCTAAAAATTCCTCATATTGACTAAGTTATAATTCGGGCTCCCACAGGGAGCCCAAATATAGACCCAGGGACTTGGCTTTAACAAACTTGAATCTCACCCCCCTAAGGATGCTACACACCAAATATCAAAACATTCCAACTGCTAGATCTGAAGAAGAAGATTTTTAAAGAAAATTCCTCATTTTGAACTAAGTTATCATTCGGGCTCCCACAATGAGCCCAAATACGGACCTAGGGACATGGCTTGAACAAGCTTGAATCTCACCCCCCTAAGGATGCTGCATACCAAATATCAAACATTCCGACTGCTGGATCTGAAGAAGAAGATTTTTAAAGAAAATTCCTCATTTTGAAACTAAGTTATAATTCGGGCTACCACAGTGACCAGTGACCCCAAATATGAACCCAGGGACTTGGCGTGAACAAACTTGATTCTCCCCCCCCCCCCCCCCCCCAAGCATGCTGCATACCCAATATCAAAAGATTCTTGAGAAGAAGATTTTTAAAGAAATTTGCCTGAAATGCACTGAAAGTTCAAACAGGGCTCTTATACTGAGCCCAAATATGAACCCAGTGGGCCGATGTGAACAAACTTGAATCAGCTCCACCCCACAATGTTGCATATCAAATATCAAAAGATTCTACCTGCTGGATCTGGAGAAGAAGATTTTTTAAGAAATTTGCCTGAAATGCACTAAGTTCGAATTCAAGCTTTTATAGTGAGCCCAAATATGAATCCAGGGGGCCGATTTGAACAAACTTGAATCAGATCCACCCCACAACGTTGCATACTAAATATCAAAAGATTCTGCCTGCTGGGTCTTGAGAAGAAGAGTTTTTTTTTAAATTTGCCTGAAATGCACTAAGTTCCAATTCGGGCTTCTATACTGAGCCCAAATATGAATCCAGGGGGCCGATTTGAACAAACTTGAATCAGATCCACCCCATAATGTTGCATACCAAATATCAAAAAATTCTGCCTGCTGGATCTGGAGAAGGAGATTTTTTACGAAATTTGCCTGAACGAGGGGTCATAAGCTATGTTTTTGAGACAAAAATTGAATTTTTTTTAGTAGTTCATGAATTTATATATCGTCTGCTACCCGCAATGGGTAAAGGGTATATGGGTTAACAAAGGAACAAACTGGCTCCAAAAAAGACAAACACTGTCACATTGACTAACATCAATTATATGAGACAGAGTAAAGTACTTGCTGACATACTTGTCCACTTGCATGATCATCATACTGTATCAGTAGCTGGAAATGGTCATCCTTAACTGTGTAGAGCGCTGTCAGTGCACACCCAGTAGGGGACACTCTTCTCTTAGTACAAATCCACGAATTCCAGAACCAGTGCGCAGGCAGTCACTAATGAATCATTCTTTTGAGTTCGCCAACATAGGAGTTATGTGATCAGCTGGGAGGAAGGATTCTTTCCCGAATAAGAAGACGGGAGGGCCTCCATGTAAACAATTGTGGTAGGTATAAAAAGAAAGGAAATTTACTATAAAATTTCAATTTCTTATCAACCTACCTTACAACTGTTTAATAAGGCTGAATAGACAATAGGATGGGGGGAATCACACAACCAACCCCCACATAACCCAATTGCACTGGAACCGTGGACAGAGGAAGAGGTCCCTAGGCTTATCAAACCATAGCATCACAAACATTAGTAAAAGACAATGAGACATGAGGCATATGGTTCTGTGTGACGCACAGACAGTAAGGACAGTAACAGCACAGAGCTGGAACTGACCTTGTAAGAAGCCGAATGGCTAGGGTAGACAACAGCCTGAGCAGAAGAAAGAGGGCCCATAGTAGAAAGGTCCTCTGACAGCTCCTGCAACTGACGCAGATAGGTGAAGAAAGTAGCATTTCTCCAGTAGGCTGCCTGCATAACATCCAACAACATGACCGAGTTAATATAAGCCCAAGAGTTAGACAATGTACGTGCCTCGTGGGCAGAAATACAATTGGTAATATAATCGCCAGTCGCTAGACGAGCGTAAGCCATGCGAATAGCAAGACAAATCCATCAAGAAATGGATTGAGGAGAGATCTTCTGTCGACCAGGAATTAGAGACAGAAAAATTGTTTGCTACCTTTCCTAATGAACTACGTCTGATTGAGATAAATGCAAATTACACGGACCGGACAGAACAAAGGGTGGTTACCCTCAACAGAAGGAAGAGCTCTGATACGGATATGAAGTGGAGTCGTTTCTGGTATCGGACTCTTGGCCTGAAAGGCGCAATCAGTGGTAAATGTAACACTGTTGGGAGAGCTCCTGAAAAAGGCTGGGTCAACCGAGAGGGCGTGAAGCTCACTAACCCGTCTGGATGAGGCAAAAGCCATCAGAAAAGCCGTCTTGTATGTGAGAAAATGCATATCCACCTGGGATAAAGGTTCGAACGGCACCCCCCCCCCCCTCACCCCCAGCCCACCATCCCCCCAAGCAAAGCAGCACCCAAGAAAGATTCCATCTTGGGGTAAGCTGCAAAGTCCTATGCCTTTTCAAGGAAAAGTGCCGAACAAGAGAGGTAAGGATTAGTGCTGATACAACGCTTTCCCACAAACGAAAAGGTCTCCAAAAGCATGGACCTGTACCCTTTGATGATAACAGGCTGGAGACCCCGAGAATCAAACAGATATACCAGAAACTCCACAATCTGTGAAATCGAAGGATTGGCATAATCAACAGCGTGATCGGCACACCATAGACAGAAGACCTTCCACTTTGCCGCATAGGCTAAACCAGTGGCGTGCCTCCTCGAAGAAGAAAAGCACTCCACTGCTCATCTCGAAAAACCTCTATGGAGGAGACAGGACCTGACAGGACCTGACAAAAGAAATGCACGAAGGCACAATGAAGTCGGGTCGACATGAAACCTCCTTGGGTGACCTTGGCAAAGAAGGTTGTGACGTAGAGGTATACGTCCGGAACCAGCGCCTACAGCGAATGGAACTGATTGATCCACACCCGCTGAGGCGACAGGGGAGTGATCAGAATGATTCGACAACTGCAGGTTCGTAACTTGGCTAGAATCTGAGGCAGAATCAGAACCGGTAGGAAGGCGTAGCCGACAAGACCGTTCCAATCGAGTGACAGAGCGCCCACAGCTAAAGCCAGAGGATCTGGACATGGGGACACAAAAGTGTCCACCTGATGGTTCCAACGAGTCGCAAAGAGATCGTGGGGACGACGCCAGAGATTGCAAAGTGACTGGAACACCGCCCTGTGGATCATCCACTCGGTGGAAATGACCCTGCCCCATTGGGACAGGGAGTCGGCTAGGAAGTTCAGACAACCGGGAATGTGACGAATCACCACCCCGGCGTTGACATCCTGAGCGAGCAGTAGAAGATCCTGAGCTAATTGATACATGGGAACCGAGTGCATGCCGCCCTGATTCCGAATGTAAGCAACCACTGTCGAACAACAGAAGGACCTGGTGATTCGAAAGGTGGGGGACCCACTGCCGGAAACTCCAAAGAAGAGCAAGAAGCTCCTTCTGGGTGATGTGAAGAGCTGCTTGATCCTGGTCCCATGCCCTGTGAAGGGAAAAACCTAGAGGACCCAACGCCGCACCCGATCCGAGATTGCTGGCCTCTGCCATCAGAACACAATCGGATGTGGGCAAGTCCAACGGAACCCCTTGCGTAATCCACTGAACATCCGTCCAGGGGATAAGGTGACGATGAAGAGACTCTGGTAACTGAAGCACCAGGTCCAGAGGATCGACATTCAGCCTCCAATGACTGAGTAGAAAGTGTTGGAGATGTCCGACATGCAGCAAACCAAGAGGAATGAGATCTGAACCGAACCGCACAGACCGAGCAGTCGGAGAATACTCCAAGCTGTCGCGGATGTGGACTGGTACAGAGTCAGGGCAAAAGCTGAAAGAATCACAGCCCTTGCTCGGGGAACCGCCACCGTATTGAACTGAGTATGGAAGTCCATCCCCAGATGACAAAACGACTGAGAAGGGACAAGGTCCGATTTCTCTTCGTTGACTCTGAACCCTAGCGACGTGAGCAGGCTCAACAGTGTGTCAACATATGACTCCAGAAAGGCAGCATTGGAATGCCTCCGGAGGATATCGTCAAGATATGCCGAAGTAGTCACCCTGGACTGTGTGCGATGGAAGGCTATCATATGCGACATCAGTCGGGTGAAGGCCCAAGGAGCCAGATGAGGCCGAAAGGCATGGCCTTGAACTGGTAAACTCGCCCCAGAAAAGCGAACCTGAGATACTTTGCGATGTCCGATGAATCAGAATGAGAAAGTAAGCGTCTCGCAGGTGGATGCTGCAAGCGAAATCTCCCTGGTGAATGGAACGGCAAACCGACCTGAAAGTCTCCATGGTGAACTTGGGAGCAATGATAAACTGGTTCAGGATACTCAAATCGATAATCGTCGGAGACGGCCGTCCTTCTTCAGCACCAAGACCAGGCGGGAATAAAATCACACTGACTGAATGTTCTTGACGACCTCGATCGCCCCCTTTGCAAGAACATTGTCTATCTCCGTGGTCAAAAGCTCCCGATGTGAAATGTTTAAAGAAACTGGATTTGGAAGAGACACTCTCGACAGAGTGGGGTGCCTACAAAGGATATTCGCAGCCCGGACCGAACAACATCTAACACCCAGGATCGGATGTGATGGTGGCCCAATGGTATGCGAATTCTGATATCCTTCCTCCAACCTGGGACGAATCGAGGTGAGGACCTTCATTTCGAGACCCGCAAGAGGAGAAACTACCTCCTCTACTATATGAAGAATCCTGAGTCTTCCCTCTAGCCTGTCGACGCTTACCCGTGACCCCGTGAGTAAGAAGTAGAAGCGGCAGCAGGAGGATCAGCCCTTTGCTTCACAGCGGAAGCAGAAGGGTGCTTGTTAGGCTTTGGATGGCCCCTGCCTCCAACAGAAGGCTGACCAAGCTGACAAAGCAGCAGCTGATCTTAGAATGACGTAGAACATCATCTCGGACTGTCGCCACGGAGCCATGGAACAGTTGCAGACCCGCCAAAGAAGCAGATCGAAGAGCAGCACACTGCCCCTCAGGAAGGGAACAGATTGTGTCCAGCACAGCGTCCCTGCGAACTGATTCCAAGTTAGCCGTGTTACAGGTATGCGTGTGAGTAAGATGCATGAGTGCCTTGGACAGCACATGACGAGGCGCCTGTATGTCGTCAAACTTATCTGGAGGCAGATAAGCAGCTAAAGCAGAGACGATGTGATCCGGGAGAAAAAGCATGCCCAGCATCTCTCTCGATAAGCCCAACACAGACTCCAGAGTTGCCATAGGGATAATGGGCGACTTGGGCTTGGAAAGCCCGAGGGAGTTGGAGTCCCAATCCAAGACCGCCAAAGTCTGGCAGACTGACGGATTGGCAGAATCGTAGGAACAATAATGCACTGGAGGCAAAAAAGTGGCAACCCTGGTAAAGAACGAAGTCTTCATAGCCTTGGAACTCATCTTAGGGTCCAAAGCTGTAAACGCATCAACCACATGTACCGACTGGCATGGTCGAAGGCACCCAGAAGCAGGTTGCTCCACAGGCTGTAGACATGCGACCGATGATCATGGCCTGGCTGACACTGTCGCCTGGTTTGAAATCTGGAAGGAATCCAAACACAAAGTCAACAGCTGTCCCCAAGTCAGAAGACTGATGGCTCTCGACGTCAGGTATGCGGACTCATCCTCTGAGCCGGAAGACACATAGCCCATCATGGGCAAACCAGCTGACACCTGAGGAATCAGAAAGCGGCCTGCTTCCAATCGTGGGATGTGGTGTCGCATGGGGCGCCTGGAAACCACTAGTAGCCTTGCTGGAAGCAACGGGAAGACAGAACCTGAGTGAGCAAGGCGAGGGCCTCCCTAAGCTCACTGCCTGTGTCGGCTGGTTCAACATGGGAATGAACCAGCAAAGTGGCTTCACTCCTGACCCTTTTAACCAGCAAAGGGTCACAATCCTCAAATACACCCGACATGGGGTGACGGGCTACAGCCGATACATCTGAAGGCAGTTGTGTATAGGGGTATGACATAACCCGAGGATCTACAGAGTGGGAACTCAGGAGAGTTGCCGCAGACCTCTGAGGGACAGAATGTCCAGGCTGCACAAAAGGCGGTGGTCCTGCAAAACTGACCATGTGACCAGAGTGCGTGGACAGGAATGGTGGTCCCAACATGAACATCCGAATCCAATGAAAAAAGCTCCTTCTGACTTCGCCAAGTTGAAGTCAGGCAAGGCTAAGGCCGATATCCCACGTCCACACTACCAAGGCATCTCTGCAGACCCCTGCAGGGATAAAACTGCTGTGCTCGACGACTGAGAGGCCACAGCAGAGGGTTCGGTCGGCAGCCCCTTCCAACTTCGCCAAGTTGAAGTCAGGAAAGGCTGAGGCCGATACCTCACATCCACACTACCACACATTGCTGCAGACCCATGCAGGGATAAGCCGAGGCTGGCTGAAACGGTGACCGATGACGTTGCAGACGAAACAGCAGTAGCAGCAGATACGACAGGAGCTGTTGAAACTGGTGTAAAAGGGGAGAGAACAACCAAGCTCGGCCTCCAAAGGAGGAGTCACAACCCCAGTGACAGCCTCAGATGTCGTCTGGAGAGGGACCATAGTCCCGGAACAAGGCATCTCTTCACCAGACAACTCAACAGCTCCCGCAGTATCCACCAAGGTTAAAAACTGCACATCCCCCACAGAGGGGGTATAACTCTCACCAGACGTGGATGTGTCGGGAGGCCCTGAACGACAGTGTCCCACCCCCACACCCGCGCAGATGCAGGAGGAAAGACCACGAGAACGCATCACAAGCTAGGGCAAAAGACATCGCCCTAAAGGAACAGTACTGGACATAACAGAGGTGAGAGCAGTAGAAGAAAAAGGTGAACTCAACAGATGTAGAAAGTAGAAGAACACCCCCAACTACCAGAGAAAGGTGGCAGAAAAAGGACCGGCGGGAGCACAACTGAATCCAGAAGGCTGACAGGGACCCAAAAAACAGAAATTCTGCCCTCAACAGAGAGGAGAAATCCTGTCCATACAGTCCCCCACTGACACCTAACTGCAATAATAATAATAAAATTTATCAACTGAAAAATTTTATGTCCGAACTGCACGGTACGCGAAAATCGTGTGCGAAAACGGAAAATATATAAAATCAATGAAAATGTGGTTGAAAATAATAACAAGAGTATATAAAACACAGTCCTGTTATTATACAATCCTCAGATCCATAATTACAGTCACAGGTAACCATTATCAACGAGCTGAATTATCACTGTTTCTCAATGCAAAATGGACGTCCTGCAACATGGGCGGACGAAAAAAGAATGATTCATTAGTGACTGCCTGCTATTTTTTTCCTGGTGCTTTTGCACCACTTTTCTTTCCCAAATCACTTGGGAAAGATCAAAATAGAGTATATTTTCCGAGTTAGGGTCTTCCACTGTAGTGCAAGCCTGTAGTAAACAATTGTAAGTCAGTTTGATAAGAAATGAGCCTGAAAAACAAAAGATAGGGCCTATTGACCTTAAATAGATAAGGAAGGTCCATTAACTCAACCCCCCAACCTTGAAAAATGAAAGTGTCAATGACACTGTAGCTAAACTTGTTTAAGACATGTACATGTATAGTGTGTGACACAGCAATGACAAACATCTAGGTAATGACCTGTTAACAAAGGTACATGTAAAGTATTGTAACGGTCTGTACATAAATACTGACCGTAGCCTGTAACAAATATATAGGTAAAGTATTGTGAAAGTGGGGTGAAAGTTAGACGCTAAACTAGAAAAGAAATCTTGGAGTTCCAGAGTGGGTCTGACGGAACCCAAAAATATTTGTTCTCATAGCACAGTGATAACAAAGGCACCCAAAAACACTCGTTTCTGTCACAAGGTGATAACAAAGGTACCCCAAGAAGTTTCATGAAGATCAGTTCATAAATACAGACTCTAGCACAAGCCGTACTGACATGTGCACTTACTGCATATAAGTAGCACTGAACAAATCAAAGTTCATCTAATTTTGCATAATTTCTGCCCGAGAAAAAAACCTGTGTTATATGTGATGTATTCCATGTTACTAAACATTCCTACAAAAATTTATTCAAATCAGAACTTTCATACAGAAGTTCTGTACAAAAAACTGATTGCACTAATTTTGGTACAAAAAAGCTGCTGGCGGCCATCTTGAATTTTGGACCGCACCCAAAAATACTCATTCTCGTCCCACAGTGATAACAAAGGTACCCAAGACGTGTCGTAAAGATCGGTTCATAAGTACGGCCTCTAGCCTGAGCCATATAGAAGTTGTGTACAAAAACTGATTGGACCTAATCTCACTACAAAATGGCCACTGGCAGCCATCTTGAATTTTGGACCACACCCAGAAACACTCGTTCTCATCCCAAGGTGATAACAAATGTACACAAGATGTTTTGTGAAGATCGGTTCATAAATATGTACAGCCTCTAGCCCAAGCTGTATTGACAGATGCACTTACTGTGTAAAAGTAGCACTGAATAAATCAAAGTTCATCTAATTTGCATAATTTCTGCTCGAGAAAAAAACCTGTATTATATGTGATGTATTCCATGTTACTAAACATTCATACAGAAATTTATTCAAATCAGAACTTTCATACAGAAGTTCTGTACAAAAAACTGATGGTACTAATTTTGGTACAAAATGGCCACCGGCAGCCATCTTGAATTTCGGACCACACCCCAAAATGCTCGTTCTCGTCCCACGGTGATAACAAAGGTACCCAAGAAGTTTCGTAAAGATCGGTTCATAAATACGGCCTTTAGCCCGAGCCGTATTGGCATTTGCAGTTACAGTGCTGAAAGTAACATTAAATAGACCAAAGTTAGTCTAATTGGCATAATTTATGCACGAGAAAAAAAACCCGTATTATACATAATGTATCCCTTGGTACTAAACATTCACACAAAAAAATTATTCAAATCAGCACTTACATATGGATGTTCTGCACAAAAATCTGATTGCACCTAATTTTGTACAAAATGGCTGCCAGCGGCCATCTTGAATTTCAGACCGGACCCCAAAACACTCGTTCTCGTCCCACAGTGATAACAAAGGTACCTAAGAAGTTTCGTAAAGATCGGTTCATAAATACGGCCTCTAGCCCGAGCCGTATTGGCATTTGCAGTTTCAGTGCTGAAAGTAACACTAAATAAATCAAAGTTAGTCTAATTTGTATAATTTACGCACGAGAAAAAAACTTGTATTATATGTGATGTATCCCATGGTACTAAACATTCATACAAAAAATTATTCAAATCAGAGCTTTCATATGAATGTTCTGTGCAAAAATCTGATTGCACCAAATTTTGTACAAAATGGCTGCCAGCGGCTGTCTTGAATTTTGGACCGGACCCAAAAACACTCGTTGTCGTCTCACAATGATAACAAAGGTACCCAAGAAGTTTCGTAAAGATCCGTTCATAAATACGGCATCTAGCCCGAGCCGTGTGTGCGGCGTGATGGACAGACAGACGGAAGACGAGCCATGACAATACCTCAAATTTGGCTTTGCCAAAGTTGAGCTAAAAATTAAAAAAAAATCCAACATGGCCGGCCGCCAGACAACCATCTTGAATCCGATCAGGAAAAAAATTATGACACGCACTGCTCCTTATCATGTCGATCATTTATATTGAGTTTCATGACAATGCAGCAAAAATTGTAGAAGTAGTTCACTTCACAAGTATTTTGCAAAATCCAATATGGCCACCAGTCAGCCATCTTGAAACCGAGCAAGAAAAAAATCATGTCACGCACTTCATCATCCTCATCATGTTGATCATTTTCATGAAGTTTCATGAAAATGCGGCTAAAACTGTGGAAGTAGTTCGTGCCACAAGTTTACATGTGCAACGGACCGACAATGACAAACTGAATGACCAATAACTTGGTAAGTTATAAGTGAAATGGCAAAATTGAAGATCATTGGTACCAATATTATTTGGTGAAATTTCAACATAACAGCATTGTGTGTGCACAACATCAGAGTAATCCATGCATTTTTAAATGTAAACTGTAAGAGTTGCTAAAGGAAGAATGTTGATACACAAATGCAGTAAGTTCAGAGGTAATAAATGTAAATGTCAACTTTTTCACAGAAATGAATACTAATCAATAGCTCTTGTCTAAAGGTCTCGACTAATGAGCACACGAAGTTCAAAAACAATCCTATGATAAATGTGATGTGTTGGACATGAATGTAAAAGAAGAATGTTGATGCACAAATGCAATAAATTCAAAGATTGTTGCTAACAGCAACAGTTTTTGATGGAAATGAAAAGAAAATTGATAGCTCCTATCTTTGTCACCCTGCATAAGCATACAAAGTTTCAAAACAAACTGATAATGAATGCACCCTCTGAGGCAAGCCAAAGGAAGATGTTAATGCACAAATGATTAGTACTAAGTTTGAAGGTCATTGCTTGTGGCAATGTTTTTTTCTCTCTTTTTTATAGAGATTCATAAATATACTCTGCAGAGTGCAAAAGGGATAAGTTGCTGCACAAATGCAATAAGTTCAAAGGCTGGTGATAATGACAACAATTTTTTATGGAAATCAATAACTCACATCAAGAGGTCAGCCCAAACACACATACCAAGTTTCAAAGAGATCCGATCATAAATCTGTAGGGCATGCCAAAGGAATATATTGATGCCTGACTAAACCAAGTTCAATGGTTTTTGCCAGTGGCAACATTTTTTGACGGAAATGGAAGAAAATCGATAGCTCCCAACTAGATGTCACCCCAAACAAGCATACCAGGTTTCAAAGCAATCTAATGATAAATGTGCCCTGTATAGTGTGCCAAAGGGAAATATTGAAGCCTGACTAATCAAAGTTCAAAGGTCATTGCCAGCGGTAACATTTTTTTACAAAAATGGAAGAAAATTGATAACTCCCATATAGATATCACTCCACACAAGCACACAAAGTTTTCAATCAGTCCAATCATAAGTGTGCCCTGCAGGGTGTCTCAAAGGGAAAAATTATTGATGCATAACTGCACTAAGTTTTTACTAAGTTCATCAGACGTCGTTGCCAATGGCAACTATTTTTGACAGAAATGGAAGAAAATCAATAGCTCCCATCTAGAGGTAACTCCAAAGAAGCATACGAAATTTCAAACCAATCTGATCATAAATGTGCCCTGTGGAGCATGCCAAAGGAATATATTGATGCCTGAATAAACTAAGTTCAATGATCGATGCCAGTGGCAACATTTTTTTATGGAAATGGAAGAAAGTTAAAAAATTTATAGTAATTTATATATTTTTTATACTTACCAATGACCCAGACATAGCTGGTGCTAACTCTTAAAATATAGGGCCAAACACAAATTTTGCCCCCCAATCCCCAAAATTTGCATCTAAAACTAAAGAAAACATGTCCTGAAAGGCCCTCCACACTTCGCCCCTACTGCGCATGCGCAGTGTCAAGGACGTTCCGAAATTGGCGCCATTAATCATTCTAATAACCAGTGCCTGGTAAGCGCTATGTACTCAGCGGGGAGGCAAGAGTTCCCAACTCCTGGGAGGGCCATCCCCGTCTGGGTCATTGGTAAGTATAAAAAATATATAAATTACTATAAATTTTTTAACATTTTTATACTGTACCAATGACCCAGACATAGCTGAATAGTAAAAAGGCTAGAGGGCCAAGGACATAGAGCAAAATGGAATACGCTCAATAAAATAAAATAGAGTCATCCCCTGTAGGGAAAAAGAAGTAATAGGCCTTACATGTATCTTTCTTATTTATGATAAATTAGAAAGATACAACACCTTCCAAAATTGAGCTTCATACATCCATGTACTCTATTAATATCCAATATAATCCTTATACTAATAATTTTTAAAGTAAGCCAATAAATAAAGTAAGTCTAGAGAATAGAGACTCTTATACTCCTAAAAGAGTCTGAGGATTGCATAATCATGTCCGTTGACATATGCAATATTCAAAAGCTATACTTTAAAAACTAAGACTTGAATGAATTTTAAAAACCTAAACTTCTCACTAAACAACCATCCCAATAACAGCTCAGAATTACTAACTCCGGAGGAGGTATCCCCTTGTTTTCATAGTAAAACAGGTGACCCAAGGGAACACCCTCCCCCCCCCCCACCCTTTTTCTTGCCCTGGGTCAAATAGCCCAGAGCGAAGAGGGCAGCCGAACGGAGACACTGCCGAAACAGACAGCCTACCTAGCTATAGTAGCAACTGTTAAGTGAATGACATTCTGAGCAGTAGATAATGGACCTAACAATAGAGGCCTCCAGAAATGGACTCGATATTTCTAAGATAAAATTCATGAATGTGGATGGCTGAGCGCAATGAGCGGCCTTCAAAAATCTATAATAGCGACACTATTAATGTAAGCCCAAGAAGTAGAAGAACTCTTACTTCATGAGCCGAAATCTTAAGCACAACTGCTAAGTCAATGATATATCATAAGCAGTACCGATAGATAATAGAATCCATTAACAATAAAATGGAGCGTAACGTCCTTCTACTAGACATCAAAGACAGAAGAAGCTTACGCCCTTTGTAATAAACAGATATCTGTTTATAAATACATAAACTGTACCCGGAAAGAGTAAAGGCCTATGCCCATACGAAGACGGAAGGACCTTAAAATAATAGGTTCCGGATAATAGGAGCCTAACTCTTATGCAACAATCCAACCAAAATAGTAACGGAAGTATTGATTCCGAAACCATGAAAGTGAAAATCATCCATCGATAGTGCATGAAACTCACTGACTCTACAGTAAAAGAGAAACCAACAGAATTACTGTCTAAAAGGTCAGAATTTGAAAACTACTGTTTCCAGAGGCTCAAATGATTACTTAGCTAAATAAGAACCGAAGTTAAAATCCGTATAGGAATTTAATCTAAAGATTCTAAGTCTATTTATCAAAAAGTTACTAACTGACTTAGATAAAGAGACAAAAGACTCAATTGTAAACTATCGTAGAGTGCATAGGTATGAGGTAACATAAACCTATAACCTAAATAATAACAGGCTGCAGTAGATCTTGTGAAACAAGTATACTAAAAAATAGCAATGAGTAGTATGGAGGGATCAACAATATGAACATAATGATCCCTACACCACAACGGAAGAGCCTCCACTTTAGCCGCATAGAATAGCGAAGAAGAGGATCTCCTATAGTAAGAAATCGCGTCCAAAGCTCGTCCAGTACAGTGCTTACAATGCAATACGGACCACACAACGGAATACATGAAGGTTGCGACCTTGCTGGTTGTGATAAAGATGACACGATTTACCCAGTGAAAAAGATCCTCACATAGAGGAAGATTTCACGTTAAGACCCACAGTAGACAAGAGAGTAAATTACTCATGATCTCTGTGAAGATAGAGATGCTATCAACAGAAATGTATTGTGGTTGTTTATCTTAGCAATACCTGCTAAAACAACAGCGCTGGAGGATACGCGTATCCTATCATTCCGTCCTATAGATCAATAGAGCGTTAACAATATTAGCTCAGAGATCTGGACAAGCCAACACATACGTCTGCAATTGATTAGCAAGCTGTGTCATAAATAAATCATCATTGGGCGCTCCCACAGATAGCAAATCGGATTGAATACTTGTTTGTTGAGAGTCCATTCTGACAGCAACAAGCGACCCGTAAGAGAACGGGAGTCCGATAAAACAATCAGACGACCCGGAATATGACGGACCAAAACTGAACTTGGTGTACTATAACCAACAGACGGATTCTTTCCATTAAATTGAATAACGGAAACGAAAGAGTGCCTCCCTGGTTCCGGAGATACGCCACTACTGTCGAATTAAAGGACAGGAATTTGGGCATGCGTTTCTGAATAATGTTCATGCAATGACATAAAGCAAGCCTAAAAAACATTATTCCGCGGAAGTTAAACTGATTGCTAAAAGACTGCGGAACCCAAAGACCCTGGCACTTCGAATCTGTAGGGATCAGTATTATATCCCAATCTGTTTGACTGGCAACCGTCATAACAGCCACACTCGGGTCCGGCAACTGCGGCGGCACTCTCTGAGTCAACCACCGAATGTTTGCCCCAGTCTGAATCTCTTGTAACACTAGATAGACAAGAGAACGTATAAATCGAGCAATTCATGGATTGCCGAAAAGTTGCCGTCGAAGAGAAGCTCCTCCGAGAACGAAGCGACTCTGAGAGAGTTCTTAACCTTACTATCCACGCGTGTGGATGTAGCTAGGGCTGCGTCACGTCTAACTAACTCCAATCAGCCACTGAAGGGCGGAGTTATACGTGAACAAACTACTGCCCTCAAAAGAAATTACATTGAGAATAATATCCCGTAAATCTTTTCTTGAAGACGTAATGATAACGCCTCAGTAAGGCGGATTACGTATAATAAAGCGTCTAAGTTAAGTCTACTATACATAATGTCATTCCCAACATTGAAATTGGAAAAGACATAAACGGCGAAAAAGAATATATGCAGTCTTTAATCACACCGTCTAGACGCATATGAACTCTCGGTATGCCCTGCTCTGCCAAAATAAACTATTTGTATAAATGATAAAATGGCAGAAATGAGCAACGCGGACAAGAAACTAAACTATCATGCTTAGTAGCAGGCTTGTATATATATATATATATAGCGTCGAAAAATAAAACACATGTTGTAATGACAATATTGGACTGCGTCGGTAAGTCAGGGACAATGTCCCTGAACCGATCGAAAAATCCGAGTCCAATGACGCTATAAGTCTCTTATCCAAGATCGCAGCAATGAAGTCCGAAATAATAATCACTGGAAGATAATGCCAGAAGATATGAAAGGCATCTTCCGATACTACTAAAGGGAAAACTTGAAATCTTTCGAATCCCTTTCGCCATCCTGTCGGACCCTATAAAGCGTTCGGTCGTCCGTAGCTGATGCAACCGCGGACCGCACCGACCCAGCGCCGTCGGATAATTCCTGATTCGACCGAGAAACTGTCAATAGCTGGGATGCTGCGAAACAACGGTGCTAACTCGGATAGCACGTCCGTCACTGAGGCCTGAGGAGAAGCGGTCTTACGATGCATTGCCGCTGGAAGCTCCATGATCGTTACCCCGTGCATACTACCAATATGCGAGCGAACGGAGTGTATAGGCCTCGTGTCCCTTGGCTACCGGATGGCGCGACCTATTCGCCGTGGAATCACTGAATGCCGAAACTGATCGGATACTCGAGGTCACGTAGCCAATGTGCGGTCGTGTGCCCTGCTGTGAGGATGAGGAAGCATTAAAGACAGTCTCTCGGACTGTCAATATAACGGAGCGTCCCGACCAACGGACATATGCTCCGAATGTAAAATATCTGAACCACAACATGCGGTCCCCTATGTTGTTGGGCGAGAGAGGGACCTCTCTCGCTCACAGCCCGGACGGACCTGGACAAGCCAGGAACCAGACTAACAGGCTTCCTCCGATCTGTCCTCAATCTGCCGTCACTGGGTGAGTACTAAAGTAATTAAAGTGCTCGCATCACCCAAATCTCCTTCCTAGACCGCAACGGACGAACCCGGCAGCCGAACCATTCGATGAATGTACGCTACACCGGGTGAGCTAGCGAATGTCACTCCGTAGGCGATAGACATATTCCATGAGCACTTATTGCCGCTAACTCTTCATTAACTATGACGACAGAGGCACACTTTTGAAAGACATCTCCATAACTCTTCGAACAAGAAACCAGAAATGCTTGGATAGCAAGCATAAAATAATAATATATATAGCGTCGTTCAATAATTCGAAAGTTTGTGTGACATTATTGGACTATGTCGGAACTGAGGAACGATGTCCCTGAACCGAACCAAAAATTTCTAAGTCCACCGACGCTATCAGTTTCTTATCCGGCATCGCAGCATTCTGGTCCGACGAAAGAAGCTGTAGAAGACCAAGTCAGATGACATACACAACAGCATATGTTGTTCCGAAAGGGAAAGCTCGAAATCCTCCGAATCCCTTTCGGTATCCCGTCGGACCGGATGAAACTTTCGGACGTCCGTACCCGCTTCCGCGGAGCGTCCCGACCCAGCATCGTCGGATAAAATATATGCGACAGATTCAGTTGATGCTGGGATGCTGCGATAAACTGTGCTATTAAGGAAAGCACGTCCGTTCCCGAGGCCTGTGCAGTAGCGGTCTTACGATGCATTGCCGCCGGAAGCTCCGTGTACGTTGACTCCCGCACACTTCCTATGCGAACGTCCGGAGTCTGCAGGCCTCGTGTCCCTGGCTGCCGGATGGTGTGACCTGGTCGCCGAAGAATCCTTGATCGGCGAAGCTGGTAATATATCGGCGGTCACGCAGCCAAGGTGCGGTCGTGTGCGCTGACGAGAAGAGGAAGCCTTAGCAGTCTCAGCGGACTGCCTATACAACGGAGCGTCCCGAGCGACGGACGTATGCTCCGCTTGCGACACATTTTGTACCACAACATCTGGGGCCAGATGTTGTTGAACGAGAGAGGGGCCTCTCTCGCTTGCCGTCCGGATGGACCGGAACGAGCTATGAACCGGACTAAAAGGCTTCCTGCGTTCTCCCTCCGATCCGCCGTCACTGGGTGTGCATTAAGTTAATTTATAGTGCTCGCATCACCCCAAAATTCCTTCTAGACCGCAACGGACGAACCCGGCTGCCGAACCATTCGGTGAATGGACGCTACACCGGGCGAGCTAGTGGACGTCAAAGGCCGTCGAACCTACTAGGGTCCTCTTAGGCAATTGGCGTATTTACATGAGCACTTTCCGCTAGCCCTTCATTAATTGTGACGACGGAGGCACACTGTTGGAAGACATCAAAGATACATCACCCTAATCTTGATCGTCTGAAATAGAAATTGATAAAGTAGAGTGACCCTGCGGGGAAAGGACCGGAGTGTCCAAATCCCCAACAACATACCGTGACATACGCTTCCCATATTGTCATCGAAATCATACGATACAGAACAGGAGTTAATGCGAGTACACTGACCACATATAGAATGATAATAAAGTCAGAGGAAGACTTCCTCTTAAAACAATTGATCAATATCCTTTCAATGTGAAAAGAAAACAAGTCCTGGTACTCGCACTAACCCCTGGCAAACAAAATACATAATAATAATATGATCCATTAATATAGAAAAAATAATTGAAATCAAAATATTTTGAAAAAAATATTTTTTCAGAACAGCCCAAGTTTCTGAAAAGTAACGTTGAGCCCCAATGGATCCCAAGCCTAAGTGTGGACAAAAATTTTAAAAATATTTTAAACAATTTATTCAACACTTACGAACAATAATAATGTATCTAGTTATGATTAAAATAACATAAAGATATTATTTTTTAGAAATCCCCCCCTCACACAGAGGGCTGTTGTAAATGTAAACAATGAGTGTAAAAACACTAAAATAAGACTCCAGGCACCCAGGCCCGAAATCAGTTACCAAAAATACACTATCTGATGCAAAACAGAGACTTCCAGGGAAGAAACTGCAGAACATCAGATGGTAGATGCAGAACACAACGCCTAACCACCCGTAGGTGAAGACGTAAACATGGGGAAAGAACAGAATTCATTCTGTTATTCAGCTAAAACTCCCAAGAAATTTTAGTAATAATAATTACAGAAACTATGCCAAAAGCATGGGAGAATAGCAAGGGGGAACTTAAAGGACAGGGAGAGAGGAAAACACTTAAAAAAACAGTGTAACTAAATAATCAGAATGACAACAAAATGGCTGCTGCCTTGAAAATAGGTAACTTAACATAATTTCATTGAAAAATTTTAAGTTACAGCCCTGATAATATTCTGTCACACATTCTTTTCCTCTCCTCCTTCTCTATCCTCCTTAGAATCACCATTTCACTAATATTTATGTGTCTGGCATCATTTAAACTGAGATTTATAAGCACAAAGATCAGTCAGATGTTAACTGATGAAGGGCCAAACTTAGAATGATTAATGGCGCCAATTTCGGAACGTCCTTGACACTGCGCATGCGCAGTAGGGGCGAAATGTGGAGGGCCTTTCAGGACATGTTTTCTTTAGTTTTAGATGCAAATTTTGGGGATTGGGGGGCAAAATTTGTGTTTGGCCCTATATTTTAAGAGTTAGCACCAGCTATGTCTGGGTCATTGGTACAGTATAAAAATATCAATAGCTGCCATCTAGAGGTCACTCCAAACAAGCATGCCAGATGTCAAAGCAATCCGATCATAAATGTACCCTGTAGGGTGTGCCAAAGGGAAATATTGAGGTCTGACTAAACTGAGTTCTAAGAACGATGCCAGCAGCAACATTTTTTGACAAAAATGGAAGAAAATTAATAGCTCCCATCTAGAGCTCACCGTAAACAAGCATACCACATGTCAAAGCGATCCAATAATAAATGTGCCCTGCAGGGTGTGCCAAAGGGAAATTTTGATGCATAACTGCAATAAGTTCATCAAAGGTCATCGCCAACGGCAACATTTCTTGGCAGATATCGAAGAAAATTGATAGCTCCCATCTAGAGGTAACCCCAAACAAGCATACCAAGTTTCAAACTGATCTTATAAAAAATGTGCCCTGTACGGTGTGCCAAAGGAATATATTGATGCCTGACTAAACTAAGTTCAAAGGTCATTGCCAGCTGCAACATTTTTTTACAGAAATGGAAGAAAATCGATAACTCCCATATAAAGGTCACCCGAACAAGCATGCCAGGTTTTCAAGCAATCCGATCATAAGTTTGCCCTGTAGGGTGTGCCAAAGGGAAATATTGAGGTCTGACTAAACTAAGTTCTAAGAACGTTGCCAACGGCAACATTTTTTGACGGAAATGGAAGAAAATCGATAGCTCCCATCTAGAGGTCACCCCAAACAAGCACACCAAGTTTCAAAACGATCTGATCATAAATGCAACCTGTGAGGTGTACCAAAGGAAACTGTGGATGTGCGTACATACACATGGACGTACGTACATATGTACACCGATGGACGAGAAGTGATGGCAATAGCTCAGCTTGACTTTGTCAGGTCGAGCTAAAAATCATTTCACCGTAAAGCATAGCTGGCTACATGTATATCATGGTTGTCTCAAAACGTACAATTCCCGTCTTTTCACAATGTGTTATGTGAGGTGTAATTTACCACTGAATAAAGGTGTTAACCCCAGGCTATGACACCCCCACCCTACCAACTATCGCTTGAAGAATCAACGAATAAAGGCTCAAATTTCATACCCCAGGTTTTCGTACTCCCTTACTGTATGGATCTCCGTTTGTGGTATATTGATATCCTTTCGCTTTCATTCACTCAAATTGAATAACATGCGCTAAAACAACAGAAAAACACAACAGTACGAGTTTTAATTATCCCATTTATTCGTTATATTTGATATAAAATTTATTTAAAATAAAGTCAACATGGCCTACAAGATCAATGTATAACATTCATAACATGGTCGCTAGCTGCTCATCACTTGTTTCTCACTGGAGGACAAATCATCCCTATTATATATTCGGTCCAGACAATCATCATGCTAAGATAAAGAACATTCATGTCATTGGACCATGCCAATTTGGGTTAATGGAATTCGCCTGTCGCAGTTCATGTTACAGGAGATGTAGGTTACCACTAAACCACCATGGAAGGGAGTTTTCTGCCCAGCAATTATTTTCAAGTTTAAAGACTCAGCAGAAGCACCAGCAGTATTTGAAAGATTGTCACTCTCAGTGGTGCCTTAACTTTTACTATTAAATGTCAGTATATGTTGGGGGTGAAATGCACACAACAAGCAGGGGCATAGAAATAGCAGGGGGGGGGGGGGGGGGCTAACCTCCATCACCCCACCCATTAAATGAAAGTGTCAATGACACTGTAGCTTGACTTGTTGGCATGTTGTGTTTGATGAAAAGGATAATGTTTATGAAAGGATTATGAAATAAGACAAGAATTGTGATAATTAGGAATATGTTACTTTCTGTTCCCTGTATGCTGTTTTTAATAGAAATAATATGAGGTGTAGACTGTACTGAAGAACTGAGGGGTGGGTTAATGTGGCCCTCACAGTTAATGTTTGTGGCCGCCACAGTTAATGTATATCAACGAAAGTTACCAAGTTACAGTGAAATTGTTCCAAAATGAGTCAACCTATCAAGTCACAATGAAATCCTTTCATAAATACTATCTGTAGACTGTGCTAAAGGTGTTCAGGCGTCAGGCCTGTGTAGCCATCACGGTTGACTGATTGCAACGAAAAGGGGATGACCTCATCTCAACATTATACTGAGTCATTCTACCAGGTTACTATGAAATTCCTTCAAAAATACGACCTGTAGTTTGTACTAAAGTTTTTCGGGTTTTGGGCTTGGGCAGCCATCATGGTTGAATGATCACGACCAAAAGGGGACGTTCTCATCTGGGCATTATCTGGAGTGATCCTACGAAGTTACAATGAAATCCCTCCATAAATATGACCTGTAGACTCTGCTAAAAGTTCGGGCCCCTGTAGCCGTTACAGTTGACCAATCACGACATTATATGAAGTCAACCTACCAAGTTACAATGAAATCCCTCCATAAATATGACCTATACACTGTGCTAAAGGTTTTCGGGTTTTGGGCTCGGACAGTCATCACGGTTGACAGATCACAACCAAATGGGGAAGTTCTCATCTCGACATTATACGGCGTCATCCTACCAAGTTACAATGAAATCCCTCCATATAAAATATGACCTGAAGACTGTGCTAAAAGTTTTTGGATTTCGGGCTGGGGCGGCCATCACGGTTGACACATCCTGACCAAAAGGGGATGTTCTCATCTAGATATTATACAGAGTCATCCTACCAAGTTGCAATGAAATCCCTTCATAAATACAACCTGTAGACTGTGCTAAAGGTTTTAGGGTTTTGGCAGCCATCATGGTTGACAGATCGCGACCAAAAGGGGACGTTCTCATCTAGACATGACCCTAAACCAGCATATGAAATTTTGTGACGATCGGACAAGAACTATGGGGTGTAGCCTGTGCTAAAGGAAAATGTGAACAGACCACCAGACTAAAAGACTTCCGCATGCGTGATGGCAATAGCTTATCTTGACTTTGTGCCCCTTCATCTTCCCACCTTACAAATATAGAGTTTCGGTGCCACCTCCTCCCTACTGTTGATTTTTTAATCAAGTTCCAGAGAGACACACACAGGCGTTGACATGGGGGTTGCAAATGGAGCCTGTTTTACGGGTTTTTTCAAGAATGCAGAATGCAAATAAATCACCAAAAGGCCACCAGATAGCTCCATTTGATACTAAATTTAATAGTACCCCCGAACCCCTCTGGAGCAGTAGCATGTCGACTTTGGGACTCGCTAGATTTCACTTACTCTGTTCATTCCCGCAAATTACTGATTTTTAGAGAACACAAGCCATTGACGGCTAACATGTTGTTTTGTGGAAATTCAGCATTTGTCATTTCTCTCCAGTTTCAATAATTATGAAGGGTCCCAACAATCGTGAAGGATAGGATTTTCAATGAAAAAAAGTAATCCTGATATCATGACTATTTGACAGGTAAGATTAGCGGTATACAGGGCAAGCAACATTCCCTAATATTGTGGATCCATCACCATAAACACCCCCCCCCCCCCCCCCACATCCATCCCATGCCTATTTTTGTGTTCAACTTGATCTGATATGCACATACTGAAAATGGTGACTGTGCATGTCAATTTAACGGTGTTTCCTCTCCATGCATATGACGTCACGCTTGTATTTTATTCTGGAAATCTCGTAATTTTCAGCAATGGGGATTACAACTGAGTTGGATTCAACAGTAAATTTTGTCCACTCATTGACATTTAACGATATAAGCCGACAGGGTAAAGTTACAATGTTACCGTTGAGTAGTTTAACACAAATTACTCAAAGAGTAGATTCGAACGATGACCCTGGCCCATTGTATACTGCAAAATCTCGTAGTCACCTTTAGTCGTTTTTTTAAAGCTGCCTTTGTTTCCAAAAATGTCAGGTCTGCATAATCAACTTTGTGCCTTGATTCAACATTGTGTTTCAACTGAATAGTGTTTCCATATTTTGTTGTAACCTTTTTCTTACAGAGTTTACAAGTGTTTGAAATATAAATGCACAGGACATTTACCCTCCTTTGCAGCATGTAATGTTTCATCATTGATAGACACAACCTTCTTGGCTAAGATTGAAAATTAAATATAAATACATAAAACCAAAAGTACCTTTTCTGAGACATGGCTGTCACTTTCGTTTTTTCTGAAAACTGACACCGAGTACATTTTCAGTTAAACGGAAAGCCTCAACATATTGGCTGAATGTGTCATAAGTACACAAAAAAATGTCTGAATTTTTTATTCAAGCTTTGCTTTCAAAACACAGGATGATCCCATACACCCACACCAGTCCCATCGGAATAAACTTGAGAAAACACTTGTTTCAAAGAGGTGTCACAAGCTATGTTTTTTCTTAATTGGCAAGTCTTATAAGTTAAGATTTAAAAGATTTACCCTCAAGGCTTCCCTCATTTCTTCTTCACTGTTTATCGAAACCTACAAATACAAAGAGTTAAGATCATTATAACACACATTTTCTTTCATTCACAAAAGCAATCTAAAGCAGAAAATATTTCTCTAATCAACTCCTTTGGCTTTGAAAATCCAACTATTAAACCATCCAGAGTTGGTCCAGTGCAATAGATTTTCCAGACAGTTGGTCAACCAATTGATCAGGTCCATCTATCAGTCCAGGCTGAATTTTAGCCCTTTAAACACTGAATTCCTCAACTGAATTGCACCCTACAATAATGGCTACAGTATTGTTATTGCTGAATGGATAAATCCAATTTGTGTCAGTAGGGAGGTTCAGTAACTGAATCTCAGATACTAAGTGGTGATGGAGTGGATAAGTGTCTCTGTCATGCCAGAGGTCCCGGGATCATTCCCTGGTCAGGAAAAGTTCTCAAGGCATCCAAACACTCTCTGTCACCATCACCTGTGGGATTGATACTGTCACCGCGTACCATCCCATCAGGTGGGGACATAAAATGGCTAGAATAGTCCATGCACTTTCCATGTCAGTCACTGTGGTTAAGGTTCTGTTGTCTACAGCACTGTGATCACAAGTGATCTTTTCTCGATCATGTCACGAAATAATCACGACACCATACTTAAATGAGTGAACTGAGATTTCATGAATAAAACATTGTGAATTCAATTGGGGGCAGGCCTGTTATGATTACTCAAGAAGTCAACTAATCATCCAGGCCTGGCATTTTCAGGAGAGCAATTTATTCGCTCGCCTACTGCTCACCTTAAAAAAATTAGGGAGGGCAAAAACTAACCCTCCTGGCCTTAGAAAATAATCATTACGATAACGGCCTATGTCTAAAATCCACATCCTTTAAGATCTCTGCTACATGTTAGTGGTCTCTGTATGGCAGGCACACTGCCCCTCCCACATCTCTGGGCCCTGACAAGGCCCGGAGGGGCAATGTAGCCATCTTACAGAGACTACCTTGTTAGCAGCACCAAATAAAAATACAAAGCCCACTTGGCAGAATTCATTAACAGTAAAACTTCATTTTGCAATTTTAGCTTTTGTAAGCTTGAGGAGAGCTAATCGCTCGCATAGGCCATGCTTGGGTAGCGAGTTTTAGCCCTCCTGCATTTTTAAGAATGCCAGGCCTGATCATCAGATACACCCATAATCGACTACAACTTCAAAGTCTGTGATTATTGGTTTTCTTAACTCCTTTACTGAATAATTATTAGTTATTACTCTCCCATCTACCCTCCCACCCCCCACCATCACGCTCGTAAGAAACATCAGAGGCTGCAGAATATCACAAAACATTGTAATTGATATGGCCCATCATACGGGGAAAGAAGTATAAAGATACAACACATGACACAAGGTCTGGCATTCCTGAAAGTATGGGAGACCCGGAGTACAAATAATTACTCTTCTCAGTTTGCCACGGAGTGCAAATGCCTTCTTAAATCTCAATGCAGCTATTATTTAGACTCTTGACCACCTCAGGTCTAAGCCTGAGCCTCGGCTCAGGTTTGGGCCTGAGATGGTCAGGAGCCTGGATTTTCTTTAGAGAGCAGTAAGCATGTGAACTACCTGCAGACCTAAAGGTCCAGCCCAAAAAAAACTAATGACCAAACAAATTGTTTTCTAGTATTTTCTACATGTATATAGTGGTATCTAGAGGGCACAGAGTACAATTAAAGTCTACTCTAATCGATTATTCTTCTTCAAACATCGATCATGAAATTTCACAATCGGGTCAGCCCTAATTGAGGGAAGGAAAGCACATAAAAAATATTTGATGTTCAATGCTGTAACATCTCTTTTTCAACGGGTGAGATTCTATACTGTTCTAGGGGTCAAAATGGATGTCCAAACAATCCCAACAGATCACAATCCACCAAGCCAAAATCCAGTCAAAATTTTCTGATCTCCTTTTTTTTATCATGGCACAGTATTTTTAAATACTGGTAGTGATGATGAATATTTTCAGTAGCAGATACTTGTATATGTAATTAAATGCATTGTTGTGTTTTCTCGTCAAGACAATGTCCGCCAGAAACTTTTTCAAATCGTATGGAAGGGATTCTTCTGCCCGCTTTGGGAAAGGATCAGGCAGGAGTCAGCCGAGTAGGAGACTGGGGCAAAGAAGTCACCTTGTCATCCATAAAGTCGCCTTGGCTTACAGTGAGGGCGAAATTCAAGTCGCCCTCCAAAAATTCCTTGAGAGACATGGCAGTTTTGTGCATTTTCTTATGTTTTATTTCCAAATTGAAACACTTCCGCATTCTGGCATTCAAAACAAAATAAGGTAAACAGGTTTGCGGTTGCTGTTACAAATCTGCCATACCGCTCGAAAAATAGCCTAAACTAGCCCAATTTTATATTTCTCAAAAGAGTCGTAATGGCATAGTCATTTAAACAATGCGCCTTAACTGTTAGCAACCAGCACAAAATGGCTATTTAATGAAAGTGTCAATGACACTGTAGCTCAACTTGTCAAGACAAAGACATGTACATGTGTAGTATGTGACACAGCAATGACAAACATCTAGGTAATGACCTGATAACAAAGGTACATATAAAGTATTGTAACGGTCTGTACATAAATACTGACCGTTGCCTGTAACAAATGTATAGGTAAAGTATTGTAAAGGTGGGTGACAGTCAGATGCTAAACTAGAAAAAAATCTTTGAGTCCCAGAGTGGGTCTGACTGAACCCCAAAATATTTGTTCTCATAGCACAGTGATAACAAAGGCACCCCAAAACACACTCATTCCTGTCCCAAGGTGAAAACAAAGGTACCCAAGAAGTTTCGTGAAGATCAGTTCACAAATATGAGCTGTGTAGAAGTTGTGACAAAAAACTGATTGGACCTAATTTCGGTACAAAATGGCCACTGGCAGCCAGCTTGAAGTCTGGACTGTACCCAGAAAGACTCGTTCTCGTCCCAAGGAGATAACAAAGGTACCCAAGAAGTTTTGTGAAGATCGGTTCATAAATACAGCCTCTAGCCCGAGCCGTATTGACATGTGCACTTACAGTGTATAAGTAGCCCTGAATAAATCAAAGTTCATCTAATTTGCATAATTTCTGCACGAGAAAAAAACCCGTACTATATGTGATGTATTCCATGTTACTAAATATTCATACAAAAATATATTCAAATCAGAACATTCATACAGAAGTTCTGCACAAAAGACTGATTGCACTAATTTTGGTACAAAATGGCTGCTGGTGGCCATCTTGAATTTTAGACCACACCCAAAAACACTCGTTCTCATCCCACGGTGATAACAAAGGTACCCAAGAAGTTTCGTAAAGATCGGTTCATAAATACGGCCTCTAGCCTGAGCCGTATATAGAAGTTGTGTACAAAAAACTGATTAGACCTAATTTCGGTACAAAATGGCCACTGGCAGCCATCTTGAAATTTGGACCGCACCCAGAAACACTCGTTCTCGTCCCAAGGTGATAACAAATGTACCCAAGACGTTTCGTGAAGATCGGTTCATAAATACAGACTCTAGCCCGAGCCGTATTGACATGTGTACTTATGTGTGTCAGCTGCACTGAAAAAATCAAAGTTCATCTAATTTGCATAATTTCTGCACGAGAAAAAAACCTGTATTATATGTGATGTATCCCATGGTACTAAACATTCACAAAAAATTATTCAAATCAGCGCTTTCATATGGAAGTTCTGTGCAAAAATCTGATTGCACCAAATTTTGTACAAAATGGCTGCCATCGGCCATCTTGAATTTCGGACCGGACCCCAAAACACTCGTTCTCATCCCATGGTGATAACAAAGGTACCCAAGGAATTTCGTAAAGATCGGTTCATAAATACGGCCTCTAGCCCGAGCCGTTATGGCATTTGCACTTACAGTGCTGAAAGTAACACCAAAAAACATCAAAGTTAGTCTAATTTGCATAATTTACGCACGAGAAAAAAACCCGTATTATATGTGATGTATCCCATGGTACTAAACATTCATACAAAAAATTATTCAAATCATAGATTTCATATGGAAGTTCTGTACAAAAAACAGATTTCTGCATCGTCGGTACAAAATGGCGGCTGGCAGCCATCTTGAATTTCGGACCAAACCCAAAAACACTCGTTCTCGTCCCATGGTCATAACAAAGGTACCCAAGAAGTTTTGTAAAGATCGGTTCATAAATACGGCCTCTAGCCCGAGCCATAGCAGCTTGGCACTTACAGCTCTGAAAGTAACACTAAATAAATCAAAGTCAGTCTAATTTGCATAATTTACGCACGAGAAAAAAACCCGTATTATATGTGATGTATCCCATGGTACTAAACATTTATACAAAACTTTATTCAAATCAGAACTTTCATACAGAAGTTCTGTACAAAAAACTGATTTTTGCATCATCGGTACAAAATGGCTGCTGGCAGCCATCTTGAATTTCAGACAACACCTAAAAACACTCGTTCCCGTCCCAGGGTCATAACAAAGGTACACAAGAAGTTTCGTAAAGATCGGTTCATAAATACGACCTCTAGCCCGAGCCATAGCCAATTGTTGACAGACGGACAGACGGACGGATTGACTTCGTCAAAGTTGAGCTAAAAATGGGAAGTCTGTTCAGGATGTGATGAGTACTGTCATTAATTAATAATCCCATTGTTCACTTGCAATACCTGGTAACGCGTTGTTATTATAAATTCAGTTGAAGTGCCTGGTGTGTTTATGGCAATAATACGCCTTTGAAAATCGGCTCCATTGAAATCCTGTCTCCAATCCCTTTGCACAACTAACAATACTACTATCAGTAGTATTACTAGTAACATTGCGAAGCCACTAGCCCCCACAAGTGACATAGCGTCTGTCAGTTGTTTTTACAATTTTCAACCAAAAATCAGTTCAAAGAGTAGTTAAAACAGAAATAGTATAAAATGACTGTCTTCTTACTCTATGGTCCCGACGATTATCACATTCATTTATTGAGCCAATCAACACCTACCAGTCAATTAACACCTACACTTAACACCATATACTTTCCAGAAAGTGAGTACACTCATATCTGGAAAAAGAAAAGAGTTTAACTAGTACACATGACCAACTCAACTAACTTTCATCGTGATAAAAACTCCCAAAAATTTTCAAAAATGTCTCCTGCACGCAAAAATGAAGGTATGAAGAACAAGAGGAGGGAAGAAAAGAAGGAGGATAGAAGACAGAGAAGGGAGCGAGAGAGATCTGCTAGGAGAGGCATCGACAAGGAGGTAAGTGAAACTTCTTTGGCTGCTTTATTAGAGGAGATAGCAGGTGTGCGGATCCAATTAAATCACTTACTCAATGTAATCAGTGAAAAGGATGCCACCATAGCCAAACTTAGGGGTGAGCAAAGCCTACCCTCTCCTGCTAAAGCCCAGGAGGAGGTGGAGGCCGCCAAAGAGGAAGAGGTCGCCAGACCCAACTCCTCAGCAACTACAGCATCTAGCCTGCTCAGCTCGTCAAGCAGCTCTGAGGCCCAGGGGTGTACTCAGGTTTGTGCACTGACCCCTGGATCCCCTCCAAAAGAAATTCAGGTTGCGGCAAAGGTCAATCCTGCCCCACCTAAGGCAATCATATCTGACCAAAACAATTCAGTCAAAGTCACTGGTGGCTCAGCAACCCCAGTGACCCCTGAGTTGGAAAATGGCGGAAGCCCTAGATCCTACGCAGAGGTCGCTAGGGCCAGCCCTCCAAAGTTCAGGTCCCGCCAGGTAGTAGAAATCAACAAAAAAAAAAAACAACAAAGAAGAGATAGTTCAGATAGCAACATAGAACTGCAGGAAAGCACGAACGAGGAGGGCTTCGACACCCTGACGGAGCGCAAAGTCAAGCGGTGTCAGAGTCTCATTCCTTGTCCGTGCCCTCCTGGTTCTATCTCTGTCTCTGTCCCCAGTCAAACAGACCGTAATTGCATCTCCGTAAAAGCTAAAAATTCCAGCAATCCCAGCCCAGCTGCTAAGGCACCAGGTCAGCCGATACCAAGCAATTCAGAACCAACTCCATCAGCACCTAAGGCAACAGATCAACCGATTCAATGTCATTCAGGATCAACACCATCACCAACCCCAATACCACTTATGGAACTGGATTTCTTCGCTGCTGTCAAAAAGACAGCAGATCGCCTAATCACTAAAACTAAAAGGCAGGGGCAAGGGAAAGCTACTCCCGCCCTACCCGTAAAAAAGGCAAACTCATTCGTAATAGTTGTCACTAGGGTCCACCCAGACCCCCAGGGAGGCAATTTCTAGGAGGGTTGCCGGAATGCGATTGGGAGAGGTTTACCTCTAAGAGCCACAGGCAAATGCACGTGGCGACTTAAGGTAAACTGCTCAAGCAACTCAATTAAACAAAAATTTACTGCAAATGGGGTCATGATTAATGGCAGAAAACATGTGGTGGAGGATTACAGATCTACCCCCTCCACCAATTCAATGTCACAAGTGCCAGAAATTCGGGCACCTAGCCACGAAATGCAGGGGGAATCTGACCTGCATGAGATGTGGAGGCAATCACCTCACACAGGGATGCAAGTCAGACTCTCCCTCATGCCCTCATGCCCAAATTGTAAAGGGGGCCACGTGAGTAGCTATCGCGGGTGTCCCCACTTCAAAAAAGTTAAACAGAGCATAGAATTAAAAAACCTAAACGTAAAAAATCCCGACAGTGCCTCCTCCCCCCCCCCATACAATCTGCTCACTAGTTGCGGGAGCACTGTTTTCTGTATTGGATAAACACGTGAATACGAGTCTGTCCGACATCTGTCGTGATGTTAGCCGGTCAGCGTCCTGGCTTTTCAATACACAGATATCGGATTCCCTAATTAAAGCCTCAACCAACACCCAATAAGGCCGCCAATAAACCTCCAACAAAACACCGTAATTAAACTACAACCCCATCATGAATAAGTTACAAATAAAAAACTTCAGATCAGCCGATATTTCGAAGACACAGACATTATCTGTATCTGCGAAAGTTGGCTCCAACCCAGCAAAAATTTCGCAGTAAGTGGGTTCAGCACTCCACTCTCCGCAGAAACTTCAGGAAAATTAATTGGAACCTCTACCGCGACATCATTGATGTCAAACTCACTAATTCCCCCCCCATCCAATGCAGCAGAACTAGAAACCCAATGCGAGAGCATTGAGAAAATCATTAACTCAACCTTAAACGAAATATGCCCAAAAGAGGAAGTACGCCCCTGGATAAACACTGTCTTGGGCGAGACTCTGTCACTTATCAAATCTAAACGGAAAGCTCTTCGCGCTCTCAAAAAAGAAACTGACCCCAGCAAGAAACCTGAACTCAAAAAAACATACAACCGCCTTCACTGCGAAGTCAAAGAAGCCCTCAAAGCTGAAAAACAAGCCAGCTGGGAAAAGGCAACAGCCAACCTAAACGGGACCCAAGATGCTAAAAATTTCTGGGACTCTTTCAAAATTCTTACTGGGCAAAAAAACAAGGGTGGTAAAGCCGCAGCAAAACCTCTTAAGAAGGAAGACGGCTCTTTCACTCGCACCGACAAAGAGAAGGCCGACACATTTGCCAACCTCCTAAGAAAAACGCATCGCCCGTATCAAGGCACAGGCAATGATGACACCGTCATCAAGGAGATTGATGACTTCATCAATGAACACCCTGATATCTACCGTGACCCCAATATCGATAACGAGCCAGAAGACGGAGACGATGATGACCTTGTCACCCCCATCACCAATGACGAAATCATTAATGTCATAAAATGAAAGTGTCAATGACACTGTAGCTTAACTTGTGTGTTGTGTTTGATGAAAAGGAAAATGTTCAATGCTTATGAAAGAATTATGAAATAAGACAAGAATTGTGATAATTGGGAATATGTTCATCTCTGTTACCTGTATGCTATGTTTATGATAAAAAGAATATGAGGTGTACACTGTACTAAAGAGCTGATGGGTGGGTAAATATGACCTCACAGTTAATGTATGTGGCCCTCACAGTTAACGTATATCAACAAAAGTTACCAAGTTACAGTGAAATTATTCCAAAACGAGTCATCCTATCAAGTTATATTAAAATCCCTTCATAAATATGGCCTGTAGACTGTGCTAAAGGTTTTCGGGCTTCGGGCCCCTGTAGTCGTCAGTTTCCCAATTGCGTCCAAAGGGGACGTTCTCATCTAGACATTATATGAAGTCAACTTACCAAGTTACAATGAAATCCCTTCATAAATATGACCTGTAGACTGTGCTTAAGGTTTTCGGGCAGCCATCATGGTTGAATGATCGCAACCAAAGGGGACAATCTCATCTGGGCATCATCTGGAGTGATCCTACGAAGTTACAATGAAATCCCTTCATAAATATGACCTGTAGACTGTGCTCAAGGTTTTTGGGCTTTGGGCACTTGTAGCCATCACAGATGACCAATCACGACCAAAAGGGGATGTCATCATCTAAGCATTATATGGAGTCAACCTAATAGGTTACAATGAAATCCTTCCATAAATATGACCTTTTGCCTATGCTAAAGGTTTTTGGGCTCGGGCACCCATCAAGGCTGAATGATCGCGATCAAAATAGGACGTTCTCATCTAGACATTATTTGGAGTCATCCTACCAAGTTACAATGAAATCCCCTCAAAAATATGACCTGTAGACTGTGCTAAAGGTTTTCGGGCTTTGGGCACCTTTAGCCGTCACAGTTGGCCAATCATGTCCAAAAGGGGATGTTCTCATCTAGACATTATATGAAGTTAACCTACCAAGTTACAATGAAATTCCCTCATAAATATGACCTGTAGACTGGGCTAAATTTTTCTGAGCTTCGGGCTCGGGCGGCCATCATGGCTGAATGATCGCAACCATAGGGGACAATCTCATCTGGGCATCATCTCGAGTGATCCTAAAAAGTTACAATGAAATCCCTTCATAAATATGACCTGTAGACTGGGCTAAATTTTGGGCTTCGGGCTCAGGCAGCCATCATGGCTGAATGATCGCAACCATAGGGGACAATCTCATCTGGGCATCATCTGGAGTGATCCTAAGAAGTTACAATGAATTCCCTTCATAAATATGACCTCTAGACTGTGCTCAAGGTTTTCGGGCTTCGGGCACTTGAGCCATCACAACTGACCAATCATGACCAAAAGGGGATGTCATCATCTAGGCATTATATGGAGTCAACCTAACAGGTTACAATGAAATCCTTCCATAAATATGACCTTTTGCCTATGCTAAAGGTTTTTGGGCTCGGGCACCCATCAAGGCTGCGTGATCGCGATCAAAATGGGACATTCTCATCTAGACATTATTTGGAGTCATCCTACCAAGTTACAATGAAATCCCTTCATAAATATGACCTCTATACTGTGCTAAAGGTTTTCGGGCTTCAGGCCCCTGTAGCTGTCACAGTTGCCCAATCACGTCCAAATGGGGACTTTCTCATCTAGACATTGTATGAAGTCAACCCACCAAGTTACAATGAAATTCCTCAATAAATATGACCTGTAGACTGTGCTAAAGGTTTTCGGGTTTTGGGCTCGGGCAGTCGTCATGGTTGGCAGATCATGCCCAAATGGGGAAATTCTCATCTAGACATCATAAGGAGTCATCCTACCAAGTTACAATGAAATCCCTCCACATTAAACATGACCTGCAGACTGTGCTAAAAGTTTTTGGGTTTCGGGCTTGGGCTGCCATCACGGTTGATAGATCATGCCCAAAAGGG
This sequence comes from Pictodentalium vernedei, assembly GCA_031216915.1. Classification (NCBI taxonomy): domain Eukaryota; kingdom Metazoa; phylum Mollusca; class Scaphopoda; order Dentaliida; family Dentaliidae; genus Pictodentalium; species Pictodentalium vernedei. Next base: position 187,091,592 of record CM062294.1, on the reverse strand, counting down.
GACGTTCTCATCTAGGCATTATTCAGAGGCATCCTACCAAGTTACAATGAAATCCCTTCATAAATATGACCTGTAGACTGTGCGAATGGTTTTCGGGTTTTGGGCTCGGGCAGCCATACCGGTGGCCTGATCGCGACCAAAAGGGGACGTTCTCATCTAGACATGACCCCAAACCTGCATATGAAATTTTGTGACGATCAGACAAGAACTGTGGGGTGTAGCCCGTGCTAAAGGAAAATGTGAACAGACGTCACAGACTAACAAACTTCCGCACGCATGATGGCAATAGCTTATCTTGACTATGTCAAGTTAAGCTAAAAATGCAAAAGCTCCTCCTCACCCGGCGAAGACGAAGTAAGCTACAAAATTCTAAAACAAAGCCCAAACTCCCTAATCGAAAAACTAAACAAACAATTCAACGCATGCCTCACCCATGGCTACTTTCCCAAATGCTGGAAAAAAGCCATCGGTGTCATGATACCAAAACCCGACAAGGACTCCTCCGACCCAGCCAGCTACCACCCAATCAGCCTCCTCAGCTGCATTGGTAAGACATTTGAACGAATCCTTACCAATCGGTTCAGGGGGCACCTTGAAGACATCGACTTCTTCAATAAATGGCAAAGAGCCTATAGAAACCGTAAAGAAGGCATCGAACATGTCTACCGACTAGTTACCCAAATGAAAACCGCTATCAACAATCAACAAATAGGCATGACAGTCCTGTTAGACGTCGAAAAAGCAATCGACTCTGTTTGGTATAATGGAATGCGCTACAAATTATCAAAAATGAGACTCCCCATGAAACTGCTCAGATTACTATCCTCTTTCTTAAATGATCGCGAAATTAAAGCCAGAGTGAACAATGAAATGTCTGACAGTGTCCCACTTGAAGCAGGCACCCCCCAAGGATCCGTCGTAAGCCCCATCCTGTACATCTTTTTCGTAAATGACCTTAGCTTCTCCAATGATCGCGTTGAAGTTTCCCAATTCGCGGATAAGGGCCTATGGGACTCTAACAATACGGCCAATCTGCTCCAAAAACCCCTGCAACGCGTCTCAACGAGCTTGAACAATGGTCTGCCAAATGGAGAATTAAGCTAAACGCCCATAAAACCCAACAAATCACCTTTACTCGCAAGATAAGTAAAAGGGATTTTGACCTAAAACTTATGGATAGCACCCTCCCAGAATGCAAAGAAGCAAAATTCCTGGGCATCACCATTGATCAAAAACTGTCCTTCAACAAACATACCGACGACATGGCGAAAAAAGCCACCAAACACATCAACTTACTGAAAATGCTTAAGGGAACTTCATGGGGAGCCAACCAGTCCACCCTACTCAAACTATACAAATTCTTTGTGTGCCCAGTACTCGAATACGGTGCAATCATACTAACTGACCTCAATCAAACTAATATGGGAAAACTTGCCAAGTTTGCCTCAAACCAGTGTTTATTGTGAGAATGTTTTTCTTGTTTACAGAAGGTGTATTTTTAAAACAAAACAAATTAAAGTATTTAAATAAAATTAAAATTTACATAAGAAGCTGGGTGTTTCATGTTTTTTGAAAAGTCCTACTTAAACTGAAAAGCGTAGTTAAAGAAGAAAATTCAATATCCTTCGTTAATTAGGGGCTATTAACAATTTGATTTGAGTAAATTTGTTTCCGAGCAAAAATGACAAAATATTTCAGTTGTCTCCCTTGCCTAATGCACTCTTCAATAAAACCATGCGGTTGTTCAGAAAAATGACAATTTCTGCTGACCATCTTACATTGTTACATGCGATTGGTACTATGAAGGTCTGCATTTCTTATCCACCCTAATATCTGTGATTTATATTGCAGTCCTCATATTACATTTAACCCCTTCCAAAACTAGTTTTCAAAGAAAAAGATTTAATGCAAATTGCAGTGCGAATCATGAGGAGCGTTGCCAGCATTTTTCAAAAGGGGTTCGACTTAGATAAAAAAAAACTCCAAGGGGGAGGGGGCATGCTTTGGCCTCCCAGTATGCACAACCGGCATACTATGGGTTGCAGGGCATACTCCCTCCAGGAGGGGGGGGGGGGGGGGGGATTTAGTATCAAATGGAGCTTTATGGTGGCCTTTTGGGGGGATTTATTTGCATTTTTCGTTCTTGGAAAAAAAGGAAAAGGGGGTTCATTGCACCTCCGACACCCCCCCCCCCCCCACGCCCACCACCACCACCACCTGGGGAGACTCCTATGAGAATTAGAAGCATTTTTGCATTGGAAAGAGTGGAATCGTAGGTAATTTAAAGATTTTCTGAATAACCTGTCACCTTCACATTTTTTTCTTTTGAAACGGTGGTTATATTGTAATAAATACTTACATGATGCATGTCTTGTGTGATTCGTTGTTTTTGCTGGCACTTTGTGTCCCCGAGCATAGGCATTATCAGATTTAGCTGCACGACAGACAGCACAGTTAAGCTGTTTTTCTGCCTGTTTATTCACCTTCTCGTTCCCTATTTATTTAGTTTTTTAACAATATTTAATCCTAATGTAGTTTTAGTTGAGTCGGTGAAGGAAAAAAAATTGTTTCATTCTTAACCCTTTACCTGACATGAAAAGCAGAAGGGACTTGAAAAAAAAAAATTCTTGAATAACTAATTTCTTAATTTTTTTTCTCAAAAGCATAGCTTATGACCCCTCATAGGAACGTGCTCGGAGATCTTGTTCTAATTAGGGGTCATAACCTATGTTTTTGAGATGGAAAAAATAATGAAAATTAATTGGCGAATTTTGACTCTAGCAATCATTACTGGGATAAATAATACTTGGATATTTTCAGTAAAAAAATACCCTTTACTTTTTCAGCTATCAGCACATCACTGCTGTCACAAGATCAAAACTGTCAGAACAGAAAGGCATGCAGAAAATAATTCAAGAAAAGCTGACCAAAGATGAAAAGAACATTCTTTTATACAGTACGTGGAGAGTGTATTGTAACTAAATCACTCGCGGTGTAGAGTTATCACCCAAGCTATAACTTTCAAATTTTGTACATATCGACAGAAACACAAGCAATGTTTTAGCCAATGGACCTCTGGGTTTAACCCGGAGGACCCTTGGCTAAAGCTTTGGTGGTGCTGGTTATGCTTTGCAACAAATATGCAATTATTGCTCGGGTGGAGTCTCCACCTTGCAGGTGATTTAGTTACAATACACTCTCCACGTACTGTACATCAAGACAGCCTACTTTATTGCAAAACAAGAATTTCCAAAAGACCAATTTTCAGATAAAATTAAATTCATAGGCTTTCTGGGTATACCAGCAGTTATACATATACGAGTGATAAAGCTATAAGTGAGTTCCAAAGTGTTTTAGCTGGCATTATACTTGAAAATATACTAAGTGAGATCAAACAGGCTGGCACATTTTCCTTGATTATTGATGAGAGCACAGACAAAATAACTCAGAAAAGACTGTTGGTGTATTTACAATATGTATTAGATGGATGTGTTAAGAACTGTTTACTTGAAAATATAAAGATAATCACTGCAAAAGCAAGTGCTGACATAATTCTTGAGCATATTTTACAATCACTGAAGACACATGGATTAGACTATGCAAACATCGTACGTTTAGGTAGTGATGGTGCCAGTGTAATGACAGGATGTGTGAAAGGTGTTGTTACTCAGCTTAGAGAAAAGTGTAATAAAGCAATCACTGGTGTCCACTGTTCTGCACACAGATGTAGCTTAGCTTCATCTCAGGCAGCTGCTTCAATTCCAGAGTTAGTTAAATTTACAAGGACAATAAACAGTATTTTCTCTTACTTCAGCAACTCTGCTCTTCGTGGAAATAGACTGAGAGAGATACAGACTCTTTTAAACATGCCCACTTTAAAATATGCCGCTATTCATGAAGTGCGATGGCTTAGTTTGCAGCGAGCCATTGAAGTACTGTACAGAACATACCCAGCTTTAGTGGTAACATTAGAAAGTGAGTCATCAAAGACAGCAACAAGACAGATGAAATTGTGCAATTTAGGTTTATTGCCATTATGCATATTCTTATGGATATTTTGCCTTTCCTAACTAAACACAGCAAAATTTTCCAAACTAATGTGGAAAATTTTAATTACACCAAGGCTTTCATTAAATGGAAAATGGAAAAAAATAGAAAAATTTTTCACATGTAAATTACACATTATATTATTTATTTGTGCTGATCTATGAATAATGTGCTAGTATATGAATAAAACTATGTCATTAGATATTTCCTGTTGTGTTTTTTCCCCTCACTATATACAGTACAATAAATACAGGCCAAACAAGAAAATCACTTTAAACTTTTGTGTTATACCACAGATACTGTGCATTATGTCTTGGAATGTTCTCTTTTGAAAGCTTTTGAAAACATAATGCACAGTTTTGTATTTCACGGATTGAGTATTGGAACCCATTGCAGTGGCTATCACTCTGAGTAGTAGTTTTACAGATAAGTCACCAGTGTTAAATGCACATTGTTCTTAAATCTTAAATTGTTTTAGTTTCCAGGAGAAAGCCTGGAGGCATTCTCCAGTAAACTAAAACAATTTAATATTTACAAACAATGTGGATCCCAGGTTTAAAGATTACATTAAATGTTAAATGACGTGAAATGGCGAACATTTTTATGTTTTTTCCAACTTCTCCCTCATGTTCACTGACTTCTCCCTCCTGACCCCTGACTTCTCCCTAAAGTCTCTGGAGGGAGAAGTCACTTCTCCCTAAAATCTGCTGCTAAGATGACCCCTGGGATCAGAGGCCCATGCCATAATTTCAGTGTGATTGGGAGAATTTGTATTGGAGAGGAAGAAACGTATACACATGTACAAAGACTAAGAAATTTTACATTCCAACTGAAATTTTATAACAGTCACATGGAATAATTTTTCATTTGCCTTTGAATACAGACATTTTCTAAGCTTTATTTGGTGAGCAATTTAAATATAATACACATTTGGTGTCCTAAACAGAGTGATCATAAGGCCTCAGAAAATCAATGGCTTTCTGGGGCCTTATAACTACCCAGTTCAAGACACAAATTGTGCATTAAATTTTTGGTCGAGAGAGGACTGAGATTGGGACATCTGGATGCCCATATGCTGTTTGGAAGGAGTACCATACTTGGCCCCTGTAGACACCCAAATGAATCCCTGAAAGGACAGTAGGCATGAGGTCTGAAGGTACACTAACAACACACACAAACTTATCACAATCAATTTGCCAAAGGAAACATTTTGTTCATACAATCTGAGGAAAGATTCTCAATGGAGTAGATAATCAGTTCAAAATTTACCTCATCATTATCAGTATCCATATAAACAATTGAGATGTTTTCACAGTCCAGGTGGGCTTTCAGCTGAAACAAAAATATCTGCATTAATTCAATCTGTATTAAAATTAAACAAGAGGCCCCACGGGGCATGAAGCGCTCATCTTGAACAGAACACAATTTAAACTGAGTCCAAGAATGAGTCTACATTAAGCAAGCCATCTCCATAGGCTACACTGTCAATCCTGGAGTCCCTCAGGAGTGACAAAAATAATCTGGGCATCATGCCTTTTCTTCAGTTGATCATAAAGTAAAATGTAGAGATCCCCTATGAAGCCCTCTGATACAACTTATGTGGATTAATCTTAGTTACACACCTCTAAAGGGTACTGAATACAAAATTTTTAATTCTTCAGCAAAATGGCCAATTCCGGCTCCCATAGAGAGCCCAAATATTAACCCAGGCTCTTGATTTGAACACTGTTGAATCTGACTTCCCTAGAGATGTTGTGTACCGAATATGAAAGCATTCTGACTGTTGGATCTGAAAAAGAGAAATTGTAAAGAAATTTCTTCAAATTGCACTAAGTTCAAATTTGGGCTACCATATCGAGCCCAAATATTAACCTATGGATCCGATTTGAACAAACTTCAATCTGACCCCCCTAGAGATGTTGTATACCAAATATGAAAGCATTCTGACGGTGGATCTGAAGAAGAAGATTTTTAAAGAAATTTCCTCATATTGCACTAAGTAAAAATTTGGGCAACCATAGAGAGCCCAAATATATACCTAGTGATCTGATTTGAATAAACTTGAATCTGACTCCCTTAGAGATGTTGCATACCAAATATCAAAGCATTCTGACTGGTGGATCTGAAGAAGAAGAATTTTTTAAATTACCCTCCATATTGAACAAAGATAAAATTTGGGCTTCCATAAGAAGCCCAAATATGAACCTAGGGACTTGGTTTGAACAATCTTGAATCTGACCCTCATAATAATGATGTATACCAAACATTAAAAGATTCTGACTGGTGCTTCTGAAGAAGATTTTTAAAGAATATTCCCCATATTACCGAATGTTAAAAACTTCGGGCTCCTGTAGAGAGCCCAAATATGAACCAATGAGCTTTATTTCAACAAACTTTTATCTGACACCCTCCCCCCCTCCCCTCCCCTATGAATGCTGTATACCAAATATCAAAAGATTCTGAAGATTGGTCCTGGAGAAAAGATTTTTTAAAATTTTTGTAAATATGCTGACTCGGCATTTTTTCGATGCCCATTACAGAACACCCTAACATAACCAATGACATTTTTTTTACCATTCAATTCTACTGATCCTAAGGATACTTCATACCAAATAACAGCTCTCTGTTCTGTGTGGTTTGGGAAATACGGGTGTTTGAAAATATTTCTATTTTTAGCTCCCAGGGTTCCCATGGGGATGCAGGAATTTTTTTTTTTGGGTCAAGTACTTATGACCCAATAATACCACAAACCAAATTTGGTTCATACCGGACAATCGGTTCAGAAAATAGAAATTTTGGGCTAAGCCAAAAATCTTACCCCTCCTATTACAAAGCCAAATATTACTTCACAAACTTGTTTGAACACACTTGATTCTACACCTCTTATGGAAGCTCCATCTTTGTCAAGATGAGCTAAAAATCACATTGGTGACTGGCCATGTTGAAACATGTTCTGGTTAACTGGTTGGGTTCAAGAAGCCACTATCAGGGCTTTCAAAAGAATGAGGGTACCAGAGCAAAAGTCAACATTTTTCTTCATGTTTCATATTCATTCAAATGGAAAAAATATTTTGTTTATGTAAATTTGTTTTATTACAAATTACTACAGAGGGCCTATGGGCACTCTCCAGTAATTTGAAATAAAACAAATTCTGAATTACAAAATCAGACCACCAAAAATAATCTAGCTCTCAACAAGTTAATCACTTCAAAATTGGACAATAGATAAGATTGTTTGTGAAATGTTGAACATCGTGTGCAAACTGAATTACAATGTGCATATTACACAGCATGATGTTGATGCCCTTCTAGTTGTTTACAACACCCAAGCCTGTAGTTTTGTGAGGAATCACTGCCCTCTGTGGCCTGTCTGATTTGTAAATAAGGAGAGCAGGAAATACCCATCTCAAAAATCTCGACATCGACGCCGTAGCTGCGACGGGTGGTGCAATCTGCAAGTCCAAAAAATATTCTCGGGGCAATTTACAGGTGATGGTGAAAAAAAAACAAGAAAAATATTTGGAACAACATCTGCATCGGACATGGGCTAGACATGAATGAGATACACTTGCATATCAAATATGAAGTCATTCCACCAGGTAGTTTGAAAGTTATTCTTTTAGAAACGCGTTGGTCACAAAATTCTAAGTTCATCAAGGGCCATAACTCCAAGAAAAATATTTTGGAACAACACATGCATTGAACAGTGGCTAGACATCAATAAGATACACTTAGATGCCAAATATAAAGTCATTCCATCAAGTATTTCAAAAGTTATTGAGTTTTGAAACTCATTGGTCACAAACAGACCGACATTGCCACTTATAGAGCTGCTAGTCACAGCTAAAAATCCTCGACAAACAACAGATCTCTGTTGTTCCATGTGGTTTGGGAAATATTCTATTTTTAGCTCCTGGGGTTACAACAGGGATATAGAAAATTTTTGTTTTTGCATGAATCAAGTACTTACGACTCAATAATACCACTTATCAAATTTGGTTCAAATCGGACCATCAGTTCAGAAAATAGAAATTTTGGGCTGGTCCAAACATACTGATCCATGAACTTTGTTTGAACATTACTGAACAAACTTGATTCAACCCTTCAAAAGGATGCTCCATACCAAAAAATATTAAGTCATTGTTCTCACATGTTCATGAAAAGATTTTTTGAGATGCAAGTTGATTTGAGAAAAAAAAAAATTCGATGTCAGATCAAGCCAACACCTCAAATATAACTAAAATTGGTTCACTTTCAGTCAGGTGAGCTAAAAAAAGATAATTCAGGTAAAATATTTTGACACTGTGTGTGCAGGTAAAAATTTAATGCTAAACAGCTCCAAATGGATGATATTAAAGAAAGTTTCTCACCTCAGACACCTGCAGAACTACCTGAATGGGGGCAATTGCCCTCCTGAACCTTATTCCATCTGCCTAGTGTGATTTTCAAAATTCAGACCGGCAGGCAAATGACAAAACAAAAAGATTTCCTTCAAAAAAGGGGTTTAGTTCACTAATGAAATTGGACAAAAAGGCATTAAATAAACGCAAACTAACTGGTATACCCTCAAATTTGGGAACAGTACTGTAATATAGGGGCAAAGAGCATTACTGCTGCTACACTGGTAGAATTTGAAGGCCTAGTATCGTAGAGATGTTTGAATTAGAGCTGGACAATATCTGAATTTTGAAATATTGTTGATATTTTAAAAAATAATAATATCGTTCAGCGTCATAACCTTCTGGAAGGTTTCAGTAATCCCAGTATAGTCCTCTTCTGATGAACCAGTTGAACCACTAGGCTCACCTAATCCCCCCACACCATGATGTGGAAAGCAGTTGTTATTATTTAGAAAGACAAACACAATTTTTTTTTACCCCACCCCCCCCCCCCCACCACCTAGTTCAGCGACCTGCGACCTGAACATAGTAGCTACCCCTCTACATTCAGATTCCTCCCATTCAAATCTCTTGTAAAATTCCCCATTAAGTTTTAATGGGAACTCAAAATGGCTGCTTTCGAAAGAACACATATGTCCTTATATTTGTGCAGAGTAAATTCATCCAAACTATGTTTTATCCTTTATTTATTGTGATTTGAACACTGCGAAGCATCAACCATCGCTTCGATATCGTAAATGTTTGTGGCACAACCTGAGTTGCTGCCAAAATGGATATCGATGCAGAATTAGTAACTCCTAATAAAATGCCCCCATGCAATGATCATATTATTTTAGAGTTGTCACAGGCGAAAAGTAAAATGGACGACAATGAAGTGATTGTTGATGCTTCTCCCATTTTCAAATCTCGATAAATAAAGGATAATATGTAGTTTGGACCAATTTACTCTGCGCAAATGTAAGGAAATACGTGTACTATAGAATGCAGCCAGTCATAAGGGCGGAAGCCTGATATACATTCGTATTTTCGAGTTTTGTGTTCCCATTAAAGCTTGATGGGGAATTTTACCACAGATTTGAATGGGGGGAATCTGAACATAGAGGGGTAGCGACTACGTTGAGATTGCTGAACTACCCCCACTGATGTGGAAAGCATCATGAATCATACCACGTACAAGTTTATTTTATTCAGCACCAACCACCCCCCCCCCCCCCCCCCACCAGAGATGAGACGATTAATTGGTTGAACAGCGGCACTTGGCCGATAAGCACCCATCGGTTCTCAATCGGCTCTCAATGGTTCAACATCAGCCACCACCGATTGTCTGAACCTCAGTGAAAGTGTTATGGATGATCTGAAATGAACTTTCGACCCCTTTGTGGGACAACCAGAGGAAAGCGATTGGTACATCACTCGTCTGTTACTGATATCAGGTAAGTGATGGTTCGTGAAAGAAAAGGCAGAATATTATATTAAAGATTTTAATTGTGTAACTGTGTACCGAGTTGTTTCCAAATATATTTATATACCTTCAAGGGTGAAAAACCGCTATCATGAAAATATCAATTTTCCGTCTGCATATTTTTCAATTTTAGGCACACGGGAAATGTGGTACTGGCATTAATTCGGAAAAAACAAAAACACACTTGTGTTCTTTGTTCTCTGATTCTTTAGCTGCGTTTTGAATGCCTTTGATAGTTAACTTCAAAGAATGTTTGTCTATGATAGTCGACTCAAAGCCTGTGCAGGGGACGATTTGGCAAAGACCTGACTTTGAAATGAATTGTTGCCAGAGTTGATGTAAACTGCATCAAAAGTTCAGAACACAATTTACCGTGACGATGAATGTGATGAGTTCTCGACTCAGTTGTTAGCTGTTTATTTTAAATTGAAAATATACTGCACTGATGGTGCTTCAATGACATAAAATTACCCCTTTGATGTCTGTTATATAACTTATTTAAGTGAGTATTAAAAGTGTGTTATCTTCCAGTTTGATGGGGATTAATGGCACGTCAATTAAATTCTGATTACTGTGAATCAGCCAGCTTCCACAGTAAGCTTGAATAATAAAGAAACCAACTAACATTGGCTGATTGTTGTCTAAATTAATCAGCATTCGTCTGATTGTGCATTTTACTAATCGGCTCATCACTAAACACCCCACCCTTCAGATTGTTTTTAGAAAGACGAATACACATTATTTTATCCCATCCCCCCACTACTTGGGTAAAATACCAGACATAAACCACTTAATTTTCATTTTAAGTTTGCATTGGTTACAAAAAGAGAGCATGTGGCAGCCAAAAGAACCATGCAGGAGAAAGATTTTTTAATTTTTAGGCCTAAAGTATGATATATACAGTACACATCTGTGGTACATGTAGTCAAAAGGCCAAAATAACCAGGACAACGAAATGACTTTTGAGTCCGAAGTGATCAGGGGTCAAAATAGAATCTGATGATACAGTGTTTGTTGCATAATCACCGTATGATCATTAATCCCTTCATAAACTCCATGAGGTTTTACATGAAATTTAGGTCTCATTTCAAGGCTATAAAAATCCATTAATATGCAAAATATTGAAAAAACTGCGATACCTTTATGATCGTCGTGCATTAATCTATGCATATACATGTATATTGAATATTCTACCAGTCATCTCGTATTTTTTGGAATAAGAATGAAATTGAGAGCCTTTAAATTCATGTCTGATGTTTACATTTTGCAACTCAACATTTCAAATAACCGATGCCATTGCAAACAGGCACTCTCGATAACAGACGAGTGTCCCTGCCGCTAAATGAAGGTGAAAATCCCAGTCTTCTTTTCTCTATGTCAGTACACCATCCTCTGTTCAATTACTGGACCTTTGTTTAAAGTTTTTACAATAGGGGCACTTGACTGTTAATCGAGTGTACATGTACCTGTTTACAATGGGAACGGGCCAAGTCAGGGACCAGCCTAGAGGGGAATTTTAGGGAGGCATCAAGTCTCCCGCCAGAAAAAAATAGGGAGACTGCAGAGTCATGTAGGAAGACTTCATAGGCAAGTGTGGAAAACTAAGAATATTCATGTACCACCCCGCTGCCCCTTCATATTTTCAATTTGTGGTCCGCCATTAACGTCCAAATAATCCAGGTCCAGTTGTCTATGATGCATACATGCCAGGTTAAAAAATCAGAAAGTAATTATTGACTGAAAATCCCCCACTGCTACCCTCTCCTTCATGACCCCTCCCCTCTTCTTCGTGCCAATCCCCCAGCACCCTCCTGTGGTTGCCTTTCACCAAAGTCTACTAAGCTACATGTAATAATTTCCTAAGTCTGAAAGTGTGAACAGGACCAGATGTAAAAAGGTTGCTTGGGAGGTACTTTGTTAGTTAATAAACAAAATACATTCTGGGGTCGAGTATTTTGTAAAAGAAATGTCATTCCGCATCATTTTTATGGCATTCCGGTGTTTAGGAGGACCCTTTTTCAAGATCGTCCACATGCACACTTGTGTCCTGTACAAAGCTTTTCTTGTCATCAATAAAGCTTTTTTCATGTGTTTCAATGCCATTTGTGTTTTTCTGGGAATAGACAGACAAACAGTTAACAGTCGTCAGCAAAACGAAATGAAAATACTGTGTTATAAAATACGTCCGTTGTCACGGCATCCTAAGCGACATAACCTACTTTCGAACTGGGTTATTTTGTTGAATCGCGTAAGTCACCTATTTTCGTTTTGATACTTGAAGCTCCAACTGAAACGCAACAAAATAGAAATAAAAAAATCTGCCAAAAGCGACAATGGACAATTGATTGTCGTGTGATTCCAAATAAACGGACAGTCATTTGACGAATTAAAATGCCCATTTATCACACTCGAGCACCTTCGAATTTTGAAAATAATTGTTTACATGTAATGATGTAAACCTTGCATCACTCAGTTCAGCCTTTCCTCATTTTGGCCAATTTTTGGAGGGCAACTTGTAATCGACCCGACTATTTTTCTAGGCAACTTTGGGCTTAGAAGGGTGACATAATTGCCACCTGGCCAACTCGCCACCAAGTACCAGGGCGAACTCGCCACCAGAAAGTAATAGTATGACACGCAATGATCAAAGTGATAATTACTTGCACCACACCAATGCAGAGAATATCCCTTATCTCTGATCGTCATCACCCGACAGGTCTGGGTCATCCAATGAACCTCCACCGCATCTGAGGCATTATCAGGCATTGTGAAATCAGATGAGATGATACTGATGAATGAACAAAAACGTTTCTGAGCGCCGATGGCGCACAGGGACGACGTGGGATTGAAATTCTTTGTGACTCTTACAACTTTATTTGCTTATAAATCCACGAGAGTCGGGAGAGAGGGCCAATAATATCTTGAAAGGGTTTGAAAACAGATTCTTCATTCTGTAAATGTTTTTTTCAGATTATTTATAAAAAAAAACATGAGTACTGAACCTATAATAGTGGTCACCAAAGTGGGCCAAGTCGCCACCAGAAATCGGGCCAACTCGCCACTGGTGGCGACTGGACCCGTACCCTCTACAACGACTTCATCGATTACTTGAAATGTCGAGTTGCAAAATGTAAACATCAGGCGTGAATTTAAAGGCTCTCAATTTCATTCTTATTCCAAAAAATTGCGACATCGACGTAGTAGCTGCGACGGGTGGTGCAATCTCACAAAATTCTAAGTTCATCAAGAGCCATAACTCCAAGAAAAATATTTGGAACAACACATGCATTAAACAGTGGCTAGACATCAATAAGATACACTTAAATGCCAAATATAGTCATTCCATCAAGTATTTCAAAAGTTATTGAGTTTTGAAACTCGTTGGTCAGACAGACCGACATTGCCACTTATAGAGCTGCTAGTCACAGCTAAAAAATATGCGACGACTGGTAGAATATTCAATAGATATGCATAATGCACGACGATCATAAAGGTATCACATTTTTTCAATATTTTGCATTTTAATGGATTTTATAGTCTCGAAATGAGGCCTAAATTTCACGTAAAACCTCATGGAGTTTATGAAGGGATTAACCACAGTTACTGGAAGTTTTGGCTACAACCACTTTTTTCACTGATAACAATGAAAGCACCACGTCAGTCCTGACCCCATGTTACACATACAGTAGTCTATAAAATAAAAGACAAGTAATGAAAGCCCATTTTGCCCTGACAGATACCCCCTTCCCAGTTCATTTGTGAATTTGCAGGCCTGGCATTCTGAAAAATGCAGGAGGGCAAAAAAATCGCTCTCCTCAATCAGCTTAGAAGAGCAATTAGCTTTACACAGCATTTTAAGTATCCAGTTGAACGAACTCATTGAAACTGAAACCAACAGACTATTAGATCAGTGATTTTTATTAACTTTACTAAGGTAAAGTGAAATCTCTTAGACATCTAGATGTCTCACTCAACAACCGAAAACACACACCTGACGAGACCTGTGTGTGTGCCCAAGTGGGGGTTGGGGGGGGGGGGGGGGGTTGGGTTGAAGGTGGTGGTGGTAGGTGTATGACTTTCTTGGACAACAGGTCTGCTTGAATCTACAGTCACATAATGGTAGTATATTGTAGTGTCAATATTCCTTGAATAATTACCCTTCAAACTGTGATGTCAGCTGTTGAAACTGACAGAAAAAAAATATTGCTGTAACCCATTTTGCTTCAAATGATTGCAACTGTGTTTGGGTATGTACTTTGTACACACCCAAACACAGTTGCAGCCATTACAGTCAAAACTAGAAGTCCTGTCACGAACTGTGCGCTTATCTAGGCTTAATTGCGCGTTGGAATTGCACGCAATTGCCATATCGAATGGCATCCAAAGTACGGCAGGTTCTCTTCGTTACTCATAGCAAACACATGCAATGTTTCTGCCAATGGACCTCCGGGTTACCCGGAGGTCCATTGGCTGAAACATTGCTTGTGCACAGGCCATATGTACAGAATTGGATAGCTTTACTTGGGCCATAACGCGTACATTAACGCGCATATCAACGTGCTATTTGTGCGCATTTCATAACAGGACTTCTAGTTTTAACTGTACCTTTTACCACTAAACCACTTTCAAAATGAAATTATGTGATGTTATGTGACTTCGAAGTTAAATTACATTTTTGCTTTACAACAAAAATTTAATGTGAGCACAATACATGTAATCTCAATCATCCCAGACCAAAATATTTAGGAGGGCAATTTTTCGCTCTCCTTAATTCTTTCAGGAGGGCAGTAAGGAGAGCTAAAAAATCGCTCTCCTGAAATTGCCAAGCCTGATTATTTGTTCATTGAACAAGAATTCGCCAACACAGTTTTCTTGTACAGCTATCCACAAGGTATTTAACTTCATGTTTATCATACATTAATAATCAAATCATCATACTACAGCTTCTTTAATCTTTATTTGATAAAAAAAACTCTCCGTTCCACTTTTTTGCCCGCGACTCGACGCCATTGGAACAACAATGATGACGTAATGTTTCTATTGTCTAAAAATTATTGCGGAATACTGAAACGGATCAAGATCTTGTCATCTGCTTTAGAGTGATAGTCAGTGAATTTTTAGACTGCAGTCGTATGTTTTATGCTATTTATGATAAGAAAAAGGAAGTACTTAGAAGTTGGACATGTCTGCAGCAGTATCTGTGTGTGCGGAAAATGTGTGTGCAGCTAATGTTACGGTTAGTTCAAAGTTAAAAATTAAATAAATAAAGTCTAGGCCTACCCCCATTTATACACCTCATCAGTTAGTGTTGCTTATTTCGTCCTCTCAGGTTATTTGACTTTGGAAATGCACCGCAATCTAGCGGTGGCATTCAACATTCCCCCGATGTAGGCGTATGACCCCCAACTGGGAAGGGGGGGGGGGGGGGTCTTGACAATTTATTTATTTATTGGTGTTTAAGGTCACATATTTTTGCACAATGGCTAATCATGCCCACAACATGAGTATCAACTCAACACCAGGAGTGAGCGTTAATAAGCCATGTTGCCCATTTTAGAGAGGCTTTACACCTTCCAAGAATTGGTGACTGGGTCCTATTATACCAGTAAAACAGAGCCTGTTTACCACAGTGAATAGGCACTGCTTTACTTCCCGGGGTTCCCGCGCACAGGGGTCTGGAAATCCCCAGACCGACCATGGTTTGGCCAGATGTGTATAAATTTTGTTTTAATTGGGAAAAAGTCACACTAGGCTTATCCATGAACTACGGGCAAGAAAGCCAGTAACTGCGAACAGCCAAGTTAACATAAACTACAGATTCTGAAGATATCTTCCAATAATATAACAAAACCATGAGTTTGGAGGACATTGTGGTTTATTACCGACCCGAGAGGAATGAATACATGTAAAAGCCTGAGGGTTTATTACCGGCCCAAGAGTCGAGGGCCGTTAAGGCAGAGGGCTGTTGATCTTCATCCACAAAACGCCACATCTGAAAGTCTGCTCCTACAAGCTCCCTCCCCACCCCCCTCCCATTCACCAGCTTCTAATTTTTCATTTCACTCATCATGCAAGTAACAGGTCATTTTTGATGAAGCCAGTTCAAGCCTGGCAATTGAGGAGGAAGAATGTTTGCAGCAGCAAGTAGAAGGGGTCAAGGGGAATGGCGTTCCCCCAAAAGCATCACTGCCCTTTCCTCCCTACCGACTCCCAAACGCACACACAAATGCTCACAGTGGGTTTTCTAGAAAGTTTTTTTCTTTTTTTTTAAAAAAAATGTCTCTGGGAAAGATTGTTTGTCGAGACCCCGAGATATCTTAATCGGCCAAGCGCTTTGTCTGAATAATATGTGCCTACAACAAGCCTCGCCGCTCCCAACCCATTCACCCCCCCCCCCCCCCCCCCCCCACTCCACGTTTCAACCAGCATGTAGGCTAGTGGGCCTAATACACTATTATGATTAATGTTAAATGTTGTCAATGTCATGATTCCCAGCTGGCATTGTAAAAAAGAGATGCAACAGAATTACACTTTTTATACAGGCCATGAGATCACTCTCACCCCTCCCTGTCTGTCATATAGGCCCATAGCCTAGATCTATTACCCTTTCCGCCCGCCAAGACATAAGCTTCCTGCATTTTCAACTTCTGACAACAAGGTAGCGTGTCTTAAATTAACCACCAGTTTTTTTTTATTAAAGTTCGGACAAGTTGATTGTGCGTTGACAATAAATAGAACTCGAGGACAGGGGTGCAACAATTGTTTTGCAGGGTAGACTCTTACATTATAGCCCACATCCATTATTCTTCTGTTCTGTCGTCTGCAGCACAAGAACAATGCAGTGCGTAGTTTCGCTTTCCGGGTTAACTTTTGTACAGCCTAGCAACGAAATGTCACGCAATCATTGTTGTTCCAATGGCGTCGAGTCGCGGGCAAAAAAGTCAAACGGAGAGCTTTTTTTATCGGTTACGGGTCGTTTCGTACCTTTTCCCTTTCATGCTGGGTCATTTCGTACCTAAAAAGGAACGAAACGACTCGGGTAATTTTCATTTCTATTTTTCTAAATTTTTATTCGAAAGTTTTAGGCATAGTTTTTAACTTAAAAAAATCAATATAACATATAGATTTTTAAAGAACATTATGCTAAAATGGCAATTTCAGTGAAAACTTTAAATAATCAAAACTGTTGGCGGAAATCTGTTCATACCATAACTTATTCGGCGAAAATATATTGAAATTATTGGGTGTGTACTTAAAAATTTAGATATGCCTATATTTTAGGGTAATTTTTAATTATATATTTCTAAACTTCATTTATGTACTTACTTATAAGAAAGAATAGGGTGAATGTACACATTGTCCAGTGAATAACTCCAGCTCGTTCCACTGAATGAATAATATTAATTTAGTGTTCAACATGAGACACCTCCTAGCCCTGAATGAAGCCACAATTCTTCACAAGTTAAATAAACATCAGACGATTTCAAAAGCCTTTTACCAAGCTCAGGATAGTCCATATGTTTGGTAAAATCCCTCAGGGCCAACTGCCAACCTCCAGTTGAAGTGTGGTTAACCTTTTCCCTATTTCAAAGTTTTGCGTGCGTATTTAATAATAATAACTCTTTGGCTAGCCGCTGATTTGTCGTGGTTCTCATAAGAGAAGGCCATCATTCCCCTGCACCCCACCCACTCTCTTAACCTGTGTTTATATTCCACTAGTTAAATGCACAACACAATTAAGAAATGAAATGATTTCACCCAAGGTCCCTTCTGGAGCGTCTCTCCAAAACACCTTAACCCCCCCCCCCCCCCCCCACACCGTTTTCCTTATTGTCTACAAGTGTTAGCTTATTAAGTTATTCCGTTTTTACTCACTCTTCTCTATTGGCAATCCACTACCGGTCCGGCGAATTAAATACTTCGAATATCTCCTTTTTGTCATATCATCTTTTAAGTGGGTCGTTTCGTTCATTTTTAGCTGTCATATAGGTCCGCTCGCTACTTCCCTCTAAAACTGAGTCGTTTGGCCCCCCCTTTTTATGTGAGTCGTTTCGTTCCTTTTTATTTTGGTGAGTCGTTTTGTACCTAAAAGGGTACGAAACGACCCAGTACAAAAAGGTAATGGTACGAAACGACTCGGGGGACGAAAAGGAACGAAACGACCTGTCACCTTTTTATCAAATAAAGAAGCTGTAGTATGATGATTTGATTATTAATTTATGATAAACATGAAGTTAAACACCTTGTGGATAGCACAGGCGCTTGTCGTATTCTCAGAATTTTACATTTTTAATGAATATTACGTCCATACTATCTATACAAATATACTAGAAGGCCAGACACTCTTCAGACAGTGATTTTCAAAAAACGGGGAAATAGCGAATAATTTATCGATTTTGCTCATATAGATGTCAGTTTGGCGTTCTTTTCACAAAGCCACTGCCATTTCGGCACCAAGTTGGACAAAAATTAGTTTTTATCACCATTTTAATCTCATTTTCATATACACAGGCGAAATATTTCAGCTCCGGCAACCGCAACCCTGCTTATCCGGTTCACTCGCGATGAATTCTCCCCCGCTTGTTCCAAGAAATCGATGTTTTTTAACGTGGTGCAGTAGGATATTTTTCAACATTTCTTGAATTTGCTGCTGTGTTTGTGTTAAATAATGATGCAGACACGTAAATAAATATCTGGGCTGAGTATGACAAGTTGTATGTTGATTATGTGATTTTTGTCTTCGATATGAAGTGTGAACTGAGTTGACCCAAATACGGCCAGTTTCTTTCAGTTTTCGGGTTTCTCAAAGACTGAGGGCCAGGAGGGCCCAGGGTCACAGTCTTACAAAGACTACACAGGGTCAGGACTGACGACAGTGACGTGGTTGTCAGTGAAAAAAGTGGTTGTAACCAAAACTTCCAGTAACTGTGGATTACCGGATACGGTGATTATAAAACCTAAACAGTAAACACCGTATCGTCAGATTCTGGCGTCAAAAACACACACAAAATGACTGGAGTGGACACCTCAGGTTGAGAGCGAGTGATTGACAGCGACAATACTACTGCCATTATCATTGGCACCGCTTTTAAATGTTATGCCAGTCGATTGACTAACACTTGGGGATGAAAACTGACTTTTTGTTCCATTTATATTCAGCTGCTAGGGCTGGGTTTCATATTTGAGTTAAATGGGTTATGATAGTTGCTGTATTTCCTCTCATTCTCACCATTGCTTCGAAATCAATCCATGCAATGTCTTCTGGAATCAACAAAATATCCGGCTGTACGTCGTCTTCTCCTCCTTTCAAAGTTACGCTTACCAATACTGCTTCTGACATAGTTCTCTATTTTGTCTTAAAACTGTCGCCTTACACCTGTTGTGGTATTTTAATATGTTCGCAATGATTTTTATCTGGTCATTTACAATTTTCAGATAGTAATGTGTTGACGTCTTTCATGTATGCCTGGTCACCACCCAAAATAAATAATAGCACGTGATATAAACAAAATAGATCCCGAATTATCGCACGGTAACTTGCAAAAAAGAAAGTTGTGAGAGAATATTCTTTCACAATAATACCTAAAAGATAAGTAGTGTAATAATATGTCGGAAGAGATTGCAATCAAACTTGAGAACAGTAAATGCGCAATTATTTGGAAAGTCCAGTATGAAATGTTTTATTTATAAATGTGACGTATATTTATCAACTAAGGGAGACCATTCCCAAGAAAACATTTTCCATTGTGATCGGTTGTGATTGCACAAATTTAAATCAGCAATGTTCAGCATGGGTTTGAGTAATCTGCGCGTGTGCATGTTTAGGTCATATTGACTATTATTATACAATGTGCACACATAAGTGTGACGATGATAGCACGTGTTTGTCTGATTCATACGATGAATTAACTATTTTGAGTTTACTTTTGGTTCCGTTAATTTGCGAGACTTGCTTCACAGCTTCTCATTTTCAGCTGAACTTTGGCGAAGCCATATTTGAGGTATTGCCATGGCCCGCTGGCCGTCCGTCCGTCTGTCTGTCCGACGCGCCGTACACACGGCTCAGTCTAGAGTAGAGGCCGTATTTATGAACCGATCTTTACGAAACTTCTTGGATACCTTTGTTATCACCGTGGGACGAGAACGAGTGTTTGGGGGTCCAGTCCGAAATTCATGATGGCCGCTGGCAGCCATTTTGTACAAAATTAGGTAGGCTACAATCAGATTTTTGCTTTATGAATCGATCCCCTTACAAAAAAGTACCATGGTAAATCCCAAAATACCCCGGTAATACCATGGTTTTACCAGGGTATTTTGGGATTTACCATGGTTTACCATGGTACTTTTTTATAAGGGTCTTTACGAAACTTCGTGGGTACCCTTGTTATCACCTTGGGACGAGAACGAGTGTTTTGGGGTCCGGTCTGAAATTCAAGATGGCCACTGGCAGCTATTTTGTACAAAATTAGGTGCAATCAGATTTTTGCGCAGAACTTCCATATGAAAGTGCTGATTTGAATAATTTTTTGTGTGAATGTTTAGTACCATGGGATACATCACCTATAATACAGGTTTTTTTCTCGTGCATGAATTATGCAAATTAGACTAACTTTGATCTATTTATTGTTACTTTCAGCACTGTAACTGCAAATGCAAATACGGCTGGAGGATGTATTTATGAAACTTCTCGGGTACCTTTGTTATCACCCTGGGACGAGAACGAGTGGTTTTGGGTGTGGTCTGAAATTCAAGATGGCCACCAGCAGCCATTTTGTACTTTAGTTAGTGCAATCAATTTTTTGTACAGAACATCTGTATGAAAGTACTGATTTGAATAAATTTTTGTATGAATGTTTAGTAACATGGAAGGCATCACATATAATACGTGTTTTCTTCTCGTGCAAAAATTATGCAAATTAGATGAACTTTGATTTATTCAGTGCTACTTATACGTAGTAAGTGCACATGCCAATATGGCTCGGGCTAGAGTCTGTATTTATGAACCGATATTCACGAAACTTCTTGGGTACCTTTGGTATCACCTTGGGACGAGAACAAGTTTTTCTGGTGCGGTCCAAGATTCGAGATGGCTGCCAGTGGCCATTTTGTACCGAAATTAGGTCCAATCAGTTTTTTTGTTCGCAACTTCTATCCGGCTCAGGCTAGAGGCTGTATTTATGAACTGATCTTTACAAAACTTCTTGGGTACCTTTGTTATCACCGTGGGACGAGAACGAGTGTTTTTGGGTGCAGTCCAAAATTCAAGATGACCGTCAGCATCCATTTTGTACCAAAATTAGTGCAATCAGTTTTTTGTACAGAACTTCTGTATGAAAGCTCTGACTTGAATAAATGTTTGTATGGAATGTTTAGTAACATGGAATACATCACATATAATATGGGTTTGTTTCTCGTGCAGACATTATGCAAATTAGATGAACTTTGATTTATTCAGTACTACTTATACTCTGTAAGTGCACATGTCAATGTGGCTAGGGTTGGAGGCTGTATTTATGAACCGATTTTCACGAAACGTCTTGAGTACCTTTGTTATCACCTTGGGACGAGAACAAGTGTTTTTGAGTGTGGTCCGAAATTCAAGATGGCTGCCGGTGGCCATTTTGTACCCAAATTAGTGCAATCAGTTTTTTTGTACAGAACGTCTGTATGAAAGTCGTATGAATGTTTAGTAACATGGAATGCATCACATATAATACGGATCTTTTTCTCGAGCAGAAATTATGCAAATTAGATGAACCTTGATTTCTTAAGTGCTACTTATACACAGTAAGTGCACATGTCAATACGGCTCGGTCTAGAGGCTGTATTTATGAACCGTTCTTCACAAAACGTGTTGGGTACCTTTGTTAGCACCTTGTGATGAAAACAAGTGTTTCTGGGTGCGGTCCAAAATTCAAGATGGCCGCCAGTGGCCATTTTGTACCGAAATTAGGTCCAATCAGTTTTTTGTACACAACTTCTACATGCCTCAGGCTTGTGGCCGTACTTATGAACCAATCTTTACGAAACTTCTTGGGTATCTTTGTTATCACCATGGGACGAGAACGAGTGTTTTGGGGTACGGACCAAAATTCAAGATGGCCGCCAGCAGCCATTTTGTACCAAAATTAGTGCAATTAGTTTTTTGTACAAAACTTCTGTATAAAAGTTCTGATTTGAATAAATTTTTGTAGGAATGTTTAGTAACATGGAATACATCACATATATTAAGGGTTTTTTTCTCGTCAAAAGATTATGCAAATTAGATGAACTTTGATTTGTTCAGTGCTACTTATACACAGTTAGTGCACATGTCAATACAGCTTGGGCTAGAGTCTGTATTTATGAACCGATCTCCACGAAAATTCTTGGGGTACCTTTGTAATCACCTTGTGACAGGAACGAGTGTATTTAGATGCCTTTGTTATCACTGTGCTATGAGAACAAATATTTTTGGGTTCAGTCAGACCCACTCTGGGGCTCAAAGATTTCTTTTCTAGTTTAGCATCTAACTGTCCCCAACCTTTACAATACTTTACCTATATATTTGTTACAGGCTACGGTCAGCATTTTTGTACAGACCGTTACAATACTTTGCATGTACCTTTGTTATCAGGTCATTACCTAGATGTTTGTCATTGCGGTGTCACATATTATACCTGTACATGTCTTAAACAAGTTGAGCTACAGTGTCATTGACACTTTCATTTTTAGCTTTACTTGACAAAGTCAAGATAAGCTATTGCCACCACACGTGCTCACATTTTCCTTTAGCACAAGCTACACCCCGCAGTTCTTGTCCGATTGTCACGAAATTTCATATGCAGGTTTGGGGTCATGTCTAGATGAGAACGTCCCCTTTTGGTCGCGATCGGTCAACCGTATGGCTGCCCGAGCCCAAAACTCGAAAGCCTTCAGTACAGTTTACGGGTCGTATTTATTAAGGGATTTCGTTGTAACTTGGTAGGATGCATCTGTATAACATCTAGATGAGAACGTCCCCTTGTGGTCATGATCTGTCAACCATGACGGCCGCCCAAGCCCGAAACCAAAAAAACATTTCGCACAGTCTGTAGGTCAAATTTAATATGGTGGAATTCCATTGTAATTTGGTAGGATAACTCCGTATGATGTCTAGATGAGAACTTCCCCATTTGGTCGCGATCTGTCAACCGTCACGACTTCCGGAGCCCCAAACCCGAAAACCTTTTCCACAGTCTACAGCTCGTATTTGTGGGGGGATTTCATTGTAGCTTGGTAGGTTGACTTCATATAATGTCTAGATGAGAACGTCCCCATTTGGTAGCGATTGGTCAGCTGTGACGGCTACAGGGGCCCGAATCCCCAAAACCTTTAGCACAGTCTTCAGGTCATATTTATGAAGAGATTTCATTGTAACTTGATAGGATGACTCCAAATAATGTCTAGACTATGCAGGTTTGGGGTCATGTCTAGATGAGAACGTCCCCTTTTGGTGCCGACCATTCAGCCGTGATGGCTGCCCAAGCCAAAAACCTTTAGCATAATCTGTACGTCGTATTTATGGAGGGATTTCATTGTAACTTAGCAGGCTGACACCATATAATGTCAAGATGATAACCTAAGCTATTGGTCGTGATTGATCAACTGTGACGGCTTAATGGGCCTGAAGCCCGAAAACCTTTAGCACAGTCTACACGTCGTATTTATGAAGGGATTTCATTGTAACTTGGTAGGATGACTCCGGATAATGCCCAGATGAGAACGTCCCCTTTTGATCGCGAGCATTCAACCATGACGTCTGCCCAAGCCCAAAACCCGCAAAAACTTTTGCACAGACTGCATGTCATATTTATGAAGGGATTTCATTGTAACTTAGTAGGATGACTCAGTGTAATGTCTAGATGAGGACGTCCCCCTTTGGTTGCGGTCGGTTAACCGTGATGGCTACACTGGCCCGAAGCCCGAAAAACTTCAGAACAGTCTGCTGGCCATATTTATGAAGGGATTTTATTGTAACTTGATAGAATGACTCGTTTTGGAATAAACTAACTGTGAGGGTTACATACGTTAACTGTGAGGGCCACATTAACCCATCCCCCAATTCTTTTGTATAGTCTACATCTCATATTATTTTTATTGAAAACACAGCGAACAGGGAACAGAAATTAACATATTCCCAATAATAATTCTTTTCTCATTTCATAATTCTCTCATAAACATTGAACATTATCCTTTTCATCAAACTCAACACACAGACAAGTTAAGCTACAGTGTCATTGACACTTTCATTAGCTTAACTTGGCAAATCAAGATAAGCTATTTTTGACATCGCAAGTGCGGAAATCTGTTAGCCTATTCACATTTTCCTATAGCACAGGCTACACCTCGTAGTTCTAATCCGATTGTCACAAAACTTCATATGCAGGTTTGAGGTTATGTCTAGATGAGAACGTCGCGTCCCCTCTTGGTCTCGTTCGGTCAACCGTGGTGGCTGCCCGAGCCCAAAACCTGAAGACCATGAGCACAATCTACAGGTCGTATTGATGAAGGAATTTCATTGTGACTTGGTAGGATGCCTCTGTATAATATCTAGATGAGAACGTCCCCTGTTGGTCATGATCTGTCAGCCGTGACGGCTGCCCAAGCCCGAAACCCATCAAGAGGCCCCAGGGGGCCTGAGGGCGCTCATCTGACATGGTAGCCTAAATATCAACCCAGGGAATTGATTTCAACAAGCTGCATCTGCCCCTCCTAAGAAAAGCTTATACCAAACATTCAAAGATTCTGACCAGTGGATCTAAAAAAAAAGATTTTTAAAGAATATTACTCATATTGAACTAAGTAATAATTCGGGCTTCCGCAGGGAGCCCAGATGTGAACACAGGGACTTGGTTTGAACAAACTTGAATTGAATCTCACCTCCAGTGGGATGCTGTATACCAAAGATCAAAAGATTCTGACTGGTGGTTGTGAAGAAGAAGATTTTTGAAGAATATTCCTCATATTGAACTAAGTTATAGATCGGCCTCCCACAGTGAGCCCAAATATGAACCCAGGGACTTGGCTTGAACAAACTTGAATCTCACCCCCTAAGGATGCTGCATACCAAGTATCAAAACATTCTGACTGCTGGATCTGAAGAAGAAGATTTTTAAAGAAAATTCCTCATTTTGAACTAAGTTATAATTCGGACTCCCACTGTGCGTCTAAATATGAACACAGGAACTCGGCCTGAACAAACCTGAACCTCACCCCTTAGCATGCTGCATACCAAATATCAAAAGATTCTGATTGGTAGATCTGAAGAAGAAGGTTTTAAAGAATATTCCTCACACTGCACTAATTTAAACATTTTGGGCACCCATAGAGAGCCCAAATATGGACACAGGGCTTTGTTTCAATAAACTTGTGAAACAATCTTCCAAAGATGTTATATGTGAAATTTGAAAGCTTTTGGAGCAGTGGTTGGGAGAAAAGTAGTCCTAAATGTTTTTTCCATTACCCACAGTGTCAAAAATGCTGACTCAGCACTTTTTCAAAGCCCCCAAAAAGTACTCCATGATAAAACTGGTAGCAATTCTTTTTACCATTCCATTCTGTTGGCCATAAGGAAGCGTCACACCAAATAAGAATTCTCAGTGCTGTGTAGTTTTGGAAATATGGGCGTTTTATTTTTCTCTTCTATTTTTAGCTCCTGCGGTTCCCACGGGGCAACGGGATTTTTTTAGCATAAATTAAGTACTTACGACGCAATAAGCCCTCGTATCAAAATTGGTTCAAATCTGCCTCTCGGTTTGGAGAATAGAAATTTGGGGCGGGGCAAAAACTCTTGTCCCTCCCATAACGAGTGCAGATGTAGCTCCTCGAACTTCTCTTGAACAAATCTGAGTCTTCATCTCAAAAGGAAGCTGAACACCAAATGTCAAGTTTCTGCTATTGCTGGTTTATGAGAAGAAGATTTTTAAAGACTTGAGCACACTTTTTGGGCGTAGCACTACCGAGGGGCGAGGCAACTTGATTTGAACAAAATCAAAATGCGATGTCATAACAAACTACTATCTCAAATATCAATTAAATTGGTTCAGTGGTTTGGAAGGAGAAGACGCAAACACCATATACACGGACGACGGACGGTGAGTGATCACCTTTGCTCCCCTGACTGAAAGTCAGGAGAGCTAAAAACTTTTAGCACAGTCTACAGGTCATATTTAATATGGGGGATTTCATTGTAACTTGGTAGGATGATTCCAGATGGTGTCTAGATGATAAGTTTCCCATTTGGTCGCGATTTGTCAACCGTGAGGACTGCCCGAGCCCCAAAACCCCCAAACCCTAAGCACAGTCTACAGGCCGTATTTATGAAGGGATTTCATTGTAACTTGGTAGGTTGACCTCATATAATGTCTAAATGAGAACGTCCCCTTTTGGTCTCGATTGGTCAACTGTGACGGCTAGAGGGGCCCGAAGCCCCAAAACCTCTAACACAGTCTACAGGTCATATGTAAGAAGGGATTTCACTGTAACTTGGTAGGATGACTCCAAATAATGTCTAGATGAGAACGTCCTCTTTTGATCGCGATCATTATGCCATGATGGCTGCCCAACCCGAAAACCTTTATCATAGTCTATTGTTCGTAGTTATGGGGGGATTTCATTGTAACTTGGTAGGTTGACTTCGTATAATGTCTAGATGATAACGTCCCCTTTTGGTCATGATCTGTTAACCCTGACGGCTGCCCAAGCCCGGAAACCAAAAACCTCGAGCACAGTCTACAGATTATATTTAGTATGGAGAGATTTCATTGTAACTTGGTAGGATGACTCTGTATGATGTCTAGATGAGGACATCCCCTTTTGGTTGCGATCGGTCAACCGTGATCGCGTGATTTTGGTCGTGATTGGTCAACTGTGACGGCTTTAGCATTGTTTACAGGTCGTATTTATGAAGGGATTTCATTGTAACTTGGTAGGGTGACTCCAGATCATACCTAGATGAGAACGTCCCCTTTTGGTCGCGATCATTCTACCATGACGGCTGCCCGAGCCCAAAACCCGAAAAACTTTTGCACAGACCACAGGTCATATTTATGAAGGAACTTCATTGTAACTTAGTAGGATGACTCAGTATAATGTCTAGATGAGAACGTCCCCTTTTGGTTGCGATCGGTCAACCGTGATGGCCACACAGGCCCGAAGCCAGAAAACATTTAGCACAGTCTTTCGTTAACATACATTAACTGAGAGGGCCACATAAACTAACTGTGAGAGGCCACATTAACCCACCCCTCAATTCATTAGTACAGTCTACACCTCATATAAATTTTGCTGAAAACACAGCTTACAGGGAACAGAAATTAGCATATTCTCAATTATCACAATTCTTGTCTTATTTCATAATCCTTTCATAAACATTCAACATTATCCTTTTCATCAAACTCAACACACAGACAAGTTAAGCTACCGTGTCATTGACACTTACATTAGCTTAACTTGACAAAGTCAAGATAAGCTATTGCCATCACGCGTGCGGAAGTCGGTTAGTCTGTGAGTCTGTTCACATTTTTCCTTTAGCACAGGCTACACCCCGCAGTTCTTGTCCGATCGTCACGAAACTGCAGATGCTGGTTTGAGGTCATGTCTAGATGAGAACATCCCTTTTGGTCGCGATTGGTCAGCAGTGATGGCTGCCCGACCCCAAAACCCGAAACCTTTAGCACAATTTACAGGTGGTATTTATGAAGGGATTTTATGGTAACTCGTTAGAATGACTCTGTATAATATCTAGATGAAAACGTCCCCTTTTGGACATGTTCTGACAACCTTGACGGCTGCCCAAGCCCGGAAACCAAAAACTTCTAGCATAATCTACAGATTATATTTAATATGCAGGCCCGTCGGAACGAAATTTATATTGGGGGGCTGATATTGCTAATTTGGGGGAACTGGCTGATACTAAATGGGTATGGGGTATCCAGATGCCGAAGGCATCTGGCGCGAGTGCTGAAGGCACAAGCTTTTTGAGAGGGGGTGGGGGGGGGGGTACCCCCCCCCCCCCCCCAGAAAATTTTTTGAAAAGGGCAATCAAACGAAGCATTCTGGTAGCTTTTGAAGCAAAAACCTCTTGATTTTTTTAAACGGCAAAAGTTGTTTTTTTAACAAAATGTTTCAAAAATCCCAATAGAACCCCATAACATTTGGGGACGGTTCTCACACCGGGCTCACCTGCAGGTCGTGGCCGTATTCCGTCATGCTAAAAAACAGTCAGGTCTTATGGTGGATTTATTAGTTTTATCATTACGCCAACGGTTGTCGTGGTCTTCTAAGCTGCCAATGGAATTGCTCAAAACGTTTGCACATCAACATATGCAGGTACCTGTTATACATTCAGTGATACGTTCATAATAATTCTAATCCAGGGGCGTAGTAAGCTAATTTTATTTGGGGGGGGGGGGGGGGGGGTAGGACCTATATTCCCATGACGCGACGCGTCATCCGAGCGGGGGTGTACACGAGAGGGGGTATCCTCCGTCTCGTTGGTGGGGGTCCGGGGGCCTCCCCCGGGAAAAGTTTCGAATTTAAGATGTAAAAACATGCATTCTGGTTGATTCTGAGCAAATAAATCGTATATTCCTATGACGCGAAGCGTCATCCGAACCGCGAAGAGTCGAGTGTGGGTGAGCACGAAAGGGGGTACCCCCCCCCCCCCCCCCCCCCCCCGTCTCGTTGGTGGGGGTCCGAAATTTTTTAAATTTAAGATGTACAAATATGCATTCTGAGTGACTCTGGGCAAATAGGTCGTCAATAAGGAAATACGTCAGCTCTCTGATCAGTTCAGCATGATTTCCGAGCAGAATGACAGGAATAGTGAACATGCAATGAATTACCCTGTGGTTGGTTGGGGTTTAACATCGCTTTCCACAATTAGGCAAAACACGACTGTCAGTTTTATTGGTGGAAGAAAGGCCACATGGAACCCACTCAATCCAGTAATCATTAACAGCAATGTCGGAATATGGTAACCAGTGGGCATCCCGTGTGGAGAAACCACAAACCCAGCCCAGTAAAGCCTACTTTTGACAAATTGGGGGGGGGGGGGGGGGTATCTCCCCCCCTCCCTCCCCCCGATTCCTACGCCACTGCCACTGTTCTAATCTGAGTTAAATAATGTAATGTCCAGTTTTATTCAGATTACATCGGTTGCTCCCATCATGGATAAACTAACGACGAAATATGAGCAAATTATTGGGGGGGGGGGGCTTCAGCCCCCCCCCCCCCCCCCTCCCCAGCCCCCCCCCCCCCCGGTTCCGACGGGCCTGATATGGAGAGATTTCATTGTAACCTGGTAGGACGACTCCGTACGATGTCTAGATGAGAACGTCCCCATTTGGCCACGATCTGTCGACCGTGACGACTGCCCGAGCCCAAAACCCGAAAATCTGTAGCACAGTCTACAGGTCGTATTTATTTAGGGATTTCATTGTCACTTGGTAGGATGACTCCATATAAATAATGTCTAGATGAGAATGTCCCTTTTTGGTCGCTATTGGTCAACTGTGACAGCTACAGGGGCCCGAAGCCTGAAAAGTTTTAGCACAGTCTACTGGTCATATTTATGAAAGGATTATATCGTAACTTGGTAGGATGACTACCAGATAATGTCTAGATTAGAACGTCCCTTGTGGCAGCGATCGTTCAGCCATGATGGCTGCCCAAACTCAAAACCCGAAAACTTTAGAACAGACTACAGGCTGCATTTATGAAGGGATTTCATTGTAACGTGGTTAGATGACTTAGAATAATGTCTAGATGAGGACAACCCCTTTTGGCCGGTCAACAATGATGGCTGCATGAGCCAAAAACCAGAAAACCTATTGCCATCACGCGTGCGAGAGTCAGTCAGTCTGTGAGTCTGTTCACATTTTCCTTTGGCACAGGCTACACCCCGTAGTGCTTGTCCAATCATCACGAAATTTCATCTGCCGGCTTGGGGTCATGTCTAGATGAGAACGTCCGCTTTTGGTCGCGATCGGTCGACCGTGATGGCTGCCCGGGCCCCAAACCCCAAAACCTTTAGCACAGTCTACAGGTCGTATTTATCAAGGAATGTTCTGGTCACTTGGTAGGATGACTCTGTATAATATCTAGATGAGAAAGTCTCCTTTTGGTCATGATCTGTCAACCGTGATGGCTGCCCAAAGCCTGAAACCCAAAAACTTTCAGCACAATCTGCAGGTCATATTTAATATAGAGGAATTTCATTGGAACTTGGTAGGATGACTCTGTATGATGTCTAGATGAGGACGACCCTTTTGGTTGCGACCGGTCAACTGTTATCGCTACACAGGCCCTAAGCTCGAAAATTTTTAGCACAGTCTACAGGCCGTATTTATGAAGGGATGTCACTGTAACTTGATAGGATGCCTCATTTTGGAATAATGTCACTGTAACGTGGTAACTTTGGTTGACATACATTAACTGTGAGGGACACGTATATTAACTGAGGGCCACGTTAACCCACTCCTCAATTCTCTAGTACAGTCTACACCTCAAATTATTTTTATTGAAAACATTGCATACAGGGAACAGAAATTAACATATTTCCATGTATCACAATTCTTGTCTTATTTCATAATCCTTTCATAAACACTGAACATTGTCCTTTCATCAAACACAACACACAGTCAGGTTAACCTACAATGTCATTGACACTTTCTTTTAGCTTATGTTGACAAAGTCAAGATAAGCTAAATATTGCCATCACGCGTGTGGAAGTCTGTTAGTCGGTAAGTATGTTCTCATTTTCCTTTACACCCCGTAGTTCTTGTCCGATCGTCACGAAATTTCATATGCAGGTTTGAGGTCATGTCTAGATGAGAACGTCCCCTTTTGGTCGCGATCGCTCAATCGTGATGGCTGCGCGAGCCCAAACCCGAAAACCTTTAGCACAGTCTACAGGTCGTATTTATGAAGGGATTTCATTGACACTTTCATTTAGCTTATGTTGACAAAGTCAAGATAAGCTAAATATTGCCATCACGCGTGTGGAATTCTGCGGGTCTTTCAGTATGTTTACTTTTTCCTTTAGCACAGACTACACCAGTAGTTCATGTCCGACCATGATGGCTACACAGGTCCGAAGCGCGAAAACCGTTAGCACAGTTTACAGGCCGAAAATGAAGGGATTTCATTGTAATTTGATAGGATGACTTGTTTTGGTATAATTTAACTGTAACTTTGGTTGACATACATTAACTGTGAGGACCACATTAATCTACCCCTCAGTTCTTTAGTACAGACTACACATCAAATTATTTTTACTGAAAACATAGAATAGAGGGAACAGAAATTAACATATTCTCAATTATCAGAATTCTTGTCGTATTTCACAATCCTTTCATAAGCATTGAACATTATCCTTTACATAAAACACAACACACAGTCAAGTTAAATAAGCTCTTGTGTCATTGACACTTTCATTGCCTTTATCTGAGACAGAAAGGAAAAGACATTTGTTATGGTTCGAATTATTATTATTTGCCCCCTTTCTTTCTTTCCTTCTTTTTCCAATACTTTTGCCAGTTTTGGAGAGCGAAATTCTCGAGAACGCGCTTACAAGTTACATATCTCGTTAACATTTCGTAAGGTCATAGACGGCCATAATTAGTAATTTGGAGTAATGATTTTCTGCTTTAGACTTAAAATGAGTTTTGGAGGGTTTCGAGGTATTTTGTCCAAAAAGAGAAGAAAATCACCACATGCTTTAAAATTAATTTTGCAGGATTACGAGTGATTTGGGGCGAAAATAAATAAGTTAAAAACCGGAAGTCCTGTCACGTATTGTGCGCGAAATAATATCGTGTTAGGAAAGCGCAGCAAATAACTAGAAAATGTCATCTGAAGCACGGTAATCTATCGCGATTTCAGCAGAATTGTAACGGTACTTGAAATTTATTTATTTATTTATTTATTTATTGGGGCTTAACGACACTTTCGACAGCAAGGGTCATCTCGTGTCGGAGGTTCGTGTAATTGGCAATCATTAGTAGGGCCTAATCAATTGGCGCCTTCTACTAAAATAAGGCCGCATTTAAATAAAACATTCAGATACACAGGACTGCATGATTTTCGTACATCATTTTCCTCCTTTATTCGTTTATCTCGGGAAGTATTTATATACGTGTATTGCGTAATTTTCGTTTTCGAAGATTTCAATGGACTGGGGCCCTGTTTAGACGTCGAACGTTTCATGGATCCAACCAACAAGATGAACGTATATTTGGTATCGACTGTCATGACTCATATAAAGTAGTAGGGCAGCTACGTGCACCCCCAATGGGACCCCCCCCCCCCCCCATCCTCCCTGACTTCAGGTACCTGGACATCTCGAGAGTACATTTTCAGTTGTTAACAAGAAATTATCCAGGCTGGATATATAACGTAATCCAAGATGGCGCCCATAAGGGTGGGTCAATGTCGCGATTTTACACCATCACTCATTTTTCTCCATTACGGAAAAATTATATCAGACAAGAAACGGGAAATAACTTATTCGTATATCTGACCCAATTCCCCGTATAATAATATCAATCAAGTAAGAGAAAATCCAAGATGGCCGCCAAAATATGCCTCAAAATAGACGAAAATGGAGTTTTTTGACACTTTTTTCGCAAAACTCTTATACAATCATGATAAAAAAATTAGAAACCTGTAAACTTTTAGATGTTAACTTGATCGCAAATTTATTCTCCGGTAATACCCAGCGTGAACATAGACCACCGAAAGCCGATGTGGAAAACAAGATGGCCGCCAGTGTGATCTCCCGTTTTCAGTTATCCTGCTTTTGTAATGGACAAGTTTACACTATCTCAAGTTGTACGATGGTTGCGGAAAAAATGTTTGATACAGGGCACAGGAATCAACTGTATTGTATTTTGGACACTTTTTCTGCGTATGATAAAACCAATTTAGTCACTGAATATCCAAGAGGGCCGCTATAAAAATACTTCGAAATTGAAGAGAATCAGTAGTATATCATGCCACCGTTCGGATTGACCTAGTGGTGGACCTAGGAAGTGACATCAAGTCACATGACCCAGTTACGTCATGTTTAGTGGTCCTGGATATGTCGTCTTAGTGTGCATTTGCAGCGCATGATGGGGTGACACCTGTGTCCGTCGTCCATTTTGTATACTGGAGGCAGCCATCTTGGTTTCTCTGGTAGCATGCGGTTGCTATGTGAACCAAAACCCTACAAAAGGACAGGGTATGTTTGGAGGGTGTGTTCGATTGAATATGAGTAAATCTAATTACTACAAACAACTCGATAAACCCCCCAAGCCACCTAAAATTACCGAAACGGACCTTATTTTGTTTAGATCTCCCCATTTTGGGCTAATAGTAGTAGCACGCTGTGTTGTAGGACCGAGAAGTCTCATGGGGTAAGTTCGATCGAATTGGAGTAGTTTGCTGGTTCGGATACACCCAATTTATCCAGTTCAGATTCCTTTTGAATCCTCGGTTTCTATCCGTTTTGTCTGTACCTGACCCTATTCTGACTATATTAGGTGCCTATTTAGTCTCAGTCTCAGCTGTCTCTGTCCTAGCCTCTGACCTCAACAAGTCTTATAATCACCTGCCAGACTGCTTCATTTTCCCGCAATCTATGCATATCCACACAAACGTTTCTCTCTTCCGTATAACGAAGTCCTATATGATTTCCAAGGCCAAGCGGCAATCGAGCAGGAACAAATATTGCTCGAATGGCTCGTATCTTATCCAGGGAATAAGCTATCGAGTAGTGTCTGGAACAGGCATTGCTTGAGTGGTTCGAATCTAATCAAGAAAATAAGCCATAGAGTAATTACTCGAACAAGTGACTCCTCTTACGGTTCTTATCCTCGCCGGGGTATTGGAGGTTACCCATGTCATGGTGATGTAGTACTCGTGATACCTTTGGATGACACCTTTGAGGGGATACTTATCAGAGGATGTCTGTGTGAAGGCAGTTATGGTTCCTAGTGTTTGTTCAGTTCCTTGCACCTAGACCTCCCCACGGCCGTGATAGCTTCAAGACCGCTGCTACTGACTTGTCCAGTATTGACACCGCCTGTCCTATGATTAACTTATTCTGTAGTCACCCAATACTATAGTCCTCTTCCAACCTTGAACCATTACTACTGACTTGTAGCACTACTGAACGCTTGCTGTCTCAAATTACTCGAAGGACTAGAATTCCACCAAGCAAGTAAGCCATCGAGTAACTGCTTGAAGGAGTGACTCCTCTTACGACTCCTGTGTCCCCATCTTGGTATTGGAGGATACTTATGGCATGATCATGTACTATTTGAGGGTACCTTTCGAGGATACTTTTTGAGGATACCATTTAGAAGATACTTATCGAAGACATCTATCCGAAGACAGTTATTTTCCCTAGTGTCTGTTCAGTTCCTTGTATCTAGACCCCGCCCCAATCCCCCGTGGCCTTCATAGCTCCTAGACCCCTACTGCTGACTTCTCCAATATTGACATCGTCTGACCTATGATTAGCTTCTAATCGTTCGAGCAATTACTCGATGGTTTATTTGCTCGATGGAATTCTAGTCGTTCGAGTAATTAATCTGACATAGGACACCTGCAGTAGTGCTACAAGTCAGTAGTAATGAAACAATGCTGGACGAGAAATATAGGATTGAATGACTACAGTAGAAGCTTCTACTGCAGTCAGAAAATCTCAAGTCCTCTTCCAACCTTTTACCATTACTACTGACATATATCACTGCTGCAAGCTTGCTAACTATCTCAAATCAATTTGGACCGCTTTATACAGAGGGGAGATAACTCCGTATGAATATGCACAGATTATGGGAAATGAAGCAATCTGACTGGTGATTATGAATTATCCGAACCAGCAAACTTCTCCAGTTCAGGGTTTGACAATTGGGGCAACCTATAGTACGGGTTCCCTATAGGTTACGCAAAAAGATGTTTGGGAGACCTCTTTATAGGTTAACAAAATAGTTTCATAATTGGAGATTTGATTGGAAGGTAATGACATAAGAAGACATGTAACAATGATAAAAGATAAATTATTATAAATCATAAGGACTTATTTCTCAACAAAATTCACATCACCAAATCTGCCAATTATAATGGTTAACCAAGAGGTTAAGACTTTACCTAACAAAATGGCAAAAATGACCAGAAAATTAGCTTAAGTGTGGCTTGCACAACCTCACATATCATGGCATTTTCTCAATAAATCCATACCAATATGGATATCATTGGAACCAGCTGAATCAGCTGCTTCTAATGATATCCATATTTGTATGCTTCAATTGAAAATTTGAGACAAAGGTTTTAATCATGAAGTTCAGGATATTTGGGGGAAAGTTATGTGAGGTAAAGGGTTAACCCTCCAAAAAAGGTTAATGAACATGTGATGGGGCAACCTTCAAATGGGTCTATCAAAATTCTGAATTCTCAAGCCCTGCAGTTCAATCGAACTTACCCTCAGGAGACCACTGGGTCCCATAGCACAACGCGCTGCTATCATTAACCCAAAACGGGTAAATCCAAACAAAATAAAGTCCGTTTAGGCAGTCTCTGTGGTTTGGGGGGATTGTTGGTTGTTTGTGATAATTAGAATCACTCCTATTCGATCGAATACACTCTCCCAACATACCCCTGTCCTATTGTAGGGTATTGGGTCACATAGCAACCATGCGCTGCCATAGAAATCAAGATTGCGGTTTCCAGTATACAAAATGAACAGCCGAAACGCATCACACTAACAACATGCGCTGCGCATGCGCACTAAGACCACATATCACTATGGGGATGGCGTCACAGGATGGCCTCTCAAGCGGGCTATCAGAACAACCAAAGGCAACGTAACTGCGTCAAGTGGCAGGAGGTCACTTCCTAGGTTAACCACTGAGTCCATCCAATGGGGCCCGGGCGATTTTTTGATCTACTACTGATGCCCTTCAATTTTGAGACATTTTTCTGGCGGCCATCATGGATATTTACTGACTAAATTGATTTTATCATACGCAGAAAAAGTGTCCAAAATATAAAGTTACACTTTTTCCTCAACCATCGTACAACTTGAGATGGTGTAAACTTGTCCATCACATAAGAGGGATAATTGGAAACTGGTGGTCGCACAGGCGGCTATCTTGTTTTCCACATCGGCTATCAATGGTGCATGTTCACGCTGGGTATTATTGTAGAACAATTTGCGATCAATTTAACATCTAAAAGTTTACAGGTTTCTAATTTTTTATCATGATTCTATGTTTTTGCGAAAAAGTGTCGAAAAATTCGATTTTCTTCTATTTCGAGACATTTTTCTGGCTGCCTTCTTGGATATTAACTTACTTGATTGGTTTATCATACGCAGAAATAGTTTCCAAAATGCGGTACATTTGATTCCTGTGCCCTGTTTCAAATATTTTTTCCGCAATCATCGTACAACTTGAGATAGAGTGAACTTGTCCATTATATAAGCGGGATAATTGAAAACGGGTTGTCGCACTGGCAGTCGTCTTGTCTTCCACATCGGCTTTCGATGGTGCATGTTCATGCTGGGTATTATCGGAGAATAATTTGCGATTAATTTAACATCTATAAGCTTACAGGTTTCCAGTTTTTATCTCGATTGTATAAGTTTTTTGCAAAAAAGTGTCGGAAAACTCGATTTTCGTATATTTTGAGGCATATTTAGGCGGCCATCTTGGATTCACTTCGCTCTCGTCCAATATGAAATTAACTGACACCATACATACCATATTAGGCCACCAACAAACTGTGTAACTAATAATATCGCTCATCCTCAAAGGTCGAGTAAATTGCATCATTCCGGTTCCACAACTGAAAATTTTTATGGCTGTTGGTTGACAAGGTTAGATTGTCGTAAAGAAAGACTCGTTTGTAGCCATTTATGTTTTTGCGTGGTAGACTGTACTGTAATGTTGTTGATGAAAAGGCACTATAGCACCCTTTGGCATGTCCCCAAATTTCTTGACATGCGTCATGTCGTTTACCGATGTTAGACTTGGTATACAAAAGCTTATCAAAGACAGTACAACTATACCTTTTCATTTGGGGTGGGATGATTGTACTGCAAAATATGGCACTGAAATAGTGCGTGAACCACAAATGTATTCTATATCATCCGAACTGCAGCAGGGACAGGTGTGGGGTGGCGGTGAGTCGGGTAAAATTTGCAGTACACAATGCCGGGTGGGTGCGTGGTCTAACGGATCAAAAACGCATTTTTTCCTGGTCCCATTTTATGCCACACTAAACAATTTAAACACTTTAAAATGATTTAGACTAATGCACACACATGACAGCCATATTAGGGAGTTGTATTGGTGGATATGTTGAGCTATCTGGGCCCAGTGCTGGACCCATGATGTTTTGAACGAGCAGTCTCTTCGCCTTGAGTGTCTCGATTTCTATAATTGCATATCCTATTTGTGTATTTAAAAATGTCTCATCACAGATAATCAAAGGCCTTTTAGGTTCCTCGTGGTTTTCAAGAAACTTTAAGTATATGTAAATTATTTTTAACATACATCAAGTATCAAGATACAACTAACATTAAAAAAGGGGGTTCTTTAACAATTGTACCAACCGGTATTAAAATAAACAAATAAAATTAACAAAAAATTAAAACAAAGCTCTCAAGTCCCATTTGGATAAAATAGTTACAACTAAAAGAGCCCACGCAGGTTCATGTGTCAAAAAGTGAGTTTCAATAAAACCAGTCGCATGACATTCCATGTCCTCGACAACGCAGTTTTTACCACATGGATATGCATTAGCCTCAAATGTTTTTCCGATCCCACACAAAAAAACTATTTGAGCCTATTTATGTGGTAAACAGGCTTTGCTTTATGTCACTTCAGCAACTTGGCTATACCATGACATGTCAGTTTTAATGCTGGAGTAAAGACCTAGTATGTGGTTATTTTTACTGGAAAATCAGGAATAATGCTCAATAATACAGGCTAAATACATCACAATTTATGTATTATCTCACACTAACAAGGCAGAAAAGTCTAGAAAAGTGCTAAAAACAAAGTTGATACATGATTCTGAGAGGGGTGGGTGTCCAAAAATTGTTGGAAATTTTTTTTGCAGTGTATGGGGTGGGAGTTCAAAATGACCGGAAAAAAATATGCGGAAATAAGAAAAATCTTGCGATTTAGAGGTGGGTGGGTGGGTGTCCGGGAAGGTCGAATGCAAACGGCATCGTGTACTGCAATCCCCCCCCCCCCCCCCCACACACACACCTAACTGCAGCATGAACGTTTAGCAAATAACTTGGTGCACTGACATGACTAATGACCTCTGACCAAGATCGCATCCCTAGTTAATTGTCCGAATATGCGGCTCTGACGCGTTCCTGACCACACATCTCTATGGGGATGACGTCACAGGATGCCCACTCAAGCGGACTATCAAGACAACCAAATGCAACGTAACTGGGTCAAATGGCATGAGGTTACTTCCTAGGTCAACCACTGAGTCCATCCAACAGGGCCCGGGCGAGTTTTCGATCTACTACTGATGCCCTTCAATTTCGAGGCATTTTTTCTGGCGGCCATCATGGATATTTACTGACTAAATTGATTTTATCACACGCAGAAAAAGAGTCCAAAATACTATAAAGTTACACTTTTTTCTCAACCATCGTACAACTTGAGATAGTGTAAACTTGTCCATTACATAAGACGGATAACTGGAAACTGGTGGTCGCACAGGCGGCTATCTTGCTATCCACATCGGCTATCAGTGGTGCATGTTCACGCTGGATATTATCGTAGAACAATTTGTGATCAATTTAAAATCTAAAAGTTTACATGTTTCTAATTTTTTTATCATGATTCTATGTTTTTTGTGAAAAAGTGTCGAAAAATTCGATTTTGGTCAATTTCGAGACATTTTTCTGGCGGCCGTCTTGGATATTAACTATCTTGATTGGTTTATCATACCCAGAAAAAGTGTCCAAAATGCGATACAGTTGATTCCTGTGCCCTGTTTCAAACATTTTTTCGCAATCATCGTACAACTTGAGATAGAGTGAACTTGTCCATTATATAAGCGGGATAATTGAAAACGGGTGGTCGCACTGGCGGTCATCTTGTTTTCTACGCCGGCTTTCGATGGTGCATGTTCATGCAATGTATTATCGGAGAATAATTTGCGATCAATTTAACATCTAAAAGCTTACAGGTTTTAAGTTTTTATCGCGATTGTATAAGTTTTTTGCAAAAAAAGTGTCGAAAAACTCGATTTTCGTATATTTTGAGGCATATTTTGGCGGCCATCTTGGATTCGCTTCGCTCTCGTCCAATATGAAATGAACTGACACCATATATACCATATTAGGCCACCAACAGACTGTGTAACTAATAATATCGCCCATCCTCTAAGGTCGAGTAAATTGCATCATTTCGGTTCCACAAATGGAAATTTTTATGGCTGTTGGTTGACCACAAGGTTAGGTTGTCGTAATGAAAGACTCGTTTGTAGCCATTTGTGTTTTTGCGTGGTAGACTGTACTGTACTATTGTTGATGAAAAGGCACTATAGTACCCTTTGGCATGTCCCCAAATTTCTTGACCATTGTCATGTAGTTTACCCATGTTAGACTTGGTATACAAAGGCTTATCGAAGACAGTACAACTATACCTTTTCATTTGGGGAGGGGTGATTGTACAGCAAAATATGGCACTGAAATAGTGCGTGAACCACAAATGTATTCTATATCTTCCAAACTGCAGCAGGGGCGGGTGGGTGTGATTGGGGGGTGGCGGGGAGTCGGATAAAATTTGCAGTACACAATGCCGGGGTGGGTGCGTGGTCAAACGGATCAAAAACGCATTTTTCCTGGTCCCATTTTATGCCACACTAAACAATTTAAACACTTTAAAATGATTTAGACTAATGCACTCACATGATAGCCCTTTTAGGGGGTTCGACCCATGATGTTTTGAACAAGCGGTCTCTTCGGCCTCCAGTGTCTCGATTTCTATAATTGCATATCCTATTTGTGTATTTGAACATTTCTTATCACAGATAATCAAAGGACTTTTAGGTTCCTCGTGGTTTTCAAGAAACTTCAAGTATATGTAAATTATTTTTGACAAACATCAAGTATCAAGATACAACTAATATTAAGACAAGGGGTTCATTTATTTTACAATTGTACCAACCGGTATTAAAATAAAAAAATAAAATTAACAAAAAATTAAAACAAAGCTCTCAAGTCCTATTTGGATAAAACGGCGGAGTGGATGTGGCCCAGAGGATTATCCTTCTGTGATCACCGTTAACCCCCAATGAATAAAGACCTGGGCAAAACCTCGGGTTGACTCACTTGCTGAGTCAACCCGAGGTTTTGCCCAGGTTTGAACAGTTGGTGCGGAGTCCAAATGTGGTGGCGGTTGGGGAGATCGGGATTGACAGGACGCTTACCTAAAACGCAGCGAAAAAGGCCAGACGGGGCGATATCTTCTGCGACCTTCTGGCTCGGGTTAGGCACCTCAAAAAGCCAATTATCTTGCATGTGCATGGTCCGCGGGGAGATCATATGGACCTCGACGCAGGGTACGCAGCTTTGTACAGACGTAGATCAGCCCACGCAGCTCCATTGTTTCATGGGTCCGTCACGCATGGTTAAAGCTTGGGAAGCCCACAGGCCCAACACCTATTTCAGCGTGAACTGAGGTTGTGCTGACTTTACGAAGGTGCAGCGGGAAGGAATTAGGAGTATTCCAAGGAATAGGTTCCTTTGGAAAACAGATGCCCCCTTCTTTGATATGGGGCATGGGCTGTCCACGCCGGCCCTCATTGGGGAGATAGCCAGGCTATTGGCGGCTATCCGCGAGGAACCTGGTGGAGAAAGTGTTAGGCTACACGGCCAGGGATGCCCGATGGTTGTATGGGATTTTGCCCCCATCACCCTAGACAGAAAACAGTTGATGCACCATTTCCGGGGGTTGTAGGTGGTGGAGGGTATTCAAGAAAAAATTGTTAGGCTGGCGACCAGAGGAATAACCCTCAGAACAATTTTTATTAGTTCCTTATCCATCCACCGGCAAAGGGTATAATCAAAAATTGGTTAGGAGCATATTCATTTGAGGGTCTCCTCTCATCCAATTCAACCCAATGGAAGAGCAGGGGCCGTGATCTCATTTAGGCATTTTTTCGGGATCTTTATTTGATACATGTTTAGACCACCCCATTTCGTTTTGGGGATCAACATATCAAACTCTTAAAGTTTAAGCGCACTCTTCTTTCCTGACCCACCGGAACCACTCCAGCTCAGTTGGGTTCCCGACAGTTTTCTTTGGTATGGTAATCTTTGGCTTTTCAAATAAAACGAGGAAGAGTGTTGTAGTATTGCTATATAATGCCATTCGCGTGAGTCACCGGAGACAGTCTGTGAACCAGGAAAGTCTTGCATGACTCTCCGGAATCTGTTCCAGTTGTGAAGACGAATTCCACCACTCTGGGGCCTCATGTGACCGGGATTAGCCAATTGGAATCGAAGACTATAGAAAACGATTTGTGTCTGACACTTGCAAAACAAATTCTTGAATAACTAATTGTTTCATTTTTCGTCTCAAAAACATAGGTTATGACCTGAGCTCGTTCCAATGAGGGGGTCTTAACCTATGTTTTTGAGACAAAAAATGAAAAAAATGAAAAAAATAATGAAAATTAATTGGCGATTTTTTTAGAATAGTGCTGGTCGGTTTTTGCTGTTACGTTGGATAAAGGGTTAACAGAATTCCCGAAACTCGCTGGGTTGGAAATTTTCGAAATCTGAACCATTTTTAGAGTTTTCACCAGGAATTATTGTAAGATCCCAGTTGTATTACCGCAATGTTTCTTCTAATGTAGAAACCACCCCAAAGCCAATTTACTTAACATATCCTAAAACAGTATGGCATAAAATTGAGTCGAGAGTCACTTCTCACGTTTTACTCTGAGTACTAGGTTAATATTATATGCATATCTATCAACTCTTTCAAAATGAGGAAAGTTGACAGACAATCATATAATTATAAATATTTTACATTTAAAAACAACTGCCACGAGAGTTTGGTCACAACGCCTACCATTAAGTTTTTTTCATTATTTCTCTTCTTTTTATCTTTTCTAAAAAGCGGAGAAATAGAAACAAGATATATTAAAACGGTATGGCATAAAATATTGCAATTTCTCCAGAGTGCATCCAGGATCGTCTATGGGAAAATTATTGTTAAATCAGTTCGTCGGAGTGCCTCCAGGATTGTTATGGGAAAAACAGTGTTAAAGGGCGAAGGGAGTTGGTCGAACTGATTTAACACTGAATACTCCCATAGACATTTGTTCGCAAGAGTACATCCAGGATTGTGCGTACTATGGCGAACTGCTTTAACACTGAAATTCCCATAGACATCTTTTCGCCAGAGAACATCCAACCTGGATGTACTCTGGCGAAAAAATGTCTATAGGAATTTCAGTGTTAAATCAGTTAGCCCAATTCCCTTCCCTTACTACTCCGATACGCGCTGTATTCGGGCTATTAGGCACAATACATACTTATTGTAAGGTAACCAGTAATCTAAGGTCGTACTCTGTTCCAGCTGGCATCGAAAGTGAAAGCATAAATGTAGCAGGTGTTATCGTGGGCCATTACCGTAAAACATTCACAACATACAGTAACTGTCAATGCTCACATATTGGACTTGGGATGGGTTCTGAATGTGAAACAAAATACTGGCTAATTTTATTGCAACCTTTTCGGGGTTGTGCCTCAGTTGGTATGATCGCACTATATTTATAATTCCCACATTATATTCATAAAGAACAAAATTCCAAAAGTCAAATAACTTATAAAACTATTCTGTACTCTTCATATTTGATTGTCGGAAAGAAAGTTTACCAATATCCTTCGACGACTTTTTCATACTAGTTGATCTCGAAATAATTACACTGTTAATGTAGTTTTGGGTCCAAGTACTCAATTCCCATTGGTCAGCTGGATGAAAACGTCATGACCAAATGTAATTCATTTTCCAATGAATACATTTGGTCGAACTTTGACCCGCATTTACGGTAGAGCGCAGTTGACAAAATGTAATTCGGGCGGTGTTTGGGCGGATTTTTAACTTTTAGCGCCTCTCGCAGTGATCAACTCCGCTGTTGTTTCTTGGGTGACATTTCCCAACTGTGGCATAAAGCCCGTTACTAAAATACTCGTTTCCATTTCTAAAGTTGTGAAAATTAAAGCTTATTTGCCTTTGGGATATCATTTAGACGGAACAAAGGCCTGCGCTAGTTCTTGATTCCAACGACTGAAAGCCTCATTCGTTCGTACGTTTTATTTCGTCTTTCTGCTTTGTTGTTTGGTAAAAAGTAGTTTAGACAGTTACGGAATGTAATTATAAGAACTGAATGCAATTTTTATAATCTTTATTGGAGTATGAACGTGTGGGAATGGGTACAAATTATGTATGAAGCCCGAAGGGATTCATACAATTTGTACCCATTCCCACACGTTCATACTCCAATAAAGATTATAAAAATTGCATTCAATTCTTAAACTAATAAAAATACCATGTAGTCATGCCTTCTTCAGATAAGTAAAGTGAAATAATGGCAAAATCATTGCGCAATTTCCCTTCTTTTATACTCGTATCCGAAAAGGTGGAATTCAGGGCTGGGAGGAGTTAAAAAGTTTCCTTAACTCGTTAACGTGTTAAATAATTCTGCGTTAACGAATTAAATGACGTTAAATGTTAAAATGAACAAAATTTTAATAACTTCGGCCATTTTTATTGATTTGAATGTGAATATATTTGAACTTACGTACGGTAACAGCTGTTAATACAGTTCTCTCGGGTTATCGTAAATCTAACATTTAGCGATGTTTTCTTTTAAGTATACAATCGCGTCGGTCGTATCCTTACAAAGAGACATCCGCCATTGTTCGAATACCAGTCCTTACATGGAAAACAGGCGTTCGGATGAAGCTGATATTGCTGTATCGCCAAATATCGGCGGGCCAACTTCGCCAAAGTTGGTAGGAGGGCTTCATGGTCTCTCCACCAAATCAATGGGTCGTCTCTAATTGACGGACATCTAAATTATTCGTATTCTTCAATTTCGTCAAATGGCGCAAAATTCGACGTCATCGGCACGCGCGATCTGGTTTGGGTAAACACATAACGACGCAGTGCTACATATTATACAATTATAATCTTCAAAGTTATATGTTATTAGTAGGTGGTAAATGCCGATTCCAACTCAGATGTACATGTACGTGTACATGTACACGTACATCGATGTACACCTCCATAGGATTTAGTGTTAAAATCGTGTACAGGTACACGATTTTAACGTTTTTAGGGTGATTTGGAATCGGCTTTGCCGATTCCAAATCACTGGATTCTATATACAAATCGCTCAAGAGTGAAAAAAACGCATGAAATTTTAAGGAAAAAGAGGTGTATCGTCTGATTTGGAATCGGCAAATGGGTTTCCCCCATAGGATTCAGTGTTAAATTGCGAGCAAAAAAACGTGTTGCCGTTTCTAAATCATCATCTTGCTCATTCTAAATCATCCGTGTCTGTACACGATTTTAACACTGAATCCCTATGGAGGCGTACACGGAAATCCATTTGCGGATTTTACGTCAGAAATCGAATCGTGTACGGTACACGGAAAAGAGGTGATTTGGAACCGGCAAACCCACTGTCACGATGATAGTAAAACTAACACACA
Source organism: Pictodentalium vernedei (assembly GCA_031216915.1). Lineage (NCBI taxonomy): Eukaryota > Metazoa > Mollusca > Scaphopoda > Dentaliida > Dentaliidae > Pictodentalium > Pictodentalium vernedei. The sequence goes on along the minus strand of CM062294.1, from coordinate 187,046,912 downwards.
TGTTTTTGTTGTGATTGAATGAGGTTTTCGTTCAAAAGAGTAGACTATAAATATGAGCGTCAGTTTTAAAAGAGTTGCGTGAATGAAAGGCATTCGTTCAAAAGAGTTGACTATAAAATATGATCTGTAAAAATAGACATTTGTGTTTTGTTTCAATGTAACGAAAAGAAATTGAGTTTAGAAACAATTAGAAAAAAAAATCAGAGGTAAAAATCGTTTGTTCGCGTTTTATCACTATTAATTTTTGTGAAGTAATCTTAATAAACACTTAATGGAAATGAGGTTTTCGTTCAAAAGAGTCGACTATAAATATGAGCGTCAGTTTTAAAAGAGGTGCGTGAATGAAAGGCATTCGTTCAAAAAGAGTCGACTATAAAATATGATCTGTAAAAATAGACATTCGTGTTTTGTTTCAATGTAACGAAAAGAAATTGAGTTTAGAGACAAATTAGAAAAAATCAGAGGTAAAAATCGTTTGTTCGCGTTTTGTCACTATTAATTTTTGTGACGTAATCTTAATAAACACTTAATGAAATGTTTGATGAAAAATGTTGCTCATGTTTTTGTTGTGGTGAATGAAGGTTTTTCGTTTTTAATGGATCGTTTTAATAATGTATAATAAAACGCATTTTCCACTCAATTAGGTTTGAGTTGTAAATTTTTAATATATTCATGATAATGATCAGAGATTTGAATGAATGAATCCCTTTAACGTTAAATTAGAAAAAACAGTTTCTTTTATGTGCTAGAATGTTTTTAACTGTCTTCAAAGGTTCTCTCTTAATTCGACATTGAGTGAATGGTTTTTTGATACATGAATGGAATTCCTTTTAACAAACGTAAATTACTCTCAAATGCATTAAATCAGAAACCGGTTTGTCATATGCTTAAAACGTTTTTAAACTTTCAAGTTTTTTCCAGTTCAATCAATACTGAGTTGAGATATGATTTTTTTTAGTTATTATATTAAAGACAGAAGATTTTTATTAACTTAAAACATAAAAATATAATTATACATTTAATTTTGAAAATAATAAAATAACTCACATTAGCATACTTAAAGGAACATTAACAATTAAAACGAAAAATGTTTTTACCTATGGATTCTAGGCACCGAGATCAAATTTTAGACGAGTATGAACGTGCTAAGAAGGGCATTCAATCGGCTGACAGAAGCAGATGTCTTGGTGAGATTGAACTCAAACGCGAAGCCACAAAAATATTTAAACCCGTGACGGAGAGTCAAGAGTGAAGCAAGAACGAGATAGTCGAAGAATTGAGACCTATAAAAGAGAGTTCTTTGAGAATGGGTTTGTTGCCCGGTAGTTTTGGAAATCGGTATTCCGTTCAATCTACACCGGATTACGTTCCCACGGGGATTCAAACCGACTTGAGCGAGAGCGACGATACAGCTTCGACTATCACCACTGATAGCGTCGCAACGTCAGAGGATGGCGGTAAGAGAGATCTGTTGTATGGATTTTATAAGTATTCGGACGGGAGAACTTTTGTCAGCGATACAGAAGTAGAAATAGATGATGATGAATTAACCGTAGGGTTGAATAGATATGAATTAACTGATGGACTGCGCAGATTGCTCCTTTACGATAAGCCTAGTGATTACACGGAACAGGATTTCGACAATTACGGCGACATTCTGGTTCAGACCCACGCCATGGAGAGAAATAACAATGTCAAAGAGACGAGACCCAAAGCCAACAGAGTTTACAAGTGGACGAAAGTGGTGAAACACATATGGGATATGAATAAGAAGTTCGTCGAATCGGTGACTGGCAAAGGGGTGAAAACCATTTTTCTTCCGAGCGATTCTGACGCTGTGTCTCAGAGATTGAGTTTGTTGATGGCGAGCAGACGGGCTGGTAACACAGGATTAGATAATCAGCTAGTTACTATATCTGACGAATTGTTAAGACAGAAGGTTTTGAATAAAAACCATTATAAAAGGCTGATGAACGAATTGAAGGATTGATGTATATATAATAAGTAGAGAGAAACAAACAAACAAAATATACAAAATAAAAACAGTAAATTTTTACACTAGAATAATAAAAGTATTTAAACAACAAAACGATTTACCAGTGAAAAAACAAAATATATTATAAAAATAAAATATGTTGGTGGTAAAGAACAGGGGATACGTCAGAACTTATGTTCAAGGCAGTTCTGGCATCGTTGATTCTATAATGCGAGCGTTCACGAGTGATGCGGGTAGAAAACTCGCATCGACTGCATTTGAGGTCGGTAAGAAGACGGCTTTGGATGCTGGTAAGAAAGCCACTTCCGAAGCCAGTGGTAGGATAGCTTCTGTGGCTGGCAAGAGGGCAGCCGACACATTGATCAACAAGTTGATCAGTCCACCGGCGAAGCGAGCTGCGTTAGAGCGAACGCCGAAAAGTTGGAAAGATTTTAAGGATGCTGTGGTACCCATAGAAGATTTAGCTAAAATGACGAGTGGATCAGGATTGAAGAGAACTCGCGACAGTGTGATATAAATAAATAATAATATTAAAAACTGAGTTTGAAAAACATAAAAAGTTTGTGTTTGAAAGAATCTAAAATAACAAACAAAAAAAAAATAAAACAAAGATGAACATTAAAGATATGTCTTGGAACGACGCCACAACTAAGAAGTCGAATAATGAGCTCTTTCCCAAAAGCATAAGAGGCTTGATAGTGGGAAAATCGAATTGTGGAAAGACCAATCTGTTGATGAATCTGTTGTCCCGACCCGACTGGTTGGATTATGACAGATTGTTCGTGTTTGGCAAGAGCTTGTTTCAACCCGAATACAGATTGCTTCGAGAGTGCATGGATCATAGCTTGCCCAAGGACGTCATAGCCAGAATCTTTGACAGTAGGGAGGAATTTGACAAAAGTGAAGCTCCTCTTTCGACCATTTTTGACGGTGCGGCGATGGAATTGATGAAGAGAAATGCATCTTTGAATGTCGAGTGTCGATTTTATGAGAACGCTAGCGACGTTCCGGATCCTAGAGAATTGAAATCGGAAGATAAGAATCTCATGATTTTCGACGATCTGCTTTTGGAGAGACAGAACCGATGCGAATTGTATTACGTTAGGGGTCGACACAGCAACGTGGACTGTTTCTACCTGTCGCAGAATTATTTTCGATTGCCCAGACAGATAATAAGGGAGAACGCTAATTTTCTATGTCTCTTTCGCCAAGATCTCAAGAATCTCAATCACATCTACGGCGATCACGTCGCAAACGACATGAGCGTGGCGGAATTCAGGAGATTCTGCAAGAGGGTTTGGGATGGAGGACTTTACAATTTCGTCGTGATCGATTTGACTAGCGAATTTAATCGTGGAAAATATCGGTGTGGATTCGACAAGTTTTATGTTTCTGATGATAATAAGATAGAGCGTGAAAATAAAAAAAATTAGAAAATAATAAATCTTCAAATAATTAGTTTTTGAAAAAATAAAAAATAAAATTAAAATATAATGTTCGAACAAGGAGAATTGTTAGAACGGATAGCCGAGAATACTGCTGCAAAACAATCCATTCAAATCGTGGTGAGTGGCGATTTGACTCGATTCGCTACGAAATTCGAACCTTCCATCGAATTGAATAGAGAGAAAAGATACGAGATGGTGTTGGTGAATCTGGAGACTTATTATTTCTTTCCCAACGTCACTGAAAAGAATAACTTGTTCAAGTATTCCGACGGACTGGATTGGTTGGAGATTCGAATTCCCAAAGGAAGTTACGACATAGACGATTTGAACAATTACATTCAGACGCGAATGAAAACGGATGGAAAGGGAAGCAACAAGATCAGACTCGCTCCCAATCCTAATACCTTACAGACGATGTTGGATTTGGAAGATAATTTTCGAGTGGATTTCAACACGGACGATTCTATAGGCAAGATGCTGGGATTCAATCGAAAGATGTATCGAGGCCACGCGGCATCTGAAAATACGGTCGACATTCTCGCAGTCAATAGCATTCTGGTGAATGTGGATGTGATTGCTGGAAGCTACGTGAATGGTAGCGCTCAACCGATGATCTATTCCTTCTTTCCAAACGTGTCGCCGGGTTATAAGATCGTGGAGCGACCTCGAAATTTAGTTTATCTACCTGTGATTTTAGACATGTTGTATAGCCTCAAAACCACATTGACGGATCAAAATGGTGAACTGTTAGATCTTCACGGAGAGAGGGTGACGATACGATTTCACATAAGAGAAATATAAAAGCAAAAAAAAAAAAAAATATTGTGTATATATATAGATAACAAAAAATAAAATAAACGCAATATTAATTTTACAAAAATTATTTTAATATAAATAATTATTATTAAAACAAGAAAACAATTGAAGTAAATATATTTTAAAAAAAAGAATTATGACAGAATACGTGAAAAAAAATGTGAACATATCTGCAGGACAGAGGAAGAAACTTGAGAGAGCGTTAAGAACTCGAGGCGAGGCGGTGAAATTCAAATTCACTCATGAAGATCTGACGAGAGGCAGTCAGGATTCGATCGCCTGGACCAAATGTCAAATCAAAAGGATGGAGAAAGCGATTCATGATGGAAGAGGGTTGACGGTGAGATTGAGTCCCGCTCAATTGAGATACAATTTGAGAATGAAAGGTGGTTTCATACCGCTATTGGCAGGAATCGCCACAAAAGCATTACCCTTCGCCGCAAAGGCACTACCCTTTCTTGGAAAGACTCTGGCGTGGGAGCTCTCACGGGACTCGCGAGTTTGGCAGTTGAGAAATTAATGGGTGGCAGCGGACTGTTTTTGAAGAAGGGAGGAGCCGTGTGTCGCGTCCACGTAGACGACAGCGGTAAAGGATTGTATCTAGAACCCGTTAGAGGTGGCAACTCTTTGAGTGGAAACGGTCTCTATCTGAAGAGTGGACAGAACGTTGAGCAACTCGGCAAGGGTTTGTTGCTTGGTGAGAATTCGCCGTTTAAGAATATACCGATTTTGAATATGTTATTCTAATATAAAATTATATAATTATATAAAATATAAATCATAGAAAGTATAAAATAATATATAAAATGGATAAAAAGGTGGAAAAACAATTAGATGATAATGATGAATATTGCGAGATAGAGTGCGAAAAAGATGTGGAAAAATGGTTAGACGCTAATGATGGATATCTAAGGAAAGAACTGATGAAAGATTTAGATAAACAGCGGGATAGACGGTTGGAATTGAAAAGAATGAGACGCTTTCCACCGTCACCACTACCTTCTGAAGAGAATGGTAATGATGCGAGTGTTACCAAGAGATGCACACCATTCGTTCATAATTATGATTCGGATAAAGAAATGTGTTGTTATAAAAAACGTAGCATATCACACAAAAAAAAAGAAAAGAAGAATCGACACTGAAATTTAAGAAAAAAGGAAACGTCATTATATTATATGGGTAATACTGAAGAAGGAAAACAAAAAAAAAAGTAATGAGATCTAAAGATTATCTCATTACTTTTTTTTTTTCCTTTTTCTTCGCTAAAAAAAAAATCAACCTCTCTATTGTTTATATTTCCAAGCCCGTTATTAGCATGTTGACACTCGTGTATTCTCCTTTTTCGAAAATGTGTTGAATGTTTATCTTTACTCTTTTGAGTTTTTTTTACATCGGTGAACTTGCTCTCACCACCCGATTTGTCCACGAGTTCGCGTGAGATTTTTGGATATATGTAACTTCCATAGAACAACGTCAAATTGTCCTTGTCAAATTCTTTATCTTTAGCGATGACGATTTTCTGCAGATCGCTTTGGTACTCGTAAAACAAATTGAGCATAGCTTCATCCAATTTCAAAGTCATCTTATATTTGTCGTATTTATGCTCTAAATCCTTCATCTCGATCTCGTTCAATTCGATGGGATCGTGTTGTTGTAATCTATAGATTTTAAGACCTAATTTCTTATTCGTTTCGACTCGTTTCAATTTCAATTCGCATCTTTTAGGTGTTGCTGTCATGATCGATTATTTGTGGGGTTTTTTTTGTTTTATGAATTCTTGCAATAATGTATATTTTAAATTTTGTATTTTAATAATTTGTTTAAAAGTTTTGTTGGTTTTTTTTTGCTCTTTATATATATATAAAAAAAAAAGTTTTTAATTTTAATTTTCTTTAATGTAAAAAATTTTTGTAAAAGTTTTTTCTCTTTATATATATAAATAAAAAGTTAAATTTTAACATTTCAATCTCTCTATTGTTTATATTTCCAAGTCTGTTATTTGCATGTTGACACTTGTGTTTTCTCCTTTTTCGAAAATGTGTTGAATTTTTATCTTTACTCTTTTGAGTTTTTTTACATCGGTGAACGCGCTCTCACCATCTGATTTGTCCACGAGTTCACGTGAGATTTTTGGATATATGTAACTTCCATAGAACAACGTCAAATCGTCCTTGTCGAATTCTTTATCTTTAGCGATGATGATTTTCTGCAGATCGCTTTGGTACTCGTAAAACAAATTGAGCATGGCTTCATCCAATTTCAGAGTCATCTTATATCTGTTGTATTTATGCTCTAAGTCCTTCATCTTGACCTCGTTCAATTCGATGGGATCGTGTTGTTGTAATCTATAGATTTTATGACCGAATTTCTTATTAGTTTCGACTCGTTTCAATTTCAATTCGCATCTTTTAGGTTTTGCTGTCATGATCGATTATTTGTTTTTTTTTTGTTTTATGAATTCTTGCAATAATGTATATTTAAATTTTGTATTTTAATAATTTGTTTAAAAAGTTTTGTTTTTTTTTTTTGCTCTTTATATATATAAAAAAAAAAAGTTTTTTAATTTTAATTTTCTTCAATGTGAAAATATTTTCTAAAAAGTAATGAGATCATCTTTAGATCTCATTACTTTTTTTCCTTCTTCTTCGCTAAAAATCAATCTCTCTGTTGTTTATATTTCCAAGTCCGTTATTAGCATGTTGACATGCATCATTTTTCCATTTACCAAAATGTCTTGAATGTTTATCTTTACTCTTTTGAGTTTTTTTACATCGGTGAACGCGCTCTCACCACCCGATTTATCCACGAGTTCGAGTGAGATTATTGGAAATATGCATTTTCCATTGAACATCGTCAAATCGTTCTTGTCGAGTTTTCTGTATTCGGCAATGATGACATTATTCAGCAGATCGCTTTGGTACTCGTAAAACAAATCGAGCATGGCTTCATCCAATTTCAAACGCATCTCATATTTGTTGTCGTCGCGCTCTAAGCTCACCATCTCAACCTCGTTCAATTCGATGGGATCGTGTTGTTCTAATGTATAGATATTAGTACCTGATAGCTTACACATTTTGACTTGTTTAAATTTCAATTTGCATCTTTTAGGTGTTGTTGTCATGATCGATTGTTTGGTTTTTTTATGAATTCTTGCAAATAATGTATATTTTAAATTTTGTATTTAAATAATAATTTGTTAAAAAAAGTTTGTTTTTTCTCTTTATATATATAAATAAAAAGTTAAATTTTAACATCCTTTTTTTCTCGTATTAATTCAAATTTTTTTTTTTCACGTTAAGGAACAATTTAAAAAATTGATTAATTTCATGAAAAAGAAAACATTTTTCACATTAAAGAAAAAAAAATTTGAATTAAAAAAAAGAAATCTTTTTATATATATAAAGAGTAAAAAAAACAAAACTTTTTAACAAATTATTTAATACAAAATTCGAAAAACAAAAAATATTCTTACAAATGGAGCAAACAGATAAAAAAATGGAAAATTTAAATGAGAAAACAGTACCTCAGTTAAATGAGATTTGTAAACTATTAAAAATTTCACATTTCAGAAATCATAGAACTAAATCCAAAAAAATTGAAGTCATACAGAAATATTTGCGAAACGATGGAAAGGCAAATGAAATGCCGATAGCAACAACGTCAAAAAATGCATCGGTTGTGAAAAATGAGAAGAAGAAGAAAAAGATAGTAAAAGGAATCGAAATGCCGACGTCGAAAAAAAACAAAAACGTTTCGATTGTGAAAAATAAGAAGATGACTAAACGAAAAGCCATTGAAGAACTTCAAGTTTCCAAAGAAAAGAAAAGAAAAACTAAAACGAAAACGAGTGATTCACTTCAGATTCTAGGCAAACGAGATATATCGAGCGAAATTCGACGAGCAATAAACAAAGGGAAAGGAAAAGAATATCTAGCACGACTTGCCACGGAACTATTTCAATCGAAGTCCGTAGAATGGGAGAGTGCCATCAAGGGCATTTTTAAAACTTTCAATGTGGTTCCCTCATTGAAGAAAATCGATCCGAAATTGTTCATGGAACGGGTGAAGAAAAAAGTATTGGATTTGTTTCGCAAATACATGAACGTGGGACTAAAAATTAAGATGATACTCCATTGCGTGATGAATAAAATCAACGTGAAGTCCAGTGAGAGCATCGTGAAAAATGCATATTTCAGATCTAACGTCGAACCCGTATTTCGAGGTTCAGATTTATCGGACGTTTTCGAAAAGATGAAAGACAAGATGTTGAAGTCTCTCGTGAATTATCAACATGAAGGTAGAAATTGGACGTTCGATGAGGTGTTGAAACTCGAAATTCACATAACTGAAAACGATTCATTGAAAGGGTCTTCCTACGTGAAATTACCGTATTTCTTAACTAAAAAAAATGCTGTGATCAACGTGAGAAATAAAGATGATCAGTGTTTTAAATGGGCAGTCACCTCCGCTTTATACCCTGTCAAAATGATCTCCGATAGAGTTTCTTGTTACAAGGAGACTTCTAAAAATCTCGATTGGACCGGAGTGACTTTTCCAACAGAGTTAAAACACATCGAACGTTTCGAGGCTCAAAATTCCACTGTAGCGGTGAACGTCTTGGGATACGATGATGAAAAACGAACGATCTATCCTCTCAGACAGACTTCATATCTCGAAAGAGAAAAGACAATTATTTTATTATTGATTTCGAATGATGACAATCGTCATTATTGTTGGGTTAAACATCCAAGCTGATTACTGTCGAGACAAAATAATAAACATGAACATAAGGTATGTTTATGTTGCAACTGCATGAACGCGTTTCACAACAAAAAATTGTTAGCGAAACATCAGGAATATTGCAACGAAAATCAAGGTGTCGCCGTCGAAATGCCCAAACCCAACACCATCGTGAAGTTTGAAAATCACAATAGAAGGTTAAAAGTACCATTCGTCGTGTATGCTGATTTCGAATGTTTCACCGCGAAAATGAGTTCCTGTCAACCCAAAGCTCTTCAAAGTTACGTCGAAAGATATCAAAAACACATACCTTCGGGCTATTGCATTTACGTGAAATGCGCTTTCGACTCGCAACATGACATGGGTCCCTTCACCTACACGAAACAGTATGAAGACGACGACATGGCCCAAAGGTTCGTGGAAGAGTTAGAATCGAAAATTCAAATGTTATATGACAAATTCAAAACTCCGGCGAAAATGATCATCACGTGAGAGCAGCAGGACGAAAATAACAGAGCCACCAAATGTCACATATGCAGACAATCATTCGATGAGAATTCGGAGGAAAATAAGAAGGTTAGAGACCACAATCATTACACGGGTCTGTATCGCGGTCCAGCTCACAGCAAGTGTAATTTAAAATATCTAGATGCCGCTTTCTATCCGGTGATGTTTCACAATCTCTCGGGTTACGACAGTCATCTGTTCATGAAAAATCTCGGCACCTCACACGAAGAATTAAATTGCAGCGTGAACAGTGAAGAAAGATACATTTCCTTCACGAAATGGAAGCTCATGGAGAACAAAAGAGTAATCGATGGAAATACGTTGGAAGAAAAAACGAAATCCATTCGTAGAGGCATACGTTTCATCGACAGTTTTAAATTCATGTCGACCGCTCTGGAAAAATTAGTCGATAATATGAGCAAGGATAAATTTAAAATCACGAGCAAACATTTCGGAGAACGAGTAGACGTCATGTTGAGGAAAGGAGTCTATCCTTACAATTACATGAATGATCTAAAGAGATTCGAATACACTGCACTACCTTCGAAAAAAGATTTTTATTCGAAATTATACGAATCCGACATTTCCGACGAGAATTACGAACACACCAAAAACGTGTGGAAATCATTTGATATGAAAACCATGAGAGATTATCATGATCTCTATCTGAAGACCGACGTTCTGCTCTTGGCAGACATGTTTGAAAATTTTCGAGACGTCTGTCATCGAAATTATGATCTGGATCCCGCTTGGTATTTCACCGCACCTGGTCTGGCATGGGACGCTCTGTTGAAGACCACCGAAGTCCAATTGGAATTATTATCTGATGTGAACATGTTGCTCATGTTCGAAAGGGCTGCGAGAGATGGCGTCTCGATGATCTCCCACAGATATTCTGAAGCTAACAATCCCTACATGAAAGAAGGTTTCGATTCGAAACGAGCAAATAAATACATACAGTATTGGGATGCTAATAATACGGTTGGGCTGTGAGTCATCCTTTACCGATCAGAAATTTCGAATGGGTGACGGAACCGGAAGAGATGCAAAAATGGAGAGACTATCCTTGCATTTTAGAAGTCGATTTGAACTATCCGGAAGAATTACACGATCTACACAATGATTATCCGCTGGCTACCGAACAAATGGAACCGAATGAAGGAGACGAGGGAAAACTCATTCCCAATTTATTTAACAAACGTAACTACGTCGTCTACAGTGAGAATTTGAAACAATACGTCGATTACGAGATGAAATTAGTCGACATACATCGCATCATTCGATTTGACGAAGAGCCTTGGATGAAAAAATACATCGATCTCAACACGAATCTCAGAATTCGAACCGAGAACGATTTCAAAAAAGATTTCTTCAAACTCATGAACAACTGCGTGTACGGTAAATCGATGGAAAACATCAGGAAGAGAACCGACGTTCGACTCGTCACGTCTGAGAAAAGAGCTAAAAATTTAGTGGCGAAACCCAATTACAAACACCGAACCATATTCGACGAAAATCTAGTGGCCGTTCACATGCAAAAGATGCACCTGAAGTTTGACAAACCGTATTATCTCGGACCGATAATCTTAGATATCAGCAAGTGATTGATGTACGAGTTTCACTACGATTACGTCAAACGAAAATTTGGTGATAAAGCCAAACTACTGTTCACCGACACGGACAGTTTAGTTTATGAGATAGAGAGGAAAGACGTCTACCGAGATATATCTCAGGACGTGGCCACGTGGTTCGACATGAGCAATTATCCCGTTGATCACCCGTCCAACATTCAATCGAACGACAACAAGAAGGTGTTGGGTAAATTTAAGAACGAGAGCGGCGGTAAACAAATTGTCGAATTCGTGGGCTTGAGACCCAAACTGTATGCTTATCGTCTAGAAGATGAAGAGATCAAGAAGTGCAAAGGGGTTAATGCGTGCGTGGTGAAGAAAAACATCTCTTTCCAAGAGTATAAAGATTGTCTGTTAGGTAGTGGTCTGGTGTATAAGACTATGAAATCGATTCGAAGCGAAAATTACGACTTGTATACCGAAATAGTCAACAAGATTTCGCTGACGGCCGACGACGATAAGAGATTTGTGTTAGACGATAAAATAAGCACTTTGGCACGCGGACATTGGACTTTGGATCTAATTTTAAACGATATGAATGTGGATGATTGGATTCCAGATATGATTGTGGATGATAAGATTCCAGATATGATTGTGGATGATAAGATTCCAGATATGATTGTGGATGATAGGATTCCAGATATGAGTAAGGATGATAGGATTCCAGAAAATCAAGAGGAATTAGATGGATTCGAAATTATAGAAATCGATAGAGACATCGAGAGAGTTAGTTTAAAAAGAAAAAGAAAAAAAATTTTTAAAAAATAACGTCATTTTAGTAAATTATAATAAAATAAATAAATAAAAAAAAAATTAAAAAAAATATATATACGCATTTATGAATAAGAAAATAGAGATATCCGTAGAAGGTGTTGTCTTACCTAAAGAACCCCTATCCAAAATCGATCTGTCGAATGCGGCGAAGGATTTGAAAATCAAAGATTTTCTAGGTGTGTTTTCCAGAGATGCCTTGCCGAAGAGAAGACCTCGACAATCGGAATGCAGAATTTTAAATCTAGACGATTTATCGGGTGAAGGCACTCAGTCAGCAGAAAGTACGTGGACGACAACTCGGTCTGGAGAAAGGGTGACATAATGGAAGGTAAACTAGACATGGGTGGACACGCGCTCACAAATCTGCCGGATCCCGTGAACATGACGGATGCCTGCACCCTGATTTCAGTGGTGGAGAAAGTCAAATATGCTAGACAATTGATCACCGTGTGGGCCGAGGAGGCCGGAACCTTAGATGAGGGAAAAGCTGAGTGGTCTTTCGGAAATGGAGGTAGCGGATCGAAACATGGTCAGGTGGGATATCCCATGCCGCTGGGAGGTGAAATCCTTCGAAAGAGTCTGGCTTCCTCGGATTTGAATAACAGAGCGGTCGTCAATCTCATGGTGAATGGAGTAGAGAGCGATAAGAGATACAGCGTCGAAAAGACTGAGAATCAACACACGAATGTTAGCACATTTGGCATGCCTCTCAAAGTGAACGCCGGAGACAGGATTAATTTCGTTACAAAAACCAATAATCCTGAAGCCGCCACTTCCGTGGTGAGTCTACTGATCGAACTAGTTCCTTTGAACAAACAGTGAACACGTGGAAAATAATGAATTAAAAAAAAAATAATGTGTGATTTATTAAAAACAAAAAAAAAAGTAATGAGATTTAGAAAGATGTTCAATCTCTCTAGATCACATTACTTTATTTATTTTTGTTTTTTTTGTTTTTTTTTGTTTTAATAATTACTCATTACTTTTTTTTTTTGTTTTTAATAAATCACACATTATTTTTTTTTTTCACACTCGTCTCTCATCGAATGATCGACATCTTATTTTCATCCGATTCGAATTGTAATTCTCTGTCCGACAGGACCAGGGTGAAGGCTTCGGTTTTTCTCGGCACGTTCCTATCGAATTGCATCTTGATCTGAATGTCTAAGACGCTACTCTTGAGTCGTTCACTCTGTTTACTGACGTCGAATACGAACATGGGATACATTGACTTGTGTTCACCAGGAGATATGTTAGGGTTGCTCATCAATTCGTCTAGACCATGATACTTCTTTCTAAAATCAGCGGCGTCGCCGTACAGTCTGCAGAAATCGTTCTTGTCGAACGACACATTGAAATCGATTGCTGGATGTCTCGTGGCGTTCAGAAACACTTGCATGTTTCTCAAATGGTAGTGATCGAACAGCGACGCATTCTTTTCCTGAGACCCATCCCTATTGGTCTGAAACGCAACCACGATGAAACGCAGTCTCTCGGAAGCGGATTTCACCGTCAATCTCCAATTGAAGTGATTCGTGGAGATAGAAATGCTAGTCGTGTCGGACTGTCTCATTCTAAAACCCACGGGTAATTTACTCTTGGATTCTATGATCTTGTAGAGACGCGCTTTTTCCACGATCGAAGGCTCCACGTGCGGAATGACCCACGATATCTTGTGTAGAGTTATCTTACCCACATTGGTCACAGTGAGTCTCACTATTGCATCATCGTCTCCTTTTCGAATCAACGTCAGATTGTGTTTGAATCCGTACATGATCTTGTTGTAATCGTCCACAAATCCGAAGATGTGTTTCAAAGGTATCCTGAACGAAAACGTTCCTTTAGGTCTGGACGTCTTGACGACGTAGTCGAATATCAAGACGGCGCCGGCGCTAGCAGGGCCAATGGTGTCTTTCACCCACAACTGATTAAGTCCTCTGGATTTAAAAAATTCATCAGGATATGTCAAGAGTCCGAACATCGTGGTGGCCTGACCGGGATGAAACACAGATTCTATCTCTTGTCCGGATAGCATGTATTTTATATTACTGAATAGATGCATGATGCCATTATTGGCTAGAGTAACCGTGTTGTCGTCGGCGTAGTCGCTCCCATCTTCCTTGGTGAGACGTCCCTGCACCACTATATAACTCTCGCTAGGATGTATGAATAGATCTTGAGTTTCGACGTTGATTCTTATCTCTCCTGCATTGTTCAAACTCGTTCCGGTTACCGGTTCGTATTCGTGAACCTCATATTCTTGAATACTTTCATCTTTCACTATGCTTTGTGCTATATCTAGTATATTTGTCATTTTAAAGGATTTTTGGGGTTTTTTTGTTTATTAATTAGCTTGCTTTTTTTTTTATCTAAAATAGTTTTTAATTATTTTTTATTATTATTTTTCTCTCTTATATATATGTGTGTAAACAAGAAAATGTTAAAGAGAGTAAATAAAAGAAATTTGTTTTCTTATCAAAACTTTGTCTTCTGTAATTGTTATTCATAAAACTTTCCGATGATCTCTTCTCCATCCAAAGCTTCGATTTCGTAAGTCACCAGATTGGTGTGAAATATTTTGATTATCACGAAGATTTCCGAGGTCCATCGAGGAGTATAACCCTTTTCGAAGTGCTTCTTATAAGCGTAGATTCTCACTCGATCACCGACCGCAAATTTCGGCGTTCTAGACTTCTTCCTAATCTTAGATCTTTCAGGATATAGATTCGCGTAGACCCGTTTTTCATTTCGAGGATCGCTAGCTTCCACAGGAGTCATCTTGGTCGATCTGTGTCGCTTGTTGTTGTAATCTTTGACCAGACCGTTCAGAGCGTATATGTATTTCTTGGTCGAATTCGCCGTGAAGTATCTGTGCATCTTTTCCTTCATCGTGCGATTCCAACGTTCCACCACGCTGGCTTTCTCTTCGTTTTCGATCAAGTAGAGGTCGACCAATCGATGAACGTGCTTGTTGTAGAATTCCTTTCCCTTATCCACCCACAATTTACTCGGTTTTCGAGAAGACGAGTCGAACACGCTCTTCAGAGCCTCGGCGACGCAAGGTCCCGATTTATTCTTCAAAGCTCTGATCCAACCATATTTGGAAAACACGTCGATGACCGTCAATAGATATTTGACACCCTCGTTCCACCTCGAAAACGATCTCATGTCGACCAAGATGGCAGACCAAATACCATCCAAACCCTTCACGAACACCCTTCTCTTTCGAAATTTATGCACGATGGGTTTGTGTAACTCCTCGGCCAATTCGCTCGTCAATAATCGTTTCTTCTCTTTTCCGATGCGCTTTTTTTTTTTGAACGCCCCATCCGAATCGACGTTTTGCACCGATCAGATTGACGACCAGCGAACGTTCTATCTTCTCTCTCCTGGTCGGATTCGATATGCCTCTCAATTTCCCCAACATGTTTTTATCGCAGACGTCGTTGCGAGTCTTGGTGTTGGGATGTCCGGCATAGCACAGATCATGATCATACGTGGCCACGTCCACCCTATTCACAGATTTGCTCCAAGATTTAGGAGTTTCGGCGTTGAGTCTCTTGTTCAATTTCGTTCTGGGTCCCGTGAAACTGTGACCAGGCAGATGCATTTCGAAAGGTAGAATATTGATCATTTTATTCACGATGCCTTTACCTTTGCTCGCGTTCTTTTTTTTGACGAATCGAGTCTTGATAAAACCACACACGTCGCAAATTCCGTGAAGCATCTGTCTATCGTTTTTAGTTCGTACTTCTCGAGAATTACTCGTCTCGGTAACTCTCTTACACTTTACGCAATACATTTTTAAGAGTTATTTAAATTAATTTCGTTTTTATTTTATATATAAATTTAATAATTAATTAATTCTGTTCTTATTATATATATTTTTTTTTTTTTTCAATCGCTGCTCTTGAGTACTATCATCTTACTGAATTCCTCCCTGGCCTCTTTCCTCCCCTTTTCCATGAGAGAATCCTTCATCTCTTTTTTGATGATCTGACGAGTCTTGATTCTCACAGCTTCTTTCATGGCATCGTATTTCGTTTTCTCGCTCAATATCGCGAAGTATTCTCCATCCGATATCCAACCGTCTTTCAACGCCATAGAGATCATTTCGGATATCGTGTCGATCTAAGAGTTGGCCAAGACCAAGACACGAATCTTGTCATGTTTCCCCGCCTTCAGATATAATTTCCTACTCAAAAAGTTTCCAAGCGTGCTAAACAATCCGGCGGCGAGAGCCACTCCTTCTATGGTTAACACGATCGAAACGCCGACCACGGTCAACAACAATCCGATGTCAGCCGTGTGTAAACCCATGGAAATCGTGATGAGTGTTGTGTCGACTGCGTTGACGAATTTCAGGAAACACGAATACTTCTTCTTGAGAGAACGGCGAGAATCTCTCTCTTGAGTCAGATACAATTGGATTCTACTGATTTGATCGATGCGATACCTCTCTCCTCTTTCTTTCTCTTCTAGCAACGGCGCCATTGGCAAAACGCTGATCGGCTTCTCATCCTCGTCGTTCACTAACGTCGGATACAATTTATTTCTGGTTCTCATTTTTGTGTTTTTTTTTCTTTCTAATATTAGATAAAAATTTATGTGTGTATTTATTTTCTATTCTCCCTTATTTTATATCAACGAGAAAAACTTAGACGTATGCTTCATTGAACAATAATTTCATGACGCACCCCTTGTCTTCTAAAGTCAGACTTTTACGTGCCAATTTCAGTTCTTCCAAAACTGTGGGCTTGCTTTGATCCTTACAGAAGAGTAATCTCTTCCAAAACGCGATCACTTCGTCGATTTGAACGCATTCGAACGCCGGTTCGAAATACTTGACGACCATATCTTCCCTTTCCATCGAAAGACACGAATGATTTTCGGGATCGAAGTCTAGGTGATCCTGACATCCGACGCATCGTTCTAACAAGAGGCGACCTAGTTGTTCGTTCACACAGAATGCGTAGGCTCTCATCAGCATTTTTAAAAGAAACCTTGCTCTAATAGTCTGGGAAGCACTCATGATTTACGTATTTATTTTTTTTATTATCTATTCGATTTGATATATTTATTTTTTAAATAACTATTTATTTATATATTTTTTTTCTCTCCTATATATCAATCACTTTTTTATTTCCTCAGGAAATGTGGCAGTGGGTTTGCCGGTTCCAAATCACCTCTTTTCCGTGTACCGTACACGATTCGATTTCTGACGTAAAATCCGCAAATGGATTTCCGTGTACGCCTCCATAGGGATTCAGTGTTAAAATCGTGTACAGACATGGATGATTTAGAATCAGCAAGATGATGATTTAGAAACGGCAACACGTTTTTTTGCTCGCAATTTAACACTGAATCCTATGGGGAAACCCATTTGCCGATCCCAAATCAGACGATACACCTCTTTTTCCTTAAAATTTCATGCGTTTTTTTTCACTCTTGAGCGATTTGTATATAGAATCCAGTGATTTGGAATCGGCAAAGCCGATTCCAAATCACCCTAAAAACGTTAAAATCGTGTACCTGTACACGATTTTAACACTAAATCCTATGGAGGTGTACATCGATGTACGTGTACATGTACACGTACATGTACATCTGAGTTGGAATCGGCATTTACCACCTACTGTTATTAAGTTGGTTAAATTTTTTTAACGTTCTGGAATTATCTATACAGAGAATTACGTAACACTGATAATAGGAAAATCATCAAAGAAAATGTCCAACGTTTCAGCATCTTTCTCTGAAAACGTTCCACTTGGTTGGTCAATAGAGGATATCTAGTGTTTTGAGTGGATACTGAAAATTATCTCATGAGTGATCGAGACAAATGGTTAATAACCATTTGCCTCGGTCAAGAGTGAGATAATTTTCGGTATCCACTCAAAAACACTAGAGTTTCTTTTTATTATACATCTTGAACTAATGCTGATCCTACTTGTGCGTTAGTAGAGAAAATGGAGAATAGACCAGTTCTGATGGATCCCTGGGTGATTCCTGGGTGATGCCTGGGTCGATGACGTCATCTTAATTAAAAAGTTACGTTAGGTAATTAACGTCACTTAATGAATATTTTTTTAATCACTTTAATAATTGTTGCTTAATTAATTTTAATTAATGACTGTTGCATAATTAATGTAATTAATGTATTTAATGAGTGTAATTAGAGTTGATTATAATAATTAGTATATTAATAAATGAATTAATAATGTCGATTAGTACATATTTTTTTTTAAAGTCATAATTTGGGATAGATATTATTAGATAAAAAATAAATAATTTATTTAAAAACAATATTGACGTACTGAACATATATATGAATGCTATCGACTGACTTTGACCTCGACACGTGCTAAGGTAAACACTGCATTGTGTCTGGGTGTAATTAAATCGATTTTTTTTCAAACGCGAACTACTATACGAGAGTGACAGATGTTGAAGCAATTAAAACTATTGTTCAAAAGTTATGGGTGTAATAAAAACTTCATTAAATTAGCGGTCAACACGCGACCTTCTTCCAGACTCTTAGCTTCAAATTTTCAAATTTCATCGATTTTTTTAGCGGTCCGATTTCTACGTTTTGACGGGTTCTCAAAAAAAATCACAAGAGAAATCGCCATGAGACTACTGTACACGGGGGAGAGGCTACACATGGCTGTACTTTATGCCCCAATACTTTCAAGAGATGAATTAACGGATCATCTGAAAACCCACCAAGAAGATGCTTTGAACTGTCAACTTTTGTGTTTCAATAGCAAATTCAACAAAAGAGATGTTCCAGTGGACGTTTTGTCTGAAATCCTATAATAGGAAAGATACATTAGAAAAAACATGGCGAAATGTTAAAACTTGACATTTAACTGCGCGACTTCCGGGTTTCAGCTGATTCAACTTGACCGTCATCGCGCCACAAGTAGCAGAGATGCACAACTCGATTGACCTGTGGAGACGCTCCTCATCAAATAAGGGGGGTCAAATGAGGTTATGAGGAGGGGTGAAGGAGACAAGTGTGCGGTCATATGTTTAAAATTTTAATAACCTTAATTACTATGACGTAATCCCCTTAATAAATAGCGTATATTCATTTAATATAATATATTAATAATTTTCTTTAAATAATTCATTTTTTATTCCACACCCCTGTATCCCCTCACAGTACCTAAAACTTTCATGAACTCCCCTTCGCCAGGTCATCCAATACTAAAAAACTTTTGGAAACCGCTCTCCCCCGCCCCCACCATAATCTTAAAAAGAGTTGCTTTGTCACAAACAAACACTTTTTCAGCCAATCAGACACCTCCATTATCCCACACCCTCACCGTCGCACCCCTGTATCCCCTCACAGTACCTAAGACTTTCATGAACTCCCCTCCTCCAGGTCATCCAATACTAAAAAACTTGTGGAAACCTCTCTCCCCCTCCCCCACCCCTCACAATAGCTAAAGTATCTCGAACCCCAGTCCAGTTCTCTGAATGTAATGGACATGTCAGGCCCCGGATACCCCTTCCCCACAATTCTGAGCGATCAAATTACCCCGATTAGTCTCCTCTCATAACTTACCACACTCTTAACCCGTATTTACTATGAGATTCTCCCCCTAATAAATAGCGTATGTTCATTTAATATAATATATTAATAATTTTCGTTACATAATTCATTCCACAAGACACTTTTCGAAAAAAAACAAAATGGCGGATTAGTTTGACATAAATACGCGTATCGATTTATTCATGAGTGTCTGTCGGTTGTGTCCTTGGGCAAGACACTTCATCCCCATTGACCATGTGGGGCATGGTGACGCTGTGCACTAAGGCGTACTGCACGTCGATGGAGCACCTGTCTTCAACCAATGCTAACCCTGTGTAGAATTTTGACAGTTGCTTGCCGTTGCTCGGTGGCTCTCTCCGGCTTCCTCCACCCGCAAAACTGTCGTGGTCTTGATTAGTCATCGTGCAGACCTTAAACACCAATAAATAAATATAAATAAATAGTCGGTTATCAAAACAGCCCTTAAGTGTTTAACAGTTAATCGTGGACCAGTGCAGTTTAAAAATGAAAAAAATTTGGGTGATAACACTACGGACTGTGTTTAATCATAGACAAATCACACCCGCGCTATTACTAATCCGTATGATTTATTTTGAACGTTCATTGAAGAATAACCCACCCATCTAAGTAAAAGCATGAAAGAGCTACCATTATCTAATTACCTATGTGGGGTGGGGGTGGTCGGTAACATTGTGTACTATGGCGTACTACCTTCAGCCAATGATAACCCTGTGTAGAACTTTGACAGTTGTTTGCCTCTGCACGATGGTTGTTTCCGGATTACTCCAACTGTCATTAAATAAATGAAAAAAACTACAATTCTATAATAACAGGCCAAGCCTCCCTTCGTTTTACATGTTTTGTGAGGGGGTGAAATCAACAGTACTTTCAGCCCCCCCCCCCCCCCTCATTTTAATAGTTGAAAAGCGCTGTTACTCGATCAAAAAAATGGTAAAAGGATATACGACTCTGTATTAGTCACCCAAATTTGCGAGACTTGGGAAAATATAACCCACCTAGAGCTGCACGAAAGCTACGTACACTATTCGAACTCCCGCATTGTGTCCTTGGGCAAGGTAATTTACCCCGATTATCCACATGGGAGCACGATGACGGCGTGTACTAAGGTGTACTACACGTCGGTGATACGCATATTTTAGAACAATCTAACTCTGCTTGTGCGGATTTCCGACGTTGGTGAGATGACAGTTAATCGTCGTTGCTCTGTGGTTCTCTTTGGATATTCCGGAGTCTACCCGTAAAATTGTCACGTTTAATTATAACTTGAACTTGATGTCCAGGTGTAATGAAATAGCGTATTTTCTGCAGACATTCTAAATAAACGCAGCTGGTTTACAGACCTGTATATCTTCTTTTCTTTTCAATTGAGTAAAACTATATGATAGTTACTGATGTAACACGCCGATTAGTATGTTTAATGAATCTAACTACGCCAGCCCGACCGACCCTTTGCCCACCATGATCACAACAAACGTTTCAATTCTCTCTCTCTCTCTCTCTCTCTCTCTCTCTCTCTCTCACTGATACAGCACGGGTGGAAACTATAATTGCGTTCAAGCTGTTGTTTTTTTCTAGGTTTTACCACCCCCCTTACAGCACAAATCGAAATGAAATCTGATTCATTGAATCATACTACAGCGTATGTGCTAAAACGATTATTTTTGTACAAAACTCAAGACCTTTCCCTCACAAATACCTATATAAAAAAGATAATACGCGAGAATGCGTTGTGTACCTGCATTTTGTTGATAAAATATGTCATGACCACATTCCCGAATATT
Organism: Pictodentalium vernedei; assembly: GCA_031216915.1. Taxonomy (NCBI): domain Eukaryota; kingdom Metazoa; phylum Mollusca; class Scaphopoda; order Dentaliida; family Dentaliidae; genus Pictodentalium; species Pictodentalium vernedei. The sequence continues at coordinate 187,025,640 of CM062294.1, read as the reverse complement.
ATTAATGTACTCGCTTAATAACAGTCAAATGGCGAATTTCAAGAAAGGCACTCTGTAGTTTAGGAGACTCCACAAATAAAAACAAAATCAAAAATCTGAGATATATTGCATTTATTTTAATATCGATATTAACCAGAGGTCGAAACTAGTCAAATTGATTAGTATTAATTGTTATTGATTAGTATTACAAATGAATATTTTCAGGGGCCATTCTTCAGAGGCTGGTCCATCGCAGCTTTGCAGAGATATTGTTTTCTGGTCAGACCCCTTGGGATATTTTGATCTTTAAGGATGTTTGCCAAAATTTTGCACCCTGTCGGTTGAAAATCTTTTCTTTTTCGCAGCAGATCATTTATTAGATCACACCTATTGGAGCCCGAAATTGTGATGCCGTTATACACGAGTCGATCTTTCTCATCCCAGGATAAATTGGGTATATTCTTTATTATCTGGAGTAACAAAAGCGCCTTCTCCTGCATGGAATCGGGTATAACGGCTAACCAGTCCGGATGATTTTCCACTGAAAAAACTAGTCGTTAAGGAGTGTGGTTTGGTGTTTTCTTTGCGTAAATTTGAATGGCGCTGAAAGACTGTCTTGGAGAACAGACCTTTCTCTGCAGAACTCGATGTTGAAGATTCAGTAATTGGTCTCATACCCTGGTCTATGGGCGGAACAGCTACAGCATTCAGGGGTGTGCATATTTTGCTGCAACTGTTCACTCCTCCATGGTTTAATACACTGAATTCTGCTTGAGGGTAGGCAGGTTGAGACATCTATATGTTTTTTCCCTCAGTGATTCCACCATCACTAGCGGTTTTACTGGCTCTAGCTTATTTGCAAGCCCCAAAATATTTCCACTTGATAATGCATTGTTCCAACTAAAGGCTGATTTCATATGCACTGGCGGTTAGGGTAGCTGGTTACAGACAGATCTGGTTATTAACTGGGCTGTATTTAGGTTCGCTCCCCCTATAGTGTGTTTAAAATTTACATTTTTGTGTAATTTTCGTCTGTGTCGATAATAATGAGTTTTATGAGAGTAAGATTTTTTACCCATTTTTTACCCAATTCACAGACGTAGCGTGAACTCATCCTTTTCAGAAGCGAGTTAATAGAGTGGCAATACAGTTCCAACACTCTTCCATTTATATGTATGAATAGGATGGGTCCCACCCCAACCTGTCAATCGCTGGTTCGCTAATTATTTATCAAGATAAGGTGGGTTCTACCCCAACCTGTTGATCATTGGTTACTTCAAATTCTCACACAGTGCATCGTGGGAAATTACAGTGGTAGAGCTCTGGGGTAAAATAAGTTTGTGCTCAACTTCACACAAATTGATATAGTTTACTGCAAAAAAGAAACATCAAAGTCACATCAAAGTTCATCGAATTGTAAAATCACTAAAAACAGTTTCATCGAATTGTAAAATCACTAAAAACCATTTCATCGAATTGTAAAATCACTAAAAACCATTTCATCGAATTGTAAAATCACTAAAAACCGTTTCATCGAATTGTAAAATCACTAAAAACCGTTTCATCGAATTGTAAAATCACTAAAAACCATTTCATCGAATTGTAAAATCACTAAAAACCATTTCGTCGAATTGTAAAATCACTAAAAATCGTTTCATCGAATTGTAAAATCACTAAAAACCATTTCATTGAATTGTAAAATCACAAAAAACCATTTCATTGAATTGTAAAATCACTAAAAAACCGTTTCATCGAATTGTAAAATCAGTGGTCACTCATTATCTGATTAAAGGGATTATCTGATTAAACAGTGCGGCGCGGGTGGTTCAGATATGCTACCTCGGCTTGTCATGAATGTGACTTTGATGTTTCTTTTTTGAAGTAAACTATATCAATTTGTGTGAAGTTGAGCACAAACTTATTTTACCCCAGAGCTCTAACACTGTAATTTCCCACAATGCACTGTGTGAGAATTTGAAGTAACCAATGATCAACAGGTTGGGGTAGAACCCACCTTATCTTGATATATAATTAGCCAACCAGCGATTGACAGGTTGGGGTGGGACCCATCCTATTCATACATATAAATGGAAGAGTGTTGGAACTGTACTGTCACTCTATTAACTCGCTTCTGAAAAGGATGAGTTCATGCTACGTCTGTGAATTGGGTCAAAAATTTTACTCTCATAAAACTCATTATTATCGACACAGACGAAAATTACACAAAAATGTAAATTTTAAACACACTATAGGGGGAGCGAACCTAAATACAGCCGAGTTAACAACCAGATCTGTCTGTAACCAGCTATCCTATCCGCCAGTAGTAGTATAGCATGTACCCGAACGTCCCCCATTGGCAGGACCCCGGAAGTGACGTCATGTCACGTGACCTGGTGACGTCATGTTGTGTTGTCATGGTAACCCGCGTGAGCGGCCATCTTGTGACGTCATCTCCATAGTGATGCGTGGTGTGAGTGCGCATGCGCAGCGCGTGTTGTTAGGGTGATACGTGTTTCCATCGGCCATTTTGTATACTGGAGGCCGCCATCTTGGTTTCTATAGTAGCACGTGGTTGCTATGTGACCCAAAACCTTCTAACAAGACAGGGGTATGTTCGGAGGGTGTGTTCGATTGAATCGGAGTATTACGAATTACCCAAATAAACCCGACAATCCCTCCAAATCACCAAAATCTACCCAAAATCACCGAAATTGACTTTATTTCCCCATTTTATCGGTGTAGTGCAATAGTACTAAGGGGTACAAGGGGTGCGTTCCTTTGTAGAAGAGTAATTTCTCCCAGAATCCGCGTTTAATTACCCAAAAAAACCTGTCAAGTTGTATTATTTCGAATTCTTTAAGAATCCCTTTTTGGGATCCCATGACGTGTTATTTCCCTATTAAGAATAGCACGAAGTGCTGTAGGACAAATTTACCCAGAATCCATTATTTAAATTACAAGTAGGACCCATATGTGTACATGAAGGCCATGAAGCTAAGTTCCACCATATACTCATATGAGGATCTACCCAACAGATGTGTCGTACGAGGTCTAATTTACTATCCCTCATTTTGATTTTTCTTTGTACTTCGATGGAAAGTTAAAAAAATAATAACACTAAATATAAATTTAAATTTCTTTTATTCAACAACAAAAATACATCTTTTTATGGTATGTAGATTGTCAGATGTTCATAAACAGTCTTTGTGCAGATTGGACATCTTCTGAGTGGTTTACAGCAATCTTTGCACAGGCACAAATGGTTACATGGTCGCGGAGCGACATTGGCTTCAGCTAATAAACACACACTACATTTTGTCCTCCGTGAATCTTCTTCTTGAAATGATGTGTCCATTTCTTCTCTGATGGCCATTTCTTCTTCTTTTTCAACGTCCATGAATTCAGGTGGTAAATTATGAATGTAATAACAGTCTGGAGAATATTTTCTGTGTTCTTCTATAACATCATCTTCTGTTTCCCAGAAACGAACAATAATACCACAATGAAAACATTGAGTTCTGTCTCCTGTCCCCAAATAAAAGAATCCAGCTTTTGTCAGTTCATTCGGGGTTTTCACACTTTCACTTTGTAACATGAATTGAAATGTCTTGAGACGATTTTCCTCCAATGCATACTTGATGTGTTTTGGTGGTCTTTGTTCTGTTTTCTTTCTTATTTTATCTTCTCCACGTAATAACTGCTCCAGTACTGGTGGCGGAACATCACGAAAATACGTTTCGAATGAAACGCTCATTCTCTCTACAAAGTCTCTTGGATTTCTTGTTTCTTGGTTTCTTGATTGATAATCATTCAGTGCCATCCTGATCAAACATAGAATAGTGAACATTCTTCAATCCTTTTTATCTTCATTCTTCTTTGGTTTTCTTTCTCTTTTTGGTTTGAGTTCTCCTATTTCAAGACTTCTCTTCTTTGCAATATCCACTGCTTTGGTCACTTGTTCCCAATCTCTGGTGGTAAACTGGAACCCAACGTCGTTCTTGAACAGTTGAATCTGTAAATCGTTGTTAAGTTTGAAGACGGTCACATTAGTAGACATCCTTCTTCTTTGGCTGTCGAAACACAAATGAGCTGAACACCAAGCGTGCCAGTTTTTTATACGTTTCCTTCAATACAGCGGCATCTAGTGGCTGGTTTCCTCTATGACGTCATTAACCAACAGATCATTATCCATTAGATCAGTGGTAAACATGTTGGATATGGTTTCCATCGGTACACCGCAACATCGATGTTTCAAGTAAAACAGACAGTATTGTCCACACACTGGTAATGGTCCTTGAAGGCGTTTCGTATTATATTTCCAATATCTGGAATTCTTCTTCAGGAAATTCTTCAATGGTCTGTGTTGTGGTGGTAATCCATAGGAATCAAAGTATTCTGCGTTGTGGTGACTCACAAAGAGAGCCACCCAATGTTCTCCTATTCTGTGGTCTGGATCCGTGTTGGCTATCAAAGCCACTGGTCTGTGATCTGGTAATCTTCTTGGTAATTTGTTTCTTGCAAATACACCCAAACATATTCTCTTCAAACAGCTATCTGATCGAAGTGCATTCTCTAACTGCAACGTGTTCATGTTGAGTAATCGAAGATTACTTGTCTATTCTTATCCACTTCTATGATGTTCTGGAATTCTGCATACACCAGTACGTTGATTGTGGTTGGTAATGGATTTTCGAAATGGACTTCAAGTCTCAAGTTTCCTCTCTTCACCAGATCGAAGTGTTGTCCATGTGATAGATCTGGAGTCAGGTCGAATACGAATAGGGTGTATCCATTTATGTACTCTTCTCGGCTGATGTGGTTTCCTTCATTCTCGTACATTTGTCCAGTTCCTTGGAACAGAGTTGCATAACATCTGGCCACTTCTTGTTGTTCGAATCTAGGTTGTAATGGTTTGGCTGGAATCTGCTGCCCATCCACGTACAATGTCAAGTAATTGATTTTGTAGTTCTAGAAATTATATGGATTCTTTGAAAAGTTTCCATTGAAAGCATCGTTGTCTACACATCCCACTACGATGCGTTTAGGTAGTTGGCCTAAAAATAAGTTTTCTTGTGTAATGCTCAGATTTCCTTTCGGGACTGAAAACACCTTGGTTTCCACACGGTCGATAGGATATTTTGCAGTTGCTTTTGTTAGTGCTTTCTCGTGAGCCATTCTCACGAATGATTGGAGTCTCTCTTTGCGTACAAACATGGATACATCTAGAATTTTGATCTTGTATGTAGCGGTATCGGCCATCAATGCGAAAGCATCTTTGGCTCTATTCATTTTAACATGAACATTAACTCCATTCAGCAAGTAACGAGTTTGGAAAAACATGTCCAAATGTAATCTTCCAGTCATGTCCACGATTTTACTTTTCTCTATAAATTTCTTTCGAAGAAGAAATCCCTTGTTATCATCTGTCAAATCTTCCATGTGTCCGGCCGTATCCTTGTACCATAATGCATTAGTCAGTTGTGACTTCTTGGCAGCTGGTCCATAACTCAACAAAGTTTCTATGAAAGCTCTGTAATGATAAGTGTTGTTGGAAGGAGATACCAGTTTTTCATTCAAGCTGATATCGATTTGATTAAATAAGGAATGCATCCATAAATTGACTGGGCCCACTTTGGCATCGGGTGCAATTGAGGCCCCATTGGAATCTACAACCGTTGCTTTAACATACAAGTATGTCTGTGCCAAATTCAAATAATCATCTCCTAATCCTGCAATGTGGAATTCTATTGGACCACTGTTTCCTATAGTCGCCAAAGGCCTGTGTTCTACCCATTGCCCATGTTCCACACTAGTCTGTGTTGGTGGTATGGAAAACAAGTCGAGTTCGCTGTTGACACACTCACAAGATTTTTCATTAATGAGAGACATCATGCACCGAGATGGTCTTGGGTCTGAACAGTTCTCCTTCTTTTTGTCGATTTGCTAGTTTTGCGTGGTGTGGGCCTTTTTATACTTTTCCTACCGGGTGGTTTTGAACCACCAACCACTTCATTCCAAGCCCCTGCACCAGCCTCTTTGACTCTTTTGATTGCTGCCTTTGTTACATTTTTCCCTTCAATGACATCATCGGCAAAGGCTGCTCCTTTTCTCAATAACTGTTTTCCCACGGTCCTGGCTGTAGTTTTCAATAAAGGTAACACCATATTCTTCAGTCCTCCCAATATACTTCCCAAACCATATCCTCTCTGTATTTGAGCTCCAGAAAAAGCCGGTAGACCATTCCCAGCTTGTTTCGTGTAATATTCTTCGTATAATTTGGACTTACAACAGTAAGTCATGTTTATGTGAAATGAAGAGATCTACGATTTCTGAAATGAAGTGTCACTGTCACTTTCCCGAACTCGAATGGTACTATGGCTCCTGTGTCACCCCTTATATACACTGGACGGTACTGAAATTTTTTCGTTCTACTGGTACATAATACACATTCTCAAATGTTTTAGAGATGATATCCCCATATTTCCCACGCACAGGTACGATACGAAGAAGTGGTATTCTTGTATCTCCTACGACTTGGTCACGAACCAAGTCACAATATACATAGAGTGAATAAAATCCTTGGTTGACATCGGCAACTCTGGAAGAATTGTAAGTTCCTGATTTAAAAACACACTCATTAAATCCCAAAATATTTTGAAGAGTAGGGCTCAATGTGACCACGACTCCATCACGTACCGTGATACGAACTTTACCAGTCACTCTTTCCAGTTCAAAAACTACCTTATCGTGACGAGGCAAGAGTAATTCTGTAACACCATTGATAGCTCGTATCACATCAATGGGATCCAAATAACGACCTTCCTTGAGAGTAAGTCGGTAATTCTTTTTCGAAGACCAGAACACTGTAACGAAAGCTTCTTCTTCTCGAATATTGAACCAAGTATTTGGATACTGAATCTCTGCCAGACCTACTTCCCATTCTCCCGTGAGATTCACTGGTTGTGATAACTGAGTGGTGTACGTAGTCAACGTGTTTTCTGGAAACACGTTCATAGATTTATTACTTGGTAGAGTCAAATAAAACATTACTTTTTCTTAATGGTTGGATTTGGTAACAAATATCCTATGCTACTACTCAAGAGAGCAGTCCACAACTTGCTGTCTGTGTTTTGGAGAGTGAGATTAACGACACTGGTAATGATGATGATATACAAAATGATTATTTGTGAAATTTTTACAAAAATTTGCCAAACAGAGGCCAAGAACCGTTCGATCCTTCTTCCATTTTGAAGAAACTTCAGAGGTTCACTTCCTTTTATAGGTGAGCTGACTCTGTTTGATCCACGAATTGAACGAAGTTGGGTATCCCAACCATTTTACGAACAATTCCCTTTTCTTACCTCGACCACGTTTCTTGAGTACGTGTTCGATTTTGTAAATAGTTTTATGTGAAACTCGCTGAAGCTCTTCAGTGTAGAATGACCCTTTCAATATTTCTCCATTATCATCTTGTAACATGTATGTGACTGGATGTCCTTTCTTGATGGCTACTACTGTGAATAACTCTTCGGTCCAATTGGGCAAATAACCTTTCTCAAAAGTTTTCTTAACTTTATTGATTCGCACTCTGTCTCCTACTTTGTACTTTGGTGTCTTGTGTTTTATGAGTTGCCCATACAACCTTTGCCAAACCTCTTCTTGATTTTCAAAGTTCACGGCAATGGGAGCCATACCTATACTGCGATGATGAGAATGATTATATGATTTCACCAAGTTTTGAAGTGGAAAAGTTAGTGTATTGTTCTTGGTAAAATATTTCCACATTTTGGTTTTCAAAGTTCCATTGAATCTTTCTACTATGGAACATTTTGTTTCCACATTTTGTGTTGTGAAAAAGTCGACTTTGTGATCTTTGAGAAAATTCTGAAATTTTCTGTTTAGAAATTCTTTGCCTTGATCAGTTTGTAATTTTTCTTGTTTACGACCTTGTTTGAAAATTTTACTAAAAGCTTTCAAGATGGAATCACCAAGTTTGTTTTGTAATGGTATCACCCAAGCATATTTACTAAACACATCTATACATGTCAACAAAAATTTTATGTTTTTGTTGAATTTACTTATGTTTGAAACATCTACCAAGTCAGCTTGCCATTGTGCATCTATACCACTAACTATTACTTTTCTTCTAGGAAATGTACGACGAACAGGTTTGTGAAGAGTGTATGTGTCTTGAGTCTCTAACCATTTTACAACTTGTTTGTTTTTTTTCTTGGACGCTCTATGAAGAGCGTCTACACCACCAAAACTACCAGGCACTTCAGAATCATAGTACAATGCTTCCATGACTGCCTTGTTCAAGTGTCAACTCTATTTATACCTTTTTTTCGGTCCACTTTGGCGTTTCTGTTTTCTTTGGTTGTTTTGGTTCCGACTTTATCGGTGCCTGTTTCATAAAATCCCAACGTTCTTTATGACCAATTAATTCTTGGGGTATGTTACTATCTCTCAAAGCTTCGGCCAACATTTCCCATCCCTTTGGTTGGAAAGATTTTCGTCTTCTAAGTAAATCGTTTAGAAGATCTGTTACATTCGACCCTACCACTGTTTGATCTTTGTAGACTAATTCACCCTTCTCATTCCAAGATATATTTGGGTCACTTCTAATATGATTCAACAACAACTTTCCCTTTCTCTTCATTGTCATAGGTACAGAATCGAGAATGTCTTCGTCTTTATTATCTTTCTCGAATTCGACTTTAATTGGTCGAGGAGCCATTACCTTTTGTTGAAATGCCAAGTATCTTTGTAAAATTTGATTATATTGGGTCATCTTTTCATCAGCCAAAAGAAAAGGGGCATCGAGAATATCTCTCATTTCTCTATCCAGTGATGAAACAGCCAGTTCATTCGGTTGTCTTGGAGTCTCTTGTAGACGTTCCAATAACATTGGTTCTACCAAAGCCATCTTCTTTGCATATTCCATCATCCAAATATACCTTTAACAGCACCCAATAGTACAGGAGGTAGCAATGCCCCCAAGAATCCCCCTTTCTGCAAGATTTGTCTCCTCTTTTTGTCAGAGGTACCTTTGTTTGCCACTGCCCTCACTAGTTGTTTCTGACGAACGAGTTTGGTTCTCTGAGCTTTGGTCAGAGGTACTGCTCCCTTCAGTATATTCGAGGCACAGTCACACAAACAAGTTATCAGTTCTTTGTCTGCATGTTTTAGTATGGATTTGACGAGTGCGGGTTTCGATTTAATAAGAACCTTGAGAAGAGCGATGTTGCGCTTGAGACGGTCAGACATGCTTCTGACTCGAGTCAGACTTGTTGCTCCCCTTTTATACTTTTCGGAGGTACACATATTGGGTTTCCCCAGGAAAAATTTGACTTCTTAATCTCATGTGTTCAGGAGTATCTTGTTTGAGATCTATTAAAAGGTAACCATATGATGTCGAAGTGGCATCTTCGAAAACTTCTCTCAGAAACTTGGAATGACCAGGATACATCTGTGCTGCCAAGTGTGAGATCTGAGAACGATCCCTAGGATTTTTAAACAAGATCATGTAATGACTATTGAGAGCTACAGTCCTATGGGCTTTATTTTTATCGAATAAATTTTGAACAATGTAGATCACACTAATGTTACGGTGATGACTACCTTTAGTAAGTAATCTAGACACTTGAACATCTGCATCGAGCATCAGATCATCCAATATGACTAAACTATCAGATTTTAATTCCTGAGGGAGACCCTCTACGAATTCTACTTGGGGTAAAGTATTGTATAATGGTTGCCATTCACTATAACACCAAATGATGTGACTTGGGACAGGTGATATAATATTTTGAATGTTTTGAATAACCCGATTTACAAAGGATGATTTACCACTACCCGTGGGACCACACAATAAACAAGTGAATGGATGCTTCCAACGAGGATCCATCTTTGTTGTTCTATGTGGGTACTACTTCCCTTTTATACCTTTTGGGGAGGTGGGTCCCACTGAACGTGGGGACTAATCCCCCTTTTATACCTTTTGGAGAGGTGGTCAATATGAACTGTCATCCAAAAAATATTTAAAATTGGTGGCCCTCTGACTTACTGGCTGGGGACAGTTTAAGTTTGTTTGATATTTGTCAAGAAGATAAACATCAAATAACTTAAGCGTCATTACCACCTTTTTTTTCTTGTTTCTTCATTTTATACTTTTTTTTTCTTCTTTTTTTTTCTTTTTTTATAAAAATCATCTATTTACAACATTTATTTACATCTTCAATTAGAATTCAATTGTAACAGGTTTCTTGATGGTCATAAATTCAATCACCAAATCCATAATACAACGTCTCTGTTCATTTGCGAGAGGTTTCTCAAACATATCTTCATATTTTTTCTGTACTGGTGGTGGATTCATTCCAGAAGTATTATGGTGCCACAGTAGATGAACATCATTCTTGTTAACTCTTTCAAGTGCGTCACTAAAACATGTTATAATCTTCTCTTCTTCAGACATCATGAGGCATACATTATGCTGAATCTGACTTGGGTGATTGACTGTACATCCATAGCATTTTTCTTTTACTATGGCGTCAATGTTCTCTTCCACATAATGAGCATATGCCAAGCAAAGTTCATGCTGCAAGCGAACTTGCCTGAGTTCACTATCAATTTCATCAACGATCAATGGTCGTGGTTGGGTTATTCTCACTGTGATCTTCTTCTTCTTCTTCTTCTTCAAAGGTGGTTCTTGATTTGGTTTTTTGAAGTCTTCATGGTTAGTAGGTTTAGTGTCTTCAGTTAAAGCTCTGTGTTGGGTGTTGATGGCTGCATCTATTTCATCTATTTGGGATTTCAAGGCATTCCATTCTTCCAAAGATAGTGCAATCCCAGTCTTCGTTGGATAAGGTTTCTGGTCTTTACCCTGAAAGTATCTTCGAACATGTATCTTCAGTTCACCCTGGTACTGGGTGACATTAGTGTAAGTCTGCTTGCTACCAAGTCGGAACATCTTCTCTGGTCAATGGTTCGATCGTGAATGATGCCAAGTCCATTCTTCGTCTAATCTTATATATCTTTGACGGACGTGATTGAAAATATCACACCAGTTCAGCAAATTTTGATTGAGTTTTTGATTCTTGGTTGGGGTTTGTGTTTGTTTCCTATAGGATTATAGGTTAAAGTTGGAAAAATTAGAAAATTAGTATAGAAGTCAATGGGAAAGAAACACAATGAGAATACATTAATCTGATTGGTTGATTAACTTCGATCTGATTGGTCAGTTTGGCGATCAAACTGCAATCTTGATCCTTAAACTGTAGGATATGGCCCTCTGCATTTTTATACTGACTTGGGACAGGTCAAACTACAAACCTCTGTCCTATGGAGATAAGTCAAATAGCTTGAGTGCATTCCCACCCCCTACAGTTCGTACTTTTTTTCTATTTTAATCCTGTAAGAAGTGTCCCTCTGCATTTTGTACTGAACTTGGAACAGGTCAAGTTTTTCTGATATTTGTCAAGAAGATAAACATCAAATAACTTGAGAGCATTACCACCCCACAACAGGAATTTTTTTTTTTTTTTTTAAATTTTAAATTTTTTTTTTTTTTTTTTTTTTTTTTTTTTTTTTTTTTTTTTTATAAAAAAGGTAGAAGGAAATTTATTCAACAGAAAATGATGATGATGATGATGATGAATTGACAAGAATCAACATTTTAAAAAAAATAAATGGAATGAAACTAAACATAAATGTTTTGAGTATTTTGAAAATAATTGGATGTCATCCGGTTCCAATAGGGGTAACCTAAAGGATACCAGGAATCAACTTTTGAAACAAAAAAATAATTTTTTTTGGTTATACTTAGCCTACACGAGGAGTGTACAACATGAATGATAATTGTTGAAGAATAAATTTCCTTCCATAAACTATTTACAAATATGTACAAGTAATTATTTTCACCCAACCCCATGAGAAAAAAGAAAATTTTCATCTTGGATAACCATGTCTGTAAATATAAAAAATAATATTGATTGGGATAATTTGAATATAAGAATTATGCTTACCTCTGGATTTCTGTAAAGATTGTGGAAGAATATTCACTGGTTGTAGAAAAAATTATATTGTCAATGGTAAAGTCGATACACCGTCATCTTGAACTAGTCGTTTTGGATAAAAATAAGATAAGCCGTCTTTCGTCTGTACATAAGTAAACATGTCATTTCCATTAAGTCTAAAGCCTTTATTTTTTCCTGTTCCCGTTTGTTTGTTTTTGATCACTTTTAAATATGTTTCTTTTGTTAAATCATTTTGTCTTTTATTTATTCCTTTACAACTCAGTTTGTTTGATGGGCCGAAACAATAGTAAGTTTTGCTGCACAATCCAATAACCCCCTCTCCCTCCCATTCAATTTTAAAAAGACCCGGGGTTCTTTTATCAAAAGCTTTCCTGTCCCTGCAGTATTGAGATGGTATCCAGTTATCTCCCCTTAATTTAGTGTTTACATAATCACAGGCTTCTGAGGGTAACCATTTATGGACTTGGTGATAGAATGATTCTTTTTTCTCTGGTCTGATTACTTCTTCAAGGGAAGATCCAGAAAGGGCTATGTATAAGCTGTCTGTGTCCGATTCACAAAGTTCAAAATCCTTACGATCAACAAAAAAATCCAAAAAACCATAGTAGAACTGGAGCATACGTAACTTGGCATATTGATACACGAAAAAACCAATGTGGTGGGGCAAGTCAAGTTTGATTCTGCTTTTATTCATTTCAATTTCATAAAGTTCTTCAGTTAGGGTGTTCAATTTCCGAAAGGCCAGATTATTGATGAGGTTGGACACATTATCTTCATCACAGTACACTACATTCCTATGTTTTGCCTTATTAGTGACTGTCTTCCCATAGCCCGAATTACCTAATAGCTTCATCGTGTCAGCTACGATGGCTTTACTTGGGTCAGAGTCCCCTTCCCGTCGGGCCTGTGATACTTGATCACCAAATGTTTGGAAGCACGCCTTGGGCTGGTACTGGATGACTTGATACACCCGACTGACTACCAGTCCGTGCTCCAAATACCATTTCAATAATGGTGTAGCCAGCAAGATTTTTTCGCCAAAGTAGCTACCAATGAGACTACGGCGAGGTTGGCGCATAATGTTGTTGGCTTCAGAGTAAGCCTTCATGTGTGGCCCGATATCTTCCCGAGAAATATTTGTATTTTTGAAGATTGGTGTCATTTCTTCAAAATAGGGCTTCAGTTGGTCGGGTACAGAAATGTCGCACTCCACTAGGCCAAAGATATTGCCTGTGCGGATCTTCTCGAGAAGTTCGCTGGATGTCATTGAACCATCAACCGAACTCCCAAACTTTTCCCGGAGAAAGGTCTTTAAGTCTGCATCGGTCTTCTGCTGATGCCACTCACATTCCCAGATTTCTATAACATCATACCCAAGGCTCTGTAGGTACTGGGTGGTCCACTTGGTGTTTTCCCTAAGCTCAGACATGGACTTACCCCGAACTGCATTGTGAGTGGCCAATGTACCGTCCTTCATATTCAGATAACATTCATGACCGTGCCAGAAACATCCGTGAAACTGATAAACAGTTTTGGTGTCTTTACACCAACCATCTACGGGCACTTGACGTCTACCAATCTTTTTTTCAGTATCATTGTATTCGTGTCGGATGTGGACACCGTCCCTGGTAGACATATATTCCAACCACTGATGGGCCATCCTACCGTACTTATGGGAATATTCTGGTTTAAAGTCTGTCTCTTCCTTGCGTCTAATGTAGCAACCTGTTGGCATTTCCTGCATTAATGACCATAAGTACAAGGCATTGGCATCATAACCTGCAACACCCCCACATCCCTTTGCTTCTGCGCCATACTTAAATTCTCTTATGTTGGTAATATTCTTCTCGTGATAACGATTGAATATAATAGAAGGCCCCCCTACAATATTGTCCTTGATGAGATGATGTAGATCCTTGTTCTTCTCGTTGATGTTCTCGAAGGATATACCTTCGTCGACGGTACTGAATAAATATTTTAGCGTCAGGCCTGGAACGCTAATACCATCCTTAAACATATCGATACCCCTTTCCAAGTAAAATTGTGATTGTTTCTCAATAGCCTCTAGGAATGGCTGGACATCTCTATTATTATACCAAATCAGGAAGTCCCTAAATGTCCTCATCCCATTTTCCCCCCAAACTTGCTGGCAGTAAGCATATTCTTCTTCGGTAATGTTTTCCTTTTTTAAAGAGCTATAAAAGGAAACTTGGGGAGGTAATTCAGTAGTGTCCAATTTATCAATACAGTCAATCCATTCGTAGGGAAAAAATCCTTTAGTAATGGAACATCCAAAGGCCTTGAGAAATTTATCATAACTAAATCCAGGGGCTAAGTAATTGCAAATATCTAAAAATTTCAAATGATCTGTTTTCAAAACCATAAAGTTGTTACTTTTTTTCACAACAAAAGACAGTGGGTCATACTTTTTCAGATACTCCATCAGTTCTCGTTTAATCACGTTCACATCATATTTTCCAGAATTAAAACCTAAGACGGGCATTTCCTTCATGTAACGATCAAATTCGGCAGCTAATTTTTCAAATGGGTGGGGTTTAGAATCATCTGTACCTTCCTGTGTCAAAGCATCTTGAATCATTTGCCTGATGGATAATATGGTGGCCATGTGAATCTCTTGCATGAGAGAGTAACTTTTCTGAGAAATTTCCATTAAATAATTCATCATATTTTCAACCAATGTCTGTGTGTCACCATCAGTAATAAAACATTTGGGATTAACAAAACCCGGGACATTACTACATACACTAACACTGAGGGGTTTGTGTTGAGCTTCCCAAACAAGAGTATCAGTTGAAGTGGGGAGAGAAGTTTTATCAAAATAACATTCAAAATCAAATGTAGCCCTATAGGGATATGATCGTAAGTGTTCAGGAATAACAATACCTTCTTCAAGTAACTTTTCAAAAATGGTCTTTGGGGTGTGATACATACCACCAACATACTTATAAGACACATAATCAAAACAAGAGAGCTCATGGCGATGGAGTGCTTTCACCGATTTCCACAATTTACCACATTTACGACAAGCAAAGGATTTAGAATATTGATTAATGTCAGTGATATAACTAAAATGGTTCTCATACAAATTGACATACATGGTATTCTCAAAATTTCCATTAGACCTACGTACAATTTTAGCCAAAACTTCATCATCTTCCAATAAAAGTTCAAAAACTTCAATATTCACTTCAAATACTTTTTTCTATTTTGGGCAGTTCATCTAATTTCACACCAGGAAAGTTATCTTTTGGTTCATTTGTGTATTTACTATACAGGGTCTGAGTAGTAGTATTCAAAGAATGGTAAGTAGAACCGCTCCACAGGGCTAAACACCGGAATAAACAGAGATTGTCATTATAAACAAAATGGTGGTGCTCATCACTGACAAGGGCAACAATCGAATGATTTTCCATAATATACTTGGGAAGATTTTCAGGGACCCCACCAACTGGATGATTTTTAATTTTGTTTACATAAAAAGTTACATTGGTTAATTGATGGACGATCCATTTAGAGTTGGGTCTTTGCTGCCTAGCCCATTCCAAAATATCTTCCTGTTCAAGGTCTTCAAGAAAATTCCCAAAATCTACAGTATTTTCAATAAGAGGTGGCCTATCAAGAACCCGGGCATTATTTTGTGATGGGTGATAAAATTTTACTTCTTCTGTTTCATTATTTCGTAAAATGAAGCCGTAGCTTAAATTAATTTTGAATTTATTTTTTTGAGATTGAAAGATTGTTTTATTTAGTTCATAATTCATGGTGGATTATTAAAAATGTCCTGTATTTTCCTATTAGTTATGTGATGGGTCCGAATAGTATTCCAATTTCTACAATAAATTTCTGAAATTTCATCACTTGTTTCTGCCAAAAGTTCTTGATCAAATTCAATGGGGTCAATGTCCAAAACAGTACGGGTTTTTTTCAGGGTTGTTGCCGGTCGTTCAGAATTCCGTTTCTTGGGGAGAGTAACAGGGAGATGAGCAGTGTTTTTATGCCTATTAAAATGTAAAAGTTGTTTAAATTCCTGTCCACATTCCAAACATGTATATACATCTAAGCAGGTTTTTTATGGTTGTCTAAATATTCTTTCCTAGTAAATGTTTTATAGCAGTTGTTACAGTCAAATGTCTTACCTTGTCCGTGAGCTGTCCGTTGATGTCTATTCCTGTTCCGTCGATCCGTGAATATTTTCCCACAATTCTCACATGAAAATTCAGAAGTCTCCATAATCCTTAGAATAATGAATGCACAAAAATAGCACAAAACAATTGAATAATCTGAGTACACAGAGATGATCCTTTTCCGTCAAGAGATGAAAATGGAATGAAGCCGACTCCACAAAGTCGCTGAATTTATTTCGACGTGACGGACGTTTTTGAAAACGTCACGACGTCACAACGTTTTTTCATCGATATTTTCATTCTCGATGGGCGTTTGTGTTTGTTTCCTATAGGATTATAGGTTAAAGTTGGGAAATTTAGAAAATTAGTATAGAAAGTAATGGGAAAGAAACACACTGGGAATCCAGAAATCTGGTTGGTCGATAATTCTGTTATTTCATTGGTCAGTTTGGAGATCGAAAAAGGAATCTTGATCCTCACATTAAAAAAAAATAAAGTTATTAAAAACTTATTAAAATAGTGATGGAGGTCATTTAAGGATGTTACTAAAAATAGAAACTATATAAAAAAAAATAAAGGATTCTGGGTAAATTTGTCCTATAGCACTATTCTTATACAATTTATTGGGAGAAAAAAAACATTACTCTAGTCCAAAGGAACGTACCCACGGGGCCCTCTCGGTACTATAGCGCTACGTGCTATACAGATAAAATGGGGCAAATACAAAACCAGACAATTACTCTTCAGCAAAGGAACGCACCCCCCCCCCCTTGTATCCCCTTGGTACTATAGCACTACATGCTACTCTTAATAGGGAAATAACACGTTATGGGATCCAAAAAAAAGGGATTCTTAAAGAATTCGAAATAATACAACTTGACGGGTTTATTTGGGTAATTAAACGAGGATTCTGGGAGAAATTACTCCACTTCAGTCGAATGCACCCCATGTACCCCTTAGTACTATTGCACTACACCGATAAAAGGGGGAAATAAAGTCAATTTCGGTGATTTTGGGTAGATTTTGGTGATTTGGAGGGATTGTCGGGTTTATTTGGGTAATTCGTAATACTCCTATTCAATCGAACACACCCTCCGAACATACCCCTGTCTTGTTAGAAGGTTTTGGGTCACATAGCAACCACGTGCTACTATATAAACCAAGATGGCGGCCTCCAGTATACAAAATGGCCGACGGAAACACGTATCACCCTAACAACACGCGCTGCGCATGCGCACTCACACCACGTATCACTATGGAGATGACGTCACAAGATGGCCGCTCACGCGGGTTACCATGACAACACAACATGACGTCACCAGGTCACGTGACATGACGTCACTTCCGGGGTCCTGCCCGGGGTCCTGCCAATGGGGGACGTTCGGGTACATGCTATACTACTGCCAGTGCATATGAAATCAGCCTTTAGTTGGAACAATGCATTAACAAGTGGAAATATTTTGGGGCGTGCAAATAAGCTAGAGCCAGTAAACCCGCTGGTGATGGGGGAATCACTGAGGGAAAAAACATATAGATGTCTCAACCTGCCTACCCTCAAGCAGAATTCAGTGTATTAAACCATGGAGGAGTGAACAGTTGTAGCAAAATACGCACACCCCTGAATGCTGTAGCTGTCCCGCCCATAGACCAGGGTATGAGACCAATTACTGAATCTTCAACATCGAGTTCTGCAGAGAAAGGTCTGTTCTCCAAGACAGTCTTTCAGCGCCATTCAAATTTACGCAAAGAAAACATCAAACCACACTTCTTAACGACTAGTTTTTCAGTGGAAAATCATCCGGACTGGTTAGCCGTTATACCCGATTCCATGCATGAGAAGGCGCTTTTGTTACTCCAGATAATAAAGAATATACCCAATTTATCCTGGGATGAGAAAGATCGACTCGTGTACAACGGCATCACAATTTCGGGCTCCAACAGGTGTGATCTAATAAATGATCTGCTGCGAAAAAGAAAAGATTTTCAACCGACAGGGTGGAAAATTTTGGCAAACATCCTTAAAGATCAAAATATCCCAAGGGGTCTGACCAGAAAACAATATCTCTGCAAAGCTGCGATGGACCAGCCTCTGAAGAATGGCCCCTGAAAATATTCATTTGTAATACTAATCAATAACAATTAATACTAATCAATTTGACTAGTTTCGACCTCTGGTTAATATCGATATTTAAATAAATGCAATATATCTCAGATTTTTGATTTTGTTTTTATTTGTGGAGTCTCCTAAACTACAGAGTGCCTTTCTTGACATTCGCCAATTGACTGTTATTAAGCGGGTACATTAATAATATTCGGGAATGTGGTCATGACATATTTTATCAACAAAATGCAGGTACACAACGCATTCTCGCCTATTATCTTGTTTTATATAGGTATTTGTGAGGGAAAGGTCTTGAGTTTTGTACAAAAATAATCGTTTTAGTCCATACGCTGTAGTATGATTCAATGAATCAGATTTCATTTCGATTTGCGCTGTAAGGGGGGTGTTAAAACCTAGAAAAAAACAACAGCTTGAACGCAATTAGTTTCCACCCGTACTGTATCGGTGAGAGAGAGAGAAAGAGAGAGAATTGAAACGTTTGTTGTGATCATGGTGGGCAAAGGGTCGGTCGGGCTGGCGTAGTTAGATTCATTAAACATACTAATCGGCGTGTTACATCAGTAACTATCATATAGTTTTACTCAATTGAAAAGAAAAGAAGATATACAGGTCTGTAAACCAGCTGCGTTTATTTAGAATGTCTGCAAAAAATACGCTATTTCATTACACCTGGACATCAAGTTCAAGTTATAATTAAACGTGACAATTTTACGGGTAGACTCCGGAATATCCAAAGAGAACCACAGAGCAACGACGAGTAACTGTCATCTCACCAACGTCGGAAATCCACACAAGCAGGGTTAGATTGTTCTAAAATATGCGTATCACCGACGTGTAGTACACCTTAGTACACGCCGTCATCGTGCTCCCATGTGGATAATCGGGGTAAATTACCTTGCCCAAGGACACAATGCGGGAGTTCGAATAGTGTACGTAGCTTTCGTGCAGCTCTAGGTGGGTTATATTTTCCCAAGTCTCGCAAATTTGGGTGGCTAATACAGAGTCGCATGTCCTTTTACCATTTTTTTTGATCGAGTAACAGCGCTTTTCAACTATTAAAATGAGGGGGGGGGGGGGGGTGAAAGTACTGTTGATTTTCCCCCCTCACAAAACATGTAAAACGAAGGGAGGCTTGGCCTGTTATTATAGAATTGTAGTTTTTTTTCATTTATTTAATGACAGTTGGAGTAATCCGGAAAGAACCATCGTGCAGAGGCAAACAACTGTCAAAGTTCTACACAGGGTTATCATTGGCTGAAGGTAGTACGCCATAGTACACAACGTTACCGACCACCCCCACCCCACATAGGTAATTAGATAATGGTAGCTCTTTCATGCTTTTACTTAGATGGGTGGGTTATTCCTCAGTGAACGTTCAAAAATAAATCATACGGGTTAGTAATAGCGCGGGTGTGATTTTTCTATGATTAAACACAGTCCGTAGTGTTATCACCCAATATTTTTCATTTTTAAACTGCACTGGTCCACGATTAACTGTTAAACACTTAAGGGCTGTTTTGATAACCGACTATTTATTTATATTTATTTATTGGTGTTTAAGGTCTGCACGATGACTAATCAAGACCACGACAGTTTTGCGGGTGGAGGAAGCCGGAGAGAGCCACCGAGCAACGGCAAGCAACTGTCAAAATTCTACACAGGGTTAGCATTGGTTGAAGACAGGTGCTCCATCGACGTGCAGTACGCCTTAGTGCACAGCGTCACCATGCCCCCACATGGTCAATGGGGATGAAGTGTCTTGCCCAAGGACACAACTGACAGACACTCATGAATAAATCGATACGCGTATTTATGTCAAACTAATCCGCCATTTTGTTTTTTTTTCGAAAAGTGTCTTGTGGAATGAATTATGTAACGAAAATTATTAATATATTATATTAAATGAACATACGCTATTTATTAGGGGGAGAATCTTATAGTAAATACGGGTTAAGAGTGTGGTAAGTTATGAGAGGAGACTAATCGGGGTAATTTGATCGCTCAAAATTGTGGGGAAGGGGTATCCGGGGCCTGACATGTCCATTACATTTAGAGAACTGGACTGGGGTTCGAGATACTTTAGCTATTGTGAGGGGTGGGGGAGGGGGAGAGAGGTTTCCAAAAGTTTTTTAGTATTGGATGACCTGGAGGAGGGGAGTTCATGAAAGTCTTAGGTTCTGTGAGGGGATACAGGGGTGCGACGGTGAGGGTGTGGGATAATGGAGGTATCTGATTGGTTGAAAAAGTGTTTGTTTGTGACAAAGCAAATCTTTTTAAGATTATGGTGGGGGCGGGGGAGAGCGGTTTCCAAAAGTTTTTTAGTATTGGATGACCTGGAGGAGGGGAGTTCATGAAAGTTTTAGGTACTGTGAGGGGATACAGGGGTGTGGAATAAAAAATGAATTATTTAACGAAAATTATTAATATATTATATTAAATGAATATACGCTATTTATTAAGGGGATTACGTCATAGTAATTAAGGTTATTAAAATTTTAAACATATAACCGCACACTTGTCTCCTTCACCCCTCCTCATAACCTCATTTGACCCCCCCCCCCCCCTTATTTGATGAGGAGCGTCTCCACAGGTCAATCGAGTTGTGCATCTCTGCTACTTGTGGCGCGATGACGGTCAAGTTGAATCAGCTGAAACCCGGAAGTCGCGCAGTTAAATGTCAAGTTTTAACATTTCTCCATGTTTTTTCTAATGTATCTTTCCTATTATAGGATTTCAGACAAAACGTCCACTGGAACATCTCTTTTTAGGCTTTTCCCTCTGGAAAAGACTATTGTTTTTCTACGGGTTATTATTTTTTTTTGGGGGGGGGGGGGGGGGATTTCCACACATTTTGTCCGCACGATTCCGAAGCCATTTTCAGACCGATTTTCACAAAATTTTGCACACGCATAGAGGGGTACAAAATCTAAACATGTACCGAAGCAGAATTTTCGATTTAACCCTTATTTCGTCAGAATTCGCAAAAAACTGTCAAAATTGGGGTTTATCGGCACTTTCTCGAAACACGTCTTGTAGATTTTTTTTAAACCTTCATCATTGATAGACCTGTCTGTGACACGACCTTTGATACACATGACATATCAGGCGATGCATATGGTAACCCTCCACAGACTGCCAAACATCGAAATTTGGATGAAATGGGCCTGTTTTAGGCTCCCAGAGCACCCAAACGATACATGAGAGATAAACATAACTTCCTTTATTGGAAGTAGAATTCACCGGAGATCATTTTTGTAAGTAATAAGGGTGTTTATAAAACCAAGCGTTAACCCATTTTGGGCTGGTTAAACAGCAATACCCCCATAAAGCTCAAAAATTCAGGTTTTCCGTGGATTTCTCTAAACGAGTCTTGTAGATTTTCAAGAAAAAATTGTCACTCCCAGGCCTTGATGTGACAATAGAAGCTGCATGGACAAAATACTGCGGTGAGCATTTGTTAACCCTCCACGGGCTGCTAAAAGTCAAAATTGTGATAAAATGGGCTGTTTTTGGACGCCAACAGCACCCAACCGGTACGCCACAAAGAAAAGTGTTTTCTTTTATCGAGCGCACAATTTATACGGAAACATTTTTGTAAGTAGTAAGGGTATTCAAAAAACGAAGTCTTAACCCATTTTGGGCAGGCTAAAGAGAGAGACCCCTTAAAATCTAAAAATTCCCATTTTCTGTGGATTTCTCTAAATACATTCCATAGGTTTTCAAGAAAATATGACCACTTGCAGGTCTTTGTGTTACGGAAGCGTATTAAGGACATGATAAAAAATAATTCTCAGACCCAGAAAGTCGAAATTTCGACTTTTTATCTCGAAATTTCGACTTAAAATCTCGAAATTTCGACTTTTTATCTCGAAATTTCGACATAAAATCTCGAAATTTCGACTTTTATCTCGAAATTTCGACTTTTTTATCTCGAAATTTCGACATAAAATCTCGAAATTTCTACTTTTTATCTCGAAATTTCGACTTAAATTCTCGAAATTTCGACTTTTTATCTCGAAATTTCGACTTTTTATCTCGAAATTTCGACTTTTTTATCTCGAAATTTCGACATAAAATCTCGAAATTTCGACTTTTTATCTCGAAATTTCGACATAAAATCTCGAAATTTCGACTTTTTATCTCGAAATTTCGACTTAAAATCTCTAAATTTCGACTTTTTATCTCGAAATTTCGACTTAAAATCTCGAAATTTCGACTTTTTATCTCGAAATTTCGACTTTTTATCTCGAAATTTCGACTTTTTATTGTACACTTGGTAGCCTTATCAGCTGCAACGGTGTTGCGTATTTACTGTTTATGCACACAAAGACGCTTCACTTTACTTTTGTGGAATGTGTTCCATTTTGATCTTCATCTGTTATGGGTGTCGGTGTGTCGGGATTCGAAATGGGAAAATGCTAGGTGGGGTGGAAGTTGAATTAGATGTGGAAGGCCATTATTTCCACGATCTTCTATTTTGTGCTGTAATTTTGGGGCACTGCACTGGGTGAAAGTCGCATATCTTCGTAAGGGTGAACCACTCCAGTGGTGACATTTACCGGCTGCACTTTTCGAGTAGTGTGTGTGGGGAGAGGGAGGAGGCAACTTTCGCAGCATTGCTCATTGGCGGATGAAAGATACGCGCGTGCATGTGGTTTATTATGGTGGGATGGGGAAGGCATCCGAAGTTGTGGGACATCTTCACGGAGCCTCATGTATATTATAGATTCACTCTTTGGACTTTTATTGCAACGTGATTTAACGGTACTTGTCAATAACGTGTGTTGTTTGGTATTTTATTAGAATGTTTATTAGACGGACATAGCTGTGTGTGCGTGGGGGGGGGGGGGGGGGGGGGTTGGTTGGTAAATTTCACGTGGAACAGCATTTGTCAAGCTGCATCCTTTGTAAATGTGGTTTGAAATAGAGCGTCACTTTATTTTATCATCAGCTTTAGGATGCTGGCAGAGGTTGCACTAAATTCTTATATACCGTTAGGTAACGGATAGCAAAGTCGATGGACAAAATTGGGCATTTGTATGGGTGAGGCCTGTTGTACTCGTTCGGAAAACAATATTCCACTTGGAGTGGTCGTTAATGAATGAAAAGGAGGCCTATCTGGCAGAAATGGCAAGGTTCGGGTGTTAGGAGGGGTATTATTCGTGCCCGGTCGGTAGGGCAAGAGTTTGTTAGAGGTCAGAAGCCAGTGTATTGTCGTGCAATCTAATGCATTGGAAAATTATTTTATTCGTCTTGGGGATAACATTGTGGTGGTGGCGATAGGGGGGAGGGGGGGGGGGGGGTCACCTGTATTCAAAACTGGATATGACAGGTATAGGGTAGGTATAGCCAGACAACTGAGATAACTGTTGTTATTTCAGCAGAGTTTCGGACACTATGACTGGCAGAGCTGCGTACTGACCATCACTTGATTGTGTTGGTGGCACTAATACTCTTCCATAGTTTATTTACACTGGTGCCCAACGTTTTAATGAAACAAACGCTAGAACGGTATGCCCCAGGCCTCAAGCTAAAAGGGTGGATAGAGGGGGTGCGTCCCATGACCCTGTCCGTGCCGAAAGTTGTCTGCCGGAAAAAATTATTGGCCGCTCGCACGACAACGATGCCACAATTTCCATTGTGCAAAACTATCTGTAGGTTTCATATATCCTTTATGTGTAAACGCTTGTTCGTTTATTACTATTATTTTAAAGAATTACTTTTGTGAAACGAAAGTGTTTCTTGAAAATATTAATAATAATAAACGAATGTTTGGGGTTTGGGGCCCGTTTCGTTAATTATTGGTTTACAAAAAAAGTAGTATAGCAGGAGGTTTTCGACCCTCATTACCCGGAATTTGCCGGTGCAGCTAGTGTTAAATTCCCATAGGAACCGGAGCCATTGCCGGTGTAACTTTTGTCGGTGTAAAACTTCGGCCCTATCCAGCTAGATCCTGCAAGCAGTGTACGTACAGCAGAAATAGTATACTATGGTATGTATAGTGATATATGTACACCCAGGGCTATGGGTATATATTATGGGTATGTGATGAAAAATGGAAGGGGAAGGGGAGTTTTCTTGAAAGTTTTTCGCCGCGAAACAGTTGACGTTGCTATTGACGTCGTGACGTCATGATGCGCACGCGACGTCATAGAGATGTTGACCACTGTTGTTGTCCATTATACAATCTGACATAACGTTATCCGGATCAGGGTATGGCGGACTTCTCGTATAGGGTGGCGGTGATATGGTAGTAGCGTTATATATCCATGTAGGTCCCCTATTAGCCCTTGAGCCTTCATATTATCCTATGTCAGCTATAGCTAGGTCAAGCAGTATTGTGTTGGTGGCTCCGCGCGCGCGTGTGTGTGTGTGGGGGGGGGGGGGGGGGTTACACATTTATTCATTTCTGGACAAGATGAGTAGAAAATAATTCCCTATATATGCATTAGAGTGAATATAATGATACACCGACTTTCTGATTTTTAACAATTTCTCACCCTATCGAACGGACATGAATGCCCTTCTTGATATTTCTAACTGGGTTTGGGCGGTCACTGCCTCCTTTTTCAACCATTCATGACGCTCCCCTGTCTGTTAGAAGTCTCGTTAAATCCCAGTAAAAAAATAAAGCAATCATGGCCCTCCAATCGGTATATTGTTTTTTCCGGAAGAGTACAACAGTCCACGACCATAAAATGTCCAGTTTTATACATCGAATTTGCCAAGCCGTTCGCTAACGGTAATTAAGAATGCATTTGCACCCGATACACAGCTTCCTAAAGTTTACTGCAAAATACATCGAAATGATCTTAGTGCGTGCATGCTTCTCCCACCCTCGGAGAGTACTGCCCAATAAATATCAGTTATACCCAGTGCGCTGCTCAAACACTTACAGAATACAGAATACACTTCTGGCAGTGCATCCCCCATAATTTAACTTGGTGGTGGTCGGGTGTGGGGTCGGAGGGGGGTGTGGGGGGGGGGGGAGGTCGTATTTGTTGTTTATCCACACAATGACGCTTCACTTGGGTGGCATGTGTCTCGTTTTGATTCCCTTTTTCATTTTTTCTTCTGTAATATTTCGGTAGTGTACTGAGTAAAAAGTAGCACCTCTTCGTAAAGAGAAAATACCCCACTGATATTTACTGGGCAGCATATCTTCGTAAGGGTAGACTACTCCTGTGATTCACCGTAGGTAACCCGGGACGTGAAGTAGTGCTTAGTGCACGATTTTCTAACCAATGAGCCAAAGTGGATGCCTAGTGCTGGGAGGTGATACTGTTAGATACTGTGGTAAACAATTTCCTGCTTTACTAGTAAAATATTACACAATTGCCAATTCTTGGGGTGAATATCATATAAAATGAGCAACAGGAGTAGAAACGGTAGAATTTACTTGATTTTATCTCCATGTTGCGGTCACGATTACCCATTGTGCAGAAATATGTGACCTTAAACACCAATAAATAAATACTCCAGTGATATTTACTGGGCAGCACTTTCTGGGATTGGGGTGGGTGGGGGGGGGGGGGGGGGGTAGGGCTGATACAGCATTACTTATCAGAGGGTGGGAGACGCATGTGTGCATTAATATTATTTGAATGTATCGCCCTTTTGTGATGTATAATGCCGGGATGGGGAAGATATCCAGGGGCATGTCATGTGGTAGTTTTCAGTGAACCTCTGTGGTCTATAATGGCGCGATAGGGAAGATTTCCAAGGGCATGTGGGAAGTCTTCAATGAACCTCAAGTATTGGATTTTATTGAAAAGTGAGATAACGGAACTCTGAAGGGCCGGAGGTAGGGTGGGCAGCATTCCTGTCTTGTCGGTTAGGTGACAATTTGTTAGAACTCAGAACCTGGTGTATCAGAATCTATCGCACACTGCTACTGAACAAAAGACCACGTGCATACCTAGCGAGATGAAATCTCGAAATTTTGAGATAAAAAGTCGAAATTTCGAGAGTTTAAGTCGAAATTTCGAGATAAAAAGTCGAAATTTCGAGAAAAAAAGTCGAAATTTCGAGATTTTAAGTCGAAATTTCGAGATAAAAAGTCGAAATTTCGAGATAAAAAGTCGAAATTTCGAGATTTTAAGTCGAAATTTCGAGATAAAAAGTCGAGATTTTAAGTCGAAATTTCGAGATAAAAAGTCGAAATTTCGAGATAAAAAGTCGAAATTTCGAGATAAAAAGTCGAAATTTCGACTTTCTGGGTGTGAATTTTTTTTTCCATGTCCCTAATACGCTTCCGTATTTGTGTGACATTACAAGCTGCATGGACAAAATATTCCGCTGAGCGTTTATTAACCCTCTACAGAATGCCAAGCATCATAATTTTGTTGAAATGGGCTGTTTTCGGACACACACAGCACGCAATGTATGCCCGAGAGTTACACATAACTTCCTTTGTTGGAAGTGGAATTCACTGAGGACCATTTTTGTAAGTAATAAGGGTATTCAAAAACCCAAACGTTAACCCCTTTTGGGGTGGTTAATTGCGATACCCATCAAAAGCTAAAAAAAATCATGTTTTCCGTGGATTTCGTTACAAACATCTTGTAAGTTTTCAACAGAAAATGGCCATTGATAGGTCTTGGAGTCACATTACCGGCTGCATGGATAAAATATTCCAGTAAGCATTTGTTAACCCTCCATGGGCTGCTAAACGTAAAAATTGTGATAAAATGGGTTGTCTTTAGACACCTACAGCCCCAAAGGGTATACCACAGAGAAAGGGGCCTTCATTTATCGGACGCAAAATAGATCGGAAAATATTTTTGAAAGTGGTAAGGGTATTCAAAATTTGACGTCTTAACCCATTTTGGGCTGGTTAAAGAGAGATACCCATTAAAATCTTAAAATACCTGTTTTCTGTGGATTTCTCTACAAACATCTTGTAGATTTTCAAGAAAAAATCGGCTATTCGCAGGTCTTGATGTGACATTACAAGTTGCATGAACAAAATATCCGGTCAGCATTAGTTAACCCTCACCGGGCTGCTGAAGGTCAATATTGTGATAAAATGGACTGTTTTTGGACACCAACAACACCCAAAGGGTACACCACAAAGAAAAGTGCCTCCTTTTATCGAGCGCACAGTTTATACGGAAACATTTTTGTAAGTAGTAAGGGTATTCAAAAGGCGAAGTCTTAACCCATTTTGGGCAGGCTAAAGAGAGATATCCCTTAAAAGCTTTAAATTCCCATTTTCTGTGAATTTCCCTAATGGTAACTTGTAGGGTTTCAAGACCAATTGACTATTCGTAGGTCTTTATGTGACATTACAAGTTACATGGACAAAATACTCCGGTGAGCGTTTATTAACCATCTACAAGCTGTCAAGCATCGTCATTTTGCTGACATGGGCTGTTTTCGGACACGCACAGCACCCAATGTATACGTGAGAGATAAACATAATCTCATTTGTTGGAAGTGGAATTCGCAAAGGACCATTTTTGTAAGTAATAAGGGTATTCAAAAAACCAAGCGTTAACCCCTGCTGGGGAGGTTAACAGGGATACCCATCGAAAGCTTAAAAAATCGTTTTCCCTGGATTTCTTTACAAACATCTTGTGGGATTTTTAAGAGAAAATGGCCGTTGATAGGTCTTGGTGTCACATGACCAGTTGCATGGATAAATTATTCGGGTAGGCATTTGTTAACCCTCCATGGACTGCTAAATGTAAAAAAATGAAGAAATAGTCTGTTTTTGGACACCAACAACATCAAATGGAAATGCCACAGAGAAATGTAACTTCTTTTACCGGACGCAAAACTGATAGGGAAACATTGATATTGATATTAACCCATTCTACCGTTAATAATGGATTTTACCAAAACATTTTTTTTATCAAACCTAGTCATTTGAGAGTACTATACTCACCTTTCTCATAACATCAATGAAGTATCTTATGTGAGACAGTTAAAAACAATTCATCAGACACTGTGGGGTCATGAAAAATCATGGAATCTAATCGGGAAAAGCCATGATTCTCCAGAATCATAAAGTCTAGTGTTGAATTTGCTATCGAAACACAAAATTGACAGTTCAAAGCACCTTCTTGGTGGGTTTTCAGATGATCCGTTAATTCATCTCTTGAAAGTATTGGGGCATAAAGTACAGCCATGTATAGCCTCTCCCCCGTGTACAGTAGTCTCATGGCGATTTCTCTTGTGATTTTTTTTTTGAGAACCCGTCAAAACGTAGAAATCGGACCGTTAAAAAAATCGATGAAATTTGAAAATTTGAAGCTCAGAGTCTGGAAGAAGTCCCGTGTTGACCGCTAATTTAATGAGGTTTTTTATACACCCATAACTTTTGAACAATAGTTTTAATTGCTTCAACATCTGTCACTCTCGTATAGTAGTTCGCGTTTGAAAAAAAAATCGATTTAATTACACCCAGACACAATGCAGTGTTTACCTTAGCACGTGTCGAGGTCAAAGTCAGTCGATAGCATTCATATATATGTTCAGTACGTCAATATTGTTTTTAAATAAATTATTTATTTTTTATCTAATAATATCTATCCCAAATTATGACTTTAAAAAAAAAAATATGTACTAATCGACATTATTAATTCATTTATTAATATACTAATTATTATAATCAACTCTAATTACACTCATTAAATACATTAATTACATTAATTATGCAACAGTCATTAATTAAAATTAATTAAGCAAGAATTATTTAAAGTGATTAAAAAAAAATATTCATTAAGTGACGTTAATTACCTTACGTAACTTTTTAATTAAGATGACGTCATCGACCCAGGCATCACCCAGGAATCACCCAGGGATCCATCAGAACTGGTCTATTCTCCATTTTCGCTACTACTTGCGTTGTTAGTAGGCTGCGTTGGGGAGTCTGACAGTTGCTCGACGTTGCCCGTTGATCCTATCAAGGTACTCCGGCTTCCCCACCCGTAATTTAACTGTCCGACACGGGGTGCCCCTGGGTGTCGAAAGTGTCGTTAAACCGCAATAAATTAACAAATAAATAAATAATCATGATTACAACATAATGCCCCTTACTGACTTCTAGTTTTGGACTGCCTCCCGTTTGGGGTTATTTTTTATTTCATTCATTGGACTATATTATGGTTGCAACATGAATAATGCTTCTCACTAACATTGAAGCTGTCAGACAAAGTAGGTGACACCTTTCTAGTTGTTGATATTCTAAATTTACCCCTCCTTATTAGTTTGCATTTTATTGGATGACATATTTCTTCATGCAAAAAAATATCCCCTGCATCCGTGCGAGAACCACAGGGCTGAAAATAGAACAAATTTCACACACCCATAATTCCTGAATTATATGAAGCAGACACATGGTTTGAAGCTTTCTCGTGACATTTGCATTTGGTTGCCTACCCCGCCCTTTGTGAGAACCACAGGAAGTGCAGCAATGCCTGTTTATTGTGGTAAACATGTTCTGCTTCACTGGTAAAATAGGACCAGATAACCAATGTTTGTGGTGGAATTCCTTCAAAGAGACCAACATAGGTATAAACAATTTGTTAGTCTTTATACTTGTTTTGTCGTGATATGGATAAAGATGCTGAAACTGGACTTAAACACCAAAACTAAATACATTATTTTCCTACCACATGGGAACACCTATTTTAACAAGGTTAGTAATATGGGAAAACGTGAAACAATCATTTCCATTATCTTCTGGGTGCATTAACCCCTACCTAATGAATCAAGTAGGTGAAAAAAATATTCTAAAACAAAATTCAACAAAACCGTTTCTTGTGAGCCCGCATTGGAATGAGCTCGTTGAGCACGTTCCAGTGAGGTGTCACATGATATAGTTTTGTTGAAATTTGTTGAAAACAAACTGAAAAAAATATATTTAAAATAATAAATTTTGATATCGTGCGCGTTGAGTAAACGGGTGAATTTAATATTCGGCATACATTATTCGATCATGGTGCAGATTCAAATCAATGTTTGATTAATTCCAGGGGAGGTAACACGCGCAACTCTTTCTCCATTATTTGTGGAACCGATTGGTTGATTTGATTTGATCCAGTATTGTTGGATGATTCTTACTTGATTCAAGCATAAAAAATTTCACATATCCCCTTTTGGAACCCTGTGGCCAAAAATATAAAAGGATTTCAAATGTCCATTTTTTCAAAGTTGCAAAAGACATATCTTTGTTTCTTTCGAGTGTTCTTATGAATAGTGGGGTCAAACTAGGTGTAAAAAAATTCTTTTTTCTGAAGAAGATTCACAGCCCATATATAAATCAACAAAATGGTTTTACTTCTCCCATTTACACTTTCTGTGTCTCCGTGGACAACTTTAACCAGGTGAGTGTTTTAGGCTCACTTGAGTCTCTGGAACTTCTTGCCCTAGTTCCCACCATTTCCTTTTGGTGCCCCTGAACACAGTGGTGGCAGAACCGGCGGCACAGGGGGCACGCGCCCTCCCCCCCCCCCCCCACACACTTTTTTCACCAATTATAGGTACCCGAGTGACATTTTCCGACATAACGTACACAACCCCTATGGCCACTACACATTTCTTTCTCATCAATTCTCATTCGATTCATATGTACTGTATTTCTTTTCTCGTTCACTTTTAACCTGTGATTTTGCAAAATATAAATTTGTGTTCAAAGGCAAAGAACTAGCTCAATTCAATTCAATCCAAAATGTGTGAATTGGGTGGACGCCAGATAGGTTATAGTTGTACCAAAAGGTGAGATATATAAAGACAAATGCTGCTCTTTATCAAAGAAAAAAAAAATTTAAATCGACTGCCATTCCCCCAATCCACACGATTCAATATTGACCGGTCAATGTCCAATATCGCAAAATAATGACAATAAAGTTGAGGTCGCTGAGGTTAGTGTCTTAATCCTTTACCTAACTTGAAAAGCAGACGACACTTGCCAACAAAATTCTTGAATAATTCTCAAAACATAGGTTATGACCACCTCATTGGAACGAGCTCGACGAGCTCGTTCCAACGAGGGGTCATAACCTATGATTTTGAGACAAAAAATGAAAAAAATAATGAAAATTAATTGGAGATTTTTGAAAAAAAGCACTGGCCGGTTTTGGCCGTTATGTTGGGTAAAGGGTTAAATAGAGTAGGAACAAGGGTTAGGGATAGCGTATATAAATTTATATATTCTGAATGAATAAACCGTCCACCACCATTGCCCGTTGCCTCCCACCACCCCCCCCCCCCCCCCCGCACCCGCCACCCCCGAAGAAAAATTATTTTCCATCCTACACCCTAGTGGTACCCAGAAAGGTGACACCCCACTTTTTGGTGCCCCCCAACACATTATACGATTAAAGGAATACAATTATTATCATTCACAGTACCCTTGTTCTTCAAACCTCATATCGCAAGGCAACCACTTCGCAGAATGTAACGTTTTGACTACAATATTTAGTTTCTTAAAATTGGCCTTTTATTTTCTGGAAGACCACCATACCTGTTAATTTGCATCATCATTCTTGAAACAGCAAAATAAGTTTGCTAAGGCCAAACAAAATTAAATAATTGATTCTCATGTATTTGTTTAATGGAATGATCGCCGACGTCTAAAATCCCGTTGTGAGAGCCTAAAATTAAATACTAGGTTTTCCATGTTGATTTCCCTTTCCCTAATAGTTTTTTGTAACAGTGATCATGCAACACAAAATCAATATATACTGAATTGGGCTGAACATTGTGCAATAAAATGTCACGTAGCAAATAATAAAAATAAAATCTACTCTGGTTTCGTCAGTATCGGGAATTATCTCATGAGTGTGGACTTGAAAGTTTTAAAGAAAAATATTTTCAGGTTCACACGATGAATGTTTTCAAAAGCTTTCTAAATGACGTTACGCTTCGGCGCATAGCGTCGCCTTAAATGAATCTACTCTGAATCAAGTCTGATCTTTGTTATTGTTTTGAAACGTACGTGTTTGCAGTGAAATTGGGCTGAATATTGCGCAGTAGAATGGCACATAGCATATAGTAAAGGAAACTCTTTTCTATTTTAGTGAATATCAGGAATTATCTCATTCGTGCGGCCCTGAAAGATTATTTTTCAGGTCCACACGAATGAGATAATTCCCGATATTCACTAAAACAGCGTAGATATCCTTTATAAATGAATTTCCACTCGTTTTTTTTTTGTCAATATTAACTAAAATATATTGCAAATATTCAATTTGTATTGCCGCTAAACAATGTGCACATATTCATTGTTTTGCATACATCAAAGTGTTTTCTTATAAAAGTGACCGGCGACCGCGAGGCGTCAGGAAATAGAAAATCCTCGAGAAAATGTTTGTTGTTGATCACTGTTTATTTATAGCAATTTCGACCCCCTCCCCTCCCTCCACCCCCACTCCTACCCAACTTCTAAGATGGCACTGGAGACACTTTTCTATATGTGACCAATGAGCGTTCCAGACATCCAGTAAAATAGAGATCCGTGGTGCACACAAACACACACACAATGGGTAATGTGTGTAACTGTGAGTTGGTGAATGAAGATGAAGAAAATAGTACAGAGAGGAAAAATTATTTGCTGCTGCCTGTACAACCACATACGCCTACGCGAGTCCATGAAGAAATGAAACGACATGAGCCGAAATTAAATTCTTGATAATGAATGTTGCGTGTTTTGCGCAAAGCGGTACATATAAGTACCACGTTACCTGTGTTGATCGATAGAGCTTTGATTATTGGAGCGGTTAGAGTTACATTCAGCCTGCTCACGGAAGTGAGGGTTGGCGTGTGGTATAAAAGAGGTAAAAATGTGCAGCCGCTTGACAGTTCGTGATCTTCGAAAATCTGACGACTATCTATTGTAAACATAATTTTCTGCTGTGGACCAGTCTTTGAATGCAAGGAAGCAAGATGTTCAAAAATAGCATTGACAAGTTTGTCTTCCTTTTTTGTCTGGTGATCGTATTGGAGAGAAAATTATCAGGTAATATACCGAAAGCAGTGGGACACTGAGTTCCAAATCATTCTATAATAATAATATAATACATAGGCAATCCACAAATTCGAGTATATTTTTACCCTCGAGCCGGGCGCGTGCAGGATTATTTCACGAGGCGTTAGCCGAGTGAAATAATCCGCGCGGCCCACGAGAGGATACAATCGTACTCGAATCCGAGAAGTGAAATTTTGTATTTATTTTATCTTCTCCCCATTGGTTTTCCCAAAACAACTCTTTATAACTGATTCAACCCAACCGATTTGTAAATAATAATAAAAAAAATACCCTGTCATCGCTGAGAGTGGAATACGATGCTGGGTGGAATGCCATTTTCGTCGAGTGGGAGTGGAAATACGATTTGTTTTGGGGTAAGAAAAACGAATGAAAATAAAATATAATATTCTTTATAAATGTAAAAATATGAGATAATAATAATTTATTTTGTTTTTACTACCACAAAGAATATCACCTCATCAGTAGTTTCCCCATCACTTCTGGCTCTCCAGAAAACGAGAGACTCCTCTTTTTTAAAAACGTATCATGCCTCTCGTGACGTTCGTAGATTTACGAAGCGACAATTTTACAAACACGAAATGAAAACTCCAGCACCTCTGCGCTCAACGCACCGAACGAACATGTATATTTTATTTTTTGTTTCCGTTTGAGGTGTCATAAGCAATTTTCAAAGATCCACTGTCGTATAATAAACACATTATTACAACAGTAAATTAAACTAGGTTGTCATATTCCGTCCAGGGACGTGGCGAGAGGAGGGGGGGGGGTCACTCCCCCCCCCCCCCCACAATCCTGACCAAAATTTCCTATAGTTGGAGGGTAAGTCATGAGTAGTTGGAAATTCCATCTATCTGGATTTTAGCGCTTCTTTGGTAATGCTGATATCTCCTTTACTTCCCAAAATTCCAACTCGGTTTCAAATCGGCAAAAATTCCAACTCGGTTTCAAATCGGCAAAAATTCCAACTGTTACTATTTACAACTACATTGTACGCAATATCGAGCTTCATAAGTATGCATGATGTCAATCGGTACGAGATTTCTATAGTACGTTTACTTACAGTAATGAAAAAAACCTCTAAAGCACTTCAAGAAAATCACATCATGTAAAATCGTTATCCTGAGTTAATTCCATCATTCACAGTTACAAAATGATGAAACATCGAAAATTGATCATTCCTGCATAAGATCTGATTTAATGTTAGGCGAATGTAAATTGCTCAAAGCTTGATCTGAGCTTAAGCATTTGTTTTCCACATATTCAATTCTCAGAATAATAACAAACAATAAAAAGCTGATAATTCTATCATAAATGTATTGGCATTTCAGTTGCTAGAATCAATTTTATGCCCCCTTTCATGGCTTCAAAATTTTTCTCGGTGGTGAATTTGCAACTAGGGAAGGAACCGGGGGGGTTCCCCTCCCGGTCCCTCCCCTACTTGGAAATTCATTACCCTACAACCCCCCCCCCCCCCCAATCGGAAACCTCTAGCCACGTACTTGATTCCGTTCATGACGAGTGCACATCAGCCAGATCAAACACGACGCCTTCGGCGTTGTGTTTCTTCTGACTGATCTGGTCTCGTCAACTCGACAGAATCCGGCAACCCAAATCAACAAACTGCTGTTATAATCCGCAGTTCACTGCCAGTTCTGTACGAACGCTGATTTGATATGTAACAATTTGAGTACTGAAAATCCATATCTAGCTTCATTTTGAAGTGCAGGTACAACAATTTAAAGACTTCATATTCTGTGGATGTGCCACATATTATTTTTGAGGAGAAATAATTCAGTATTTAGGGATTTGCCTTGTTATAATTCATGGGACTATGCTAGCACGCTTTCTTCCATAAATATTAAGAGCAAGGGCGTCTGAACGAATTTTATCAACCAGAAATCATGTAGGCCTAGCACTCTGCAAGTTACACCTGTCCGCACAGGAAGTCAAACGGCGTATGCTGAAAGTATGCAATTTCCCCATGGTTGAATATCCGCCAAGAAAGGTTTGTTATATGCATCACAGCTGATTCACGGGGTGTGAATGAACAACATTAAAACAAGTTATTGTTTCCACTTTAATTGCCAGCAGTCAATTGATGATTTTGTTTTACTGCAATTAAAAAAAAAAGAAAAAAAAATCAGTTCGTCATCTACGGCGTTCATCACTGCTACTATTTCGTTCAACAAGTCCCAGCCATTTTTGGTGCCAACATTTTAGCCAGTCGACGACTTTTAGTGCTAAATCAAAATCGTAGTGCAATTGGCGAAATTGGCACCCGAGAACGTGAAAACATGTTTTTCTTGTGGCGTCAGGTCAGCATTGTTTATTTTTGTGGACTTTTGTTTGAAAATGGGTCATCTTCGATGATGAGAATCAGCGATGTGTTTTAACCCTTTCCCTAACTGAAAAGCAGACGACACTTGCAAACAAAATTCTTGAATAACTAATTTTTTTCATTTTGTGTCTTAAAAACATAGGTTATGACTCCTCTTTTGGAACGAGCTCGACGAGCTCGTTGCAAAGAGGGGTCATAACCTATGTTTTTGAGACACAAAATGAAAAAATAATGAAAATTAATTGGCGATTTTTGTGAATAGCGCTGGCCGGTTTTGGTCGTTTCGTTGGGTAAAGGGTTAAATTATTACTAGGGCCGTGCGAAGCTTCGAAATTCGATTCTGTTCGAAGGCGTCCGATGATTCGATTCGAGTCCTACCAAGGGTCTCCTCTTAAACTTTGCTTCTATCTTCAGGCTTATATGTCTTATACCGGCCTGGCATTCTTAAAAATGCAGGAGGGCGACTCCCCCCCCCCCCCCCTCGCATGGCCTAGGGGAGCGATTAACTCTCCTCAAGCTTACAAAAGCTAAAAGTGACAAAATGAAGTTTTTCTATTAATGACAGGTGTCTAGTGGGCTTTGGCATTTTATTTGGTGTTGCTAACAGGGTAGTCTCTGTGAGACGGCTACACTGCCCCTCCCACACCTCTGGGCCTCGGCATGGCCCGGAGGTGTGGGTGGGTCAGTGTGTTCGTCTTACAGAGGCCGTTAACATAGCAGAGATCTGAACAGAGATCGGTTTTAGGAATAGGCTATTATGGTAATCATTATTATTTTCTAAGGCCAGGAGGGCTAGTTTTCACCCGCCTTAATTTTTTGAGGCGAGCGAATAAATCGTTCTCCTGAAAATGCCAGGCCTGCTTATATCATCAGGCTGTTGACAGAAGAGTTCAAGAGGAGACACTCTGAAACCAGTTGCGTTAAAAATCAACCCAAATCAAAATTCCAGAACTGAATCTATGGAGTTTCGGCGGAAGGGTGCCTCTAAAATCAGTTGGGTTAGCCCAAATCAACTGGGTTGAGTGAATATGACCCAGTTGATTTGGGCTAACCCAACTGATTTTAGAGGCACCCTTCCGCCGAAACTCCATAGATTCAGTTCTGGAATTTTTCGCTCTGTTGGCCGATTTTCAGATGAATCGCCATTGCCTAGGTATTACTGTTCTCGAAGAAGAACCTGGAGTTTACTTTCAACACTTTCAATTTCAATCGAGAGAGAGGTTAAGGTGAGCAACTGCCTCGGGATTTTTGGTGTTTTAAAAAAGTGTAGGTTAATCTATCGATGCGTCCGAGCTGAAAGTCGCGGGAAGGCTTTTGGTACGGACCTCCGACGCTGTGGTGGCAAGAGTACGTAGTTGCATGTAGGTTCCATCCATATAAATAAAACCCACTTGTTCCAGTTTGTTGGATTTCCACCGGTTTTTCCTGCATCGTGGTGGTCACGATTATCTTTGGGGGAAAATGCACTATACACACAGAAATACAGGTAATAAATTCCCCAAATTGTAAGAAAATAATTGAGTAGATATTGTCAAGAAAGTGTAGGAGAATGGTTCTCCAAGCACTAATTCAAAAACAAATTATAGGGGAGACCCCCGCCCCACACACACAAACACACACACACACACACTTATCGCTTCGCGCCTTCGGCACTCGCGTGTAACGCCCGTTCTCCACATTGCCCCGGGGCCTGCCCTCGCTCTGGTCAGCCCTTGGGAAACCATATCCCCACCAACCACTTACAGTTCATAAATTAAGAGAGTACCCGACAGAAATGATTTGCTAACCGTCGAAGTGGAGAAACTCAGTTCTTTTGGACATTTGTTTAAATGAGAAAATTTAGCCAAAACGTTTTGTGCACTGATGTCAAAATTGGAGAATTTCAAGCAGCAAGTTTCTTCATAATGCAATTAGGAATTTAAGCTATTCATTTTTATTTGACAGAGCTCAACGTGCTCTGTTAAACAAGACTAAACTGCTTAAATTTCAAGTTGCTTTGTGTAAAAGTTTGGAAAATTTGAAATCATTGTGTGGAGGGTTATTTATTTATTTATTTATTTATTTATTTATTTATTTATTTATTTATTTATTTATTTATGTTCAAAGTCACATATATCTGCACAATGGCTAATCGCGAGCACACAATGGCTAATCGCGAGCACACCATCATTTATGCTCATGTCCTTTGTAGAGGACTTCCACGCAGGCATTAGTTACCTGGTCCTAATTTACAGGTAAAACAGCGTTTGTTTATTGTTTACCACAGTAAACAAGCACTGCTTCACTTAACGGGGTTCAAAGGGGAAGTAGAGGGTTAAATATCCACTTTTTCAGAATTCTGCAAGGCGGGGGAGGGGAGAGTTTCTCACCCTGTTTTGCATCGCTAATTTATGTCGGAATGTTTATGCCTCTAACCTTACCCCATCCACACACCTCACAACACATACATAATATCAACAGCTACGTATGTCGTTGTGATAACTTAATGAACCCGTAGTTTGAGATTAAAGTTATTTATATATTGGAGCTTAAGATCAATGTCAGCATCTAGGGCTATTTCTTGACTGCACCATAGGTATGAAGTCAAGTTAAGCCAATATTTTATACCTATGCTACCCACTTTATAGCACTTTCACCCCCCCCCCCCCTAACAAAATAAGCATATGCAGCCAATAAATCCCCCCCCCCCCCCCCACACACACACACACCCTCGATCACTATGATAACGTTATCAAAAACAACGATGTTCGCATATTTATTCTCTTTTTTTTTTGTTGCTATTTCCAATAGATGGGAAATATTTAGTGATCCATATCTATATAAATTTCCCATAATTAACAACAAAACATAAAATATATGGAACTATGAAAGAATTTGAGAGAAATAAAAACGCTGCAATGTCCCAAAATTTTCCGAGACGGTGGGGAGAGAGCTAAAGATTTTTCAACAGTGTTCTCGGGTCTTGATTGAGGCGGGGCTCATATTTCAAATAAAAATGGTTGCGAGAATCCATACCTTCGATGAGTGCCCAGGATCGCATAAGGCCACCACGGCTGAACCCCTGTTGTATACTAATAACACAAGTTAACCCGTTACCCAACACAGCTTTTTAATTTTTAAAACATAAACTGAATTCGATATTTTAAAAAAAAAATAAACAATATTTTCCAATAACACCTTATAAATATGAATGTCACTGGAACCGGCTCATTGAGCCGGTTCCAATGACTGTCATATCTGTACAATTGCATTGATAAAGTGGCAGGATATTTCGGGTCATGTTAACCTTCTATTGGTTAATTTACTACCGCCATTTTACATAAAGGGTTAAATTAACTCAATTCTTTTCACGCGGATCCTAGCAGGGGTGCAGCGAGAATCTACACGGATTCCCGGTAGTTTTGTTGCGCGCTAATCTTTGCGTAAATCGATTCTCGGACTCTCGTCGAAATATAAGCCCAGTGATGGTACAAACCGGAAACCAATCTCAAGCTACTTCTTCATAATAATAATAATAAACGAACAGATCGAAAACTTTCCTTTATTATTATTATTTTGAAGAATTATTTCCCTTTAAAGAAAGTAAATCTTTAAAACAATATTATAAGAAATCCTTTGTTTGTGGATATGGCCACTCTGTTGTCAGGGGGCAACACTTATGACGAGCGCCTTCATTCAAAGGATGTTTGGGTAAAGCCGAAGAATAGGGGACTCTGCAATTTATTTTAAAAATACCTGGTCTCCTGAATTTTTTTTCCTTTTCTCTTCTCTCCTCAATATTTTTAATAAATTTAGTGAAAAAATATGGATTTAACACTCTTGTGTCATTTTTATAAGCCAATTTTCATTTTTGGAGCTGTATGATAATCGTACACACTTTTTCCTGTTTATGTTCTGCTTGTATTATAAAGCGCCACCTGCCGATAGAAAAGAAAATTTAAAACTTGGGAGAAATCATTAGGTCCAGTATAGTAAGGGTAAGGGTTAGCAGGCCACTGCTAAGCCTTGCCCTTACTTTTCTGATCATAAACCATTATGGATGTCTCCCATTTTAAATTTTAATCCACTACAAGATGGAGATTTTGTTTCTCGGGATGTTTAGTTTACACAACAAAAAAGGGTTAAAATAACTAATAAATATGATATTGTTGAACTATAAAGAGTTATTATTTTGGGGAACATGATATGGCGTGCAAATAAACACAGAAAAATGGAGAAGGCCAGGTATTCTTAAAATAAAGTTCTCTATTCTTCAGCTTTGTCGATATTTGAAACACCAGGGTATTGCTGCATAAAGAAAATCGTAGTTTTACGAAATGGTAAACTTTTTTTTTAAATTCGCGACTTACAGAAAAAATGATGGTGTTCGACGAATAAGAATTTTTCCGTCAAATAGGGCCATGGAAGGCGGACCGCCCGGCGCTCTCACTAGCTTCATGCCGGAATGTATGCCAAGCGTAATGCGAATTTAAATAAGATTTTGATTGCTTGATTGACTGATTTTATTCAATAGTGCAACATGTATACAATAGAAAACAAACATATACAGAGAGATAACATTATACACAACTATATGATTGCACCACAGGGAGATGGCGTAGCCACTCGTGGCGGCTATCTTCCCGTCATTTCCGTTTAATAAAATGAACAAGAAAAATGGGAAAAAACAGAGAAATGAAAACGAGAATCAGAATCGAGGCTATTCGGACAACAACGTGTTCTCCAGTAAAAGGGCATTTTATATCCCTACTGAAAATGGTTTGTTAGGCTGGTTCTTTCCGTCAAGTGAGAAATCTTGTTTATGCTTTCTGGCATGTGTTGAAGATTGGGTTCAATAGAAAGGTAGCGATGAGATACGACAGAGCTACGACCTACAGTCGGGGCATACTGGATTGTTAAATTGACATGTAGTGAGTGTGAGTTTACAAATTGTTCAGTTAAAGCCTTTTGGAATAGTGATCTTGGATAATTTTGAACGAATGGTTCAATATTATTGTACGTCCCAGGGAAATGTTTCTCGCCGCTGATCGGTGGTTCTTAACGGCCAGTCCAGGTTCATCTATCCTTAAAAACCGTCCGATGCGATATGATCATTGCTTTTGGAAAAGGAAAGAAATGTCTCCCCCGCGTGACGTCACAGCCGTACGAGGAAAGGAATGTCTCCTCGCATGACGTCATAGCGGTATAAGGAAAGGAATGTCTTCCCCGCATGACGTCACAGCCGTATAAGGAAAGGAACGTCGCCCCCGTGGGAAGGTAGGTTTCCCATAATAGCCCTACACGTCACGTGGGAAGGTACTTTCCTATAATAGCACATGACGTCACAGCCGTATAAGGAAAGGAATGTCGCCCCCGTGGGAAGGTAGGTTTCCCATAATAGCCCTACACGTCACGCGGGAAGGCACGTTTCCTATAATAGCACATGACGCTACAGCTGTATAAGGAAAGGAATCTCACCCCGTGGAAAGGTACATTTTCCTTTAATAGCCGTACACGTCACGCGGAAAGGAATGTTTTTTGTAACGTCCGCGTTATAAATACTGGCGAAACGTGAATTGCCCCATTTTGAAAATTAAGAATGGCCAACACAGATCGACTGAGGCAAAGTCTCGGAGGTAATAACGCGGTGAAAGCAACAGAATGGCAAAATGAGCTGAGAGTCGAAATTCGAAAATGGGAAGATGGGCGAATACCCACACAGAAAGGAGTTAGCCATCCACTGATAAGGTGGGAGGTCTTGTCTGAAAATGAGAGAGACATTTCTGTTACAATCAATCGTATTAAAGATGGCTTCGAAGAAGAATTACGAGTGCATTTATGACACAGCGTATACGTTTCCGTGCAGCCAGGATATCGTCATGTGGATAAAAGACAATATTTTTTTTACCCGAAGGTTGTGATGATATACGTCCTACGAAGAAGGGAGTATGTAATAGATATATCACTATTTTGTGTACTATATGGGTAAATAATTGTACAGTTGTGCAGGTGTCCGGAGATATTTTGGACGAGGCGAAGCCGAGTCCAAATATTGGAGGACACCTGCACAACTGTACAATTATTTACCCATATAGTACACAAAATAGTGATATATGTGATT
Organism: Pictodentalium vernedei; assembly: GCA_031216915.1. Classification (NCBI taxonomy): domain Eukaryota; kingdom Metazoa; phylum Mollusca; class Scaphopoda; order Dentaliida; family Dentaliidae; genus Pictodentalium; species Pictodentalium vernedei. Next base: position 186,983,926 of record CM062294.1, on the reverse strand, counting down.
TAATCCACAGCCCCTCAATGTTAACAAAAGTCAAAAAAAAAAATATTTTAGAAAGTTTGACACGAGTAAAACCACATTTTAAAACACTTTTTGCTTGCTCTACCCCCGAAAAACAAAATGGGCATAACCCATTGTTTGCTTGCTAGAAAGTCTATTGAAGTAATAATAATAATAATAACACTTCGGCCGGCCGCTGATTTGTCGCGGTTCTCGTATGAGAAGGCCTTGGTTACCCATGTTCTACCAACTGCCTCCCCTATTCCCGCGCTTCTTCTCGCATCAGGAGTTCAGATATTGTGAACAGATCTGTGGCTTCGAAGTGAACTCACATCATGACGTAATTTGTTCTCCCGCTAATATGATGTCTCAGCTCAAGGATGGAACACTTGTTCAACCCCTCATGGAAAGTGCGGCAGATAAATTTAATAATCGTTCATTTTTAAAGCATTTGGAAGAATAATTCTTTTTTTTATCTGAAGAAGAGGTTCGCTTTCCCTCAGGGGTGGCGGATGGTGGTGCCTGATTGCCGTCTTAATATTTGAAAAAGGGCGTTTTTTTAGGTTATTTATTTATTTACTGGTGTTTAAGGGCACTTTTCTGCAGCTATGGCTAATTGTGACCGAAAAAAGGTGTAAAGTCAAGTTTAGCCAATCGTTTACACCCATGCTGCCCATTTTAGGGGACTTCTACCCCGGCACTGGTGATCAGGTCCTATTTTACCAGTAAAACTGAACTTGTTTACCACAGCAAACCAGCACTGCTTCACTTCCGAGGTTTCCACAGGAGTCCTTTTTAGGTTACTAGGGCTGTTGGTTATTAAAAGCAACAAAAAACTAGAGAAACAGAATTTACTGCACCCAGTAAATTCAAGTCTGTGTGAAAAGGGTTAAAGTATCAGGAATAAACTATACAGAAAGAGAATTTATGGAGGCTTATTTTCAGGAGTAAATTATTTTCAAACAAATCAGAAATGGATTTTCGTTAATAGTATTTACAGATATTCATACAGCAATCAGAATATTTTTTATAAGAAACCAGAAAAAAGATATATGTGACCAGCATTCAAAGGGTTCGATACACGAATCAGAAGTGGATATTTTTGGCTCTGCCCACCAAGCTGATTGATGAAACACGTTCATGAACTTTTGAAATGCATTAAGGTGTAATGAAATGCATTCCCCAGTCTTTCTGAATAATATGCACTGGATGACTTTGGTGACCACTTTCAGGCGGACCATATATTGAACCTCCAGCAATTTTTAAATTAGTCGGTATAGTCCCATGTATACACCTACTTTAAAGAAATGGCTCCACCAACTACAGATCTGTCATTTTTTGGCGTTGATAGCAAATATTTATTATGATTTAGAAGCCTCTAAGGCAGTCAGCCTACTGTATCACACACGAGGCCTCAAACTAGCTGAAAAAACAAAGATGAGTGCAAGCTGGTTGTTGGTAACCAGCATGCCAAAACGAATAGAGATAGGACGATTCGTATTTGAGTTATCGAGCCGACAAAGGGTGCATAGACTTTATATTGGGGATAGTGCCATGAAAAACTTAAAAGCCCCAAGAGCTCGTTTAAAGGCCTACCCTTAAAAGCATCTAGTGCCCTAAACAAGGCATACATAAAATAAGATGGTGGAATCTTGAATCATGGCATTTGCGTAAAGAGTGGCAATATGGCAGGAAGCGTGCAAAAGGTTCTACCGTCATAGGTTAAATGATGTTGTTTGATCTTCGCGGTGAAGTATGAAGAGGGCGGCGAAGTATGAAGAGGGTTAAAGACAGACCATTTAAATATTCCATTTCATTAATTCATAATTGTGATAAGTGTTTCGAGAGAGCCGCTTACCACTTGGCCCGAAACCTGTTGATCTTGAGTTATGATTGAGAATGAAAAAAAAAATTAAAAAATGCAATGAAATTTCGGTGAAGGGTTATTTATTCAACTACAATTAATCAAGTGTTGTAAGATAGATTTGTATAATAAACAAATTTTCTTGCCACTCCAAGGGTTTTTTTCAACTTGGTTTGGGAATGGAATTTAATTCTGATCTGACAGCTGATAAGAGTAAATATGTGTCAGGCTGTCATCTATAGCAACTTCTCTCTAATTTGATTGTTTACATTATTCTCTTGTGTATATAAATATAAACAGCTATTTCTTTATGATGCTTTTCTGTTACAAAGAAATTAGGGGGTATAAAAAACTCTGTGGCCCAATGGACCACTCCCAAAGGTTCCCTGATAACATAGCTGGGCCTGTACTTGTGACAGGCTACCAGTATGCCAAACAGCCCCAGGACAGATTATTTATTTATTTATTGGTGTGTAAGGTCACATATTTCTGCATAATGGCTAATCAGGACCACGACAGTTTTACGGGTGGGGGAAGCCGTAGTACCCGGAGAGAACCACCAAGCAACGGCGAGCAACTGTCAGTTCCCCAACATACTAATTCCACACAAGCAGGGTTAGCATTGGTTGAAGACACGTGCACCATCGACGTGCAGTACGTCTTAATACACAGCGTCACCGTGCCCCCACGTGGGCAATGGGGGTGAATTGTCTTGCCCAAGGACACAACGTGGTTGCCGCAGGTGGGATTCGAACCGAGGACCTCTCGGCTTGCAGCCTGCACCTCTACCAACTCAGCCACCGCGCCCCCAGGACAGATGATTTGTTTTTGAGTTATCGTCAAAACAAAAGGAAGGGGATAGAAAATATTCATACAGGAATCAGAACATTCTTATAAGGAACCAGAAATGGCATATATGTGACCAGCATTCAAAGGGTTTGATACACGAATCAGAAATGGATATTTTTGTCTCTGCCCACTAATTTTAGTGATGAAATACACTCATAAACTTTAGAAATGCATTAAGGTGTAATAAAATGCATTTCCCAGTCTTTCTGAATAATGCCCCCATACTAAGATCTTCAGAGGGTTAAAATATTCCCTTTAAATACTCCATTTTAATCCTTTAAATGGGGGCGCATTGGCTCAGTTGGCAGAGGTGCAGGCTGCAAGGCGTGAGGTCCTCACTCTGTCCTTGGGCAAGCCACTTCACCCCATTGCCCACGTGGGTGCATGGTGGCGATGTGTTCTAAAGCGTACTGCACATCGATTGTGCACCCGTCTTCAACCAATGCTAACCCTGCTTGTGTGGAGTCAGTATGTGGGGGATCTGACAGTTGCTCGTTGTTGCCCGGTGGTTCTTCCCGGGTACTCCGACTTCCCCCACCTAAAAAACTGTCGTGGTCATGATTAGCCACTGTGCAGAAATATGTGACATTAAACGCCAATAAATAAATAATCCTTTAAAAAATGAGCTCAATCCAATAAAGGGTCATAAGCTATGTTTTTCCAAGCAAAAATGAAAAGGTAATTAAAACTGAATAGACGTTTCTGTGAATAATGTTGACCGGTTTTTGCTGTTATGTTCGCTAAAGGGTTAAGAATCCCTTACTTTGGAAGGCACACTGAAAAGGTTCCCATTCCACATAGAATTAAATGTTAAGAAAATAAACCGAAAAACATTAAGTTTCTCAGCTGACAGTACCTGCTTTTGCACTCCGGAGGGATGGAACGGCACAAATCAGAGACATTCTCTTAATGGCACTTTGACACCAAAGGTTTCTGCACGTTCGGTGAGGCCGAGATGAGCGCAGTAAAAGACTATAGAACTCCTCTTACAAATTAGTTTTAAACAGTCATACCACTAACACAGTTAACAGTACAGTCGACCATGCCAGTATTGCATTGTTACGGCACCCCGACAGTTTTGTAATAGGTTTCAACAATTATTCAGTGCAGTTTTATTAAAAGGGTTAACTTTATTCTGCCTGAAATAAAATATGTGCAATCCACATTGAAGTCTTGAGAGGGGTTAAAAGCATTGAACTGAATAAGATAGGTTTCAACAATTATTCAGTACAGTTTTATGGAAAGGGTTAACTTTATTCTGCCTGAAATAAAATATGTGCAATCCACATAGAAGTCTGGAGAGGGTTAAAAGCAGTGAACTGAATAATTTACAATTTATTTCCTTGCAAGGCAAAGGGTTTCTCTCAATTTAGTTTCAGGAACTAACATCCCATAATGATGACAAGGTCAGATTTCATTTTGACAGCTTACTCCACTGGTGTTTACATAGGCTCCAGTGTGGACATAACATCGTATTGCTTGGGGAGAATTTACTGTATCAGGAAATTGGAGGCTGTGAAAACCCTGTGGCCTACTGGGCCATACTGAAAAAATGTGACTTTCAGCAATTCTGAAAAATGCACTCAATGACCCCTAGTTGACCTCCGTGACCTTGACCCATATTTTGAACCTCCATCGAGTATCGACTCATTTGGTGTTGGTCCCAGGTCCGTAGGTCATACCACGCTTGAGATATGGGCGTGACCCACTTTCAAAAAATTTGGCCACGCCCACTTTTTTTACATCAAAAAGCATGTGTGTACGTTAGGAATGCTTTAGGGGGTCAAAAAATATGGTTTCCAGCAATTCTGAAGAATGCACTCAATGACCCCTAGGTGACCTCTGTGACCTTGACCATATTTTGAATCTCCATCAAGTATCGACTCATTTCGTGTTGGTCCCAGGGCCATACGTCATGGCATGCCTGAGATATGCGCGTGACCCACTTTAAAAAAATTTGGCCACACCCACTTTTTTCACGACAAAATGCATGTGTGTCCGTCAGGAATGCTTTAGGGGGTTAAAAAATGTGATTTCCAGCAATTCTGAAAAATGCACTCAATGACCCCTAGATGACCTCCTTTACCTTGACCCATATTTTGAACCTCCATCGAGTGTCGACTCATTTGGTGTTGGTCCCAGGTCTGTAGGTCATACCACGCCTGAGATATGGGCGTGACCCACTTTCAAAACACCCCTACAGGAACCCCTGATACCCCAGGAATCTGAAAAACATAGGTGGCCGAGAACTTGTGGCTGCCTATCAGTATGCCAAAAATCAACGAGATAGGGCAATTCGTTTTCGAGTTATCTTGCGGACAAAAAAGTGATGAGACCACCGAAGACAGGAGAAGAAGAAGAAGAAGAAAAAAAAGAAGAAAAAAAGAAAAGAAAAAGAAACCGTGCAAAAACAATAGTCTGTGTGTTTCACACAGACTAATTAAAAAGTACATTATAATTTGGACACGATGCACACTCAATTCAGTAGCTCTGACGAGAAAAGCTTGTCGATAATTCATGTGTTAGAATATTTTCACACCTCCTTTACAGCGTCTTCACTTTTGAATGGTTATGATTACAGTACCGTGACAATGTACAAATATCTAGTTTCTGGGACTGTTTCAAAACCGTCCCAATATCCAGATATTGGTACTGTTTTACTGAGCTGTTGTCATCACAACCGTACTTGGTGTGATTTTATAGGGCTTATTTTCATGACAGAGAACAAAAGAAATATTAGGTAGCTGTGGATTAAGTTTAAAATACGACGAATGGGACAATTAATGCCAGAAATTGCCGTGTGCTTACCCGACCTTGATGCAGTTGTTCCGTGTTACGCAGCTTCGGATCATATGAATCAACTCGGCGCTCTGCGGTGCAAACAATGTCACCCAACAATGACTATTTCTTTTAAACCTCGTATCAGTGTGCTTAATGTATATTTTCTTATACTCGTGGAACAAAATCTACACACAAGAAATTTATTCATGATGTAATAAAAAGTATATCGATCTAATATTTTTTTCTGCCGTTATTACTTTATAAGAACAAAAACCGCTGCCCTGTAACGGATATGAAACATTGAGACCCAACCTCAATCCCCGGGCTAGGAAAAGAGGAACGTTTTGGGACAAAAATTTCCCAGGGCTGAAATCGTGTATTTCTGTCAAATGACGATAGTATGCGTTATCATTATAACGGCCATAGTGAATTTATCAATAGTTAATGGAAATACGGAATAAAGGATAAGTCTTTTAAGCAGCGCTATTGGATAAGCCCTCCCAAATCCTTCACTATCCAATCAGAAAGCCGGACGACTAGTGCTATGAAACACTCTCCGAAATCCATCACTATCCAATCAGAAAAGCCTGACGAGTCCATTTTAAGGCCTCTGCGTGACCTCATGGCGAACAGAATGGTTCGTATCACTAACGTCGTGTGTTCAGCTGAAACGCAGTGCAAAGTCGACCTAAAAGCATTTTCTCGCAATACGTGGAATGTCAAATATCAGCCCAAGCTTTTTATTGCTACCATATGGACTCACAAGAAAATCGGAGGATGCTGCTGGTTGTATCCTTCGGGAAAACTAATGTGTAACGGTGGTGCGTTTAGCGTTGGGGATGGGAAAAAGAGGCTTAGACGTTACGCCCGACTCTTACAGAAGGGTGGTTATAATGTTAGTTTAAAAACCATTTCCGTAGTAACGATATCGGCTTGCCATTGTCTGAGTGGAGTGCTTAATATACTAAAGTCGCTGGAGTATTTTGAAGGCGAATATAAGCCCGAATTATTCAGCACGCTGAACTTGAAAAGGAGTCACATGCATTTTGCATGCTTCGCAACCGGTAAAGTGATAATTCTGGGTATCAATGATGTTCGGGACATTGACGACGTCGTACGCCCCACTTTATTGGAAGTAGAGCTGTTTACAGAAGCATAAGAACACGTGTACCGTATCCAGGGGTGGCGCCAGGGATTTCTCGACAGGGAGGCTGACCTCTCCGACAGGGAGGCTATAACATTTGACCTCCCAAACGAAGGAAAATGAGTGAAAATTGGTAAACTGAAGAACCAAAATAGAAGCAAATTGAGTATGTTTGTTGATTATTTAACCCTTTACCTAACCTGAAAAGCAGACGACACTTGCAAAAATAATTCTTGAATAACTAATTTTTTTTCTTCATTTTTTGTCTCAAAAACATAGGTTATGACCCCTCGTTGGAACGAGCTCGTTCCAACGAGGGGTCATAACCTATGTTTTTGAGACAAAAAATAATGAAAATTAATTGGCGATTTTTGAGAATAGCGCTGGCCGGTTTTGGCCGTTACTTTAGGTAAAGGGTTAAAGTAAACATGTTATAATAAGGTCGGGAAATATTTCATATATAAAGCCAGTTTGACGAACGACATTAAGGAATTTCGTGAGAATCACTATTCTTTATCAAAGTTCCAGTGCTGCATGCGTTCGAGACTGACAAGAGGAGATATCTACATTCGATTTGTCGGAAATTTCTCGTGAAGTCTGGTTTACGAGACTCTCCGACGGACTGACTAAAAATCTCCGACAGGGGGGGGGCTGGACCTCTCCGACGGGTGGGGGCTGTAGCCCCCCCCCCCCGGCCCCCCTTTGTGCCACCACTGGCCATATCATTTTCTAACTACAATATGTCTGGCGATGTGGAAAAGTACCTGGACTCGATCTATTACGATCCCAAACACCCCGGTAACTTTTCCGGTGTGGATAAACCTTACAGGAGTGTGAAACGAGAAGGAAAATTTAACGTTAGCAAAAAACAAATAGCGGAATGGTCACGGGGTCAAGACACCTACACACTCACGAAAGGGGCGAAAATAAAGTTCCTCGGGAATAGAGTTGTCGTAGGAGGTTTTGATAGCCTTTGGGTTGTTATCTCATGGACCTTCAATCGTCTGCTTCTGAGAATCGGGGCATCAGATATGTGCTTATACTTATCGACATATTTTCGAGGTATGCTTGGTGTGAACCACTAAAAACTAAAGATGGTAAAAATGTACGAGAGGTATTTATAAAAATATTCAACAGCACAAATCGGAGACCGAGGACTGTAAGGGCGGATAAAGGGAGCGAATTCACCAATCGTTTGGTGCCATCATATTTCAAAGCGAACAATATCCATCATATGGTCACTCAGACCGAGACGAAGGCAAACTATGTTGAACGCTTGGTAAAAACGCTGAATACCAAAATTTACAGATACATAATTCATCGCTCCAGAGCCCAATATGAGCATATTCTACAAGATGTTGTGAATAGTTATAACAACACAGTGGATAGGTCCCTGGGAATGACACCTTCCATGGTGACAATGGACAACGAGTCGGAAGTGCGATTAAAACAATATTTGATTAGAAGAAAAGGGTCCAGAAAGACGGTCAAGAAAAAAAGGCCGTTTGAATTCAGGATAGGCGATACGGTGCGCATTTCTCGTCTTTAAAATGTTTCGACAAAGACTGTTATCACAAATGGACGGGTGAGCTTTTCGAGATTCTTAAGGGGTACACGAGAGATAACATCAATGTTTACAATGTATACGTGTTTGTGTGTGTGTGGGGGGGGGGGGGGTGGCGTAAAAGGCACCTTCTACGAACCTGAGCTTCAGAAAGTGCGTGTTGACCCTGACACTCGTTTTAAAACAGAGGAAGTTCTAAAGAAACGTGAAAAGGGACGCGAGGTATTAGTGAGATGGCAACACTGGCCTAAAAAAAATCCGACTCTTGGACCCAGGCATCTGAAGTTTCAAAATTCATAAAAAGGACACCTTTCCAACCCTGTTATGTGATGGAACACTACATGTTTCTGAGCAGTGACGATTCCTAATCGCTTTTTGTGATTGACAAGGCTAACGACTAAACGGTGCATTTTTCCCATGACTTGATATTGAACGGTGAGTGGGAGTGCTCTATTACAAAGATAACTATAGCAGGGAGACTGTTTGCGAACGTTAATTTATTGTACGTGAGTTCGGATATTTCTGACGAATCATACTTCCAGGGAACGCTTGCCCCTGTATTACGTGCCGTCCAAGTGGTTAAAACAAAAAGGAAAAACTTTTCAGAATCCTGTGCCCATCTATTCTATTTTAAGGTGACCCAATCATCTTTTAATAGTCTGAGAATTTTCTTAAGAGATAAACACTTGGGGAAACCAACTGTAGAGAAAGCATATTATACATTACATTTGAGAAAAACGACATGACCTCTCACATTTATGATTCAAAAACAAACATATCGATCAGATCCTCAACATTGGGTCGCTTTTTTGTGGCCCAGGCTCGAGGGAAATTAGTGAGAGACAAGGATGACGGTTATTCCATTAAAACTACGAAGCAACTCAAACCTAAAACCAAAACAGAAAATAGACCGAGTGTGAAGGTCGAGTGGGTTACACAGCTCGCAGCGGCAACCGAGCGTGCGAAGGATGACATCAAACGAACGGACTCACCTCACACGAAAAGGCAATCAGGATCTATAAGATACGGCACACGGCGGTCGAAAACGCATTTTACTAAACCATCGAAACCCGTAAGGCCAAGCAAATTAAAAGGAAACGGAATCTGCATAACGAATTTGTAAATCGAGAAAGAAAACCGCTCCAAAATGAACGAAAATTTTTCGATTTTTAAAGCAATGAGTGGTACAGAGGACATTATTCGCAAAGAATGGATAGAATACACTCCCATCAATCAGTTTACAGAAGGAGTGGTCGTCGAATTCGACGTCCCTTCATTCTCAGATTCGTATGTGGACTTGAAAAACTGTCAATTACGTGTTAAACTCAAGATCGTTAAACAAAACAGTTCCAAGGCATCTGAAACGGATAAAGTCGCATTGGTGAATTTACCTTTGCACAACATTTTCTCACAGATGGACTTAAAGTTACAGCAAAAATCTGTTAGTCACATGGGAACAAATTATCCTTCCACGCTTATCTCGACACGTTTTACGCGCAGATTCGGTTATGCAAGAAAACCTTTCATGTCAGTTGTTCTTCGTGGACACGGCTATGTACATGGATCACACCACCCCAAAGGGACGTAACTTGGGACTATTCGAGATGTCTTAGTGTTCTCAAGATGGCGATGGAATAGAAATGAGCGGCCCTATCTGCTTAGATCTGTGCCAGCAGGCCCGTTACTTGATGAACGGCATACCCATTCACATGAAGCTATGGCAATGTGAAGGTTAACCCTGAAATCATTGTAGGACATACTCGAGCACTAAAGGAAACCAATGCCCTATATCCGTTCACGAGGTCAGCCATCAAAACCTTTTCACTTGCAAAAGGAATGTACGGATTCACGACTGCAGACATTTTTCAAGGGGAGGTATCCACAGGAGTTACGAAAGCACTAATTTCAGCGGCGGCACATAACAGAGATTACACAAAGAATCCTTTTGAGTTCCAACATCACAATTGTAATTATGTTGCATTTACAGTGGATGGTTTGAGTGAGCCTAACAATCCTATACGACCAAATTTCGAATCCGAACAGTACATGAACGCCTTTTAGGACTTGGTGAATGCGTATCCTCGATTAAACCAAGGTAGACAGCAATATCCACATGGATATTGTATCTATCACCTCATGTGTGGCGGTTTATCTGACAAGAACAACAACTTTAACCCTTTACCTAACCTGAAAAGCAGACGACACTTGCAAAAATAATTCTTTAATAACTAATTTTTTTCATTTTTTGTCTCAAACAACATAGGTTATGACCCCTCGTTGGAACGAGCTCGACGATCTCGTTCCAATGAGGGGTCATAACCTATGTTTTTGAGACAAATAATGAAAATTAATTGGCGATTTTTTAAAATGGCGCTGGCCGGTTTTGACCGTTACGTTGGGTAAAGGGTTAAAAAAGGCCTTACGCAATTGGAGCTCATGTTTAGTGCAGCACTGACCGAACTTGTTGTGATTATCATGTATGGAACGTTTCCAGCTATAATGAATGTGAATGACAGTGGCAATGTAATATTGTCAGAATGATGTTTTTAGTTTTTAATCGTTCTTAATATGCATGTAATTAGTCTATAAATAAATAAACAAATTATCAGAGAAACAGATGTCTTCTTTCTTTTCACATGAGAATCGGTGACAGAATCACAGTCGCACCCCAACCCTGCTACTACCTACTAAGCTCGTTCAAAAACGCTAGAGCCCCGTCCTATATGTGGAAACCCAGTAAACGGATTTTTTTAAAATGCTCTCTTGAATCATCTTTTGTTTCGATAGTTTTGTTCTTGATAAAATAACAAAATACGCATAATAAAGTTTAAATTATTTTATTTACATACATACAAACATACAAATACTCACAAACGGAGCCATTGTTTTGGTTTTGCAAGTTTATTCGAAATTCCCGGAGATCTTAAGGGCGCTGAGGGTTTCTCGGCTCGGACAGTATCCGTTTTCAGAAGCCTTTTAAGAATATTGATTTCTTCAAGTCCTTTGTAAAATTAGGTTCGTCCAATCGGTTGAAACGTTTTATACAGTTTCTGAGTGTCTCTGAGTAAATCAGTAAGTGTGAGCCAGGGATGGTGTGTCCTTTGCAAAGTAATTCACCTTTCTCATTCCACGATAATACTTTTTCCGGATCGTTAAGGATAAGTTTGACATTAGTTTTTGTTCTGTTTTTAAATGCACGAGGTAGGGCTGCCAAAATGGGAGCCAGGGTATCAACATCACGCGACCGTTCTCGGTGCGATTCTCATCGAATGTATTGTGGAGAAGTTCACTTTGTTTTTCTAACAATCTCTCATATTCTCCAAATGGTATTAAAACAGATTTTTGAACTGCACTCATAGCAATTTTTTCTAGGATGGCAAGACAGCTTACGTTAATAAAGTGACGTTATGAACATCTTTCGGCAAGGACTTCTTTTCCGCAGTACTCAAATGTTTGCTTGCAACCTGCCTGAAAACATTTCTTCGCTTGTACATCCTCTTCTTGTATATTTCACCAATACGTCCCCTAGGTTCCAGTGTGTTCTGCCAACTGGCACATAGAACACACTGGAACTCAGGGAACGAACACCAAAGTACCAAATAAAGCATTCAAAGCGATTTCTGATACACCTTTGACTTGTGCGTCGGATACACTTGCCAGTAATTACATCTTTTGAGATTTGGTTGCAGAAGTGGCAAGGAAGTGCCAAAAAGTAAAATTCTCTTCAACGAGTTGACTCGCGGTTTTCGTTCTATCGCGTTGTCAATGAGCTTCTTATAAATTTGTTGGTACATACACAACGGGGTATTCTCCGGGAAATATGTTCGTTTTCAGTCGATACTTGTCATCGGTATGAGGTGCCATGTCCACGACAAGATACCCATAAGATACTTTCAAACAGCCTTTGCACGCTTCGATCAACACATTGGATTTTCCCGGGAAAAGTTGTCTACCCAAATACTGAATTTGAGAAATGTCTCTAATATTTTTTTTCGTTAGAACTGTATGCCACGTATTTAAGGCCATTGTCCTCGCGCATTCACCAGATTGAAATAAATTCTGAGTAATAACAATAACGCTCAAGTTTCTATAGTGGCATCCTGCGGAAACAATAATTCCATTTGAGGATTAGTGACAACTTGCCTTACCAGATCATCCAAAACAATGAGGCCATGTTTACCATCAGCAGTGAACGATTCATTGTCTTGCTCCGTTGGAAGTCCTTTATGTAGCTCGAAATCATCTAGTTTCTGCTCCATCTCATCAAAGGGTGACTGGTACAATCCATAACAATACAAAATGCGTACTGGAGCATCATTTGCGTACGCACTTGACTGATTTTGTAACAGTTTATACAGCCACCTCGATTTGCCAGCGCCTGTGCAACCTGTGATACACAAAGAACTACGAGGTAGGAAGGGTAATGCACTTATCGTCTTGAAGATTTTTTTTTTATTCCTAAAAATTGTTTGGTTCTTACATTTATATAAAAAAAAATCAAACGGTCTGCGTGGAGCCCTTGATGTAAAAGCCATTATGGTGGTTATCGTAAAAAGTAAGTCATACCTTTACCCTAAAATCGATGCGCTTTCACAAACGGGTTTTTTGAAAGAGTGAGCGCAGAGGTTAAACAGGTAAAATAAGCAAGTACTGCAGACAAAGTGAGCGGGCAGAATAAGAATAACCTAAAATGCTGAATAAATAAAGGATATGGAATGAGTATTTTTCTCATATAATATTTATGAAACGAGTCTAAGAATTTTCCGTTTTGGCAAGCCTCTGGCGAGCCCAAACGAAAAATTCGGACGAGTTTCATAAACATTATATGAGAAAAACATTCTTTTCATATTCTATTTATCATATGACACACACACGCACAGATTAGCCACTTAGTATGACTTTTTAACCCATCATCTAACTTGAGTTGCAGACGGCACTTGGAAAAACATCCTCGTATAACTAAAAATTTTCAATTTTTGCTTCCAAAACATAGGTTATGACCCCTCACTGGAACGAGCTCGTCGAGCTCGTTCCAATGAGGGGGTCATAACCTATGTTTTGGAAGCAAAAAGTGAAAATATAAAACAAAATGAAGGGCGTTTTTCTTGTAGGTAAAAGATTAATACAATATAACCCACCCTAAATAGGACAGATAACGTAAATTTTCCCTATTGAGATTATGCAAATGTGACCCAGTTGTATTTTGTTTAGCCAATCAAATTGTCCAGTTTTGAAATTGACCAATGAAAGCTCCCAACTCTAATTATGCAAATTTTGAAAATGTGGCCCAGTTGTATTTTGTTCAGCCAATCAATTTGTCTAGTTTTGAAACTGACCAATGAAATTGATGGAAGGCTTTATTTATCACTGATTAATATGAAAACAAAATATCAAATGTTTTAATGTGAACAAAACGGACGAGTCATATGATAAAAACTAATATCCATAAGGTAAAGTATCAAAGTCCTGCTGGATGACACGTTTTGTATAAACCAAGTCATAGTTTTTTTCTCCCCCCTCTTATATAACACTGGTTTATGTTGACCCCGAACTATTTTATCATTGGTAATAAAAAATTTTGAAGGCCGGCCAGTATCGTCACTCGCTTTCCTTTTCTCGAACAATGCACTGTGATGTCTTTTTATTATGCCTCTCATTGAATCAAAATTTATTTTTTGGCTGTTACTGAAATTGAGAGTAAAACATCGCACTTTGCAGATCGTTTTACCAGAATCTGTTTTATAGGCAAAATTCTTAGGACCCCCAGAAACGAAGTTGGTAATATATTCCCCATTTAATTCATCTGTTGAATCCCATAGGACGTCCCCGCATGCCACTTCAGGCTGGCCAGGCTTTGAAATGTATATGACCGAGTCTGTGTCGAAAAAGCACATCCGCCGTCCCCCAAAATGCAAAACATCGTAAAGCTTAAGTCGTGCCCAGGCAGTTGTGAATGTGGCACTAAAAATGCTGTTTTTTGTATCTAATGGAAGAATTAAGACCCTTTTTAAGAGTGAATGACAGCTGTATGTGACTTTCGCTAATGATATGGAAATCAACGATCTCTTTCCGGGGATCGCTAAAGTGTTTGAAAAATGTATCGGCCTCAGACTCGTGTAAAATCTGGCTCTGCTTGTTGGTCAAACGTTCACCATATTTCCCCCAGTACGAGTTTGCCGCGAGCTTAAACAGACGTCTCAGGCCAGGGTACTTTTGGATATTTGAGGTGTCGAGTTGTATACCTTCCCGTTCCAAATAATCGGAAAGATATTTTTCTTTGCCCTCCTCAGTTTGAATCCAAGAGGGCCAGTCACTAGCTTCTTGTTTGTATTTCCAAAATGTATTCATATAGTTTTCGTTTTCGGGTCGTACTGTGCCGTCTCTTCCCAATGATAGACTTCGTATACCTTTGGCACTCTATTGACCGCTTTAAGAACCTATGGACTACGCCAAGTACCTATGCGACATCGTTCTGCATCCGTGTGTCTGCACGAGGTGTTCGTTTCTATATCTGCACAAGTTCTGCAGAGTGAGAACTTCAGTTTACACTGACTGCGATAGGGTAACACGGGGTGGTATAACTTGCGGGGTGGTAAAATTTTGACTTTGAAAATACCGAAATATTCACTCAAGTTTTTAAAATCTTTGTAAATGATCTCGGGATGCCTTGTCGGGTACCGGGCAGATTCATTGGCATATGGATACAGGGTGGTGAAATCGACATAACGAACATACATTATTTTACATGCATTTGTTCTACCCACCAAAAACCTCTCGCGACAATCGAGTCTGTTTTGAATATCGAGACCTTTTACGAATGTGCGCAAGTCTGCATTTTCTTTCAGGCCATTCTCGAATTCGCATTTCCACTTACAGATATATATGTACACCAGTTTTTGTAGGCGACTTCGCTTTTTCATGATGAGGGCATAAACTTAGTCCAGAGATTGTTGCGTCTTGGGGTGCTTTATCAGCTGTCGATTATCGGGGGAACAAAATCTACAACCGTAATATATCGTTGCCTGAGTGCTAGAATGTCCTATGTCCCCCCAAGGGACATAGAACATTCTAGCGCTCAGGCGACGATATGTCTCCATGCATATCAAACACCGTATTTGTGTCACCGCAATAGCCATCAACGCGATATTTTGTTCCGGGAATACGAAACTCCCCACCGTTCAGCGCATTGTGAATAAACTTGCCTTCCTTATGCTTTAGATATTTTAACCACTGTATTGCGATATTACGTGCCATAGCCATCGTTTGGAACCTGAGCTATTGGTGATCGATGATTTTTTTTTTTGCTGACAGTGTATATGGAAAGGACTCTTCTTCGGAGTCCGGGGCAAACAAAAGCCCCAGGACAGATTATTTATTTATTTATTGGTGTGTAAGGTCACATATTTCTGCATAATGGCTAATCAGGATTACGACAGTTTTACGGGTGGGGGAAGCCGTAGTACCCGGAGGGAACCACCAAGCAACGGCGAGCAACTGTCAGTTCCCCAACATACTAATTCCACACAAGCAGGGTTAGCATTGGTTGAAGACACGTGCACCATCGACGTGCAGTACGCCTTAATACACAGCGTCACCGTGCCCCCACGTGGGCAATGGGGCTGAATTGTCTTGCCCAAGGACACAACGTGGTTGCCGCAGGTGGGATTCGAACCGAGGACCTCTCGGCTTGCAGCCTGCACCTCTACCAACTCAGCCACCGCGCCCCCAGGACAGATGATTTGGTTTTGAGTTATCGTCAAGACAAAAGGAAGGGGATAGAAAATATTCATACAGGAATCAGAACATTCTTATAAGAAACCAGAAATGGCATATATGTGACCAGCATTCAAAGGGTTTGATACACGAATCAGAAATGGATATTTTTGTCTCTGCCCACTAATTTTAGTGATGAAATACACTCATAAACTTTAGAAATGCATTAAGGTGTAATAAAATGCATTTCCCAGTCTTTCTGAATAATGCCCCCATACTAAGATCTTCAGAGGGTTAAAATATTCCCTTTAAATACTCCATTTTAATCCTTTAAATGGGGGCGCATTGGCTCAGTTGGCAGAGGTGCAGGCTGCAAGGCGTGAGGTCCTCACTCTGTCCTTGGGCAAGCCACTTCACCCCATTGCCCACGTGGGTGC
Source organism: Pictodentalium vernedei (assembly GCA_031216915.1). Classification (NCBI taxonomy): domain Eukaryota; kingdom Metazoa; phylum Mollusca; class Scaphopoda; order Dentaliida; family Dentaliidae; genus Pictodentalium; species Pictodentalium vernedei. The sequence goes on along the minus strand of CM062294.1, from coordinate 186,967,577 downwards.
ATGGTGGCGATGCGTTCTAAAGCGTACTGCACATCGATTGTGCACCCGTCTTCAACCAATGCTAACCTTGCTTGTGTGGAGTTAGTATGTGGGGGATCTGACAGTTGCTCGTTGTTGCCCGGTGGTTCTTCCCGGGTACTCCGACTTCCCCCACCTAAAAAACTGTCGTGGTCATGATTAGCCACTGTGCAGAAATATGTGACATTAAACGCCAATAAATAAATAATCCTTTAAAAAATGAGCTCAATCCAATAAAGGGTCATAAGCTATGTTTTTTCAAGCAAAAATGAAAAGGTAATTAAAACTGAATAGACGTTTCTGTGAATAATGTTGACCGGTTTTTGCTGTTATGTTCGCTAAAGGGTTAAGAATCCCTTACTTTGGAAGGCACACTGAAAAGGTGTCCCATTCCACATAGAATTAAATGTTAAGAAAATAAACCGAAAAACATTAAGTATCTCAGCTGACAGTACCTGCTTTTGCACTCCGGGGGGATGGAACGGCACAAATCAGAGACATTCTCTTAATGGCACTTTGACACCAAAGGTTTCTGCACTCTCGGTGAGGCCGAGATGAGCGCAGTGAAAGACTATAGAACTCCTCTTACAAATTAGTTTTAAACAGTCATACCACTAACACAGTTAACAGTACAGTCGACCATGCCAGTATTGCATTGTTACGGCACCCCGACAGTTTTGTGATAGGTTTCAACAATTATTCAGTGCAGTTTTATTAAAAGGTTAACTTTACTCTGCCTGAAATAAAATATGTGCAATCCATATTGAAGTCTTGAGAGGGGTTAAAAGCATTGAACTGAATAAGATAGGTTTCAACAATTATTCAGTACAGTTTTATGGAAAGGGTTAACTTTATTCTGCCTGAAATAAAATATGTGCAATCCACAAAGAAGTCTGGAGAGGGTTAAAAGCAGTGAACTGAATAATTTACAATTTATTTCCTTGCAAGGCAAAGGGTTTCTCTCAATTTAGTTTCAGGAACTAACATCCCATAATGATGAAAAGGTCAGATTTCATTTTGACAGCTTACTCCACTGGTGTTTACATAGTCTCCAGTGTGGACATAACATCGTATTGCTTGGGGAGAATTTACTGTATCAGGAAATTGGAGACTGTGAAAACCCTGTGGCCTACTGGGCCATACTGAAAAAATGTGATTTCCAGCAATTCTGAAAAATGCACTCAATGACCCCTAGTTGACCTCCGTGACCTTGACCCATATTTTGAACCTCCATCGAGTATCGACTCATTTGGTGTTGGTCCCAGGTCCGTAGGTCATACCACGCTTGAGATATGGGCGTGACCCACTTTCAAAAAATTTGGCCACGCCCACTTTTTTTACATCAAAAAGCATGTGTGTACGTCAGGAATGCTTTAGGGGGTCAAAAAATATGGTTTCCAGCAATTCTGAAAAATGCACTCAATGACCCCTAGGTGACCTCTGTGACCTTGACCATATTTTGAATCTCCATCAAGTATCGACTCATTTCGTGTTGGTCCCAGGCCCATACATCATGCCATGCCTGAGATATGCACGTGACCCACTTTAAAAACATTTGGCCACGCCCACTTTTTTCACGGCAAAATGCATGTGTGTCCGTCAGGAATGCTTTAGGGGGTTAAAAAATGTGATTTCCAGCAATTCTGAAAAATGCACTCAATGACCCCTAGATGACCCCCGTGACCTTGACCCATATTTTGAACCTCCATCGAGTGTCGACTCATTTGGTGTTGGTCCCAGGTCTGTAGGTCACACCACGCCTGAGATATGGGCGTGACCCACTTTCAAAACACCCGTACAGGAACCCCTGATACCCCGGGAATCTGAAAAACATAGGTGGCCGAGAACTTGTGGCTGCCTATCAGCATGCCAAAAATTAACGAGATAGGGCAATTCGTTTTCGAGTTATCTTGCGGACAAAAAAGTGATGAGAAGACCGAAGACAGGAGAAGAAGAAGAAGAAGAAGAAGAAGAAGAAGAAGAAGAGGAAAAAAAAAAAAAAAGAAAAAAAAAAAAAAAAAAAGAAACCGTGCAAAAACAATAGTCTGTGTGTTTCACACAGACTAATTAAAAAGTACATTATAATTTGGACACGATGCACACTCAATTCAGTAGCTCTGACGAGAAAAGCTTGTCGATAATTCATGTGTTAGAATGTTTTTCACACCTCCTTTACAGCGTCTTTACTTTTGAATGGTTATGATTACAGTACCGTGACAATGTACAAATATCTAGTTATTGGGACTGTTTCAAAACCGTCCCAATATCCAGATATTGGTACTGTTTTACTGAGCTGTTGTCATAACAACCGTACTTGGTGTGATTTTATAGGGCTTGTTTTCATGACAGAGAACAAAAGAAATATTAGGTAGCTGTGGATTAAGTTTAAGATACGACGAATGGGACAATTAATGCCAGAAATTGCCGTGTGCTTACCCAACCTTGATCCAGTTGTTCCGTGTTACGCAGCTTCGGATCATATGAATCAACTCGGCGCTCTGCGGTGCAAACAATGTCACCCAACAATGACTATTTCTTTTAAACCTCGTATCAGTGTGCTTAATGTATATTTTCTTATACTCGTGGAACAAAATCTACACACAAGAAATTTATTCATGATGTAATAAAAAGTATATCGATCTAATATTTTTTTCTGCCGTTATTACTTTATAAGAACAAAAACCGCAGCCCTGTAACGGATATGAAACATTGAGACCCAGCCTCAATCCCCGGGCTAGGAAAAGAGGAACGTTTTGGGACAAAAATTTCCCAGGGCTGAAATCGTGTATTTCTGTCAAATGACGATAGTATGCGGTATCATTATAACGGCCATAGTGAATTTATCAATAGTTATTGGAAATACGGAATAATGGATAAGTCTTTTAAGCAGCGCTATTGGATAAGCCCTCCCAAATCCTTCACTATCCAATCAGAAAGCCGGACGACTAGAGCTATGAAACACTCTCCGAAATCCATCACTATCCAATCAGAAAAGCCTGACGAGTCCATTTTAAGGCCTCATGGCGAACAGAATGGTTCGTATCACTAACGTCGTGTGTTCGGCTGAAATGCAGTGCAAAGTCGACCTAAAAGCATTTTCTCACAATACGTGGAATGTCAAATATCAGCCCAAGCTTTTTATTGCTACCATATGGACTCACAAGAAAATCGGAGGATGCTGCTGGTTGTATCCTTCGGGAAAACTAATGTGTAACGGTGGTGCGTTTAGCGTTGGGGATGGGAAAAAGAGGCTTAGACGTTACGCCCGACTCTTACAGAAGGGTGGTTATAATGTTACTTTAAAAACCATTTCCGTAGTAACGATATCGGCTTGCCATTGTCTGAGTGGAGTGCTTAATATACTAAAGTCGCTGGAGTATTTTGAAGGCGAATATGAGCCCGAATTATTCAGCACGCTGAACTTGAAAAGGAGTCACATGCATTTTGCATGCTTCGCAACCGGTAAAGTGATAATTCTGGGTATGAATGATGTTCGGGACATTGACGACGTCGTACGCCCCACTTTATTGGAAGTGGAGCTGTTTACAGAAGCATAAGAACACGTGTGCCGTATCCAGGGGTGGCGCCAGGGATTTCTCGACAGGGGGGCTGACCTCTCCGACAGGGAGGCTATAACATTTGACCTCCCAAACGAAGGAAAATGAGTGAAAATTGGTAAACTGAAGAACCAAAATAGAAGCAAATTGAGTATGTTTGTTGATTATTTAACCCTTTACCTAACCTGAAAAGCAGACGACACTTGCAAAAATAATTCTTGAATAACTAATTTTTTTCATTTTTTGTCTCAAAAACATAGGTTATGACCCCTCGTTGGAACGAGCTCGACGAGCTCGTTCCAACGAGGGGTCATAACCTATGTTTTTGAGACAAAAAATGAAAAAAATAATGAAAATTAATTGGCGATTTTTGAGAATAGCGCTGGCCGGTTTTGGCCGTTACTTTAGGTAAAGGGTTAAAGTAAACATGTTATAATAAGGTCGGGAAATATTTCATCTATAAAGCCAGTTTGACGAACGACATTAAGGAATTTCGTGAGAATCACTATTCTTTATCAAAGTTCCAGTGCTGCATGCATTCGAGACTGACAAGAGGAGATATCTACATTCGATTTGTCGGAAATTTCTCGTGAAGTCGGGTTTACGAGACTCTCCGACGGACTGACTAAAAATCTCCGACAGGGGGGGGGGGGCTGGACCTCTCAGACGGGTGGGGGCTGTAGCCCCCCCCCCCCCCCCCCCCCCCCACGGCCCCCCCCCCTTTGTGCCACCACTGGCCATATCATTTTCTAACTACAATATGTCTGGCGACGTGGAAAAGTACCTGGGCTCGATCTATTACGATCCCAAACACCCCGGTAACTTTTCCGGTGTGGATAAACCTTACAGGAGTGTGAAACGAGAAGGAAAATTTAACGTTAGCAAAAAACAAATAGCGGAATGGTCACGGGGTCAAGAAACCTACACACTCACGAAAGGGGCGAAAATAAAGTTCCTCGGGAATAGAGTTGTCGTAGAAGGTTTTGATAGCCTTTGGGTTGTTATCTCATGGACCTTCAATCGTCTGCTTCTGAGAATCGGGGCATCAGATATGTGCTTATACTTATCGACATATTTTCGAGGTATGCTTGGTGTGAACCACTAAAAACTAAAGATGGTAAAAATGTACGAGAGGTATTTATAAAAAATATTCAACAGCACAAATCGGAGACCGAGGACTCTAAGGGCGGATAAAGGGAGCGAATTCACCAATCGTTTGGTGCCATCATATTTCAAAGCGAACAATATCCATCATATGGTCACTCAGACCGAGACGAAGGCAAACTATGTTGAACGCTTGGTAAAAACGCTGAATACCAAAATTTACAGATACATAATTCATCGCTCCAGAGCCCAATATGAGCATATTCTACAAGATGTTGTGAATAGTTATAACAACACAGTGGATAGGTCCCTGGGAATGACACCTTCCATGGTGGCAATGGACAACGAGTCGGAAGTGCGATTAAAACAATATTTGACTAGAAGAAAAGGGTCCAGAAAGACGGTCAAGAAAAAAAGGCCGTTTGAATTCAGGATAGGCGATACGGTGCGCATTTCTCGTCTTTAAAATGTTTCGACAAAGACTGTTATCACAAATGGACGGGTGAGCTTTTCGAGATTCTTAAGGGGTACACGAGAGATAACATCAATGTTTACAATGTATACGTGTTTGTGTGTGTGTGGGGTGGGGGGGTGGGGGGGCGTAAAAGGCACCTTCTACGAACCTGAGCTTCAGAAAGTGCGTGTTGACCCTGACACTCGTTTTAAAACAGAGGAAGTTCTAAAGAAACGTGAAAAGGGACGCGAGGTATTAGTGAGATGGCAACACTGGCCTAAAAAAATCCGACTCTTGGACCCAGGCCTCTGAAGTTTCAACATTCATAAAAAGGACACCTTTCCAACCCTGTTATGTGATGGAACACTACATTTTTCTGAGCAGTGACGATTCCTACGCTCTAAAATCGGTTGGGTTAAAAATCAACCCAAATCGACTGGGTTGAGTGAATATGAACCCAAATTGGGTTCATATTCACTCAACCCAGTCGATTTGGGTTGATTTTTAACCCAACCGATTTAGAGTGTAATCGCTTTTTGTGATTGACAAGGCTAACGACTAAACGGTGCATTTTCCCCATGACTTGATATTGAACGGTGAGTGGGAGTGCGCTATTAAAAAGATAACTATAGCAGGGGGACTGTTTGCGAACGTTAATTTATTGTACGTGTGTTCGGATATTTGTGACGAATCATACTTCCAGGGAACGCTTGCCCCTGTATTACGTGCCGTCCAAGTGGTTAAAACAAAAAGGAAAAACTTTTCAGAATCCTGTGCCCATCTATTCTATTTTAAGGTGACCCAATCATCTTTGAATAGTCTGAGAATTTTCTTAAGAGATAAACACTTGTGGAAACCAACTGTAGAGAAAGCATATTATACATTACATTTGAGAAAAACGACATGACCTCTCACATTTATGATTCAAAAACAAACAAGTGGGTAGCATATCGATCAGATCCTCAACATTGGGTCGCTTTTTTGTGGCCCAGGCTCGAGGGAAATTAGTGCGAGACAAGGATGACGGTTATTCCATTAAAACTACGAAGCAACTCAAACCTAAAACCAAAACAGGAAATAGACCGAGTGTGAAGGTCGAGTGGGTTACACCGCTCGCAGCGGCAACCGAGCGTGCGAAGGATGACATCAAATGAACGGACTCACCTCACACGAAAAGGCAATCAGGATCTATAAGATACGGTACACGGCGGTCGAAAACGCATTTTACTAAACCATCGAAAACCGTAAGGCCAAGCAAATTAAAAGGAAACGGAATCTGCATAACGAATTTGTAAATCGAGAAAGAAAACCGCTCCAAAATGAACGATATTTTTTCGATTTTTAAAGCAATGAGTGGTACAGAGGACATTATTCGCAAAGAATGGATAGAATGCACTCCCATCAATCAGTTTACAGAAGGAGTGGTCGTCGAATTCGACGTCCCTTCATTCTCAGATTCGTATGTGGACTTGAAAAACTGTCAATTACGTGTTAAACTCAAGATCGTTAAACAAAACAGTTCCAAGTCATCTGAAACGGATAAAGTCGCATTGGTGAATTTACCTTTGCACAACATTTTCTCACAGATGGACTTAAAGTTACAGCAAAAATCTGTTAGTCACATGGGAACAAATTATCCTTCCACGCTTATCTCGACACGTTTTACGCGCAGATTCGGTTATGCAAGAAAACCTTTCATGTCAGTTGTTCTTCATGGACACGGCTATGTACATGGACCACACCACCCCAAAGGGACGTAACTTGGGACTATTCGAGATGTCTTAGTGTTCTCAAGATGGCGATGGAATAGAAATGATCGGCCCTATCTGCTTAGATCTGTGCCAGCAGGCCCGTTACTTGATGAACGGCATACCCATTCACATGAAGCTATGGCAATGTGAAGGTTAACCCTGAAATCATTGTAGGACATACTCGAGCACTAAAGGAAACCAATGCCCAATATCCGTTCACGAGGTCAGCCATCAAAACCTTTTCACTTGCAAAAGGAATGTACGGATTCACGACTGCAGACATTTTTCAAGGGGAGGTATCCACAGGAGTTACGAAAGCACTAATTTCAGCGGCGGCACATAACAGAGATTACACAAAGAATCCTTTTAAGTTCCAACATCACAATTGTAATTATGTTGCATTTACAGTGGATGGTTTGAGTGAGCCTAACAAAACTATACGACCAAATTTCGAATCCGAACAGTACATGAACGCCTTTTAGGACTTGGTGAATGCGTATCCTCGATTAAACCAAGGTAGAGAGCAATATCCACATGGATATTGTATCTATCACCTCATGTGTGGCGGTTTATCTGACAAGAACAACAACTTTAACCCTTTACCTAACCTGAAAAGCAGACGACACTTGCAAAAATAATTCTTTAATAACTAATTTTTTTCATTTTTTGTCTCAAACAACATAGGTTATGACCCCTCGTTGGAACGAGCTCGACGATCTCGTTCCAATGAGGGGTCATAACCTATGTTTTTGAGACAAATAATGAAAATTAATTGGAGATTTTTGAAAATGGCGCTGGCCGGTTTTGAACGTTACGTTGGGTAAAGGGTTAAAAAAGGCCTTACGCAATTGGAGCTCATGTTTAGTACAGCACTGACCGAACTTGTTGTGATTATCATGTATGGAACGTTTCCAGCTATAATGAATGTGAATGACAGTGGCAATGTAATATTGTCAGAATGATGTTTTTAGTTTTTAATCGTTCTTAATATGCATGTAATTAGTCTATAAATAAATAAACAAATTATCAGAGAAACAGATGTCTTCTTACTTTTCACATGAGAATCGGTGACAGAATCACAGTCGCACCCCAACCCTGCTACTACCTACTAAGCTCGTTCAAAGACGCTAGAGCCCCGTCCTATATGTGGAAACCCAGTAAACGGATTTTTTTAAAATGCTCTCTTGAATCATCTTTTGTTTCGATAGTTTTGTTCTTGATAAAATAACAAAATACGCATAATAAAGTTTAAATTATTTTATTTACATACATACAAACATACAAATACTCACAAACGGAGCCATTGTTTTGGTTTTGCAAGTTTATTCGAAATTCCCGGAGGTCTTAAGGGCGCTGAGGGTTTCTCGGCTCGGACAGTATCCGTTTTCAGAAGCCTTTTAAGAATATTGATTTCTTCAAGTCCTTTGTAAAATTAGGTTCGTCCAATCGGTTGAAACGTTTTATACAGTTTCTGAGTGTCTCTGAGTAAATCAGTAAGTGTGAGCCAGGGATGGTGTGACCTTTGCAAAGTAATTCACCTTTCTCATTCCACGATGATACTTTTTCCGGATCGTTAAGGATAAGTTTGACATTAGTTTTTGTTCTGTTTTTAAATGCATGAGGTAGGGCTGCCAAAATGGGAGCCAGGGTATCAACATCACGCGACCGTTCTCGGTGCGATTCTCATCGAAGGTATTGTGGAGAAGTTCACTTTGTTTTTCTAACAATCTCTCATATTCTCCAAATGGTATTAAAACAGATTTTTGAACTGCACTCATAGCAATTTTTTCAAGGATGGCAAGACAGCTTTCGTTAATAAAGTGACGTTATGAACATCTTTCGGCAAGGACTTCTTTTCCACAGTACTCAAATGTTTGCTTGCAACCTGCCTGAAAACATTTCTTCGCTTGAACATCCTCTTCTTGTATATTTCACCAATACGTCCCCTAGGTTCCAGTGTGTTCTGCCAACTGGCACATAGAACACACTGGAACTCAGGGAACGAACACCAAAGTACCAAATAAAGCATTCAAAGCGATTTCTGATACACCTTTGACTTGTGCGTCGGATACACTTGCCAGTAATTTCATCTTTTGAGATTTGGTTGCAGAAGTGGCAAGGAAGTGCCAAAATGTAAAATTCTCTTCAACGAGTTGACTCGGGGTTTTCGTTCTATCGCGTTGTCAATGAGCTTCTTATAAATTTGTTGGTACATACACAACGGGGTCTTCTCCGGGAAATATGTTCGTTTTCGGTCGATACTTGTCATCGGTATGAGGTGCCATGTCCACGACAAGATACCCATAAGGTACTTTCAAACAGCCCTGTACGCTTCGATCAACACATTGGATTTTCCCGGGAAAAGTTGTCTACCCAAATACTGAATTTGAGAAATGTCTCTAATATTTTTTTCGTTAGAACTGTATGCCACGTATTTTAGGCTATTGTCCTCGCGCATTCACCATATTGAAATAAATTCTGAATAATAACAATAACGCTCAAGTTTCGAGAGTGGCATCCTGCGGAAACAATAATTCCATTTGAGGATTAGTGACAACTTGCCTTACCAGGTCATCCAAAACAATGAGGTCATGTTTACCATCAGCAGTGAACGATTCATTGTCTTGCTCTGTTGGAAGTCCTTTATGTAGCTCGAAATCATCTAGTTTCTGCTCCATCTCATCAAAGAGTGACTGGTACAATCCATAACAATATAAAATGCGTACTGGAACATCATTTGCGTACGCACTTGACTGATTTTGTAACAGTTTATACAGCCACCTCGATTTGCCAGCGCCTGTGCAACATGTGATACACAAAAAACTACGAGGTAGGAAGGGTAATGCACTTATCGTCTTGAGGATTTTTTTTTTTATTCCTAAAAATTGTTTGGTTCTTACATTTATATAAAAAAAATCAAACGGTCTGCGTGGAGACCTTGATGTAAAAGCCATTATGGTGGTTATCGTAAAAAGTAAGTCATACCTTTACCCTAACCTCGATAACGATGCGCTTTCACAAACGGGCTTTTGAAAGAGTGAGCGCAGGGGTTAAACAAGTAAAATAAGCAAGTACTGCAGACAACGTGAGCGGGCAGAATAAGAATAATCTAAAATGCTGAATAAATAGAGGATATGGAATGAGTGTTTTTATCATATAATATTTATGAAACGAGTCTAAGAGGTTTCCGTTTTGGCGAGCCTCTGGCGAGCCCAAACGAAACATTCTGACGAGTTTCATAAACATTATATGAGAAAAACATTCTTTTCATATTCTATTTATCATATGACACACACACGCACAAATTAGCCACTTAGTGTGACTTTTTAACTCATCACCTAACATGAGTTGCAGACGGCACTTGGAAAAACATCCTCGTATAACTAAAATTTTTTAATTTTTGCTTCCAAAACATAGGTTATGACCCCTCATTGGAACGAGCTCGTTCCAATGAGGGTTCATAACCTATGTTTTGGAAGCAAAAAGTGAAAAATATAAAAAAAAATTCTGGCGTTTTTCTTGGAGGTAAAAGATTAATACAATACAACCCACCCTAAATAGGACAGATAACGTAAATTCTCCCTACTGAGATTATGCAAATGTGACCCAGTTGTATTTTGTTTAGCCAATCAAATTGTCCAGTTTTGAAATTGACCAATGAAAGCTGCCAACTTTAATTATGCAAGTTATGAAAATGTGGCCCAGTTGTATTTTGTTCAGCCAATCAATTTGTCTAGTTTTGAAACTGACCAATGAAATTGACGGAAGGCTTTATTTATCACTGATTAATATGAAAACAAAATATCAAATTTTTTAAAGTGAACAAAACGGACGAGTTATATGATAAAAACTAATATCCAAAAGGGAAAGTATCAAAGTCCTGCTGGATGACACGTTTTGTATAAACCAAGTCATAGTTTTTTTTTCTCTTCCCTCTTATACAACACTGGTTTATATTGACCCCGAACTATTTTATTATTGGTAATAAAAAATTTTGAAGGCCGGCCAGTATCGTCACTCGCTTTCCTTTTCTCGAACAATGCACTGTGATGTCGTTTTATCATGCCTCTCATTGAATCAAAAATTATTTGTTGGCTGTTACTGAAATTGAGAGTAAAACATCGCACTTTGCAGATCGTTTTACCAGAATCTGTTTTATAGGCATAATTCTTAGGACCCCTAGAAACGAAGTTGGTAATATATTCCCCATCTAATTCATCGGTTGAATCCCATAGGACGTCTCCGCGTGCCACTTCAAGCTGGCCAGACCTTGAAATGTATATGACCGAGTCTGTGTCGAAAAAGCACACCCGCTGTCCCCCAAAATGCAAAACATCGTAAAGCTTAAGTCGTGCCCAGGCAGTTGTGAATGTGGCACTAAAGATGCTGTTTTTGTATCTAATGGAAGAATTAAGGCCCGTTTTATGAGTGAATGATAGCTGTATGTGACTTTCGCTAATGATATGGAAATCAACGATCTCTTTCCGGGGATCACTAAGGAGTTTGAAGAATGTATCGGCCTCAGACTCGTATAAAATCTGGCTCTGCTTGTTGGTCAAACATTCACCATATTTCCCCCAGTACGAGTTTGCCGCGAGCTTAAACAGACGTCTCAGTGAAGGGTTCTTTTGAATATTTGAGGTGTCGAGTTGTATTCCTTCCCGTTCCGAATAATCGGAAAGATATTTTTCTTTGCCCTCCTCAGTTTGAATCCAAGAGGGCCAGTCACTAGCTTATTGTTTGTATTTCCAAAATGTATTCATATAGTTTTCGTTTTCGGGTCGTACTGTGCCGCCTCTTCCCAATGATAGACTTCGTATACCTTTGGCACTCTATTGCCCTTCTCTACCGGTTTAAGAACCTATGGACTACGCCAAGTACCTATGCGACATCGTTCTGCATCCGTGTGTCCGCACGAGGTGTTCGTTTCTATATCTGCACAAGTTCTGCAGAGTGAGAACTTCAGTTTACACTGACTGCGATAGGGTAACACGGGGTGTTATAACTTGCGGGGTGGTAAAATTTTGACTTTGAAAATACCGAAATATTCACTCAAGTTTTTAAAATCTTTGTAAATGATCTCGGGATGCCTTGTCGGGTACCGGGCATATTCATTAGCATATGGATACAGGGTGGTGAAATCGACATAACGAACATACATTATTTTACATGCATTTGTTCTACCCACCAAAAAACTCTCGCGACAATCGAGTCTGTTCTGAATGTCGAGACCTTTTATGAATGTGCGCAAGTCTGCATTTTCTTTCAGGCCATTCTCGAATTCGCATTTCCACTTACAGGTATATATGTACACCGGTTTTTGTAGGCGACTTCGCTTTTTCACGATGAGGGCATAAACTTAGTCCAGAGATTGTTGCGTCTTGGGGTGCTTTATCAGCTGTCGATTATCGGGGGAACAAAATCTACAACCGTAATATATCGTTGCCTGAGTGCTAGAATGTCCTATGTCCCCACAAGCACTCAGGCGACGATATGTATCCATGCATATCAAACACCGTATTTGTGTCACCGCAATAGCCATCAACGCGATATTTTGTTCCGGGAATACGAAACTCGCCACCGTTCAGCGCATTGTGAATAAACTTGCCTTCCTTATGCATTAGATATTTTAACCACTGTATTGCAATTTTACGCGCCATAGCCATCGTTTGGAACCTGAGCTCTTGGTGATCGATGATTTTTTTTTGCTGACAGTGTATACGGAAAGGACTCTTCTTCGGAGTCCGGGGCAAACAAAACATTTTCAATACCCCCATCCACTTTTATCGGAAGCCAATTTGTTAACTCGCGGCTGTTTTTGTGATGTAACCGTGCGACAAATTCCTCTTTCAGGTGCAAACACCTGTTAATAGCCATACACACGCTCGCTATGGTCACGTACCGAAATGGGTCGATTTGACCGTTCATTATGTTCATAAAAAGTTACCTGAACTTCATACAGGCCTCTCCCAAATTACAGACATCGGAGATACAGTATTGCTTCATGCCTCTTTGAAAATCCAAAATATCATTGCTTTTCACATTTTGGGAGTGCCGTTCCAAAAAATCCGTACGATCGTTTGGGGACATAGAGTCCACTCCATAGTAGTGTGGGTCGGGATGTGGACCTTTGTACTCCTGATTTCCCCCGGTGTTAAAAAATTGAGGGAAATATCCTTTCTTCAGTTCTGTTAACCCAAAGGCTTTGGGTAAAGCTGCCAATTTCATCTTTAAAAAATTTTAACTATCAATGACACGACTTTTATGATGGCCTACCATGTACATGATCTTTAATCCGGAGTATATGATAGGATCGGGGTGAACAGAATTTTTTACCGGATATTCCAATAAAAACACACCGTCATAAGAGTTGCTATTGTGTGCCACTGCGGTGAAACACTTGTGATGTTCTGAAAACAGCCATTCACCAAATGCCCACAGCGCACGACAACCTCTCACAGTAAATTGCATGAGCCCACACCGGTTGTTGTTACAAGGGGTTCTTTTATACTGTTTGGTTTTCGGGTCCTTTTGTCCGCAGTAGAAACACTTAGTCTCACAATGTTTGCACTTGGAGTCGTTTCCAAGAGGATCGTCTATACACGATATACATACGTTTGAGCTATCACGAGGTTGGGTTGATGCTGTGGCCTACCGCAAAAGGACTGGTTACAATTGATACACCGTCTGCAGTCGTTATAGGCTTTGTCGGTATAGTGATTGCATTCACATTTAGGCTTGTAACCTGTGTCGCATTCGTAGTTTGTGCATTGCGTTGCCTCAAAATCATAAAAAATGTATTGAGGGTCGTGGGTTTTAGGTATGATATGGCGAAAGTAACAGAAATGACGCCATTCATCCCATTGACTACACGAAGAGCAGAATCACTCGCCGCAAATATGCGGTGTGCTATTTAAATCCCGTTTTGTGAGGTTAATAATTTTGTAACAGATAACACACTTCAGCCACTTCTCGCATTGGCTTTTGTCAGTTTTATCAGACTTTTCAATGCGGCGGGCAAAACACTTGGCGGACCGGCATTCCATATGACATCTGAAGCATGACATGATGGCATGGAACAATATTAGTTACACAGTTTGTTGATGGCATAATATGGTATATATGGTGTCAGTTAATTTCGCTCTCGTCCAATATGAAATTAACTGACACCATATATACCATATTAGGCCACCAACAAACTGTGTAACGAATATATCTTACTGACTGCTGCATCGATGCACAGAACTAATAACAACAGCGATCAAAATTAAATGAGAGAATTCTCACAATGTGTTCACGTGTCTTTGCCTTGTTACAATTTATGGGAGACTCTGCCATAAATTGTAACAAGGCAAATTCATACATACCAAACAGTTTCATTTCGAAGGTAACATGACACACATCCACAGAATATGAAGCCTTTTAAGTTGCCTAACCTGCACTTCAGACCAAATATGGGCTTCCAGCACCCAATCTTTCAATTTGAATTGTTTATCGGCTGCCGCCATTTTGAATAATCAATGAACAAAAGGGAGATTACCCATAATTGTCAGCGTATATTGATGTTGACAGGCAGTATATGTTTTATATGCAGTCTGCATGTGACGTCTTTGAACCAATGAAATTTCCAGGTACTTGTAGGAGGTAAGATATAGAACAGTATTGTTTACAAACAATGCAATAAGTCATACAACTATGCTCGTTGTTTTTATCGAAGCGTATCAAACACGTCTCACAAAAGTACTGTTTCCCGAAAAAGCCTGTAATGTCATTTGTCGCGCGAAAGTGTTCATTTTCCAAGTATAAATAAATTTTAGGTCTGACTGGGGGCTTATTAGATCCAGTTCTGATAAAGCGGTTTCCTAAAGACGCACTCACCACGAGGATTCGACAATTTAACACATTTTCGAAAGCTTCTATATCATTAATGGTCAGACCCCTATCTGTGGGAATATTGGCCAACCGATAGAGTTCTGGGGCTAACCGACCCTGATAATGTTTCGGCTTTGAATAATGTGTTTATATTCGATAATTTGGAATATTTAAAAATAATTTCTGATTTGAGCATGTTACTGTTATCGCGGAGCAGACTTTCAAATTCTTCATCAGATCATCAGATACCTTATGCAATTTGGCAAACCCGACCAATATAGTTCGTGCCAGACAAATTTGATCTTCCTTTCTTATTTGGACTATGGAGTGTTTCCAATGCAGCGATGATTTGGGACCCATGAGGGAAGTGATTTTTGTGCGAGCTGTACCTTTAGGAAGTGTAATCGATCCAATCTGTATATAAAAACTTTCATTCAACCGTAAACGCTGATGACTATTTAACACATTTTGAACCCTGTCCATCACAGCGTTCGCGTCTAAATCAGCCCAGAGTTGTAGTTTGACGACAATAGGATTGTCGAGAGATTCGTGGTGTATAACGACTCTTCCTGGGTATGCAGTCGTCCCACGGGCTTGAGTTAATAAGTCGTCAAACAAAGAATAAATATTTGAGACTAAATCTGACAAATGTTGCCCGAGCCATAGGTCCGTAAACTTTACAATAAATGTCTCCTCTCTAACAAAATTAGCAAACTGGCGCTCCTCTTTTTGGAGAAGGTATAAGGGAGAAGAGTTGTGTGCAGACGGGTTACCCTTTACCGTCTATTCGGGCTACCACATCAATTCGACACACTAAAACCTAAAGTGTTGAAACAGACAGTTTCAATGTGTTAAACCCATTCTGACTCTAAGGATTTGATTTTAACACTCAAAGTGCAATGCTTTAAGCACTTAGACATTACAATCGTCAGACATCTGAAACTTGGATGGCACTTCCCATGTGTCTAGCATTGGTGGTTCTTCCAGAATCGTCCATAATTTGATTTGCGCTTGTTGGGTACATAATTAAAAGGACACAACGCAGATGACGCGGATCAGGCTCGAGAGTTCGAGCCTGATACGCGTCATCTGCGTTGTTTCCTTTTAAGTGTCTCGACATTACACTTGTCAAGTGGTATTATTGTAACACCTGTCAAGTTCTGGATTATCTACACTTGAACAAAGTGCTAGTTCAGCACTTATTAAGTGTTAAATACAGCACTTCAAGTGTAGTTTTTAACACTAGTTTTTAGCGTGGAGGATCGTTTGACATGACAGAAGACCCTGGTAACTCTATTTCATTATAGATATCCTCCCACAGATTTTGTATCATTTTGTCTGCAGTATCTTTGCTTATTTTACCTACCTCAAGAGTTTTCAACTCATCGGCCACGTATTTGGAACATATCTCGTCGGCCCAATTTTGAAGTTGGACAAAAATTGAAAATTCTTCTGATGAAACAAACCCCTTCCAAATGGAGACTTTTGGCATACTCCAAAGATGACACTGACCCGAAATACGGGGAAAAAGAGAAAATGATTTTCCCTCACAGAATTTAACAGGTGAACAGTATGACTAGATTAAGTGTAGCCGTGTCAACTGCATGGGATTTCAAAGTCATTTGAAGTACATTACGTCACTGAAAAAATGGAATTTGCCACTTTATAGAGTCTGCCTCGACTATAAAACCTCTCTGCGGGGTGCCCGTCGTGAAACGTGTAATAATAAACCGATACGCTAAATTTGAAATAATAAAATGTTATTTTTGTGCACAGTTTCCATTTTTATATTACGATATTACGTGTGTTGTATCTTTGATATGCACACAAATTTCGAAAAAACAACCTTCAGTAGTCGTATATAACAGATAGAAATTTTTTTTTAATAATCCAACAGGATCCGTTTCATCTCCAAATACGTAATGCCCTCAGTTAACCTCGAACGATAACAAATACATCAGGTAACTAGACTTTATGATTCTGGACAATCGTGGCTTTTCCAGATGAGATTCCATGATTTTGTGTGACCCCAGAGTGTCTGATGACTTGTTTTTAACTGTCTCCTGAAGTTCCCTTTTTGATGTTGTGAGAAAGATGGATATAGTAGTCTCAAATGTCCCTGTTTGATAAAAAATGTTTAGGTTAAGAGCATCATTAATGGTGGAGAAGGTTAATACCAAAATCTTCGTTCGACAGGTTAATGACCGACAGAAGGGGTTATGTTTGTTTGACACATACCCAGTGAGTGCTGTGGCTATTTGAAAATGGTCCATTCTATCTCAAATGTATCTAAAATATTGATGTCTGGCAACTGTCAGAGGGATAATAAGTGTTAAAATGAATATTTTGCCATGCAACTTGTAATGTTACACCAAGAACTGCGAATGGCCCTTTTTACCTAAAAATCTACAAGATGTTTTCAGGGAAATCCCGGCAGAACATGAATTTTAAGCTTTTGATGGGTATCATTGTTTATCCAGCCCAAAAGGGGTTAAGGGTTGTTTTTGGAATACCTTATTACTTACAGAAATAATTCTCAGTGAATTTTACTTCCACTTATGTTGATCTCTCCTCTTAACTTTGGGTGCTGTGGGTACGCAAACACAGCCCATTTTATCAAACATTTTGATGTTTGAGAACCAGCATAGGGTTAACACATCCTTTCTGGAATATTTTGTACATGCAGCTTGTAATGTCACACTAAGATCTGAGAAAGTAACCGTAAATCCCACTTCCAATAAAGGAAGTTATGTTTACCTCTCGTGTATCGTTTGGATGCTTTGGGGGCCCGAAAACAGCCCATTTCATCAAAATTTTGATGTTTGACAACCTGTGAAGGGTTAACATTTGCATTGCCTAATATCTGTTGTATGTGAATGGTCGTGACACACACAGGTCTAACAGTGATGAATGTTTAAAAAGAAATCTACAAGACGTGTTTCGAGAAAGTGCCCATAAACCCGAATTTTGATAGTTTGTTTTCCAATTCTGGCAAAGTAAGGGATAAATCGAAAATTCCGCTTTGGAGCATTTTTAGATTTTTGCCCTTCTTTCTACGGATTATTATTTTATTTTATTTATTTATTTATTTTTTTTTTGTGGGGGGGGGGGGGGTCCACATATTTTGTCCGTACGATTCAGAAGCCATTTTCGAACCGATTTTCATACAATTTTGCACACTCATAGAGGGGTACAAAATCTAAAAATGTACCGAAGCGGCATTTTCGATTTAACCCTTATTTCGCTAGAATTACTAAAAAACTATAAAAAGTAAGGTTTATAGGCACTTTCTCGAAACACGTCTTGCAGATTTTTTTTAAACATTCATCACTGTTAGACCTGCCTGTGACACGTCCATTGATGTACAAGACGTATTAGGCAATGCATATGATAACCCTCCACGGTTGCCAAACATCGAAATTCTGATGAAATGGGCTGTTTTTTTGCCCCCACAACACCCAAACGATGCAGAGAGATAAACAGAACTTCCTTTATTGGACGTGGAATTCATCGAGGATCATTTTTGTTAGTAATAAGGGTGTTCAAAAAACTAAGCGTTAACCCGTTTTGGGCTGGTTAATCAGCAATAGCCCCAAAAGCTCAAAAATTCATGTTTTCCGTGGATTTCTCTAAACGAGTCTTGTAGATTTTCTAGAAAAATTGGTCACTCCCAGGTCTTGGTGTGACATTACAAGGTGCATGGACAAAATATTCCGATCAGCATTAGTTTACCCACCCCGGGTCGCTAAACGTAAAAATTGTGATAAAATGGGCTGTTTTTGGACATCAACAGCACCTAAAGGGTATACCACAGAGAGGGGTACCTTCTTTTATCGAACGCAAAATTGAGGGAAACATTTTTGTAAATGGTAAGGATATTCAAAAGTCGAAGTCTTAACTCATTTTGGACAGGTTAAAGAGAGATACCCATTAAAATCTTAAAATACCCGTTTTCTGTGGATTTCTCTAAAAACATCTTGTAGGTTTTCAAGAAACATTGGCTATTCGCAGATCTTGGTGTGACATTACAAGTTGCATGAACAAAATATTCCGGTGAGCTTTTATTAAGCCTCTACAGGCTGCCAAGCATCGTAATTTTGTTGAAATGGGCTGTTTTCGGACACGCACAGCACCCAATGCATACCCGAGAGATAAACATAGTCTCCTTTGTTGGAAGTGGATTCATCGAAGACCATTTGTGTAAGTAATAAGGGTATTCAAAAAAAACCAAGCATTAACCCCTTTTGGGTGGTTAACAGTGATACCCATCAAAAGCTTAAAAAATCATGTTTTCCCTGGTTTTCTTTACAAACATCTTGTAGGTTTTCAAGAGAAAATGGCCATTGATAGGTTTTCGTGTCACATTATCAGTTGCATGGATAAAATTTTCCGGTAGACATTTGTTAACCCTGTATAGGCTGCTAAATGACAAAAGTTTGAAAAACATAGTCTGTTTTTTGTATTTATGTATTTATTTATTGGTGTTTAAGGTCACATAGTCTGTTTTTTGGACACCAGCAATATCAAATGGGAATGCCACAGAGAAATGTAACTTCTTTTACCGGACAGAAAACTGATAGGGGAAAATTTTTTTGTAAGTAGTAAGGGTATTCAAAAATCAAATCTTAACCCATGTTCGACTGGTTACGGAGATATACCCCTTAAAAGCTTAAAATTACCGTTTTCTGTGAATTTCTCAAAAAAAATCTAGTGAGTGTTTAAGAAAAATTGACCGTTCACAGGTCTTGGAGCGGCATTACAAGTTGCAAGGACAAAATATGCCGGTAAGTATTTGTTATCCCTAAAGAGGCTGCCAAGCAAAGACATTTTGAGAAAATGGGCTGGTCTTGGGCACTCTAACACCCAATGTGTACCTGCGAGATAAACATAACCTCCTTCATTGGAAGTAGAATTCACTGAAGATAATTTTTGTAAGTAATGAAGGTATTCACAAAATCAAGCATTAACCTGTTTAGGGCTGGTTACAGAGCAATACCCCTCAAAAGGTTAAAAATTCCATATCCCGTGGCACCCCAATTTCAGCTCCCTTTTTTGGAAAACGTCTGGCCTTTGGTACTCCTTTTTCTGAAATGAGGCTAAGAGTCGTATGTGTGAGTCACTCGAATGAGAAATTGCTCGATAGCTCACTTGCTTGATGGGCTTTGAGTCGTTCGAGCAGTTTGTGCGAGTCACTCGACGTAAGACAGAATCCCTCTTATGGAATCCCTTTTTGGAATCCCATTTATGGATGGAATCCCTTTTTTGAAAACATATGGCCTTCAGCACCCCTTTTTCTGAAATGATGCTAAGTGTTATATGTGCGAGTCACTCGAACGAGCAAGTGCTCGATAGCTCATTTGCTCAATGGGCTTTGAGTCGTTCAAGCAGTATGTGCGAGTCACTTGACGTTAGATGGAATCCCACTTATGGAAGCCCTTTTTGGAATCCCATTTATGGAATCCCTTTTTCGAAAACATATGGCCTTCGGCACCCCTTTTTCTGAAATGAGGCTAAGAGTCGTATGTGCGATCACTCGATAGCTCACTTGCTCTGTAGACTTCGAGTTATTCGAGCAGCATGTGCAAAGCACTCGAACGAGCAATTGTTCGATAGCTCATTTGCTCGGTGAGCTTCGAGTCGTTCGAGCAATTACTTTTCAGTGACTGTTCGATAGCTTATAAGGGATATTTGGGATAGGTATGTCTTGTGGTGGCCTAGATGGTTGGGTCAAATAGGTAATAGTATCCTTAGAGAAGTATCTTATAAAAGATATCCTCAAAAGGTATCTCAAATAATACAATACCAGGCCATAGGTATCCTCAAATATTGAAATGAGGCTAAGAGTCGTATGTGCCAGTCACTCGGGCGGGCAATTGCTCAATAGCTCATTTGCTCGATAGACTTCGAGTCGTTCGAGCAGTATGTGCGAGTCTCTCAAACGAACAATTTTTTGATAGCTCATTTGCTCGATGGGCTTCAGGTCGTTCAAGCAATGACTTTTCAGTAACTGCTCGATAGCTTATTGGCTTTGGGAATGATATAGGCTTTTGTTATATAGAAGGGAGATAACTCTGCATACAGATTATGGAAAGTCACGCAATCTAATTGGTTAGTTAGCATCAGGAAAGTGAACTGATTGGGTGATCTAGATAAATGAAACAACAAGAGTACTCGGAAAAGGATCAGAACAAGAACAGACCAGAGCAGCTAAATATACTAATAATAAGCAAAGCTGTACCAGCTGATAGTATACTCCAGGACAAAAGAACATGTTCCTGTAGACGAAAATTATTGCATAGATAGAAAAAGAGAATTCTGAAAGAATTCGAAATAGTACAACTTGTCGGGTTGTTTGTGGTAATTGTATGAAACGGGAGATTACTCCTGTTCAATCGAACATCCCCCTGTCTTATAAAAAGGTTTTAGGTCTCATAGCAACCACGTGCTACCATACAAACCAAGATGGCGGCCTCCAATATACAAAATGGACGACGGAAACAAGTATCACCCTAACAACACGCGCTGCGCATGCGCACTCACATCACGTATCACCATGGGGGTGACGTCACAAGATGGCCGCTCACGCGAGTTACCACGACAACACAACATGGCGCCACGGAGTCACGTAACATGACGTCATTTCCGAGGTCCTGCAACCTAGGGTTGAAAACCACAATACATACTAATGGTAATGCTGATATCTCCTTTACTTCCCAAAATTTCAATTCGGTTTCAAATCGGCAAAAATTCCCACTCTTACTATTTACAACTACAGTGTATGCAGTATCGAGCTTCATAAGTAGTCATGATGTCAATCGGCACGAGATTCTATAGTACGTTTACTTATAGTAATTAAAAAACCCTCGAAATGCACTTCTAGAAAATCACTACATGAAAAATCGTTATCCTGAGTTAATTCCATCATTCACAGTTACAAAATGATGAAACATCGAAAATTGATCATTCACAGTTTGGATTGCTCAAAGTTCTCAGCTTGAGCATTTGTTTAGCACATATTCAATTCCTAGAATAATACCAAATAATAATAACAACCTGATAATTCTATTATAATGTGCTGGCATTTCAGCTACTAGAATTAATTTTATGCTCCCTTTCATGGCTTCATATTCTAAAGTTTTCTCGGCGGTGAATTTCAGACTAGGGGAGGGGCCGGGAGGAAGTTTCCCTTCCAGCCCCCCCCCCCCCCCAGTTGGAAATTTACTACCCTACACCCCCCCCCCCTCCACTCCAATCGGAAACCTCTAGCCACGTCCCTGCACCCAGTGATACATGTACCACGTGACTCACCAACGCGGGTCGAATACTTTGTCTCTGGTCCCGATTTGCGTTCACATTGTCAGATTTGACCCAGATGCAAATTTCCCACTCTGGTAAAATTTGCCCATTCTGGTATTTGTTCCATATAAACAGGGGTATAAAAAGTGTTCTTTTTAAGAATATTGCTGGTCATTAAGAAAAAAACAGTGCCGTCGCTTCTGGGGTTCTGCGAACTTTTCCGAACAGAAAATTGAAAATGAACACCTTACCCACCACGCGGCCTCTTAATGAATTTGATTAAAGTTGGTTCTGTCGCTTGTTAGGTTCTGTGAAATTTTACGAACATAAAATTAAAACTAGACTTTATGATTCTGGAGAATCATGGCTCTTCCCGGTGAGATTCCATGATTTTTCATGACCCCACAGTGTCTGATGAATTGTTTTTAACTGTCTCACTGAAGTTACTTCAATGAGAAAGGTGAGTATAGTAGTCTCAAATGACTCAGTTTGATAAAAAAATGTTTAGGTAAAAACCACCATTAAAGGTGGAGTGGGTTAATATCAATATCGTCGTCCCACAAGTTAATGACCGACAAAAGGAGTTATGTTTGTTTGACACATACCCAGTGAGTGCTGTGTCTATTTGAAAATTGTCCATTTTATCTCAAATGCAGTCTTTCGATTTTGAGACGCGCTGTCGCTCTTGCGCGCCACGGCGCCCGCAATGTTAACTTCTTGCGAGCCAACAACAGCACGCCTCGGCTCTGCTAAGAGAGCGATCAAAATCTGGTAATTCATTCCAGTTGAGATACAATGTCTGTGTGAACAGCCAATTATTTTTTATTAGGTAACAAGGGACGAATATTTGGCCGTGGGCTTTAGTAACAGTGTGAATGTATTCAGCACAATCCTATTTACTTCTACTGTTTGGAAAAACCTGGTGTTCTTGAGAGGTTCGTGCTCCCTGGACCAATCACCATTCAGTATTCACCGATGGAGCAAATTTACTAGCTCTACATAAATTATAGTCGCAGTGTGCTCTTTTTCTGTTACTTGGAGCATAATACATCGTCATGACCCAAAAGTTGGGATTCCTTTAACCCTTTACGTGGCGTAATGACCGAAATCGGCCAGCGCTATAAATGAAAATCGCCGTTCAATTTTTTTAATATTTTAATTTTTTGCTTCCAAAACATAGGTTGTGACCCCTCATTGGAACGAGCGCGTCGCGCTCGTTCCAATGAGGGGTCACAACCTATGTTTTGGAAGCAAAAAATGAAAACTTTTAGTTATACGAGACTTTTTTTACGAGTGTCGTCTGCTACTGGCGTTAAGTAAAGGGTTGATGAAAACCATGAAAGCACCAAATCGTCCAGCTTTCATGTTGCCGTTCAATATCGATGTGCCCAAATGCCGCACTGAATGCACAGTGCTGTCAATTAGTGGATGCATTCTTCATTGCAACTTGCATGTTAACTATTCTTGCCAACAACACAACCATCACTCGACGGGGCTGGATATGGCGCGTCACTTCAAACAGTAGCGAGCGATGTATAACGCGCCTACGATTTTCAAAATCGAAAGACTGCAAATGTATCCAAAGTATTGATATCTGGCACCTTGAAGAGGGTTAACAAGCGCTAACAGGAATCTTTATTAATGCAACTTGTAATTTCACGCCAAAAACTGCGAATGGCCATTTTTACTTAAAATCTACGAGACGTTTTCACAGAAATCCTCGGAGAACATGAATTTTAAGCTTTTGATGGGCATCATTGTTTATTCATCCCAAAACGGGTGAAAGTTTGGGGTTTTTTTTACTACGCTTATTACTTACAAAAAATAATTCTTAGTGAATTCTACTTGCTTACTGGAATATTTTGTACGTGCACTGTGTAATGTCACACTAAGATCTGAGAATGGCCAATTTTTCTTGAAAATCTACGTGAAGTTTTTAGAGAAATCCTCGGATAACATGAATTTTTAACCTTTTGAGGGATATCTCTCTGTAACCAGCTCTAAACGGGTTAATGCTTGATTTTATGAATACCTTCATTACTTACAAAAATGATCCACGGAGAATTCTACTTCCAATGAAGGAGGTTATGTTTATCTCGTAGGTACACATTGGGTGCAATGGGTGCCCAAGAACAGCCCATTTTCTTAAACTTTCTATGCTTTGCAGACTCTGGAGGGTTAACAAACGCTTACCGGAATATTTTGTCCATGCAACTTGTAATGTCTCTCCAAGACCTGCAAATGGTCAATTTGTCTTGAATACTTACCAGATTTTTTTGAGAAATCCACAGAAAAGGGGAATTTTAAGCTTTTAAGGGATACATCTCCTTAACCAGGCGAAAATGGGTTAAGACCGCGATTTTTGAATACCCTTATTACTTACTAAAAATTTTCCCTCTCAGTTTTGCGTCCGGTAAAAGAAGTTATGTCTCTCTGTAACATCCCATTTGTTGTTGTTGGTGTCCAAAAACACACTATTTTTTCAAAATGTTGACATTTATTTATCAGTCCATGGAAGATTAACAAATGCTTACCGGAATAACTTATCCATGCAACCGGTAATGTGACGCCAAGACCTATCAATGGCCACTTTCTGTTGAACACTTGCAACATGTTTGTAAAGAAATCCAGGGAAAACATGATTTTTTAAGCTTTTGATGGGTATCGCTATTAACCACCCAAAAAGAGGTTAATGCTTGGGATTTTTAATACCCTTATTACTTGCAAAAATGGTCCTCAGTGAATTCCACTTTCAACAAAGGAGATTATGTGTATCTCTCGGGTATATATTGCGTCCTGTGGTGTCCGAAAACAGTCCATTTCAACAAAATTATGATGCTTGGCAGTCTGAAGGGGGTTAATAAACCGCTCATCGGAATATTTTGTCCATGCAACTTGTAATGTCACACAAAGACCTGCGAATAGACAATTTTTCTTGCACACCTACAAGATGTTTTTAGAGAAATCCACAGAAAATGGGAATTCTAAGCTTTTAAGGGGTATCTCTTATTATCCTTTCCAAAATGGGTTAAGACTTCGACTTCTGAATACCCTTACTACTTACAAAAATGTTTCCGTATAAATTTTGCGCGCGATAAAAGGAGGTATGTTTCTTTGTGGCGTACCCATTGGGTGCTGTTTCTGTCCAAAAACAGCCCATTTTATCACAATTTGGACCTTTAGCAGCCCGTGGGAGGTTAACAAATGCTCAACGGAGTATTTTCTCCATGCTACTTGTATTGCCACATCAGGACCTGTGAGTGGCCAGTTTTTCTTGAAAATCTACAAAACTCGTTTAGAGAAATCCACAGAAAACATGAATTTTTTAGCTTTTGATGGGTATTGCAGTTTAACCAGCCCAACTTGTAATGTCACACAAAGACATGTGTTAAAGCTTGGTCTTGTGAATACCCTTATTACTTACAAAAATGATCCATGGTGAATCCCACTTTCAATAAATGAAGTTATGTTCATCTCCGGTGTATCGTCTGGGTGCTTTAGGAGCCCGTAAACAGCCCATTTCAACAAAATTTCGATGTCTGGCAGCCTGTGGAGAGTTATCATATGTATCGCTTAATATCTCTTGTAAATGAATGGTCGTGTCACAGACAGGAGTAGGTGTAAACGGAGAATACCAGGACACTTCTGTACACGTACACGTACATGTAACCCATAGAGTTCAGTGTTAAAATGTACAAACTTTTGCAAAACATTTTTTGTACATTTTGTCCTGGAACTCTCACTCGTTGATCATCGTATTTTAGATGGTGGGATTAGTCGTTGGCGAACGATTGAGAGTTCCAGGACAGGACACACGTAAGAAATCGACCCTCGAATTTTCCCAACGTTCATCATTGCATTTTAGATGGTGCGATTGGTTGTTGACGAACGCGTTGAGAGTTCCAGGACAGCAAAATATAAAAATTAAGATGTCGAAAAAATTAGAATCGACGAAATTCTCCCGACGTTCGTCGTCGCGTTCTAGACGGCGATGGGAGCGATACGGTCGTTGACGAACGATTGAGGGTTCCAGGACAGGATGCGCATAAGAAATCAACCGTCAGATTCTTTTTCAACGTTCGTCGTTGCGTTCTAGACGGTCCGATCTATCGTTGTCGAACGCGTTAAGAGTTCCAGGACAGCAAAATATAAAAATTAAGATGTCGAGAAAATTAGAATCGACGAAATTCTCCCGACGTTCGTCATCGCGTTCTAGACGGCGGTGGGTGCGATCCGGTCATTGACGAACGATTGAGAGTTCCAGGACAGGATGCGCGGAAGAAATCAACCTTCGGATTCTTTCTCAACGTTCGTCGTCGCGTTCTAGACGGTCCGATCGATCGTTGACGAACGCGTTGGGGTTTCTGGGACAGATAATATGAATAATTGAGATGTTGAAAAAAAGAATCGATGAAATTCTCCCAACGTTCGTGAAGCGCGATCGATCACTGACGAACGGTAAAGAGTTCGGGGACAGGAACAAAAAAAAACAAATGAAAAATCGCGAGGCGTCGTTGGCATTCGTTGTCACCTGGTCGTTTAATAACGCGGATGTAAATGGTTAGAACAATGTACTCCGAAATTAAAAGCTCGAAGAGCTTGAAATAAGTAATCACCCAATCACTTCACGTTCCTGACGCTAATTAACCAATCAGATTGCTTGATTCTCATAACCTGAACTTAATCATAAAAAGTTATATCCCCTTATTACAAAGAAGTCCTATTCGATTCTTATCACTGGATTATTCAAGGAGATTACGAAAAATAACACTTTTAACCCTCGTCGTGGGGTCACACCCATCAGAAAATCGAAAGTTTCGAGAAGGTGGTCATGTGACCTATCAAATTGAATGTATCGACGAGTGGATTAAGAAGATCGTATTTTTAACCCTCGTCGTGGGATGGGGTCACGACCAGAGCCGAAAAACGTCTTTCTTTTTACAAATCCAGGCATGTGAGGTACTAATATGAAGGGCTCGATGAATACATTACGAAAATGACATTTTCAATGCTCGTCGTGGGGGGGGGGGGGGGGGTCACACCCATCAGAAAATCGAAAGTTTCGAGAAGGTGGTCATGTGACCTATCAAATTGAAGGTATCGACGAGTGGATTAAGAAGATCGTATTTTTAACCCTAGGTGTGGGGGTGGGTCACGACCAGTGCCGAAAAACGTCTTCCTTTTTACAAATCCAGGAATGTGAGGTACTAATATGAAGGACTCGATGAATACATTACGAAAATGACATTTTTTATTTTACGTGGGGGTGGGGGTCACGCCCATCAAAAAATCTAAAGTTTCGAGAAGGTGGTCATGTGACCTATCAAACTGAAGGTATCGACGAGTGGATTAAGAAGATCGTATTTTAAACCCTCGTCGTGGGGTTGGGTCACGACCAGAGCCGAAAAACGTCTTCCTTTTTACAAATCCAGACATGTGAGGCACTAATATGAAGGGCTCGATGAATACATTACGAAAATGACATTTTTATCCCTCGCCGTGGGGGTGGGGGTCACGCCCATCAGAAAATCGAAAGTTTCGAGAAGGTGGTCATGTGACCTATCAAATTAAAGCTATCGACAAGGATATTATGAAAAATCATATTTTTTCCCTTTCTTCTAACGGTGGAGTTGTGACCATCTTGAAATCGAAAGTATTAAGAAAAGTAGTTATGGGACATATTAAATTGAAAAAAACAACAACTTGAATCTGATGCATTATTCATTTTGATATCTGTCTTCAAACACGGAAGTATGTTTTCAATATATGATTCTTATATTAATTAGAGATACACTCACCTGTTAACAAGTCACGCCTTGAGACGTTTCATTCAATAATAACTCTGTTTACTGAACCATAGCTTTGCCAATAAAATTATAAAAGTTGATCTTCTAACACGGCACGTTTCTACATTTTGAGGATAGCCTATTTCACCATTTCCGAAAAAGTGTCAATCCAGACAAACTATTTTTTTTTAGGAAAATGGCCATGAGAAGACATTATATAACTGAACGAGTATAACCTTGACTAAATTCAAATAAAACCATTTGTCACGTGTTAGAAAAGATTTGAAAACAGTCTAAACGCACGTGTGGAAAAGTTGTTTTGTTTTGTTTTTTACAACAGGAGTTAAAATATTTTAAGATAGGTGGCGTTATATAAATACAGCAACAAGCAAAAAACAGTTTTTACAATGTGCCAGAATATGCCTGAATGAAAATGAGAAAAAAACCTCTTTTTCCAACTACCTGCTAGCGACGCATTACGTCGGTTTTCTGCGATATTTATCACAGGTGTTCAACACGTGCAAAAATCATGAAAAATAGTGTATCAGACGTTTTTTGTTTAGAAATTATGTATTGTTTTCCATATATAAGAGAGAAAAGGTACGCACCATCCTAGCTTGGAACATTTCGCCCCGTCTCATTCAAACTCGCAGAAAAAAACCAAACTCGTGAATTTGTAGTCGCGATATTGATGTCATCCAACAGCAGCCAAGACATTAAGCTTTTACGTTGGTATACCACTTGTCCAAAACAATTCTCTTTTAATGCTTAAACGGGCTAAATACATCTCGGGAACGACTCCCTTTTTTTCTTGATCAGACACGGTTGTTGACCTAAAGTTGACTGGAGGGTCGATCAAAACAATTGATCAAATATATCGAACGAAAACGACTCATTTTCTGACTACGATTGTCGTCGTATTCTAAACGTCACCACACTAATCATACAATACGGTATTGGAACTGCACTACCTCTTGAATATTATAAATTTACGATTTGTATTGTCTTCAACACAAATCGTAAATTCCTTCCCGCATCACCATACTTCTACTATACTGCATCGAATTTGACCTCGTCAACATCCCCTTGCTAGATAAACCTGAATTCGTCATCCGAATGGTGTTGAGAAGTGAGCGCATAGGGGTTAATTAAGCTCACAAGCTCGGGTAAAAGCTCGAGCTCTTGAGGTTTTATTTTGACGACTCAGTGGACTCAGGTTTATTTACTGAGCCTGATATCGTTTGGTAAGGAAACACAAAATGCCAAAGCTTATCGTTTGGTAAGGAAACACAAAATGCCAGAGCTGGTGAGACCTCACAGAACTGCCAGTAATCACAACGTTTATAGTCCGATCTTACGATCTCTGATCGATACATTTTCCCTAGCATTCCATAACAATGGTGGATAATAGAAATTAGTATAGAAAATCGTGTGAATTGTTCTCTGAAAATTCCTTTCGCTTGTGCAGTATTTTCTGATTTTTTTTGCAGATTGCATTCAGGGTTCAGTTTTAAAAAAAAACCTTGTCAAATGATTAGGATCAAGGGAAGTAATTTTGCAACAACTCATCCACCAAACGGTTAGGTTCAAAGGGAAGTAACTCTGTCATCCGTAGGTAGAGGTTTATTATGAGGTCATCAGAGGTCATGATACAGGCTATGTTCACGGGAAGTAATTCCGTTCATCCGTAGGTAGTGGTTTATTATGAGGTCATCAGGGGTCATGATACAGGTTAGGTTCAAGGGAAGTAACTCGGTAACAACTCATCCCAAAGTAGAGGTTTATTATGAGTACATCAGAGGTGATGATACAGGTTAGGTTCAAGGGAAGTAACTTCGTAACAACTCATCCGTCAAACAGTTATGTCCGAGGGAAGTAACTCTGTAACAACTCATGCGTTCAAATGGTTAGGTTTGAGGGAAGTAACAACTCATCCGAGGTTTATTATGAGGTCCTCAGGAGTCATGATACAGGTTAGGTTCGAGGGAAGTAACTCTGTAACAACTCATTCATCCAAACAAAATTAAAATTCGATGCACCATACTACGAAGTGCTTGAAAAAACATTTTTAGGTTAGGTTCGAGGGAAGTAACTCTAACAACTTATCCGTTCAAACAAAAATTAAAATTCGATACACCATATTAAGAAGTGCTTAAAAAAACCCTAGTTTTTTCGGTTATGTTCAAGAGAAGTAACTCTGTATCAACTCACGCGTTCAAATGGTTAGGTTCGAGGGAAGTAACTCTGTATAACAATTCATCCCATGTTTATTATGAGGTTATCAGGTGTCATGATACGGGTTAGATTCAAGGGAGGTAACTCTGTCATCCGTAGGTTCAAGGGAAGTTAACACTATAACACCAAGATTTATTATTAGGTCATCAGGAGTCATGATACAGGTGAGGTTTAAGGGAAGTAACGCTATCATCCGTAGATTCGGGAGAAGTAACTCTCAACTCAACCGTCAAATGGTTACGTTCAAGGGAAGTAACTCTGTAACAACTCATCCGTAGGTTCGAGGGACGTATCTCTAACAACTCATTCGTTCAAACAAAAATTAAAATGCGATTCACCACATTAAGAAGTGCTTGAAAAAAATCCCAGTTTTTAGATTATGTTCAAGGGAAGTAACTCTGTAACAACTCATGCGTTCAGGTGGTTAGGTTCGAGGGAAGTAACTCTGTATAATAACTCATCCCAGGTTTATTACGAGGTCATCAGGGGTCAGGATACGGGTTAGGTTCAAGGGAGGTAACTCTGTCACCCGTTGGTTCAAGGAAGTAACACTATAACACCAAGGTTTATTATTAGGTCATCAGGAGTCATGATACAGGTGAGATTTAAAGGAAGTAACGCTATCATCCGTAGATTCGGGGGAAGTAACTCTCAACTCATCCGTCAAATGGTCACTTTCAAGGGAAGTAACTCTGTAACAACTCATCCGTAGGTTCCAGGGAAGTAACTCTAACAACTCATCCGTAGGTAGAGGTTTATTATGAGATAATCAGAGGTCATGATACGGGTTAGGTTCAAGGGAAGTAACTCTGTCATCCGTCAAAATGGTTCGGTTCAAGAGAAGTAACTCTGTAACACCGTAGGTAGAGGTGAATTATGAGTACAGCAGAGGTCATGATGACTACATTAGAGGCCACGTTGAGACCATCAGGGGTCATGATACAGGTTAGGTTCAAGGAAAGTAATAACTCGTCTGTTGGTTCAAGGGAAGTAGCCCTGTAACACCATAGCTAGAGGTTTATTATGAGGTCATCAGGGGTCATGATATGGGTTAGGTTCAAGGGAAGTAACTCTGTCATCCGTGGGTTCCAGGGAAGTAACAACGAGGTTATTATTAGGTCATCAGCAGTCATGATGCAGGTGAGGTTTAAGTGAAGTAACTCTATCATCCAAAGGTTCGAGAGAAGTAGCTCTGTAGCACCAAGGTTTACTATGAAGTCGTCAGGGTAGGTTCGAGGGAAGTAATAACTCATCCCAAGTTTATTATGAGGTCGTCAGGGGTCACGATACGGGTTTGGTTCGAGGACAAAGTAACAGGTTCGAGGGAAGTAACTCTGTAACACCAAGGTTTATTATGAAGTCATCAGGGTAGGTTCGAGGGAAGTAACTCTGTATAACAACTCATTCGAGGTTTATGATGAGGTCATCAGGGGTCACGATACGGGTTAGGTTCGAGGAAAAAGTAACTCTGGGCAAAACAAATAAATAACATAAAGTATAATTCGTTGTATTTTTTGTTCCTTTTTCTTTAAAAAGGAAATAAAAAAGATTATATATAATAAAAAAATTAATAACAGAAAAAAATTAATAATGTAATTAATAAGGCATCAGTTTTAAAAAAAAAATCAGTTTTTTAACTGATAATAGTGTTGTTGTTATGACTGATAGGTTAGGGTTTTTATTACAAGTACATCAAGGTGGATAGCTCTATTCCATTCTCTCACTCGAGTCCCTTTGCGTGAAGACTTCTTTTTTTTAATTCAAGTCAAGAGGTGTTATCCTCATCTGACGAACAATGTCTATGGAGAGTTTTTATCTTAGTTCGCCACAATGTCATCACCTCTTAGCACGGATTTTCCCCCATGGACAATCTTGGAGGCACTCTGGCAACATTTTTTTATGCCAAACATGTTTTTAGGATATCTTGTTTCTACTTCTCCGCTTTTTTTTTGAAAGCTAAGAAGAAAAAAAAACAACAAAAAGTTATAAATTAAATAATAATCGTCATCAGATTTGGAAACGGTTTATAACTTCATGAAATATATATTTCTCTTGCTGTTTGCTGAAAGAATTTTTTATACAAAAATAATGACTAAGAGTTTGTTGAATCTATAAACGTCTTTTAGATTTTCTCCTTGATAAGACGCGAAACACGATATCAAACGCAGTTCATCTTTCTTGCTTCTCACATTTTCGAGTTGTAAGAATCGTTTGCTTTTGACCAATCTGTCTTGAAAATCGAATATGTGTTTGGTAAACGGATCGAACGATTTTTTATCATTTTTACCTTCCAGAGAAACTTCGAATTCTCCTCTTTCGCTCACGAAAACCCATTGATCTTTTCCAGGTCCGATCAGGGTGAGCAATATACTGTAACACATCGCGCTATCGTAAGGACAATGCTTTTTGTATGACGAGTTCAGGTTTATCTAGCAGGGGGATGATGACGAGGTCAAATTCGATGCGGTATAGTACAAATATGGTGACGCGGGGAGGAATTTACAATTTGTGTTGAAGGCAATACAGATCGTAAATTTATAATATTCAAGAGGTAGTGCAGTTCCAATACCGTATTGTATGATTAGTGTGGTGGCGTTTAGAATACGACGACTATCGTAGTCAGAAAATGAGTCGTTTTCGTTCGATATATTTGATCAATTGTTTTGATCGACCCTCCAGTCAACTTTAGGTCAACAACCGTGTCTGATCACGAAAAAAGGGAGTCGTTCCCGAGATGTATTTCACCCATTCTAGCGTTAAAAGTGAATTGTTCTTGAAATGTCTTGGCTGCTGTTGGATGACATCAATATCGCGACTGCAAATTCACGAGTTTGTTTTTTTTTCTGCGAGTTTGACTAAGATGGGTCGAAATGTTCCAAGCTAGGAAGTTGCGTACCTTTTCTCTCTTATATATGGAAAACAATACATAATTTCTAAACAAAAAACATCTGATACACTATTTTTCATGATTTTTGCACATGTAGAACACCTGTGATAAATATCGCAGTAAACTGATGTAATGCTTCGCTAGCAGGTGGCTAGAAAAAGAGCTTTTTCCCCATTTTCATTCAGTCATACGCTGGCACATTGTAAACACTGTTTTTTGTTGTTGCTGTATTTATATAACGCCACATATCTTAACATATTTTAACTCCTGTTGTAAAAAACAAAACAAAACAACTTTTCCACACGTGCGTTTAGACTGTTTTCAAATCTTTTCTAACACGTGCCAAATGGTTTTATTTGAATTTAGTCAAGGTTATACTCGTTCGGTTATGTAATGTCTTCTCATGGCCATTTTTCCTAAAACAAAAATAGTTTGTCTGGATTGACACTTTTTCGGAAATGGTGAAATAGGCTATCCTCAAAGTGTAGAAACGTGCCGTGTTAGAAGATCAACTTATGATTTCATTGACAAATCTATGGTTCAGTAAACAGAGCTATTATTGAATGAAACAACTCAAGGCGTAACTTGCTAACAGGTGAGTGTTGACCACCTTCTCGAAACTTTCGATTTTCTGATGGGCGTGACCCCCACCCCCACGGCGAGGGTTGAAAATGTCACTTTCGTAATGTATTCATCGAGCCCTTCATATTAGTGCCTTACATGTCTGGATTTGTAAAAAGGAAGACGTTTTTCGGCTCTGGTCGTGACCCCACCCCACGACGAGAGTTAAAAATACGATCTTCTTAATCCACTCGTCGATACCTTCAGTTTGATAGGTCACAGGACCACCTTCTCGAAACTTTCGACTTTCTGATGGGCGTGACCCCCACCCCCACGTAAAATGAAAAATGTCATTTTCGTAATGTATTCATCGAGCCCTTCATATTAGTACCTCACCTTCTTGGATTTGTAAAAAGGTAGACGTTTTTCGGCTCTGGTCGTGACCCCACCCCCACGCCGAGGGTTAAAAATACGATCTTCTTAATCCACTCGTCGATACCTTCAATTTGATAGGTCACATGACCACCTTCTCGAAACTTTCGATTTTCTGATGGGTGTGACCCCCACCCCCCACGGCGATGGTTGAAAATGTCATTTTCGCAATGTATTCATTGAGCCCTTCATATTAGTACCTCATATGCTTGGTGTTGTAAAAAGGAGGACGTTTTTCGGTCCTGGTCGTGACCCCATCCCACGACGAGGGTTAAAAATACGATCTTCTTAATCCACTCGTCGATACATTCAATTTGATAGGTCACATGACCACCTTCTCGAAACTTTCGATTTTCTTATGGGTGTGACCCCCAACCCCACGACGAGGGTTAAAAATGTTATTTTTCGTAATCTCCGTGAATAATCCGATGATAAGAATCGAATTTGACTTCTTTGTGATAAGGGGAGATAACTTTTTATGATTAAGTTCAGGTTATGAGAATCAAGCAATTTGATTGGTTAATTAGTGTCAGGAACGTGAAGTGATTGGGTAATTACTTATTTCAAGCTCTTCGAGCTTTTAGTTTTGGAATACATTGTTCTAACCATTTACATCCGCGTTATTATCTGTCCCAAAAACCCCAACGCGTTCGTCAACGATCGATCGGACCGTCTAGAACGCGACGACGAACGTTGAGAAAGAATCCGAGGGTTGATTTCTTCCGCGCATCCTGTCCTGAAACTCTCAATCGTTCGTCAACGACCGGATCGCACCCACCGCCGTCTATAACGCGACGTCGAACGTTGGGAGAATTTCGTCGATTCTAATTTTCTCGACATCTTACTTTTTATATTTTGCTGTCCTGGAACTCTCAACGCGTTCGTCAACGATCGATCAGACCGTCTAGAACGCGACGACGAACGTTGAGAAAGAATCCGAAGGTTGATTTCTTCCGCGCATTCTATCCTGGAACTCTCAATCGTTCGTCAACGACCGGATCGCACCCACCGCCGTCTAGCACGCGAAGACGAACGTCGGGAGAATTTCGTCGATTCTAATTTTTTCGATATCTTAATTTTTGTATTTTGCTGTCCTGGAACTCTCAACGCGTTCGTCAACAACCGATCGCACCGTCTAAAATGCGATGATGAACGTTGGGAAAATTCGAGGGTCGATTTCTTCCGCGTGTCCTGTCCTGGAACTCTCAATCGTTCGCCAACGACTAATCCCACCATCTAAAATACGATGATCAACGAGTGAGAGTTCCAGGACAAAATGTACAAAAAATGTTTTGCAAAAGTTTGTACATTTTAACACTGAACTCTATGGGTACATGTACGTATATGTGTATATGTACGTGTACGTGTACAGAAGTGTCCTGGTACTCTCCGTTTACACCTACTGACATGTCTAATAATGATGAATGTTTAAAAAAATCTACAAGATGTGTTTCGAGAAAGTGCCTGTAAACCCTAATTTTGGCAGGTTTTGTACATTTTTAGATTTTGTGACCGTCTATGAGTGTGCAAAATTTTGTGGAACTCGGTTCGAAAATGGCTTCTGGATCGTACAGACATAATGTGTGGCCCCCCCCCCCCCCCCCCCCCACCTCCAAAAAGAATACAAAATAAAAATTAATAATAATCCGTAGAATAACAGGGAAAAGCATAATAAGTACATCAACCACCAGGAAGCATCATATGGTATATGATTAAAGTGTTCGACGATCAATACATAAAAAGTAAGCCCACGCGTTCCATTACGTACCAATCAACACTAAAACCGTTTCATTTCAAAAGTAGTGATGTGTATAGAACAGCTGTACAGTTTGTATCGATAAATATGGTTTCTCGACATGATTCCTCCGACTCTTCTGTGCTGTGGATACTAATATAAAATACCTCCGATTGGTATGAGAATTTTTTTGTTTCAGAGCGTGCGTTGATTTAGAATGTGATGCTATTGAATCGCGTTGTCGAAATTGCGATTATACAGTACGGCCGCCGTGGACTGCTCACTTTGCATGGGTGGGTAATATTTCTACAGACGCAATAATTTTAGATTCCAAACACTAATTATAGGAATAATTATCAAAATTTAATTAAATAATCATCAAAAATTTATTTAATGAACCACCGGGTAACCGGTGGTTCATTAATTAACATTTTGCTGTTAATGATATGTATTACCCGGTAAAGGCATGCGTGCACATCACTGTCCACGCGTGGATTATGATCGGTCCACGGTGACAGCACTGTACAATTGGAAAAGCCCTACCACTGTGTACTGGGTTCATAAGTTGATTTCACCAGAAGGGTTGTCAGTGGTCACGTTGTTGCTTTATATTAAAAGATTACAGGATAAAATTAAAACACAAGATAAAATTAATGTTTATTAAAAAAAATTGTGGACAATGTTTGGCTGCAATGAAACATAACTGTCACACCGAAGCTGGCGAACGGTAGCTATGTGTACCCTACATATGAATACCGAGCACACATTTTACTTACCAGGGGTTTCACAGTAAGCATAATTGACGACGGAATCCACAGCTGAAATGATATCCGACCTAAATATCCCCTGCTAGGGATCTCCGTAGTTAAACCAGTTAAAGATTTTTCACTGGGGAATCCATAGTGAATGTCCAACCATTTGCTCCACACACTGGGGTTCTCCATAGGGAGTGCACTAAAGACATATATACCAATACACTGTACATATGACTATACTAGAGAACTCCATTGTTAAACCAGTTAAACCATTTTCACCAGGTGAATGTCCAATCATTTAGTCCACAACCTGTTGTCCTCCATAGGGAGTGCACTAAAAACATATATACCAATACACTGTTATCACCTAGCCCACATACTACTAAACAGGAGGTCATTTAGGAGAGTAAGTGACAAAAAAACCTCGTCGCGACAGATAATAATGATAATAACACTTTGGCCGGCCGCTGATTTGTCGCGGTTCTCGGATGAGAAGGCCTTGGTTACCCCTGTACTCTCAACTGCCTCCCTATTCCCACGCTTCTTCTCTCTTCCCAACACTCAGAGACGAATTGCTTGATGACATCTCTTGTACCATTCTTCCCAATCTCTCCGATTAGCATATTAACCCTCCCCTTTGAGTCTCCCACTAACAACATGTCCTTCATTCTCCCATCCCACGTCTGAATTATTCCCCCAGAATCTTATTCTTTTAGACTGGTATTTTGGGCATTCTAGAAGAAAGTGTTCCAGGGTCTCCACCACGCTTACACATCTGGTACTCCTTTTCACTGTTTTTCACAATTTTTCCCCTCAGCTCCATGGACCACGACCTCAGCTTAAACAACAGTGACCCCTCCAAAGGTGCCACAAGGTACTCTTCAAAACCAGGCTTCTCTTTATCACGCAGGTCACCCAAAGACCTCTCTGATTTGACCCCCTCTCGCCAATTACGGTTACAATCCTCCATGCCCCTTTCTCTGACGATACAGATACATGCATGGATGCGTACGCCGATGATGACCAAACGTATTTACATGTCCTCTTTAGCACTATTGTCCACTTGGGAATGCAATACCACTGTGTTCCAATAAGACTAAAATCATCCTCCTCTGATTGGGCGAGAGCTCGTTTAGTATATTCTATGTGTACGGCTCAAGTGGCAAATGTTACCGTCTGACGTCAACACGCGAAATATTTGAAATGACGTCGCCCGTTTCGTAATTGTTTCACCAGCGGAGTGACTAGCAAGCCGATTCATTTTTCAGGAGTTTTCACTCGTGCAGCAGACGGTGTTCCGGATGAAGTGTTGTTTAAATTACAAAGCGATTTACGCTTTGAACTGAGATGGAATGAGTTTATCTGGTTTGTTGATTATTTATCCAGTGCCGTCGGTGGATAGTCTACACGAAAGGTTTATTTACTAAACCTGTGATCGTTAAAAGTTGCCTTGAACAAGGCAACTTTTAACGATTACTTGTTCAGTAAAAAAAACCTTTCGTGTTTCACGTTGTAGGTTTTGGGCGATGGGTAGTGTCATTTTGGAACATATACGTTATTGTGATGAATTGACGGTGACATGGTCTCAGGTTTGAGGCTCGGAGCGTATGTTCTTCCTCCACGCGAACATAAGCTCCGACCCGCAAACCTCAGACCATGTTACCGTCAGTTCATCACAATAACATGTATTGTTCCTAGTCACAGATATTGAGAATATCTTTTAATCACTGACACGTTTTATTATACTCTTTTAAAACCCTTATAATTTGCATCAACATATCTTTAGCGTTAACGTTCTCGGGATGTAAAACCTACAGCATGCAAATTCTCTAACATTCCACTGCATTCCTCATCATCAGTACTAAACAAGTGATGATAGTGGCAGGGCTATCTGAAGATAGCTTTGGAGCAGTAAAAATTCTCATGAACATCAAATCGAACGTTATAAAATATATTAAAATATTGAGCTGCAGATCGAATGATTCTGGAGAAGGCGGATAACCAAAATATTTTTCTTCATGCTATTTTGGCAATATACTTTGCATACCCCCTCACCCACATGACCCTGCCAGAAACATACACAAACTTCTCTGCGATCCCGATATAAAATAATTTGCCTTACAGGAATAAAAAACCTTACGTGATGTGCAATGTACAAGTAGATGTCGATTATCATGCATAATTTCAATTTTTTCCTGGAGCAGAACACCCCACGTACACCGTCCACCAGCCCACCTCAGCTGGGGTTAGTGGAGGAGGATCCCGCGGTGTACTTCCTTGGGAAGATTTTAAATTATATTATCAAATGGAAACGTAATGTTTTTAACACCACAAATACATTCCGGCTGTGGTTAGTCCAAAAAACGACAACTACCCAGTGCGGTTAGTCCAAGAACGACAACTCACATTTCGATAGACACTATAGTATCTGAACTACAGCCTCATTGTGTTGTGTAAACCTTATCTGACAAATGCAACGTCGACTCAACAATGGTGATGGGCTATTCAAGTTAAATGAATGGGTGGACGTTTATTCAGATCATTCCCTGAAGAGTTCTGGCTTTTCTTCGGACTTCAGTAATGAAACGCCCCCAAACGGGAAAGGGAGACGCATGTTTCCTTCCTTTGTGGCACTTCAGAATGTTTAACCCTTTACACAATGTAACGGCCAAAACTGGCCAGCGCTACTCTCAAATATCGCCAATTAATTTTCATAATTTTTTGTCTCAGAAATATAGGGTATGACCCCTCGTTGGAACGAGCTCGTCGAGCTCGTTCCAACGAGGGGGTCATAACCTATGTATGACACGCTTCCAAGCGCATTTGTGTCTCGGGGTGAGCTTTGCTTGTGCTTGGGTGGTTCGCAATGGAAAGTTTGACATTCGAATACATCAAATCGATGCTCATTTCTCAGATGTCACAGTAGAACACTGTGTCATTCATTCCCTTATCCATAAATAATGGTACCAAACAAAATGACCTTCAGAATCCGACTGATTCTGTAATGACAAGCGTCTGGAAAATGCAAAAAAAGTATAGGTTTATCTATCGATATGTCTGAGCTGAAAGTCGTGGGAAGGCTTTTGGTATTGGCCTTCGATGGTAGTGGAGGTAGCAACAGTACGTAGTTGCATTACTGACCAGGTTCCGTCCAGTCCATATAAAAAAAAACACTTGTTCTAGCTTGTTGTTTTTTCCCCGGCCTTCCCTGCATCGTGATGGTCACGACTATCTTTATAGAAAAAAATATACTTCATTTTTCAATTATTATACAAGTCTAGGACGTAAGAGTTACTACTTTGTTTCCTGGGAAGAATACAAACTTGCGCTAAACACAAACTCAACGAGTACATCTGTGAACTAGTTGCTTCTAGTTGGCTTGCCATAAAAAAACAGTTTCCGTTTATTACCTTTAATAAATAGAGGATATGGAATGAGCGTTTTTCTCATATAATATTTATGTAACGAGTCTAAGAATTTTCCGTTTTGGCGAGCCTCTGGCGAGCCAAAACGGAAAAATTCGGACGAGTTTCATAAATATTATATGAGAAAAACACCCATTTCATATTCTATTTATCATATGACACTCACACGCACAAAGTAGCCACTTAGTATGACTTTTTAACCCATCACCTAACTTGAGTTGCAGACGGCACTTGGAAAAAACATCCTCGTATAACTACTAAAAATTTTCACTTTTTGCTTCCAAAACATAGGTTATGACCCCTCATTGGAACGAGCTCGTTCCAATGAGGGGTCATAACCTATATTTTGGAAGCAAAAAGTGAAAATATAAAAAAATGAATGACGTTTTTCTTGTAGGTAAAAGATTAATACAATATAACCCATCCTAAATAGGACAGATAACGTAAATTCTCCCTACTGAAATTATACAAATGTCACCCAGTTGTATTTTGTTTAGCCAATCAAATTGCCCAGTTTTGAAATTGACCAATGAAAGCTCCCAACTCTAATTATGCAAATTATGAAAACGTGGCCCAGTTTTATTTTGTTCAGCCAATCAAATTGTCTAGTTTTGAAATTGACCAATGAAATTGACGGAAGGCTTTATTTATCACTAATTAATATGAAAGCAAAATATCAAATGTTTTGAGGTGAACAAAACGGACGAGTCATATGATAAACGCAAATAATAGACAGGTCAGATAGCATACGATATGCATGTTTCCCCACATGTTCTTTATCATTCTTTGAATAGAGGATCTCAAATGAGTTGGGATTTCATACAGTACGGCCGCCGTGGACTGGTCACTTTCCACGGGTAGACTGTATTTTCACGGAAGCAATAATATTAGATTGCAAATACTAATTACAGGAATACGCATCAAATATTTAATTAATGAAGCACCGGGTACAACCCTGTGCTTCATTAATTAAAATTTTGCTGATGTTTATTTTTATTACTTGGTAAACGCATGAATGGGCAGCACTGCCCACGCGTGGATTACGACCAGTCCACGCCGACTGCACTACATGGAATTTCGGTAGTGAACTCACTTATGTCGAACTGAGCTTTAGTTTGCGGAGGCTCGGATCGATTTTAGTGAACGATATTCAGAAATTTCACGTCAAATCGTGGCGAATTTGAGATTCTTTTGATTACCTTTGCGTAATTTAACCTTTCAGCTAACGTAACGACTAAAGCTGGCCAGCGGTGTACACAAGAATCGCTGGCCCAATTTTAGTGTTTTTTAGCTCACCTGACTTTCAGTCAGGAGAGCTATAGTGATCACTCACCGCCCGTCGTCCGTCGTCCGTCGTCCGTGAACATGGTGTTTGCGTCTTCTCCTCCCAAACCGCTGAACCAATTTAATTGATATTTGAGATAATAGTTTGTTATGACACCGCAATTTGATTTTGTTCAAGTTGCCTCGCCCGTGGGTAGGGCCACACCCAAAAAGTGTGCTGAAATCTTAAAAAATCTTCTTCTCATGAACCAGCAGTAGCAGATACTTGATATTTGGTGTGCAGCTTCCTTTTGAGGTGTAGACTCAGATTTGTTCAAGAGAAGATTGTGGGGCTATACTTGGCGTCGTTATGGGAGGGGCAAAATTTTTTGCCCCGCCCAAAATTTCTGTTTTCCAAACCGAGAGGCTGATTTGAACCAAATTTTATGTGAGGGCTTATTGGGTCATAAGTACCTAATTTATGCTGATTTTTTTTCCCGTAGCCCCATGGGAACCACAGGAGCTAAAAATAGAAAAAAATTAAAACGCCCATATCTCCAAAACTGCACGGCACCGAGAATTTTTATTTGGTGTGAAGCTTCCTTAAAAAAAATTGCCATCGGTTTTATCATAGGGTACAGTTTCGGGACTTTGAAAAAGTGCTGAGTCAGCACTTTTTAACACTGTAGGCAATGGGAAAAACATTAAAAAATCTTCTTCTCCAGATCCAGCAGGCAGAATCTTTTGATATTTGGTATGCAACATTGTAGGGTGGATCTGATTCAAGTTTGTTCAAATCGGCCCACTGGGTTCATATTTGGGCTCAGTATAGGAGCCCGATTTCGAACTTAGTGCATTTGAGACAAATTTCTTAAAAAATTTTCTTCTCCAGATCCAGCAGGCAGAATCTTTTGATATTTGGCATGCAACATTGTGGGATGGATCTGATTCAAGTTTGTTCAAATCGGCCCCCTGGGTTTATATTTGGGCTCAGTATAGGAGCCCAATTTTGAACTTACTGCATTTCAGGCAAATTTCTTTGAAAATCTTCTTCTCCACATCCAGCAGGCAGAATCTTTTGATATTTGGTATGCAACATTGTGGGGTGGATCTGATTCAAGTTTGTTCAAATCGGCCCCTTGGGTTTATATTTGGGCTCAGTATAGGAGCCCAAATTTGAACTTAGTGCATTTCAGGCAAATTTCTTTGAAAATCTTCTTCTCAAGATCCAGCAGGCGGAATCTTTTGATATTGGGTATGC
This sequence comes from Pictodentalium vernedei, assembly GCA_031216915.1. Classification (NCBI taxonomy): domain Eukaryota; kingdom Metazoa; phylum Mollusca; class Scaphopoda; order Dentaliida; family Dentaliidae; genus Pictodentalium; species Pictodentalium vernedei. The sequence continues at coordinate 186,925,185 of CM062294.1, read as the reverse complement.
AACATTGTGGGGTGGATCTGATTCAAGTTTGTTCAAATCGGCTCCCTGGGTTTACATTTGGGCTCAGTATAGGAGCCCAAATTTGAACTTAGTGCTTTTCAGGCAAATTTCTTAAAAAATCTTCTTCTCCAGATCCAGCAGGCAGAATCTTTTGATATTTGGTATGCAACATTGTGGGGTGGATCTGATTCTATTTTGTTCAAATCGGCTACCTGGATTCATATTTGGGCTCACTATAGAAGCCCAAATTCAAACTTAGTGCATTTCAGGCAAATTTCTTCAGAAATCTTCTCCAGATCCAGCAGGCAGAATCTTGTGATATTTGGTATGCAACATTGTGGGGTGGATCTGATTCAAGTTTGTTTGTTCAAATCGGCCCCCTGGGTTTATATTTGGGCTCAGTATAGGAGCCCAAATTTGAACTTAGTGCATTTCAGGCAAATTTCTTTGAAAATCTTCTTCTCAAGATCCAGCAGGCAGAATCTTGTGATATGTGGTATGCAGCATCCTTAGGGGGGTGAGATGCACGTTTGTTCAAGCCATGTCCCTAGGTCCATATTTGGGCTCACTGTGGGAGCTTGAATTGTAACTTTGTTCGAAATGAGGAATTTTCTTAAAAAATCTTCTTCTTCAGATCCAGCAGTCGGAATGGTTTGATATGTGGTGAGTAGCATCCTTGGGGGGAGGGGGGGATTCAAGTGTGTTAATTCCAAGTCCATTGGTCTATATTTGGGCTCCCTGTGGGAGCCCAAATTATAACGTAGTCAATATGAGGAATTTTTCTTTAAAAATCTTCTTCTTCAGATTCAGCAGTTGGAATGTTTTGGTATTTGGCATGGAGCAACCTTAGGGGGCTAAGACTCAAGTTTGTTCAAGCCAAGACCCTTGGTTCATATTTGGGCTCACTATGGGAGCCTGAATGACAACTTAGTTCAAAATGAGGAATTTTCTTTAAAAATCTTCAGATCCAGCAGATGAATGCTTTTGATATTTTTTATGCAGCATCCTTAGGGGGGTAAGATTCAAGTTTGTTCAAGCCATGTCCCTAGGTCCATATTTGGGCTGACTGTGGGAGCTCGAATTGTAACTTGGTTCAAAATGAGGAATTTTCTTTAAAAATCTTCTTCTTCAGATCCACCAGTCGGAATGTTTTGATAATTGGTGTGCAGAATCCTTAGGGGTGTGAGTTTCAGGTTTGTTAAAGCCAGCTCCCTGGGTTCATATATGGGCTCCCTGTGGGAGCCCGAATTATGACTTAGTTCAATATGAGGAACATTCTTTAAAAATCTTTTTTTAGATCCACTGGTCAGAATATTTGGATATTTGGTTTCAGCTTTTATTAGGAGGAGCAGATGCAACTTGTGGAAATCAATTCTCTGGGTTGATATTTAGGCTACCATGTCAGGTGAGCGCCCTCTGGCCCCCTGGGGCCTCTTGTTTTAATTTTTGCCTCAAAAACATAGCTTATAAGTTATGTTTTCGAGACAGAAAATAAACATATTTAGTTGTAAGGAAATGTTTTCAACAAATTCCGTCAACTAATTGTATCAGACAGACAGTCAATGAAAAAGAAGTGATTAATTCAATTCTACTTCCAAAACCAAATCACTCACAACGTTACCGCGTCGACGTTGACTTCTGACGTCATTCCTGTATTAGACGTGTTGTTAACGACATTTTCCGTAAAGAGCTATTTGATGGTGATAAAGTGATAGAACAACGTATTCAGTTGACAGCACTTTGGTATAATCAACACCAGATTTTAATTGACTTCGTTTTTTCAAAGCTCGGTTTTACTAGATGTTTCTGAGAAAACAATTGGATCATTCAAGGCCATGATTTGGTAAAATATTTTCCAAATGACTGAATTATTTACTTGCTATTATTACTTTAGAACAAATATTCCGGCCTCATCGTTGGACGTTTTTATCACTATCATAGCTAACTATTTGTCTGTTTTCAATGAACCCAACAAACAGCTAGTTTCTTTTTGGACGTTGAACTAATTAAAATATACCACAAACAGAGGCGGCGGAACCATGGGCTGGGGGCACAGGGGACACGTGCCCCTCCACTTTTTTCCAAAGACATGTTACACGGTTACATATTGAGTTTTAAAACTGACGCATGCAAACGTGTCAATATACAGGCATTTTAACCCTTTACCTAACGTAACGGCCAAAACCGGCCAGCGCTATTCTCAAAAATCGCCAATTAATTTTCATTATATTTTCATTTTTTGTCTCAAAAACATAGGTTATGACACCTCGTTGGAACGAGCTCATCGAGCTCGTTCCAACGAGGGGTCATAACCTATGTTTTTGAGACGAAAAATGAAAAAAAATAGTTATTCAAGAATATTTTTTGCAAGTGTCGTCTGCTTTTCATGTTAGGTAAAGGGTTAAGAATAAATACAATTTTTATCTTACCATCAACTTCATGTTGGCTTGAAAATCACGAAAAACGGTACATATTACATAATGTGTTCCGATTCCGTATCATATAGACGACTCATTGTGATTCCGTATCATATAGACGACTCGTTTCCGGGATCGCATGAATGAATACATTCTATGTGCGCTTACAAAACAAAACAAAATTCCTTACAATTAGCGAAAGAACTATTAATAGCAACTGACCCTCACAATAAATAGAAACTGCACAATTAAATATTGCACACTTGTAAATTCAAGCGTATCATCATATTAAGTGGCATTGAGAGTGAATAATTTAACAACGCAATTTTGGAAATTTGCGGTTACCGCGTTACTCATTGTTTGTTAAAGAGCACAACAATATATTTCCACAAAATATTGGTTTTATAAAACCTTTTCTCGCCTAACATTGTGTCCCAAAACTGTATTAATAATTTAAGATTTAATCTGTTTATGTGACAGAATTGTTAGATAGATGAATTATTATGATTATGTGCATGTCCTGTGATTTACATCAGATTCTCGGTGGTGTCCAGAATGGGATCACAACTCGCCGACAAAACCGGAAAGTTGAGATCCCAATTTGGATACCACCTCGAATCTGATACTAATCACTTGACATGCACATTATCATGATAATCTGTATGTATTAATGAAAGTTTACGCTGAAACAAGAGTATCTTTCACCAACTAAACTAATCTCATATGGTGTCCATGTATACCGGGCTAGGTACAAGTAGCGGAGTTGATTGATACCATGTATAGCCTCAAGAGCTATTTATATAAGTTTAACTAAGTTTTGTGCAGATATTTTAATGTTAATACTGGGCTTTCTTTGGTTGTTGAATTTTACCATTTGTTGCCTCCAAGCTGACTCAGTCTTGCAGGCTGCAGAATGGTGGTTTTCTGCAGACAAGAACAATCCTTCCATTGTCATTTGTTACTGGTGATATTCCGGAATTGTGACATGGATAGACCAGCTAAACGTTCCCAAAAAACTACAAGGAGGTATGACCAAATATGGGAACGGAAATCGCAAAACTTGCCTGTATATACGAAGTCCCAACTGGACCAAACCAGTCTCGCTCGTTTCTTTGAAATGCACAGACATTCTGTTCAGTCTGTTAAGTAATCTCACATTGTCAATCGTTTCTCGATTAAACTACGTTGGAATACAAACATGTACTTTCAGTTTCACTCTGTTGACGATTGGTGCGCGGCGTCGGTAACACCGCCTGTTGACTATTAAAGCCACTGTTCTGGGGATATTACGTGTAGGAGACGTTTTTCGTTCAAGTGTTTGCTGGACTTTCAAGTTACAGTTCAAGTATGGGCCCGATAAAACGGCCCAAAACTAGGAAACGCCAGCTTCCATATACGGAGCTTGTGAAACGGTCACAGACGAAAGTGTCACTCGACCGACATGTCAGGGTCAAGCAGAGAATTACTACAACGAACTTCAATTACACACCTTCAGGAGTCTTTGTTGAAATTACAAGAATCAGTTTCATCTTTCCAGCAAGCTTTGAAATCGGAAAAAACGGCGGAATTGTCTACTCTTAATCCGGAAACGTGTGCCACAACAAAAAAGTCCTCTCAACCACCTCCATTGTTATCTGCGACGGCTTTTCGTGACACTTTCCTTGTGGATTCGGAATTTCCTCTTTCAAGTTCAAAATCGACAGAAACATCGAGGCCAGGTTCTTCATTCTGGCTTCTCAAGGTGCGAACCCAAATTCTTTATAAAAACAGACACTGTATCCCCAACTTTGCGTACTCATATTTTATCTGGAAATAATGTTAATTTAGCTTGTTTGTTGATACCACATTACTGTCTTGAACAGCGACTGGTCAACACGAGTGACGGACAAGTTAATTTACGTCCTGACCCTAGGTTGTCCAGTCAACTCTCACTTGGCGAATTTATAACATTGTTTACGACATATAAATCTGTCATCTGGGAACATTACCCGACACGGCGGGCGGAGCTTGATGCATACGAAAATAAAATTGTTAAATGGCTCAACAATATGCCTGTACACTTTTTTCGTGTAATATACATATATGTTTACAATTTAAAGGGGGACATTCTTCCGTTAACTGCAAGGGGACTGGTAATCAGAAATGACTACGTGTACCGCTCTCACAGGATGACTTGACCTCCACTGTTCTCAGTCTTGCAGCATGTTTATTGACAAGATGGCTACAGATGGGGTGTCAGGATCCAGTGCTGGAGTGAATTCTTCTCAATCTCTTTCCCACAGTTCGGCTCCTATTCCGGTGTTGGTAACTTCGCAACCATTGGCTTAACCGCATAACAGTTTTCATGTCCTAACCAATGTCTTCCCTTCACATCAATGTTATAGCGATATTCCAGCATTATCGACTGTGGATTTCACTCGAGAAAATCCGGTGTCGGTCTCTCACAACTCCAAGAAAATGTTAAGCGCAGATTTCAGTTCAGCAACTACTCCCATCAATATTGCACTTTCCCATGAATTATGTATGCATCCAGATCAAATGTTTGTACACTATCTCCTAGATGGATTCTCTAATTGTTTCCACACTGGATTTAGTAGTATCCCCTTCACGTCCTTCGAATGTAAGAATCTAAGATCTGCCCTCAACCAACCTTCAGTTGTCGATTCTCTCATTCAGACAGAACTAGAAAAGGGTTACCTCTTGGGCACATACAGCTCCCTTTCTTTTTTTGCATACCGTGTTAGCCCCATCGGCATAGCCGAAGGAAAATATTCTCACAAAAAACGATTAATTGTTGATCTCTAATGATAATTTGAACAGGCCAAGCATGAATGACCTTATTGACAAGCAGTCTTTTTCCATCACCTTTGTTCGGGTTGATGACGCCATTGAATTAATCTGTCAATTGGGTCCCGGGGCCTGGATGTGCAAAACTTATGATTTTAAATTGTTGCCTATACTCCCATTCCTGTGGATTATCTAGGGGATACACTGGAAGGACCAATATTATTTTTTTGTTCGCCTAGTTTCTGGAAGTCGTTCAAGCCCAAAAATCATTAACCAACTATCTACTGCTATATGCTGGATTGCGCAACACAATTACAACATTTTACATATTCTGCATTTACTTGATGATTTTCTGACCGTAAAACCCCGGATGGTTTATCTCTCAAGACTATGGCCTTGTTGACTATGATTTTTCGTAAACTCAATATTCCAATTGCAAAAACATTTGGCCCAGCCACCTCACTGGAATTTCTTGGCATTATTCTCGACTCTGACAAAATGGAAGCCCGTCTTCCTTTCGAGAAAATACAACGCATTCAAAAGATAGATCATCTCTGACTTTATTGCATGGTCCAAGTGCAGGAAGGTTCAATTGCTGAGTCTTCTTGGTCATTTGAATTATGCTTGTAGAGTCATTATTCCACGTAGGTCCTTCATATAGCATTTGTTAAAGCTGTCCATTAAAGCCAAAAAAACTGCACCATTATTTGTAGACCTCAATCATAGCTGTCGATGTGAGCTGAATATGTGGAAAGAATTTCTCACTGAATGGAGTGGGTCTTCTTTATTTCTTGAGAATGCTTTCACCCATGCACTGGACTTTCATATGTACACAGATGTGGCCTTCTCGGTGGCTTATGGTGGTTATTTCCAGGGAGCTTGGTTTCACGATAAGTGGTCATCCGAGTTTCTTTCAGAGCTCCGACACTGTCAGGACAAATTTTCTATGACCTTGCTGGTATTATATCCCATTGTGGTGGCCGCCGTTCTGTGGGGACAGTTGTGGAGTAGAAAACGTCTCGTTTGTCACTGCGGCAATATGGCCACGGTACACATTTTACGAAAAGGTCGAAGCAGTTACCGCCATACTTTTATTATGAAATTAATGCGTCGGTTAACGTGGTGTGCGGGAATTAACAATTTCATGTTTTATGCATATGTTATCGCTTATCTTATTTCTCGTTTCCAGGCATTCCACCATCTGGCTCCATAAGCTGCACAGAAACCCGTCGCACTTCCAGAATTGTCAGCAGTGATACGCAATAGAACCTGATAAGGACGGCAGCGTGGCAGGCTTCGGTCAGCGACAACGCTCTAACACTTGTGCATCAGCGTTACATCATTTTCATCTATAACTCGTATCAGATACTCCTTTCGCCCAGCGGATTTCTTTCGGAAGTTTCCGAGGACGTCCTTCTGACATACGCAGCCTATTGTCATGGCGTTAAGTCTTATCATACTATACAATTGTACATTTCTGGCATTTGCTATTTCCGCCTCCGTCTTGCATCCCTGTCCCATTTACACGCACTGATGATTCACAGTTCGCGCGATTGCGGATGTTTATGCGCGGTATAAAGCGTTTATAGAAACCCTCTACTCGTCGTTTACCTATCACTTTTGGCATTTTGCGACAGATATGTCATGCCCTCCGCAGGTGTTTTCCCAGTCCATACTTCGACTTCTTAATGAAAGCTGCTTGCTGCATCGCATTTTTCGGTTTTCTTAGATATGGCGAATTTCCTTCCCATAGTCTGCGTTTTAATCCAGCATGTGGTCTCTGTGTGGGTGTCATCCAATATCGCTTAACAGATCAAGTCCTTTTGCTTCACCTGAAGGCCTCTAACTGTGACCCTTTCCGTAAAGGTGTTACCATTCAGCTCTATTAGACTGGGCACGATGTTTGTCCCCTCGCAGTCTCCTGGCTTATTTTGCGCTCAAACCATCAACTTCCCTCCACTCTGACGCACCTCTTGTGTCTTTCAAATGGGTTTCGCCTCACTCGCACTCTTTTTATCCAGTCGTTGAAAGCGCTCCTCTCCCTTATTGTCCTCCCTGATTCTCGCTACAATAGCCACTTATTTAGAATAGGCACCGCCACACCGACAGCAGCCGTTCATGTCGAAGCCCACTTGATCAAGACATTAGGGCGATGGTCATAGGATTGGTACTCCCAATATATTAATGTCCAAGGTGTCAGTGTCATCCAGGCACAGAGGGCCATATGTGCGTGACCGTTGTCATGCACATATGGTGTTCTGGGCAGGCATGAGCGTCCGCTTCGTCGGCGCTGCCCATGTTTACGCCTACCTGATCGAGCAGTTAGGTTGGCGGTATATTGTTACTCCCGCCCATATATGGCGGACCACGTGTGCATGACTGCTGCCACGTACAGGTGGAGTCTTGTGGGAGCATGAGAGTTCTGTTCATCGCAGGCTTTGCAGCCCCCTGTGTTCAAGATCCCTCGCTCAACACTTGTAAGGTGGTGCTTGTCGGATTACCCCGACATCGACCCTCTTGCTGTTCCAGGCGGCGCTGTCAGGCTTGCGTAGCGGGCCACGTGTGTATGTCGCTGTTGTCGTGTACATTTGGCCTCCTGTGCAAGCATGCACATCGTGTTGCGCCACTATGCATGATGACTCCAGGCCTGGGTCGCTCCGTTGGCGGTTGTCCGATTGTTCTTGCTACTGTCTTCATCGCCACGGTGTCATGCATGCGCGGATGGCCGTATGGACGCGAGTTGTTGTCGACATGTCCTTGTGGTGTTCTGCGAATACATGAGCACCGTGTTCAACCTTTTCTCTGTTTTTCCTCCGCTGTCCCTTTGCGTTTCCCAACTCTGCCCATCCCACCTGGCCTTGTTAGGTATATTTCACGTTTCTGTCGGGGTGCGTGATGTTATTGTTGCGTTTCTCTCTCTCATTCTGACTGTCTATATGTTTGTGTGCGCCTCATAGTCTTCTGCCCATGTGTTCATACGCACAGGCCACAATAATGCCTGTGTCCCAGCTGTGTGCCTTCTACTGTGGAATTCGTGGACGTCCAGGATTCTTTGTGTGTTTTCTGTGTGTGCGCATCTTCTGTGAATCCTGCTTTCCAGTGGATGGAGACCTCGTGTCGGCGAGCTCGTTGTCGCAAGGACGCTGCTCTCATGCAGTTTTTTAGACTCAGTACTGTTCCTTTTTTCAGCGTCTACTGACTCTTCCCGGTGTGGGGGTGTGCACATTCCACATGCTCCGGATGTGCTTCGGACATTCTTTCCTTGTTTTATTTCCTGCCCCGTGTGCCCTACAGGTTCATCTCTTCCTTCCCTGTGCCTTTCCCTCATCCGCTTCCTCATTTTTTGGGGACATTCGGCTTGTTTCACAATCCTTCTTTGACGGCTGCGATGCTGAAAATACTTTGTGTTCTCAGCATCGTCTCCCCAATTCATTTCAGTTACCTAGACTGCAATACTAATCTTCACCCATGAAGACTTGGCAACTAGGTACTAGTTCAATAACATGTCTTTGTGTGGCACTGCAGTATTCATACCTCGATTACATCTGATGGTACCACCACATCATGGTGCTCTCCTAATTCTACGCTGCATTGTGAAGCAGACCGAATCACCTTAAAGGGCCAAAATGCTTGAATGTGTATATATGTACTGTTCATTTAAATACCTTGAAAAAAACTATAATTCATACTACTGTGTTGTTTACTGCTTAAATCTGTAATATATTATTTGCAAATCCAAACAACATTTGACGAAAGAATCCCATTTTCGGTCTCTTCGGTCCGTTTCTTCTGCTTCAATCATTTTCCATCTCGAAGGCAAGCCTTTGGGTTGGAAGTTGATTGAAGTAGAAGAAATGGATAGGGCAGTGACCAGACTGTGGTGGTGGGCTCATCTAAAAGAAAGACTATAGAGTTTCACGGTACATTTACCGATATACGATTTTAATATTTCAGGCCCGAACCATGGTTGTGCCCCTCCACTTTTTATCGTGCTTCCGCCACCTCTGGCCACAAATGACAGTGATTTTCTGTTATTGAACTAAAAACAGTCTTAAACGTATCTTATTGCGTTTCTTATTTTTCTCAAAAATATTTTCCAGATAAAGTCGGAAACTCGCATGTAAGGGACTAACAAGACCTACGCCTGGCGTTGCATAATACGCCCGGTATGCAATTTCTAAGTCGAAAGGCCCATAAGTCTTGTAAAATTCATCGGACCAAGCCCCAATTCGAACTAAAACAGTATTTTGATATCACTGAAGCACAAACCAAGTTTGGTCCTGATCAATATATCCATCCTCAAGTTATCATCTGGAAACTGAAAAAGTTTACGGACGGACAAACGGACTGACAAATCACATAATACGACACGTTATTTTTTCAAAACGGGCGTATAAAAAGAGAACGTATAAGTTAAGAACTTTGCTCTTAGCAAGATAGGATTCTTTTTAGTTTCCGACAGCTTTTCACTGCCATTGCACTTTACTGCCTGGGAACCAATACTATTTACCAACACATGGTTGCGAGAGTAACAGTTCTGCTAAACGTCTGCAAGCTAACAGTAAGCTATCCAGTTTTTTTGATTTGCTGGTCAAATTAAACCAAAAGTGTAACGCGAACAGGCTAAATATATCAACTATTGCTTCTTGGGGTAAATACTCTTACAACTTTTATCCTCATCTCGGAAAAGGGATTCTATAACCACTGACATTTCCCCAAAAGGCATTCTCTCAGTGGGATTCTGTAAAGGGATTCCATAAACGGACTCCGTAGGTAAGATTCCAAGTTCCTATACAGCTCATAGCTCCTAATAGCCCTATTATGGGCTCATATCACGACTCGGCTATCTATGATTACTCTCTCTCTCTCTCTCTCTCTCTCTCTCTCTCTCTCCTGTATTCATGATTACTTAACCCTTTACCTAACATGAAAAGCAGACGACACTTGCAAAAAAAATTCTTGAATAACTAATTTTTTTCATTTTTTGTCTCAAAAACATAGGTTATGACCCCTCGTTGGAACGAGCTCGACGAGCTCGTTCCAACGAGGGGTCATAACCTATGTTTTTGAGACAAAAAATGAAAATATTTTGAAAATTAATTGGCGATTTTTGAGAATAGCGCTGGCCGGTTTTGGCGTTACGTTGGGTAAGGGTTTAAGTATTCTCTCAACCTTTTATTACACGCCTGTTCTATGTAATCCCTATCTACAGCAACACTAAACCATGCGGAAAATGAAAATCTGTTCCTCACATTACATTTTGAATCGCTAGCGATAGCTGAAAATCGTCCACTCAGTTTCAATGTGTTCTATGTGCCAGTACGCACATAGCACACATTGGAACTCCGGGGACGAAATAATAACACGAGTTCCCCTCGCAAATTTGGTTGGCGATAAAATGTGTTCTTTTTGTTGATAGTTGTCGCTGTTTGTCTTTCTAATAATTGTTTTTATAGACGTGAAGCCGTGCAATGAACACAGAACGACACACGCGTGTGAATGGGTTAATCGATATGGCACTTGTGCCATCGCGGAAGGATGAAACCCGAGGTCTGTGGCCTCCCGTTCTATCTTTCCGCGCTGGCACTCGCACCATATCGATTAACCCTTTCACACACGCGTGTCGTTCTGTGCATTTACTTTAGTATTCTAACAACCTTGTACATTAATATTGGTTTATGACACTACGACTCTCAGTATCCTATCATTACACTACTAGCGCTACGGATCCCCGTTCATACCACTACTTGGTTACGAGTACTACTGACAATGGAATATAATCTGCTTGGCCTAACGACTTTCAAATCTCTTCCAAGTTCCTTTAAAGAGATATCGAACAGTGACTGCAAAAGTCATTGCTCGAACGACCAGAATCCCATCGAGCAAATTAGCTATCGAGTAATTGCTCAAACGAGTGACTCCACATATGACTCTTACCCCCAGCTCGGAAAAAGGGATTCTATATCTACAGATATTTCCCAAACAAGGGATCTCTTAAAGTGGTATTCTGTCACATGGGATCCACCGATGAGATCGGGCATGAAACATACGAGATATTCTTCTGATAAATTTATTGTTGTCTCATAATCTTGTTGTCTTATGTAGAGAGTGTCCAAAAATTAAACACTTCGGGTTCGGAATAAATAATCTCCCATTCATCCTGTACCTTGACAAAGGAAACAAATTATTAATATTTTACATTACACTTTTTTCAGATGCAAGTGCTGGAGAATGGACATATGATGGTAAAATATGTAAGTACATGTAAAATTGTATAATCGACCTATTTATAGTGGAGCTAACTCCAACATCCCGCAGTTGTCCGCGCAATTCAGATCATCCGATCAGCATTACCAACAAAAATTACTTCAACATAGCTTTGCAGGTAGTACAGTGGCGTAGATACAGGGGAATCCGCCTTCCTACAAGCATTTGGTAGAAAATTTAGGGGTCGGAGGAGTGGTATCGCTTTGCCATCAGAAATCTCATCAAAACGGTTTCAGGTCTGCCAAATTCTTTTTCTTTCACGGTGGTCCATGCAGGCTAACATACCCAGCATTTAGGTGTTAGAATCAAAGAGAACACGTGTTTTAATTTTTTTTAATTTTTTTTCTTTATTAGGGTTTAACGACACATTAACATCCAGGGTCATATCATGTCGGTGACAGTTTTACGGGTGGAGGAAGCCGGAGTACCCGGAGAGAACCACCGAGCAACGACGAGCAGCTGTCAGCTCTCCAACATCGTAACTCTGAACACTGCGCCGCGGCACAGGCAGGGTTAGATTGGTTGAAGACATGCGCACCATCGACGTGCAGTACGCCTTAGTACACAGCGTCATCGTGCACCCGTGTAGGCAATCAGGGTTAAGTGCCTTGCCCAAGGACACAACGCGGGAGCACGAATCAGTCGCTGAAATGGTCACCCATCCAACTACTAACCGCGCTCGACGTTGCTTAACTTCGGTGATCTGACGAGAACCGGTTACCGCGACGCCACCGCGCCCCCACGTGTTTTAATCCCCTAGACTCTGATTTCAAAAGACCAAGGTTTTAGCAGCGAAGTTTCCCATGATGCCATTGGTAATTGTAGCACCCGTATCCTCTTGGGCAGAGCTCATTATGTTCTGTCAAAGGTTATACAGTTGGTTAACCTTTTACTTAATATGAAAAGCAGACAACACTTGCAAACAAAATTATAGAACAACTTTTTTTTCATTTTTTGCGTCAAAAATATAATTTATGACACCTCATTGAAACTAGATCAAATGATCATTATTCATTCACTCATTTAGTTATTTAATTCGGTGCCTAGGCCTTTATTGCACCAAGTTAACTAATCTATAGAACTCGTCCATTCCTTACCCGTTCAATTATTGTAGCAAGCCTCTGGTAATCATTTAGTTATAAAAAAGAATGCTTCTATCAAAATACTTGTCGGCTGATAATAGCAAATATAAATTTTTAAATACTTATCGATTTTCAGATTTCTCCCGTTCCTTGGAATAAATCTGTTCACAACTGGGCCCAAATTGCACTACGAACGTCACCCTATCGTAACTGTGCACAACATATTCTTTTTGATGCGCATTCATACATGGGAAATTCATGTAAAAATTAAAATTTAGAGATGTTACCGAATTTGTATCACCGATGTGCACATCGTTACACAAATTTAAGGAATTTTCGGGGACGAGTCGTAGAAAAAAAGAAGCTGGCTTTTCACAACATTGTCCCAATCAATTCGAACGTTTGACTGTTATTGTCATTTGAAACCCACGTAAAATCATTTTTTGATGATCTGTCACTTTTTGTGTTCATTATATCAACAGTGTGCCCATCGTGACATATAATACAGACACTGTCCTTTTCATTAATATTAAAGTCTAGGAGGTGGGATTTGTTCATTTTTTTCCTGTAAAGAATACATACTTGCAAATTAATCATTTCGTCGACTGAGTTCTAGAATGTTCTGTTGGACATAGAACATTCTAGCACTCAGGCGACGATTTTCTAACCAATGAGCCAAAGTGGATGCCTAGTGCTGGGAGGTGATACTGTTAGATACTGTGGTAAACAATTTCCTGCTTTACTAGTAAAATATTACACAGTTGCCAATTCTTGGGGTGAATATCATATAAAATGAGCAACAGGAGTAGAAACGGTAGAATTTACTTGACTTTATCTCCATGTTGTGGTCACGATTAGCCATTGTGCAGATGTATGACATTAAACACCAGTAAATAAATAAATAACAAATAATCACGGATTATCTCTGATGTTTTCGTTTATTAAAAGTAATAAAGGGAATCTAAGAGCTGTCTTTTGTTTACATTATTAAAAGTAACAAAGGGAAACTTGTCGTTATTTTCTGCTGATGCCATAAGTGTTTCTCGACAATTATTTGCTTCTTATTTGGACCTTCCTCTCGCCTCTAATAATTTCAAGGGCTATAACATAATCAAAAGTCGATTTTCATGGCCCAAAAAGTCAGGGGAGATATGGCCGCTCCATTAAATAACGGCCCAAGGAAGGTTAATAGAGAATTAAATCAATGTTTCTCTGAGAATATTGGAATACGGGTAAATAAACCCTAATGGAAAAAATCCTAATCGAAAAAAACCTGTGGAAAAATACTCTAACAATAATTGCATGGATAGGAAAAAACCCAGATTTTTTTTATTATTAACCACAGAAATAATTTGTAATATAATTTTTATTTAGTTTTATCATTTACTGGTAAATACAAAGCCCATTTACCAATATTTTTTGTATTTCATTAATTTCATTAAAGTGATATGTGTTGATCTGAATTTTGTACTTATTCAAACATTCGATAACACTATCATTTTTCAAATAATTTCTGTATAACACGTACACAGACGACACGCGCGTGTAAATGGGTTAATCGATATGTCAAGAGTGCCAGCGCGGACGGATAGAACGAGAGGCCTCAGGCATCGCGTTTTATCCTTCCGCGATGGCACAAGTGCCACATCGATTAACCCATTAACAAAAGGGTGTCGTTTTGTGTTTATTACACGCCTTCACGTCTATAAAAAAACACTTAGAAGGACACCTAGCAATTCATTTGACAACTATCAACAGAAAACCCCACATTTTATCGCCAACCAAATTTGCGAGGGGAACTCGTGCTATTATGTCATCCCCTGAGTTCCAATGTGTTCTATGTGCCTACTGGCACATAGAACACTTTGGAACTCAGGGGACGATTTTTAGCTATACTAGCGATTCAAATCGTAATTGCGGTGCACGATTTGTAGAAAATTCCAGTGAAATTTCGCTTCTTAAAAAAATAGTCCGTCAACGATTTCCGTTCCGCACATATGTGCGGAATAGATTTTCATTTTCCGTATGGTTTAGTGTTGCTACAGATGGGGATTTCATAGAACAGGAGAATAATAACTGTTTATTTGAATTATTTAGGTCTCCAAAAATCTCTTTATTCAATATATAACAAATATGGAAAGTTTTGACTTTGGACATTTCTTCAAACCATACAAACGCGGATGCCATTGGAATCTGATCATTGAACTTATTCCAAACGCTACCATATTAGCATGGTTTTATTTACAAATATTGTTCCATATATAGTTATAATTTTCAAGATAGACTTTCTCTCGGTATTTTTCATCTATGAAGGTTTAAAACCAAGCAATGCATTTCATAAAACATTTGCATGTTTTGGGATAAAAAGGGAGTAAGGGTTTTTTCCTTCCCATGCCTTTTTTGTTAGGGGTTTTTACCATAGGTGTTTTTTTCCATTAGGGTTTTTCTATGCCCCACAATTTGGATTGTACTATATGTGGAATTCTGGTTGCGACCCTTGCTTACAGGCACTGAACAGAGCGGATTGTAGCCCGCCCACGCCACCACTAAAATGTTCCTAATAATCTTAAAAAGCATACATGTATGTATATCAAGGCTTTTCTGTTTATGTTTTTTTTTAATAATCACATGAAAATCTTATTAATGTTTTAGTCCTCCCTGAAACAGTATGACTGCCACGAATACCCCCCCCCCCCCCCCCCCAATACCGAATCAGTGTGCTTATCATTGCTGGTTCGCCAGAAAATGGTTGTCAACTTTTCCAAATTCGTATCATGCCTGTCTCAAACGAGCCTCTCATGACGTCACTGACAGTCGGAGATTTTTGATGCGAGAGCTTTAAAACGCAAAACTAAAATTTTAGTGCCTTTGCGCTGAATGCTCCATACAAACATTCAAACTTTCTTTTTGTTTATATTTCAGGTATCGTGACCTAATTTTTATATTATTTGATATTATTTACATATAATAAACAAAGCATCACAACAAGCTGTTAACCCTTTACCTAACCTGAAAAGCAGACGACACATGCAAAAATAATTCTTGAATGACTAATTTTTTTTATTTTTTGTCTCAAAAACATAGGTTATGACCCCTCGTTGGAACGAGCTCGACGCGCTCGTTCCAACGAGGGGTCATAACCTATGTTTTTGAGACAAAACTTGAAAAAATAATGAAAATTAATTGGCGATTTTTGAGAATAGCGCTGGCCGGTTTTGGCCGTTACTAGGGTAAAAGGGTTAAGCTGGGTTGTCAGATTCCATCCCATTGACAAGAGCAGGTCAAATCACGGCATCTTATTTCAACCGGCTGATTTCGTAACGTCACCTCGTTGGAATCCGACGACCCAGATCAACTGACTGTTGAAATATTCTGTACATACCTTTATACTAAGTTCTGCAGAACACGTATAAGGCAATAAAAATAACTATTATGCCTCAAAGTTGGTTTGTCCAATCAGAACGCTGGAATACCATCTAAAGGTTCCATCGTATGAGGTAACTCACCTGATATTATTGGTTACAGGACATTCCCTTGCCACGTATGGCCTCATGTGAGGCGAAGTGACATTAATATTAGGCGAGGCGTATTTATCATGCCACCAAACGAATTAAATAATAAATTAAAAGACGACGACCATGTTAAGTGTGTCGAAAATGTTGCCACAATGAACTGTATTTTATTTACACGAAAATAGGTGAAAACTTGAGGTGGGAAAATTAATTCGGAAACAAAATGGCAGTGTATGAACTCAATCCCATAGCCGGTTCTCCATTGAATAACCTAATATCGCATAGTCCACCGATGCTATTAGAGCACGTTGATTGGTCAAAATAAACAGGTGGCATGATAATATTCGATCTTACTATTTTGATGCACTTCCACTCGCATCGAAATCACAAAATTTGAATTGAAACAAAATAAGAAAATTTAAGTACCAAAAGTATTTTCAAGGTGCCGTATTTGTTGGTTTAAAACATTAAATATTTAAAAACGGACAGAAAATATTTATTGTATTTGTTCTTTATTGTTTTTACGATTCTGTCGACGTTTATGCTGAATACACCATATTCTTTACAGTTTACTCAACAGATTAAAGTTGATGTGTTAACCCTTTACCTAACGTGAAAAGCAGACGACACTTGCAAAAAAAATTCTTGAATAACTAATTTTTTTCATTTTTTGTCTCAAAAACATAGGTTATGACCCCTCGTTGGAACGAGCTCGACGAGCTCGTTCCAACGAGGGGTCATAACCTATGTTTTTGAGACAAAAAATGAAAATATTTTGAAAATTAATTGGCGATTTTTGAGAATAGCGCTGGCCGGTTTTGGCCGTTACGTTGGGTAAAGGGTTAAACACCAAAAAGTGCTCTGCATTCACCCTAAAGTCCTGGAGAGTTTCATACATTTGGCTACACTGTGAAAGTCTGAATCCCGTGGTTTTGCAGTTGTTTCTTGGCAAAGTCTTGGCTATCTATAAATGCAGCCAAGACTTGTCTTTCAACAATTGCCAAGTTACCTTGAATATAACTTGAATATAACTTTCGAATTTACCCACTGACTGCATGTCGAGGCACCTGTCATGTTGCATTAAATAGTGATCAAACCTGAAATACCCGCCAAAGGTTAACCCTTTACCTAACGTGGAAAGCAGACGACACTTGCAAAAATAATTCTTGAATAACTAATTTTTTTCATTTTTTGTCTCAAAAACATAGGTTATGACCCCTCGTTGGAACGAGCTCGACGAGCTCGTTCCAACGAGGGGTCATAACCTATGTTTTTGAGACAAAAAATGAAAAAAATAATGAAAATTAATTGGCGATTTTTGAGAATAGCGCTGGCCGCTTTTGGCCGTTACGTTGGGTAAAGGGTTAACACACGAGGTTATTTCACACATACATGCACAGGGCGAGGGACTTTTCACGATCAGCCCTTGACTCCCTGAAAATAAATAATAAAAAATAAAATCCTCTCCCCCGACCTAATTTGAAAAAAAAATTACGAGGATAATCTAAGAATTTATTTTAAGAGCCTAACCAGGCTTTCACTCTTGAATACGTAGTTGCGTCGTGTTCAATTCAGCGTTTTGGAGATTCTCTAGCCCACCTTTTCAGAATGCGTGTCACTGAGTAGGTATATATAAATATTTATACGAGGACACATATTAAGGAGGACACAATGTATTTTCAAAGTACATTTGAATGGCATAAACAAAATGTTTGACAGTCAGGAACACTTTCGATAAATCAAGCTCACAATTTGACTCATTCAGTACCGTCCGTCTACAAATGTATCTATCAGGGTGTTGCGGTAGAAAGCCCTTCATTGCAGATCGACACAGGCAGCTCCCTCCGCCACGAAATGTTTTTTTCTAACAACATCAGGCAATCAGTGGGCGAAATATACATGGCTAATGGCTGTTCCCCTGTGGGGCATCAAAATCATTTTAATCAATCTAATACTGTGTTACCTATTTTGCTCGGTAATTTTGAAGTATTTTCCGACGTGTGACATTAACCGTCCGGCACTTCTGAAATCTGCCTGCGCATGGTGATTGTAAGCACCACAGGGCGCCTCAAAATCGAAACACAGACATAACCCTCAAGCTTGTGGGAGTATTAACGACCCCTGATTCGTTAGTGATCTGGTGAGGATACTCACGTCTCTGCTTACTACAATTCCTGAAAACACATCTGATGTAGTTGCCCCCAGTCAACGTTCAAATGTGAAATAATTGATATTTTTCAAAACAAATAGATTAATTTAACATCTGAAACAAAAACGGACTTAGGAACCAGTACCAGTGGAGTCACAGTGGCACGTGTCCCCACCCATAAAGAGTTCAGAGAGACAGAGATATACACAAACAGAGAGAGGGAGAGGGGGTATTAACCCAATATTATCTTAACCAATATACTTTTACATCATACTACCACCACCGGAGCATCAGACTGGTGGGAACAAGACTGAAATGCAGTCACCTGAATTTATTTGTATTTCTCGTTTGAGTTCCCGACATTGCAATCTAATTGGGAATACGTAGGAAAAGGGTGCACGGACTCTTTGCTTTAAAGATGTGACCGAGGAATCTCTCGTGTGATTTGTTTCTTTTATGGCCTTTAAAGTTCAGAAAATTGTGTACATTTTGAGCCCCATATTCAATAAACTTCCCCACCTGGAGCCAATTCTATACAATTTTTACAATTGTATTTTCAAGAATTATATTTTTTATCTATTAATATAACTGACTAAAAGAAATCGCTGGCATTTTAAAAGATATGGCAATTTTCCAACTAGCAAATTGTCAGGTCTTTGAAAATGTTAATGGTTCATTTTAACCCAATTAAAGTCATAGCCAGAAAATTCAGTTCTAGATAATACAATTGTAAAAGTTTTATAGCATTGGCTCCTGGACGAAACATTTGAAATTTGTTAAATATAGAACCAGAAATTTGCATTTGTCCCATTGCAGAGATGCGTTAGTCCCCAACATATCCGTGTGTATTGTATTGACACTATACCATTTAGCCACATGGGTCACCACTGAGTGTGAGGATGCGCTCATATAACTGTGCCCCCAAGTTCGAAATGCTTATTGCGGCCCTCAATGCACAATTTTTGTTTTGACCATGTGTTTGTTTAAATGGCTGTAGTACTTCGCCTGAGTGTTAAAATGTCCTATGTCCCGTAGCGGACATGGGACATTCTAGCACTCAGGCGACGAGTGGCGTGCACTTATAACTTTTGTAGGAAAACACAACCAGGGTAAAGTATTGCCATATGTTCCAATATGTCAAAAGTCCTCTTTCTCTGATTGGACGAGAGCTCGCTTAGTATATTCTATGTTTTCGGCCCAAGTAGCAAATGTTACCGTCTGACGCCACAACGCGAAATATTTGCAATGAAGTCGTCCGTTTCGTAACTGCTTCACCAACGGAGTGACCAGCAAGCCGCTTCATTTTTCTAGATGTTTCGCGTGTGCAGCAGACGATGTTCCGGGTGAAGTGTTGGTTAAATCACAAACCGCTTCACGAATTGAACCAAGATGGAATGAGTTTATCTGGTTTATTGATTATTTATCCAGGGCCGTCGTGGATACACGAGATGTTTATTTATTAAACATGTGATCGTTAAACGTTGCCTTGAACAAGGTAACTTTTAACGATCACAAGTTCAGTAAATAAGCCGCTCGTGTATGGGTAGTGTCTATTGGAACATATACGCAAAAAGCTGGCAGAACGACAACGACAAAAAGCTGGCAGAACGGCTCTGCGATATGTACAGTCATACATGGAAAGCTAGTAGTGAGAAAGATGGACTTAATCCCTCAAGTGGGAAATTAGATTTTTACCACATGATCAAAAATTGCTACCGACGCGAACGATACATTGACGAGTTACCATCAGAGCAGAGAAAAGCGGTGACCAAACTCCGGATCTCTGCACATGATCTTGAAATAGAACGCGGTCGTTATCGGAGGCCTACTCCGGTGCCGCGTAGCCAGAGATTTTGCAGACAATGTGATCTTGGGCTCATTGAAGATGAAATACATGTTCTCTTCATATGCCCACGCTACGCAACGAAGCGTGCGGACTTCATTCGATCAGTAAGCGGACATATCCCCCACTTTGAACACATCCAGACGGCTGATAAAGCGAAGTTACTCTTTGATAGTGAGGACAGTAATGTTATCTCGGACGCTGGAGACTACATAAACGACATACTATTGACTCGAAGCGTGTAATTGTTACTAATGGTGGAAACTTTGTACTACCTCTTTTAGGCGAATATAAGGTACTGTCGCTGTCCTGTCATTAAAGCTCGGATTAGCTGTTGCGAACGAATTGCTCGCCCCTGACTGTCCTTGTTGCAATTTTCTGGAGGGTAAAACAAAACGGTACTCTTCAGAAAATTATAGCAAGGACAAATCAGTATACATGCTTGAAGTACATAGTTTTGATCACACTAGCTAAATACTTAATTGATGTGCAAACCAGCACGCGTCTCTAGCACTCCAGTTGTTAACTGCGGAGCGCCGCGGGCCATTTATCGTACTCTGCGTCTGAGTAAATTTTGACAGCTCTCATTTGATGTTCGTTGTCTGTAATCTGTTTAATTACCGATTGGACGCAACCAGCATCACAGAGAGGAAATTTAAAACGACCCACTCAAAACTTATAAATGTCATTTATAAGGCTAGTCTCAGAGTCTCACAACAGGTGCATGTTAAGATGTAGTTAGTGTTAACTGGAAACGAATCCGGCCTGGTCCACGTCTCAGGGATAGTTATGTAAATATGACAGTAGACAGGTTGTAAGTGAGTGTGATTCAGTGCCTGTGTGATATTGTGTGTGAGGTAATCGAAATAAGAGAATGTCTAGAACTGTTGAAATACCTTCCATTATTGTTGTCTTATATGTTATTTTTTAAACCTACCCGTTTGTAAATTTTTTTGTCAAGCCATACCATTTATTTAATATGGTCGTGAAATAAAGTATTCTATTCTATTCTATTCTATTCTACTATTCTATTCTATTCTATTCTATTCTATTCTATTCTATTCTATTCTATTCTATTCTATACGCTATTGTGATGAATTGACGGTAACATGGCCTGGGGTTTGCGGCTCAGAGCGTATGTTTAACCATGACGCTTCGCGTCTCGGTTAAACGTAAGCTCCGAGCCGCAAACCTCAGACCATGCTACCGTCAATTCATCACAATAACTTATAATATGCGTACCACCCACTGATCGCTCAAACACTCACTGGCTACAAATATAATAAAAGTGTCTCAAATTCCGCAATCATGATGTTGGTGGTGGTGGGGGGGGGGGGGGGGAGGGGGGGTGCAAAAAACTCAGCAATGCTCAACAACAAAAATTTTCTCGAAGCTTTTCAGTTTCCCGACGTCTCGTAATCGTCGATGGCTTTTTAAGAATATCCGAATATGCATTTCTCACCGATGTCGTCATGAAAATCGGCTTCCAATAGCGTTATCTCAACTGAAATTATTAGACTGGCGAGGAAGGTCCAATTAAAACGCATGTAATTACTGAGAAAACCCTTATGACATCAGAAGAAAATAAAGCGATGAATCCCTTTTTCCTCTCTTGGAGTAGTCTGATGTCTTCGTTTATTAAAAGTTACAAAAGGAAAATTGGCTTTTTATGGCAAGCCAATAGGAGAGGGGGGGGGGAGTTGTGAGAAGGTGACCACCAAACAGTTGGTGGTCAATATCGCTCACCCTTAGCCCGTTTTCTTGTTCAATGAAATAGATCTAATCAAATCATTTTAGTATTCAAATACAGCAAAGGTTTGACAGAAAACAACAGAACTAAAAAAGAGTACAAAGTTAAACTAAACATAAAATCAAGTGATATTCATCAAGGTGTATTGTAAAATAAATGGGTGCAGCTGTGTTGTGTTTAGTAAGATAGTAAGTAGAGAAAAATAAGGAAGAAAAATGAAAATTAGAATAGTAAAGGCTGAGTGGGGTTGACTGCGGAGTAATAAAATGAAGAAATTCATGAAGTAAATGAGTTAACCCTTTACCCAACGTAACGGCCAAAACCGGCCAGCGCGATTCTCAAAAATCGCCAATGAATTTTCATTATTTTTTCATTTTTTTGTCTCAAAAACATAGGTTATGACCCCTCGTTGGAACGAGCTCGTCGAGCTCGTTCCAACGAGGGGTCATAACCTATGTTTTTGAGACAAAAAATGAAACAAATTAGTTATTCAAGAATTTTTTTTGCAAGTGTCGTCTGCTTTTCATGTTAGGTAAAGGGTTAAACAAAAGAATTCACAACATGTTTTATACAAATATATGTTTCTCTAAAGATAATAGAGGTACATGAATGTGGGCCATTCATATTAGGCCAGGCTTGATTCATACAATCACCCACCCCCCCCCCACCCCCCCCCCCCCCCCACCCCGACTAATCCCATCTATTCTAGCCTACCCTGGACTCTTGGATTTTGAAGTCATACTCATGGCAGCTCATTTTCTTCAAGAAATGCCTGAAATTATCTCTGGATCACAGCCAAGTGCAGCACTGTCCTGTGAGATAGAAGATTAAAACTTGCTCAGAACGACATTACAATTTACCCCGACAGTCCGGCCTGTTTGTGTAAGTAAAAAAAAGAATCCCAGTCTTCTACATTACATAAAGGTAATGGCATCGGTAACTGCATGGTGCTTCACTACAAATTAAGCAGTCCATCGGCTGCCGCGGAGTTGTGCCATACCGGTATGACCGGCGGGAACCTACCCGCGCGGTGGGGTGCTTGGCAAGCTCGGGATCAGACCAGCTCTTTCCGGTTAAGAGATATTGCTCACGGAACACCGTGTAATGTTCGGAGAGAAACGTCTATTAATGGGAGAAAGCTGTCCTGCATGGAGTTATGGGGTACATTAACGTTGACGGCATGACTGGGGTCCCACAACGTCGGTAAACCTGATTAGAACGTATCATCTCTCCGTTGGTATGGGCTTTAAATCTTACCTACAGGCCATTGTGTGGGTCACTCAGGGCTTATACACTAACGATAAGACGGATCAACGATTATGGTTTATATATATATTTACAACTCAATATTTCTATAAATTACTCCAATATTACAATACCCCTCAAATCATATGACTGGTTATACCCCGTAAATAATACAAATATACATTAATAACTATGGTAAGTTTATATTTCCCAAATTCGTATTCGTGAGAAGATATCGGGGCCGGAATTAAATAGGGTCCGTTTATGAATATCCGCGGGTTAGTGTTTCACTTAATTATTAACCATCCGCGTCTTAATATACGTATGTAACGCGACTTTAGTAAAATTTAATGTTACGAACTTCGACTGAAAAATAATACCTATATGACGCTGCTCGGTGAAAAGTGTCGTTAAATCTCAATAATAAGCTATTATAATATTCTCTCATAAAATATATTCCAAATCATAAAATACTTAACTTAAATCTGCCGGTCTTCTACTCATGCAGTTCCTATAACCGTATACATGCTGCCCAGAATGGCAAGCCCACCGGAATACACAACTATGAAACAGAACTTTCTGTGTGGCCTATCCCCCCATGTTTCTCCGTCTGTCTTAAAATTAGCTATTTGCATATTTATAGGAAATGTGAATAATTTATTTCTATGGTTACCGAAAGATTAATATTAGCTTGTTATTCACTCGACGCACAGGGTGTTGGTTAGAATTACCGCGACATGTTGAAACGTATTATCTGCACACGCGTTAATTAAGACTATTCATCTTCGCCGCTTGACGTGAAGACGGGACGATGAACAGTTTTGCAAATAACCGAGGGAATCACTTTTTTTCCTTAACGGGGTGTATCATTTCGGAGGGGGTAAAGGAGGCACCGCGGGTTATATATGCCTCTCATCGCGATAAAATAGCTCCGCTATTTTCTACGAATTCTGGATTCAGGACAGAAATAATCTAATTTACAATAAACAATGAAGTAACAATGTAAAGATGAAATGTCTATGTTTGTTTTCTGTCATCTTCTTCTGTCGCCGTGTTCTCTTTTATGGGTTAATGAAATAGTCAGTTTTAAATATTTATACACAGGTTCACAAGTTGTAAGATTTCCCGTTGTTGTTTGTCTAAAGCGTTTAAAGTCATTGGAATTACGTCGTCGAAAATTTGGGTTGAGTGTCTCTGTCATGAATATATTGTTCTAGATGAATTCCTTTGTTGTATGTTTCTGTTGGTCCGCTGTTTTCCAGTATGTTTCTTCTTTAATGAGTTCTTGTTGCATGTTTCTTTTGTTTCGTTGTTGTCCGTTTGTTCTTCTCATAGTTAATTATTTATCTCGATGTTCTTCTTCCAGGTTTATTTTTGTTATCTGGGTTCTCTGTGTGTTGTCACCAATCTTGCGTACTTTATTTATAAAAAAAAAAAAAAAAATAGTTCCTGTCATCTTCCAATTGTCCTGTGTGTTGCACCAATTTTCGGGGTCTTCCCGTTTCGCCGATGTGATTCTAATGGGGTAGGTGTCAGTAATCCGCAGATCAAAGAAGTGCCGCGATAATTTGTTAATTTGGATGTTGGGAGATAATTTTTATCAATTTAACCCATGTACCAAAGGGAAACTCACAAGTAACGACGAATTGATTGAATGTAATGTAATTTTTTTATTGATTTATCAACGCAATAAACGAGCAAGTATAATATAATAATATGAACATTTAAAGACATAAAGCACATTTTTTAAAAACCCGAATTTCGACTGAATGTAATGTAATTTTTTTATTGATTTATCAACGCAATAAACGAGCAAGTATAATATAATAATATGAACATTTAAAGACATAAAGCACATTTTTTAAAAACCCGAATTTCGACTGAATGTAATGTAATTTTTTTATTGATTTATCAACGCAATAAACGAGCAAGTATAATATAATAATATGACCATTTAAAGGCATAAAGCATATTTTTTAAAAACCCGAATTTCGACTGACTCTGTCTAAAAATAACAATAAACGAGCAAGTATAATATAATAATATGAACATTTAAAGGCATAAAGCACATTTTTTAAAAACCCGAATTTCGACTGACTCTGTCTAAAAATAACAATAAACGAGCAAGTATAATATAATAATATGAACATTTAAAGGCATAAAGCACATTTTTTAAAAACCCGAATTTCGACTGACTCTGTCTAAAAATGACAGTGCGTCAATCTGACCTTCCCTAAAGAGTCTTTTATAATAAGATAAAGCATTGTCGATGGCACGATACTTTTTTCTTCGTGGGGCCACCTTCCCACCATGTCTCAACTGCAGAATTGTTGATTCTGTGAATGCTTGTTCTTTCTTAATGAAATCAACTAAGAAGAACAAGTTAGGATGGGTTCCGGCAATTGCCTTCTTCAACTTGCTGTGCCATCCTTCTACATGATTTGTGGTGCGAGGGCCGACAGTCTCGTGATGGTTCCACACATTGAGGTTGCTACTCTCAACCCAGTTCGTCGTGACGTAGTCTGTGAACTTGGTAACTCTTGGGTCGACGTCTCTCTCCTCCAACGCTTCTTCCCATGCCTCTAATACAAGAAGCCATACGTCGCTGACCATATGTGGTGGTACAAATGGAAGGCCGATAGCACGTCGAACGACCGCATGAATGTTGTCATCTTGCTTGTAATCGTCTCTGAGGCTGCACTTTTCTGTTGCATACTTGTACACTGCTTGGGCGTAGTGACAGCCTTTGATGGTCGCAGAAGAGAAAACTTGTCGTAAAACATTTTGTGCAGCAGTTTCGAAATCAGTAAAGATTGTTGCTGGTTGTAGGTGAAACCCAATTTTCTTCAATTTTCGTCGTTTGCCACTCACCACTTACTAATGAACCAATTACCATACCATACCATATCATACCTGAAATTAGAAACTAGAAAACCCTTTGAGAAATGTTAGTTTAATCATGTTATTTCATTTTATCTGTCCCGGGAGAAAATACAAATTAGTCGCTGGAAGGAAACAAAAATTAACCACTAAAAGGAAACATAAATTAGAAGCTGAAAGAAAGAGAATTTACACCCTGAAAGGAAGCAATTAGGCGCTAAATTGAAATGATGAATTAGGCGCTAGAACACCCAGACAAGATTTGAGCATTGACAAGAAACAGTAGTATTAAAAATTGTTGAAAAATTTCCCTATGAGGTGAGTGTACCCTCGGAGAACCTTGCCATAGTACTCCGATGGTATATTCTATGCCGCTTGAATGCAAGTGGCAAGGTTGCATTCAGGCTTCACAGATTGAAGATAGGCTAAATTTAAGTATTAGTATTAATTTTTCTCAATTTTTTATTTTTTTTAATTTTTTTTTTTTTAATTTTTATTTTTTTTTTATTGATTATTATTATTATTATTATTATTATTATTATTATTATTATTATTATTTTATTATTATTAGCGGTATTATTATGATTATTGTTTTTATTTTATATGTATTATTTTTTTTTTATTATTATTCATGATTATAATTGCACTATCAACAGTAATTGTGTCAGACTTGACCATTGCACTGACAGGCGCGACTCTTTGTTGATAAGTGTAAGCACGTAGTTTGGCAGCAGGTGGCGGGTCTGCTGCGTGGCGATTAATATAATAACACTTATATATGCGAGCACCGCGGGTTTATAAAATAAGCACGTGATTATGTCATGCGCTCTCACGTTTCTACAGGCCAGTAGCGCTGCAGCATAAACTAGAACTATTTAATGACCGTCAATGTAGAACTTACATTCAAGGTTTTGTTTCTATTTTTATAAAATTTCCCATTCATCTAAATCTGGAATACTTACTGAGTCTGATAATGTAGCGACTTGTGTTTTCAGTTTTCTTTTTCTTTTTCTTCCCTTTGCTGTTTTAGAAATATGGAACGCCTGGATTAATTCCTCGGGCACCTTTTCTTTCGGTTCCCACGTGGTTGTTCTCGATTCAAGCCACTTAACTTTATAATGTTTTCTCCCGTTTATTTGTTTACAAGCCAAGATTTTGTCGATCAAGTATTTTTTGTCTACCTCGTTTTCCACGCTGTCATCTGCTGTAGAACTCGCGTTGTCATTTTCGGGCGATGCGTTCGGTGTGCTATCTTCCGGTTGGGTTTTATTGTCTTGTAGCGGTGTTTCTTCCTCGAGAATATTCGTCGGGCGATTTTGGGAATTGATAAACGGTTTTAATCTGTCCGCATGTACTGGCGACTTCATTTGGATATCGTCCGAGCTTCGGCGGACGATATAGGTTGGGTTGCTGCCGTAGGTGATGTAATATGACCCGTTCCAGCGATGGCATAGCTTGGGTGAGAGTCCAACTGGTGTCTTGTTGTTGTATAGCCAAACCTTGTCACCAACAGAGAATTTCGGAATTTCCGCTTTCTTGTCGTGCTGCTGTTTGTATTTTTGTTGCGCCTCATCAATATTCTGTTTGACTATCTTCCTTGTTATTTCAAAATTTTTCAATATATTTTCGAGATGTTTACTTTCCTCGGCGCCCACGTGTTTTGATGGAAGTAATTCGTTGTCTTTTGGTAGTTGACATTCTTGTCCAAACAACACACGAAAAGGGCTGCATTGAGTGGATTCGGTACATGGTGACGCTCTGTACGCGAACATTACACTTGGAGCAGTTCAGGCCAATTTGATTGTTTTTCGTCGCAGTACATCCGAAGTGTTTTGGTGATTGTTGAATTCATTCTTTCACACGCGGCATTCGTTTGTGGGTGGTAACTGCTGGTCGCGACTTTTGTGATCTGAAAAAGATTGCACAGTTCTTTGATTAGTTTGGATAGAAAAATTTTGTCCTCTGTCCGATAAAAGTGTTTTGGGGGCTCCATATCTACAAATTATTTCCGAATATAAAATTTTAGCAATTTAGGATGCTTCCATTGTCTTAAGTGGGAATGCTTCTGGCCATTTTGAAAAAGCATCTACAATTAACAAAACATATTTATATCCCTCTGGGAATGTTTTAAGAGGCCCTAAAGTATCAAAATGTAGCCGACTGAACGAGCTTTCCACTGGTAATGGTTTTAGTGGTGCTGGATGTTGGTGGGTTGCATTTTTGTTTTTCTGACATGAAATACAGGATTTTACATAAAACTGGATGTCGGTGTACATGCCTGACCAGAAATATTTGTATCTGATTGAGTGATAAGTTCTATCAATACCTTGGTGTCTACCCAGTAAAGAGTCATGATATGACAACAGTATATCATTTCTCAAACTGAATGGCACCACCAGTTGTTTTATTAAGCGATCAAGGCGATGTCCCTTACCTGATGGGTAGTAGAGGTGGTATAAAATTCCATCTTCTAGGATGTAGTCATTCGCTTCCAATATTATTCTTCTGGGGTCTTTGTTGTCTTCCGGCAATTTTCTATCTTCCAAATATTCAATAAAAACATTAACGTCCGCGTCCGTTGTTTGCGCGAGTCTGATGTCGGCCTCAGATACCGCTGCGACGCGTACTATTGATTCTAAAGGGTCACACTGTTGGATTACCTTTTCCGTCTGAGTCTGGGAAGTCGTTTGTTTGTTTACGGTACTTGCAGTCATTATGGGTGCCTGGGGATTTTCGTCAATTTCCATATTTTTAGTTTTCGGATATTCTCGTCGCGAAAGTGCATCGGCGTTTAAATGCTTTTTACCTGTCTTATGAATAATTTCTAAGTTATACCCTTGCAGGTTAAGTGACCATCTGCCTAACCTGCCACTACATTGTTTAAGGTGTTTTAAATAAGAATTTGCAACGTGATCCGTTATTACAGTAAATTTACCATTTGCTAAATAAACATGATATTGTTTAATACCTTCAACTATCGCGAGACATTCGCGTTCTGTAATACCAAATTTTTGTTCTGCCTGTGTGAGCGATCAACCGCCATATGAAACTACTACTTCCTTACCGTTTTCGTCCAACTGACCGAGTATATAACCAATAGAAAAGCCTGATGCATCTGTATATAGGAAAAAATCTTTGTTGAAATCTAGAAATGCCAGTACGGGAGGGGTCGTCAAGGCTTCTTTCATAGTGTTGAAGGCGTGGGGCGCTTTGTTCCCCCCTTCAAATCCCCACCAGCACCCTCCCTCTTTAATTCGAAATTTTAGGGTCTGCATAGGGCGTCATCTAATATAATTACAGACGACATACCAGACGATGTTCTTTCGAGCCTCTAGCTGGAGTCATATTCTGTATATTTTTCAGCAATTGTCAAAAAAAAATTTAGCAATTTTTGAAAATCATATTTCCTCCCGTTCCCACCAACACGAGAAGTACACTATCTTGATACCTTTCCCCAACTGAAGATTTAAAACTTCGTGACATTCCTTCGTATCAAAATTCCTGAAGCACCCCCTCACCCACCCCCTCTTCGCCCCCCCCCCCCCCCACCCCCAAAAAAGAAAAATCCATGTGCCTTCTCCCCCTAACATCAGTACTCGGCTACGCGACTGTGGCAAAGTGGTTATTCTAATTAACATTTTTCATTTTTATTCCAGCTCCAGAATACTGGTCTAAGAAGTATCCTTTGTGTGCCGGAAATCATCAATCCCCAATCGATATCAAAACGAAAAATGTGAAGATCAACAAGGAATTAGGAAGTTTGGATCTAAGTAGCTACAGTGAGAAGGGAAGTAAACATGGAATGAGTCTTGAGAATAACGGACATGCCGGTATGTATTAAACAGTGCCTGAAAAGCTTCGAAGATCACCCCTTATTGAAATCGTCATGAAAATCGACTTCCCGCAGGGTTACCGCCCTTGAAACTTCTACACGATCGAGGTAGGTCCACTTAACTCTTTACCCAACGAATCGGCCACATCCGCCCGCGTAATATGCAAATTCAGCAGAAGAAAAAATACTATTTTTCAAAAAATGTCAAAAAAACATATCATGTGACCCCTCTTAGGAACGAGCTCGTCGAGATCGTTCCAATGAAGGGCCACAGGATATGGTTTTGTTGAAATTTGTGGAAAAAAAGTTTTAAAATAGTTAAAATAATACATTTTGATATCGTCTGTGTTGGGTAATGGGTTAAGAAGCAAGTTATTGTTGACAAAACATCTGTGGAACCAGTAGAAAATGGCGCCCTGTTTCCTTTTGTTACTTTTAATAATATAAATCAACAGACAGCTCTCGGGACTGTCTGGTGTTTTTGTTTATTAAAAGAAACAAATGAGAAACTTAATTTTTTTATGGCAAGCTAATTAGAAGCTAATACTTCACAGATGATCAGTCATTGCGAATATCTATCAGTATCACACCTTCCAACACTAATTTTCCACTTTGGCTCTTTATTTTGGGAAACAAATACAGTAATTTGAACGTTTTTATTTTTCCGAGGAAAAAAAATAGCAAATGTCACCTTCTAGAGTTTTAAAATAATGGAAAGATAGGACAGTGTCAGGATGCACACACTGTTGAATTAATAAACAGAAAAAAATTACAGAACATTAACCCTTTACCTAACATGAAAAGTTGAAGACACTTGCAAAAAGAATTCTTGAATAACTAATTTCATTCATTTTTGTCTCAAAAACGTAGGTTATGACCCCTCGTTGGAAGGAGCTCGACGAGCTCGTTCCAGCGAGGGGTCATAACCTATGTTTTTGAGACAAAAAATGAAAAAATAATGAAAATTAATTGGCGATTTTTGACAATAGCGCTGGTCGGTTTTGGCCGTTACGTTGGGTAAATGGTTAAAACATGGTGAAAACACCGTTGTCTTATTTTTAATTGGGATTAAAATTATGAAAAGCCAGCTTCTCGGGGGCGTGGTGGCGTTGCGGTAACCGGTTCTCTTCAGATCACCGAGGTTAAGCAACGTCGAGCCCGGTTTGACCTCGGATGGGTGACCGTCTGAGCGATCGATTCGGACTCCCGCGTTGTGTCCTTGGGCAAGGCACTTAACCCCGATTGTCCACAAGGGGCACGATGACGCCGTGTACTAAGGCGTACTGCACGTCGATGGTGCACATGTCTTCAACCAATCTAACCCTGCCTGTGCTGCAGTGCGGAGTTGTTCGTCGTTGCTCGGTGGTTCTCTCCGGGTATTCTGGCTTCCTCCACCCGTAAAACTGTCATGGACATGATTAGCCATTCAGCATAAGTATGTGACCTTAAACACCAATAAATAAATAAATAATTAAATAAATAGCCAGGTTCTTGCTTCACAAAAGTAATATGCCTTGTAAGATGATACACACATTGATTATACAAATTCGCTATTTTTTTCGGAATATCAATTTTTTATGAAAATCTTTAGAAAATGTGTGTACTGTAACAAATACCAATTCAAACAAACGTATGTGGCCATATTTTGGAGGTAAAACTTGTAAACGTAATAACATTTAAAGAGCGATTTCTGTAAATTGCGCTGATCGCACATGGTTGAAATTTTCGTCATTGGAAGAGATTTACGAGAAAGTTAATTCCGTTTAATTTCCGAAAGCAGTCAGTAAATTAAACGCTAGGGGTATGGAACTTTTCATTCTTTTAAAATTGCAATTTCAAGACGATTGTGAATCACCGGTGAGCAGTATCCTTCCATTCCACAAATTTAAATCATTTTCTGAAAAAGTAGGATAAAAATACAGAAGCTGGCTTTTTACAATATTTTCCCAGTAAGTTTCAACATTTCACTATTATGGAATGTTGAAACCCATTTCAAGATAACAAATCGGCGTTTTCGCCATCTGTTGATGTTCTGAAGTTCTTTACGTACATTTTATCAACAGTGTGCGTGACGAATAATACATACACTGTCCTTTCCATTATTTGGAAATTTGTCTTCTGGGAAGAATAAAAACACATTCGCTAAACAAAGAGCCAAAGTCGACATTCAGTGTTAGTAGGTGGGATACTGATAGATATTCTTTATGGCAAGTTATCTGTGAACTAGTTGCTTCCGAATTCCTTGCCACAAAAAGCCCTGCTTTCATTTAATTTTAATAAACGAAAACAGCAGACAGCCATTAGGGCTGTCTGTTGTTTTCGTTTATTAAAAGTAACAAAAGGAAACTTGGCGTTATTTTCTACTGATGTCATACGTGTTTTCTCAACAATTATTTGCTTTTTAATTGAACTTTCCACGCTCGTCTAATAATTTCAAAGGAGATAACTTTATTGAAAGTCCATTTTCATGACGATATCAGTCAGAAATGGTGGGGTTGCGTCCGTTTCTGAAACCACTTTGTTTTCGTTGTGGAATATTCCGCTTTTTGAATGACTTGTCCAAACAGACGAGTCGTCTTTGAATACAATACTTCAATGAAGAGTGATATTTACGACAATAAGAAGGGACAATATTTACAATTTGTATAGTTTTGAGATTCAATTCTATTTAAAATCCTCCCAGATTAGATTCATGATTCAATTCGACACCCAATTTGACATTTGCAGAGCTCAATTGGTATAGTTGTTTTTTCCACTTCTGACAAATTTGTTGATATATCCTCGAATTTTATTGGCTAAGAATGTCACGTGCATACCGGCAGTAAATCAAGTACACGATGGGTATCACTTTCATAAACGGTGAGTAGCCGCCATTACTATATTGATGCATTTTCACTCGCTTCGAATTTTCAAAATTTGAATTAAAACAAAATAAGAGAATTTAAGTACAAAAATATTTTTAAGGTACCGTATTTATTGATTTAATACGTTAAATATTAAAAAAATGGACAGTAAATATTATTTGTAGACCAAAAAGTTCTTTGTTGTTTTTACGACTCTGTCGATTTTTCACGCTGAAAGCGTGAGTGAAGCGAACATTTTCTTTACAGTTCACTCGACAGATTAAAAATTATTTTTGGAACATTTAAAGGTGCTTTGTTAACCCTTGACAGGTGGTAATGGCACTAAATGTAAGTAAGGGCATTTCAGATATGCTTGTAGCGATACGTTTTATTTTGTAAACAAACATCGCATTTCGAACAGCAACGATTGTTTACTGTCACCATGGATACGTACTGGTGAAAGTTACTGTTGGTGATTCTGCTGAATGTCAGCGGTGGGGTAAATTTGTGACATAGTTAGCAAGTGACCGGGTACGGGGTGGTAATTTGTCTGTAGGTTTTATACTAAACTCTACAGACCAGGTAGGCCCTACCTTCCCGTACTTGGTCACTTGCTGACTATGTAACTAATTTTACTATGCCTCGAAGTCAAATTAACCAATCAGGTCACGTATATACAAACAGTGTATCTTATGATATCAGGTTCAAAATGTCGGTAATCGCCCGGTTAGTGTTTTAATACTAGGTTAATTGTCCCTACCGACATTTTGAATCTCCTTTATTTTGTTTCTACGCTTCAAGTTATCAAAATTTGTATGTCATGTCATTTAATACAAATCATGGGCTGTAAAAGATTTAAAAATATGTAAATTATTAGTTTTACGATATATAAATACATTTCCTAAATTCCATATCGTGTTTTGGTTGGTTATTCGTCTCAAAATCTGAAATTCATATGAAATCAATTATCCTTCTTTGTTTCAAATTTAATTCGCCATGTTAGTTTCATTTAAGTCGAATAGAGTTACTTCCCCTATATCGCAACACTTTGTTGCAGTCGGCGAAAGAGACCCGTTTCCTGCACACCAAGATGAATGTTAAGATTATTAATATTTAATAAATTATTATTATCTTCTTATTTATGCAAATTGTTAAAAAAAATTAAATATTTAACTGTTTCTCTGATGAACAATTATTAGTGAATCAAAACTCCTCGACATTAGGAATTATTGTGGTCAATTGACGGTGACATGATCTGAGGTTTGTGGCTCCGAGTTCAAGTTCAGCGTCGAGTTTGAACATACGCTCCGAGCCACAAACCTCAAACCATGTTAATACCAATTCGTTATAAATATGTATATGTTCCAATAAGATCCCATGTAAAGCCTTAAATTCACGTTGCAAAAGGAATACGGAAATTTTTAACGACAACAAGTTTAGTAAATAAACCTCTCGTGTATCCCACGCCGTTTCTGGACAAATAATCAATAAAACAGATAAAGATCGATGAAGCTCGAGGTCATTCCATCTTCAAATCATAAAGCATCATTTAATTTAAAGAAAATTCATTGGGACCATCGTCTGCCGCACGTGTGAAAAATCTACAAAAATGAAGCGGTTTGCAAGTCACATCGCTGACAAAATAATTACAAACGGACAACCTCATTACAAATATTTCGCGTGGTGACAAACCGTAACTTTAGCTGCTGGAGCCGTAAACGTAGAAACAACTACGCAAGCTCTCGTCCAATCAGTGGACGGTTCTTGTAGACAGGCATAGTTAATTCGTCCTAGTTTGAAGTCATTTTCGTCTTTCTATTTCAGTTCAAGTCGACATTTTAACTTCAAGACCGGTGATTCAAGGCGGAGGCCTGCCTGGAAAGTTTGAAGCTGTGCAGTTTCATTTCCACTACGGTTCCGAGGATAGGCGTGGTTCAGAACACAAGATCGACGGCGTTGCGTTCCCAATGGAGGTACAACTTCATAACTGTTGGGCCTACCCGAGTTTATCCGCATGTTTGTTTGGGAGCGGAAGGTTTGGGATAGAATTCTTTTATCTTTCCCTTTTTTATTCTCTCCTCATTTTTTTTCTTTTTTCTTTTTCGTTTTTCCTTAAACTGGAATGATGAGAAGATAGTCTAAGTGGCTGTGGCATTTCCCTGTTATGCAGCCATGTAGTTGTGAACAAAATGTTACCACTATCATTTTGTTAACCCTTTACCCAACGTAACGCGCAAAACCGGCCAGCGCTATTCTCAAAAATCGCCAATTAATTTTCATCATTTTTTCATTTTTTGTCTCAAAAACATAGGTTATGACCCCTCATTGGAACGAGCTCGTCGAGCTCGTTCCAATGAGGGGTCATAACCTGTGTTTTTGAGACAAAAAATGAAAAAAATTAGTTATTCAAGAATTTTTTTTGCAAGTGTCGTCTGCTTTTTATGTTAGGTAAAGGGTTAATTGTATACACTGTTGTACCACTGAATATAATCAATAAAAAATATACATTTTCGGTGTTCAAGTCAGCTGGTTGAGTGATACTATTAGTTACCCCGTGCCTTCGGCCTCATGGGATACGGCTGGCTTCGGGTAGGTAAAAACCCGTACCACGTGATCAGACACGGGGTAACGAATTTATCTATTGACTTTCCGTTTTAGAAGTACAATCTATTTCATGTGTGAACACACACAGCATGAGATCTTTTATCTTCCATTGTTGAGCCATACAGGTTTTTGTGGAATTTTTGTGCAAAAGAGTTTTTGTGAAAATATGCCGATATGACTAGTATAAAAAAATTATTGAATTTCTTTTTTTCTTTTTTGTCTCAAAAACATAGCTTATGAACCCCACATTGGAGGGTACTCGACAAGCTCATTCCAATAAGGGGTCATGAGCTATATTTTGGAGATAAAAAATTAAAATATAATACATGTAGACTGTAAAACTGGAATGACGCGTCTTCTACGGGGTATGGACAATTTGTAGATTTCGGAAAGAGGCTTCCACTGGGTATGGGAAATTTGTCAGTGGCTGGGCGGACGTATCGTGGGTTTCAATGAATATGGTCTCATACCACGTATCTATCAACCAATCAAATCAAAAAATTCACTTTAGTCAATAGATAAAAGCCACTATCGTGGTTCTGTAGAAAACATCGGTTGATAACGAATGTTGAATAAGTAACTGGGAATAAGTAACGATTGTCACGTCCACTAATTATGAATTATCATTTATCACACCCAGGAAGTTTCCAGGCAACTGAAACAATGCCAATTATTAAAAGGAAAACATGTAAGCGATTCAGTAATACACACCTCTCTTCAGTCACCTGGAGTGAAGGATTTTGATCTTTTTGGCACCAATTTTTAAACTTTTCGCATTCGGTCAACCAGGATTCGCCCTAGTGAGAACGTTTTGAAAATTGATGACAAAAGAAGAGAAATCCTTCACTCTCGGAGTCGAACGGTTTAAGTGTCCCACGACCCCGTCCGTACAAGTTCTGGATAGGGGGCCCCCGCCACCCTCTTCCGCCACTGTTCGGAACAGAAACTCATGAATACAATTAATCTTTACTCAACTCAAGCTGCCGGCGAGAGGTTCTATTGTATCCCCAACAGTGCATGCGAACAAGTATAGATTGCCCTCTAGACGCCACCCTATCTCCATACATCGCTAAATACTTTAGTGGCGTGTTTCATACATGCAGACATATTAATATCAAAACGTTATTGGCATATTCTTATTTATTTTGCCGCCCCTGAGAGATGCCGCTAGGAGCGGCTGCCACATACCACACCCACCCCGCCCTTATTGACCGCCAGTCACTGCTCCCCAAAAACATTTTTTTCTCTTCCGCGCCTTTTCGTTTTTTTCAAATGCGTTTCTAATGCGTAGGTTATAAGCAGTGTGTGTGGAGCGAATGACAATGTGGAAAGGACAAAACTGTAATGGTGGATTTTCTGAATATCCCTCATTTGTAGATTTGGCTGTACAATGTACAGAGTTTATGGTGAATAGACAGCGTAACTGATAGAATTATCGTTTTGTTTCTTTCAGATGCATATTGTCCATTACAACAAGGCATACCCAGACATTTCGGCAGCAGCTGATAAAACAGACGGCCTGGCTGTGCTCGGATTCTTTTTCAAGGTGATTCTGAATAACTAACTCATTGGTCTATTAACCATTTGCTTAACCCTTTACCTAACATGAAAAGCAGACGACACTTGCAAAAAAAATTCTTGAATAGGTAATTTTTTTCATTTTTTGTCTCAAAAACATAGGTTATGACCCCTCGTTGGAACGAGCTCGTTCCAACGAGGGGCCATAACCTATGTTTTTGAGACAAAAAATGAAAAAATAATGAAAATTAAGTGGCGATTTTTTAGAATAGCGCTGGCCGGTTTTGACCGTTACGTTGGGTAAAGGGTTAACGTAACCAGGTGCGTCGCGAACATGACGGATGGGTGTGTAAATAGGATGGGATGGAGACCCAATTTGTTCCGATTGTCATGAACTAAAGCCCCGTTCACATGCGCCGATTTGCATACGTGAGAATTTATTTGCATATAAGCAAATTTGCTAACGCATGCAAATAGGCGCATGTGAACGCATTTACTCATGGGAGTAAAATTTACTCAATAAGCAATTTTTTTACTTTTGCACCTCGTGGGGACCAAATGCAAATTTTCGTTTGCATATATGCAAAGTTTGCATATGAGTATTTTTTCTCATGTGAACGCACAATAAAATTTGCTTATGTCAGCATTTTACATTAAGAGATAAATTATTGCATAAGCCCTATTGATGGGACTTGA
The DNA here is from genome assembly GCA_031216915.1 of Pictodentalium vernedei. Taxonomy (NCBI): domain Eukaryota; kingdom Metazoa; phylum Mollusca; class Scaphopoda; order Dentaliida; family Dentaliidae; genus Pictodentalium; species Pictodentalium vernedei. The sequence goes on along the minus strand of CM062294.1, from coordinate 186,887,760 downwards.
GTGCCCAAATAACTGACATTTGACACTTGAGCTCAGTGACTTCTTTCAGCTTAGTTCATACAGCAGTAACGATGGCTTCAAACAGAAATCGTCCCCCGAGTTTCAATGTGTTCTATGTGCCAGTAGGCACATAGAACACATTGAAACTCAGGGGACGAAATGTAAATCAGAGAAAAAGAGGGACTTCGTGGTCAGATAAGGAGACTAGCGCGTTCCTAAGCATGTGGGGAGAAAGACGCACTGAAGAACAGTTGGACAGTCCACAAGTGAACAATGCCGGTATTTACAAATTGATTTACCAAGCAGTATGGAAGCATTCTACGTCTCCTAAACCTTAACAGTCCCGCCCATTGTCACTGAAATGAAGAATCCTTAAATTCATGTGAACGCATCGCAGAAAATACTTTTGCATGTGTAAGCAAAATTTGTATATATGCAAATTTACTCATGTATGCAGATCGGCGCATGTGAACGGGGCTTAAGTCAGGCCGACGAAGTATAGAAATGGGCGGTATTGGAATTTTGAGTTCGGTATCGGTTACAGTATTTTAGAGGGGGTGTATCTCAGTATCGGTTCGGTATTCGGTATCTAACTTGACTGAGATTTGCTGATAGCACCAAAGAGGAATTCACATCAGGAAAAACAAAATAGGTTGCTGCAGTATCATTCTACAACAACCTCATAAATGATACTGCCAATGAGCTCAACAGTGACATTCTTTTACGACCACAAACGTCGTAAGTAACGACACTTGGGCGATTTAATTTAACACTGAAATTCCCATAGACATTTGTTCGCCAAAGAAAAATTGCAATCGTGTGTACATGGGCGAACCGACTTAACTCTGAAATTGCCCATAGTCATTTTTCTCCAGAGTGCCATCGTTTCGTGTGTACTCTGGCGAACTGATTTAACGCTGCAAATTCCCATATGTGCTCTCTGGTTAAAAAATGTCTATGGGAATTTTCAGTGTTAAATAAGTTCGCCCAAGTACACATGATCGTGCATTTTCTCTGGCGAACAAATGTCTATGGGAATTTCAGTGTTAATTAGTTCGCCCATGTGTCATCCCTTACTACTTACAAATCATATCTACAGTAATTTTGTGGATTTTTCTAAACGCACCTTAATGTTTAAAGACCTATTTCATGCTTTTGCGATCTCAGTGCCTTGACCATACCATCTTTAGGGGGTCCTGTGGATACTAGACAAAACACCTGGGCAGTAATTTCTAGTCAGGTTTTGGCTGCCTTCACAGACAGTCAACACTTGACTAGAAATCACTGTTAAACAATTGGATGTGTACAGCTTGTAGTTTAGTAGCAATTCAGTACAGGTGCCCAGTCCATTGAGGGTTAACAAATCTGAAACGAAAATCAGTCACTGTTTTCAGGAAATGAACCTTTCATCTGTTATCAAGCCGCAACAGGTACTTATACACAGTGAAGGTAGGAAACTTTAAAAATTAAAATGGTTTCGGTGTTCAACGATTGGTTCGGTTCAGTTTTTCAGTATCCCCCCCCCCCCCCCCCCCCCACCCCGTGATATCGGTTCGGTTTATTGGAAAATTGCCCATCTCTAACGAAGTATTCCAACTACATCATCAATACATGGCTTGATGATGAAGCTAGAAAATTTGTCAATGGAGATTTCAGTTACTATTATTATTTATTATGTCTTAGGGTTTAACGACACTTTAACAGCCAAGGTCATATCGGGTCGGTGACAGTTTTACGGGTGAAGGAAGCCGGAATGCCGAGAGAGAACCACCGAGCAACGACTAGCAGCTGCCAGCTCCCCCAACATCGTTGCAGCATGGGAAGGGTTAGATTGGTTGAAGACATCTGCACCAGGTTATGAACGCCTAAATAAACCCCATTAACCACAGTGTTAACCTTTCACTCTCTGTATAACACACCAAGTTGTTTAACAAAAAAATATCTGTACATCTACAAAGTACATCATATATTGAAAAAAATTAAATTGGAAAAAAATGTATGTTGCCACATGAAATTTCAGTTTAAATTTCGAATTTTCACAACTACCGTATGGTCTTGCACTGAATGACCTTCACACTTTTTTTTTCATGCCTCATGTTTTTGAGAGATTCTCACACATTCCGGCACCAAATTACAAACAAACTTATTAATCCTTTCTAAAGTGGACGAATCAAAATTTTAATTAATGGTTTCAAAGACAAAATATATTAACCAATCATCTGATCAGCCCTATTTAATCCTACTCACAACTGTTAAATGCTCCAAGTCACGTGTTCACTTATTTAGTGGTTCATAGCCACCATCGACGTGCAGTACGCCTTAGTACACGGCGTCATCGTGCCCCCACGTGGACAATCGGGGTTAAATGCCTTGCTCAAGGACACAACACAGGAGTCCGAATCGATTGCTCAGACGGTCACCCATCCAAGGACTAACCGGGCTCGACGTTGCTTAACTTCGTGTTCTGACGAAAACCGGTCACCGCAACGCCACCGCGCCCCCGATGTCTGTTACAAAACTCAGGAAATTAGTTTTCAGACAATTACATGCAGTTGTCGTGATGCATTATTCAAACAGTACTTACCGGGCTAAAAATTCGCCAGGTTTGGCGTACCAACATCCCCAATCGCTCACAGACTTCCATTTGCATGGGACCAACTGCATGTGTCCAAGAAGCAAAACTAGTCCAGTAAGAAATACAGATTACTACAACATGCAATTGATCTGTGTTGTTGTATTCCGTCGAGTTGATGGGATGAGATCGGCCAGATCAAACAAGACGCCGCATGCGTAAAGTTCGATCTGGCCCATCTCATCTCGTCAACGAGACGGAATATAACAACACAGATCAATTGACTGTTGTAGTAAGTTGTTTATTATGTCGCAAAGCGTAACTTGGGGAAAATTAGCTCAGTAAAAACGCTTGTCAGCTTTCCTTATTTATTTACACTGTATGGCGGAATCCTGCCGTGGTCCGTTCACAGTCGGCATCCAGACTACTGCATTCCGAAAAATAATACAATATATACAGAACAGTTACTCGTAACAACGGTTGCTAGTAAACACTTATATCCGAGACAATAATTAACCCCTTTTAAAATACATGATTAACCAAACAGCGTGTGCCGTTATGCAAATGGGCTAATCAGGGATTATCAGCTTATGCAAACTCTGATATTGAACCACTAAACAAACTCAAAACAATTAGCACTTATGTTTCCTTCAATCATTTAAAAGAATATAATTATTCATCTAAAAAAAACAAAAAAAGGAGCCTATAACAGCTATATGACAATTAGTATTTTAAACTGATCACAACACCTGAAAAATGAAATACAACAAGAATTATATTAGCCAAATAACCATTAACAATTTTTGGAATAGGGGAATCCCAAACGCGTAGTAATATCGAACGTTCACGTCGAACATGGAAATTGAAAGTCAAAACAATGGAAGTAAGACTGGAATTTCAATCGGAATCGCTTTCGTCTACTTCTTCTACCATTGAGTGGCCACCATCAACACATTGATTATTCTGCCACTTGAGAAGATGCGCATGTTTTTTTTTGTTTGATTTTTTTTTGTTTTTTGTTTTGTTTGATAGTCCTATACATTTCAAATACAGTGCGCGGTTAAAAGCATCATGATCTATGGCTAAATAATCCTGTGTAATTGAATCTTGAAGTTATCGAGACTCATGTTGGTGGTGACGATGGCACTTGGTAATGTGTTCCAGTCCTTTATGGTCCTGGGGTAGAAGGATTTTTTCCTAACTTCAGTACGACAGGATGGTAATTGGAACCCTTTTACATTTGTCCCACGTAATGTTCTGTCTGATGGAATGAGACTTTTTGTTGTGTCTACATAGACTGTTCCGTTGATAAGTTTGTGTAACATTGTCAGCCTAGCTAGATTTCTACGGTCTTTCAGGGCTTCCCAATTTAGACTCTCAATCATGGAGCTAACAGACGAGGTGTTATGGTGACGATTTGTTACATATCTCGCTGCCCTCCTTTGTACCATTTCAAGCCGGTGGATGTTTTGCTGATGGTACGTTTCCCAAACTGCGCTTGCGTATTCTAAGGTTGGTCTCACTAAAGATTTGTATGCTGTTTCCTTTAGTTTGGTATTATTTATGTTCAGGTTCCGTTTTAGAAATCCCATGGTCTTATTTGCCTTGTTGCAGATATTGTTGATGTGCTCATTCCATCTGAGATCTGAACTGATAGTACAGCCTAGATACTTTGCTTTCGATAACCATAGATTCTCCTACTTTTTGTTGGATTCGCATCTTGAAAATAGATGTTATTGTTAGTTTACAATTGTTCAGCAAGGCATTTTCAAATAGACCTCTACTGCAATGTTTGTCTACGATGTTTAATGAGGAGTCACTCGTGTTTATGTTCTGTGCTAGTGTTCTAAATTTATTTACAGGTCACTGGTAGAAATAGTCCATTCACGTGCACCTCGTTTGAGGCAGGCATGATAACGATATGGAAGACTTGGCACTCTTGTTTTCTGTAGAGCTGGATTTGATGGGCAAACTACAGTGGTATTGAGGGGCTATTTGTGGTAGTCAACTAATAAAGTACATTATCAGCAGAAAGAGCGAATCGATAGCTTAAACTACAATCGAGATGAAAAGGCGCGACTGAACGATTATTGGGGGGGGGGGGGGTGAGCGGTCACCCCTTATAACCCCCTTCCATAGCTACACCCCTGAATGTAAAGGCCATATCCGACCAGCGCCATTCACAAGATTCGCCATTTAATTTCCGTTACTTTTGTCAATGCTTTCCTACAAAACATAGCTCATGGTCCCTCAAAGAGGTCATCCAGTTCGTTCCAATGAAGGGTCATAAGCAATGATTTTCGGGCAAAAATGATTTTATACGTTATGCAAGATTTTTTGTTTTGATTCATTTTATTTATTTTTTTTGGCTTTGGCTTTGGCTTTGGCTACTGTTATTTTCTTGTTGTGTTAGTCGAATAGCTAGACACGGTGGTTTATTGATTAAGGTGCGTTGTTAGGGGAGCAAAATTTTCACTGAAGATGTTAAAGGAAATTGATTTTGGATAGTGTATGTTAATTTCTCACACTAACGTCAAAAAAGTTGAAAATATGTTTCTCAGGCCCTCCCACATGGTCCTTTTGTCGTTGCCGCATGCTTTCTGTTACGCGGCCCTAAGGATCGTCTAAGTGGTAGGACTCGAATGGCGTCTTCCAAGGGTGGCTCCTTTGTTCTAGAACAAGGGCAGCGCGATGTGTTGTGGATGTGGCAAACTATGGTTACTTGAAGTGGCTGCCACTACCGATTAACTGGAGAGTCAATAAACACAACTGGAACTCATCGACACAGTTTCTACTAATGTTTATTCATTCTAACAACAAATTCAACAAGCGCTTTGAGCTGGAACATCACCACTTGGTCTTCAGCTTCTCTGCCCATGCACCAGGTCTTCTACCTAACCTAACAAATAGCCTAACCGCGACGCGACTTTACTAATAAATTCTAAGTGGCTTTTTCACTCAAAGCCAATGCTCTGAAGTTCGAGCTCTTAACTGTCGGTTGGTAGATCAGGCGGCGACTGACTGCTTCAGTCGAGCAAGAGGATTAAATACTTCCACAGTCAGCGTGATTCAGAGCTACGTGACTTGGAAGTGATCAAGTGTGTCACTCTACGAGCTGGTCCCAAGTCAAGTTATCCCAGATGTTGTTTGAGAGATTAATGACTCGGTAATAGGCCTGCAGAGATCTCCCCACTTGAGGACTACTTCAACAATCCGAAAATAAATTTACATACTTAGAACTACCGGGTGTTGTCTCTGTTGACTCTTAAGACCCTCTTATCGTACTGTGTTGGTCAGCGGTTCATTAACTCGTAAGTAGATCTCAAGTATTTTGTTTATTCTTCTCCCCACTTGTAATACTTATCACACAATGATTTATAAGTTCCAAGTCCTAAATCAATTCTCACGGGGTTGCCAGACGTGTACTTTATTAATATTGTAATTAGTCTGTGTGAAACACACAGACTATTGTTTTTGCACGGTTTCTTTTTCTTTTCTTTTTTTCTTTTTTTTTTTTTCTTCTTCTTCTTCTTCTTCTTCTTCTTCTTCTTCTTCTTCTTCTTCTTCTTCTTCTTCTGTCTTCTCATCACTTTTTTGTCCGCAAGATAACTCGAAAACGAATTGCCCTATCTCGTTGATTTTTGGCATGCTGATAGACAGCCACAAGTTCTCGGGCACCTATGTTTTTCAGATTCCTGGGATATCAGGGGTGTCTGTAGTGGTGTTTTGAAAGTGGGTCACGCCCATATCTCAGGCATGGTATGACGTATGGACCTAGGACCAACACCAAATGAGTCGACACTCGATGGAGATTCAAAATATGGGTCAAGGTCATGGAGGTCACCTAGGGGTCATTAAGTGCATTTTTCATAATTGCAGGAAATCACATTTTTTGATCCCCTAAAGCATTCCTGGCCTACACACATGCATTTTGACGTAAAAAAAAGTGGGCGTGGCCAAAATTTTTGAAAGTGGGTCAAGCTCATATCTCAAGCATGGTATGACGTATGGACCTGGGACCAACACCAAATGAGTCGACACTCGATGGAGATTCAAAATATGGGTCAAGGTCACGGAGGTCACCTAGGGGTCATTAAGTGCATTTTTCATAACTGCTGGAAATCACATTTTTTGATCCCCTAAAGCATTCCTGGCATACACACATGCATTTTGACGTAAAAAAAGTGGGCGTGGCCAAAATTTTTGAAAGTGGGTCAAGCTCATATCTCAAGTATGGTATGACATATGGACCTGGGACCAACACCAAATGAGTCAACACTCGATGGAGATTCAAAATATGGGTCAAGGTCACGGAGGTCACCTAGGGGCCATTAAGTGCATTTTTCATAATTGCTGGAAATCACATTTTTTGACCCCCTAAAGCAATCCTGGCATACACACATGCATTTTGACGTAAAAAAGTGGGCGTGGCCAAAATTTTTGAAAGTGGGTCATGCTCATATCTCAAGCATGGGATGACGTATAGACCTGGGACCAACACCAAATGAGTCGACACTCGATGGAGATGCAAAATATGGGTCAAGGTCATGGAGGTCACCTAGGGGTCATTAAGTGCATTTTTCATAATTGCTGGAAATCACATTTTTTTGACCCCCTAAAGCATTCCTGACATACACACATGAATTTTGACGTAAAAAAGTGGGCGTGGCCAAAATTTTTGAAAGTGGGTCATGCTCATATCTCAAGCATGGGATGACGTATAGACCTGGGACCAACACCAAATGAGTCGACACTCGATGGAGATTCAAAATATGGGTCAAGGTCATGGAGGTCACCTAGGGGTCATTAAGTGCATTTTTCATAATTGCTAGAAATCACATTTTTTGACCCCCTATAACATTCCTGACATGCATTTTGACGTAAAAAAGAGGGCGTGGCCAAAATTTTTGAAAGTGGGTCACGCTCATAACTCAAGCATGGTATGACGTATGGACCTGGGACCAACACCAAATGAGTCGACACTCGATGGAGATTCAAAATATGGGTCAAGGTCATGGAGGTCACCTAGGGGTCATTAAGTGCATTTTTCATAATTGCTAGAAATCACATTTTTTGACCCCCTATAACATTCCTGACATGCATTTTGACGTAAAAAAGTGGGCGTGGCCAAAATTTTTGAAAGTGGGTCACGCTCATAACTCAAGCATGGTATGACGTATGGACCTGGGACCAACACCAAATGAGTCGACACTCGATGGAGATTCAAAATATGGGTCAAGGTCATGAAGGTCACCTAGGGGTCATTAAGTGCATTTTTCATAATAGCTGGAAATCACATTTTTTGACCCCCTAAAGCAATCCTGGCATACACACATGCATTTTGACGTAAAAAAGTGGGCGTGGCCAAAATTTTTGAAAGTGGGTCATGCTCATATCTCAAGCATGGGATGACGTATAGACCTGGGACCAACACCAAATGAGTCGACACTCGATGGAGATTCAAAATATGGGTCAAGGTCACGGAGGTCACCTAGGGGTCATTAAGTGCATTTTTCATAATTGCTGGAAATCACATTTTTTGACCCCCTAAAGCATTCCTGACATACACACATGCATTTTGACGTAAAAAAATTGGGTGTGGCCAAATTTTTTTAAAGTGGGTCACGCTCATATCTCAAGCATGGTATGACATATGGACCTGGGACCAACACCAAATGAGTCGACACTCGATGGAGATTCAAAATTTGGGTCAAGGTCACCGAGGTCACCCAGGGGTCAATGAGTGCATTTTTCATAATTGCTGGAAATCACATTTTTTGACCTCCAAATGCTTCCCCAAAATTCAGATATGCATTTTTTCATGACAAAAGTGGGCGTGGCCAACATTTTTGAAAGTGGGTCACGCTCATAGCTCAAGCATGGTGTAACCTGGAGCCAACACTAAATGAGTCGACACTCAATGGAGGTTCAAAAATATGGGTCAAAGTCACGGAGGTCACCTGCGGTCATTGAGTGCATTTTTCAGAATTGCTGGAAATCACATTTTTGACCCCCTGAAGCATTATTGGCATACACACATGCATTTTGACGTAAAAATGTGGGCGTGGCCAAAATTTTTGAAAGTGGTCCACGCTCATATCTCAAGGATGGTATGACACACAGACATGGGGACCAACACCAAATGAATCAACACTCCATAGAGGTTCACAATATGAACAAGGTCACTGAGGTCGCCCAGGGATAACTGAATGCATTTTTTAGTATTGCTGGGATTCACATTTTTGGACACCAAATGCATTCTCTTGACAAACCTTTTGAATGCTGCGCACATATATTCCTTTTCTGGTTTCTTATCTGTAAATACTGTTTAAGAAAATTCATTCCAGATTTGTTTAAAAATATGTTACTCCCGAAAATAACCCTCCATAAATTCTCTTTCTATATAGTTTTTTCCCAATAGATATTTTAACTCTTTTCTTACAAGCTTGAATTTACTGGATGCAGTAAATTCTATTTCTCTAGTTTTAACATTATTTTCTATTTCAATGATTTTTGTCTGATGGATTCTTTACTATTCTACTGAAATTTGGCACATATGTAGAGTTTCATTAAAAGTTTCTCATCTGGATCATGGCATTTCTGAAGTTTTTTTTTTCTGCCAAAACCGTGCAAAATGTTGTCACAATGTTACGTTTTGCCACAATTCTCAAACAAGACCCAGGACGATTTGGCTGGAGCTGTCATTATATTTGTAGCATGACTTACTATCCATGACTACATAAGCTGTATTACCCACGTTGCTCCCTTTTGACCTCAAAATTCCGAGCAAAGTGCAATTTTGGAAAAACTGGTCAATTTTCACATGCAATTTCTCAGCCACATTTTTTCAAAGCGTTTCCTATGAGAAGTTTGAGCATTCATCCAGGAATAATTTGGCTGTTATATATTCTATTCAAAGTTTTAACCTTAAACTCGTTTTCGAGCCTTGAATTCGAGTACCCTTAACTCGTTCATAAACATGGCTCACTTTTAGTTCATTTTTCTTCCATTTACGAATGGTATATCGAAAAGTAATGCACATGTTCGTATTCACAATTACCTATCGAGCATATTTTCTGTTGTACGTTTGGTTGTAAAGTTTAACCATATGCCCATTTTATTTGCATAAAGATAGATGCTGTCCAAAAAACTCGCGCTTTTTCAGAATTTGGTACGATTAAGTGACCATTCCTAATTGATTGAGTGCTGAATGTTTTCAATAGCTGCATGCAGCAGTCATAGTATGAAAACTTTTGTTCTATATGTGAGTATTAAAAGTTTCACCCTTACAGATTTGAGACTCCCATATGGGTACTGTCTGAATAATTGTGATTTTCGTAATATCTGAAAATTCTGTTGACATTCAGATTTACAGTTCAAGTCCAAGAAGATTTTCCTTGATAAGGTAGCTGTAAAGTTTAACCCAATCCCTGTTTCGGATGCATAAAGATAGGTGCCGTCGAAAATAACTCCATTATTCAGAATTTGGTAAGTTTAAGTCGCAATTTACTCCATCCCTAATTGATTGAGTGCTGAATGTTGTCTATGGGTGCATGCGGCTAGCAAAGTATGACAACTTTTGTTTTACATGTTATCATTAAAAGTTTGATCCTTGGCAGATTTGAGAGTTCCCAAGTGCGTCCTGTTGAAATAATCGTTATTTTCGTAAAATCAGTACCTGAATATTGGTAAGCATGCAGTGATCTTTCGGTCCTATATAAAGGTGCAAATAGTTAAAGTTGAACAGTTCATCAGACAGAAATAATGCCAAACTCTGCCGTTGACGGGTAAATAATGAATGGAAATTTCATTGCATTGAAAATAAAGTGGCAACGAACCGTCCCCACGGTTTCCACGCGAGGCGTGGTGTTTTCCACGCGATCAGAACACTCGTTTTTATGCCCAAATGTCGGCCAGGCTACTTAGAACAAGTTCTGAAAATTGCAAGTCGCTGCCTTCAGCGGTCTGGACACAGTGAGCGTATGTCCGATAGTGGTAGTATATTTAGTCTGTGTGAAACACACAGACTATTGTTTTTGCACGGTTTCTTTTTCTTTTTTTTTCTTCTTTTTTTTCTTTTTTTTCTTCTTCTTCTTCTCTTCTTCTTCTTCTTTTTCTTCTTTTTCTTCTTCTTCTTCTTCTTCTTCTTCTTCTTCTCCTGTTTTCTGTCTTCTCATCACTTTTTTGTCCGCAAGATAACTCGAAAACGAATTGCCCTATCTCGTTGATTTTTGGCATGCTGATAGACAGCCACAAGTTCTCGGCCACCTATGTTTTTCAGATTCCTGGGGTATCAGGGGTGACTGTAGGGGTGTTTTGAAAGTGGGTCACGCCCATATCTCAGGCGTGGTATGACGTATGGACCTAGGACCAACACCAAATGAGTCGACACTCAATGGAGATTCAAAATATGGGTCAAGGTCATGGAGGTCACCTAGGGGTCATTAAGTGCATTTTTCATAATTGCTGAAAATCAGATTTTTTGATCCCCTAAAGCATTCCTGGCATACACACATGCATTTTCACGTAAAAAAAGTGGGCGTGGCCAAAATCTTTGAAAGTGGGTCACGCTCATATCTCAAGCATGGTATGACGTATGGACCTGGGACCAACACCAAATGAGTCGACGACACTCGATGGAGATTCAAAATATGGGTCAAGGTCACGGAGGTCACCTAGGGGTCATTAAGTGCATTTTTCATAATTGCTAGAAATCACATTTTTTGACCCCCTAAAGCATTCCTGACATACACACATACATTTTGACGTAAAAAAGTGGGCATGGCCAAATTTTTTGAAAGTGGGTCACGCTCATATCTCAAGCATGGTATAACGTATGGACCTGGGACCAACACCAAATGAGTCGATACTCGATGGAGATTCAAAATATGGGTCAAGGTCACGGAGGTCACCTAGGGGTCATTAAGTGCATTTTTCATAATTGCTAGAAATCACATTTTTTGACCCCTATAACATTCCTGACATGCATTTTGACGTAAAAAAGTGGGCGTGGCCAAAATTTTTGAAAGTGGGTCACGCTCATATCTCAAGAATGGTATGACGTATGGACCTGGGACCAACACCAAATGAGTCGACACTCGATGGAGATTCAAAATATGGGTCAAGGTCACGGAGGTCACCTAGGGGTCAGTAAGTGCATTTTTCATAATTGCTAGAAATCACATTTTTTGACTCTCTAAAGCATTCCTGACGTACACACATGTATTTTGAAGTAAAAAAAGTGGGCGTGGCCAAAATTTTTGAAAGTGGGTCACGCTCATATCTCAAGCATGGTATGACGTATGGACCTGGGACCAACACCAAATGAGTCGACACTCGATGGAGATTCAAAATATGGGTCAAGGTCACGGAGGTCACTTGGGGTCATTAAGTGCATTTTTCATAATTGCTAGAAATCACATTTTTTGACTCTCTAAAGCATTCCTGACGTACACACATGTATTTTGAAGTAAAAAAAGTGGGCGTGGCCAAAATTTTTGAAAGTGGGTCACGCTCATATCTCAAGCATGGTATGACGTATGGACCTGGGACCAACACCAAATGAGTCGACACTCGATGGAGATTCAAAATATGGGTCAAGGTCACCGATGTCACTCAGGGGTCAATGAGTGCATTTTCATAATTGCTGGAAATCACATTTTTTGACCTCCAAATGCTTCCCCAAAAATTCAGATGTGCATTTTTTCATGAAAAAAGTGGGCGTGGCCAAAATTTTTGAAAGTGGGTCACGCTCATATCTCAAGCATGGTGTGATGCATGGACCTGGAGCCAACACTGAATAAGTTGACACTTGATGGAGGTTCAAAAATGTGGGTCAAGGTTACGGAGGTCACATGTGGTCATTGAGTGCATTTTTTCAGAATTGCTGGAAATCACATTTTTTGACTCTCTAAAGCATTCCTGAAGTCCATACATCCATTTTTACGTAAAAAGTTGGTGTGGCCAAAATTTGTGAGAGTGGGTCATACTCATATTTCAAGCATGGTATGATGTATGGACCTGGGACCAATACCAAATGAGTCGACACTCGATGGAGATTCAAAATTTGGGCCAAGGTCGTCGAACAGGAGTCACGAGGGCTATTAACAGAATTGCTGGAAATCATATTTTTGAACCTCCTTGTGCATTCCCTTGATTGGTCCCTTTGAATACTGTGAAGATATATACCTTATCTGGTTTCTTGGAAAAAATTAACTGATTTTTGAATGAATATCTATAAATACTGTCATTGAAAACCTATCTTTTATTTCTTTAAAACTATTTTATCCCCAAAATAAGCCTCTAAAGTATTCCCATTACATTCATAGAGGGGCACGGTGGCAAAGCAGTTAGAGGTGCAGGCTGCAAGCCGAGAGGTTCTCAGTTCGAATCCTATCTGCGGCAACTGTCTTGTGTCTTTGGCCAAAAACACTTCACCCCCATTGCCCACATAATGGCATAGTGATGTTGTGTACTAAGACATACTGCATGCCGATGATACACTTGCACTAACCCTGCTTGTGTGGAGTTAGCATGTTGGGGATCCAGACAGTTGCTTGTTGTTGTTGTTGTTTGGTGGTTCTCTGTGTTCTCGGGTTTCCTCCATCTGTAAAAACTGTACGACACGAGGCGGGCCTAGCTGTTGAAGTGTCGTTAAACCCCAATAAATTAATAACATTCATAGAATGTCTTTTATGCACTGTTTGTCAACATGATAACCCAAATACAATCAATCCTATCTCAATGTTTTTGGTATACTGATAGAGTGCCTGCCATTGGTACTTGGTCATCTATGATTTGGAGGCATGTGGGGCCTTCGGGCTCTAGATGTTAAAAATATGTTTACAACATTTACCGGGAAATGAGTTAGCTGAAGCAGTAACCATTATGTAAAACAGAAATCTCCAGAGAGAAAGCTGAGATAGAATTCTTTGTTACATTGAACAGCACTGTATATTTATGTTGTATCATGTTACAAAACTTCAGTCTCAGTCACTGAAGAGAGAGAGAAACTTTCACTTTTCAAAGCATTTTTTTTTAAAATCTTTTTATTCTCAATCATAACTCAAGATTGAGAGGTTTTGGGATGGAGTGGTGTGTGGCTTTCTCGGAACACCTATCACAGTTACAAAGTAATAAAATGGAATATTTGAATGGTCAGATTTAACCCTCTTAATACTTCGATGTGAGTAAAAAAATATCTTTAATATAACTCATGGCTACAGAATGTTTTTCACTCTCTTTTCTGAAACATTTAATTCTATGTGGAATGGGACACCTTTTCAGTGTGCTTTCCAAACTAAGGGATTCTTAACCCTTTAGCCAACATAACGGCAAAAACTGGTCAGCTTTATACACAGAAATGTCTATTCAGTTTTAATTACTTTTTCATTTTTGCTTGAAAAACATAGCTTATGACCTTTCATTGGAATGAGCTCATCTTTTAAAGGATTATTTATTTATTGGTGTTTAATGTCACATATTTCTGCACAGTGGTTTACCATGACCAGGACAGTTTTTCGGACGGAGAAAGCCAGAGTACCTGGGGAGAACCTCCGGGCAACAGCGAGCAACTATCAGATTCCCCACATACTAACTCCACACAAGCAGGGTTAGCATTGGTTGAATACAGGTGCACCATCGATGTGCAGTACGCTTTAGTACACATCGCCACCATGCACCCACGTGGGCAATGGGGTGAAGTGTCTTGCCCAAGGACAGAGTGAGGACCGCTCGACTTGCAGCCTGCACCTCTGCCAACTCAGCCACTGCGCGCCCATTTAACCCTTTACGCAACGGAGATGATAGCAAAATTTATTATTTCAAATATCATTTTTTTCAAATTTTCCAAACAATTTCAACAAAACCATATCATGGGACCCCTCGTTGGAACTAATATTTTTTCAACTTCTCAATTTGCATATTACGCGGGCGGATGCGGCCGATTCGTTGGATAAAGGGTTTTTTTTATTTTTATTGGTGTTTTAAGGTCACATATTTCTGCACAATGGCTAACCATGACCGTGACAGTTTTACGGGTGGAGGAAGCTGGAGTACCCGGAGAGAACCACCGAGCAATGGCGAGCAACTGTCAGCTCCCCAACATACCAACTCCACACAAGCAGGGTTAGCATTGGTTGAAGACAGGTGCACCATCGACGTACAGTACGCCTTAGTACACATCGTCACCGTGCCCCCACGTGGGCAATGGGGGTGAAGTGTCTTGCCCAAGGACACAACGCGGTTGCCGCAGGTGGGATTCGAACCGAGGATCTCTCGGCTTGCAGCCTGCACCTCTACCATCTGGGTAAAGGGTTAAAGGATTAAAATGGAATATTTAAAGTGAATATTTTAATCCTCTGAAAATCTTAATATGGGGGAACGGTGGCGCTGTGTGCTAAAGCGTACTGCACTTCGATGGTGCACCTCTCTTCGAAAAAATCATTGAGAATAATGAAAACCATTTCCATTCTCACAGTGTTGTTCTAAACACACATGGATATAGATGGGACCTCGGTATTTTGACAATGCCAATAAGTCTTCAGACAGGCTCTTGTGGGTCTTCAAGGCCTTTCAACGTCTACATTCCAACATTACTGAACCTTTTTACTTTCAATATATTTTCCAGAGGTACCATGCATGCACTTCATCATTGCCTTGCTAATATGGACATTTGCCATCATCTACAAATATGGCAGATCCGGAGTTGGTAGAGCCGATATTTATAAAGTAGTTTGTGCTCATACTTCAGGTTTAGTATGACCTATAGTAATGGGACCTAAACCAAATGAGTTGAAACTTGCTGGAGGTTCAAAATGTGGTCCACCTCTATGCGGTCAAGAGAGGTCATTAAATGCATACTTTTTCTTCCTATGGGAATTTCATTTTATACCAATTAATGCAGTTCTGAAGATAATACATGTATCTCATCATTCAAATAAATGGTAGCGGCAGTAATGTCCATTTCTGATTCCTTGATCGAACCCTATATATGGTGTGCACATATATGCCTTTTCGGGTTTCTTAGAAAAATTGTTCTGATTCCTGTATGAATATTTTCTCCATGAAAGAATTTCACAAAAATCAGTGGGGAGAAAGCTGTGACTGTCACATACAATAACATGATCTATTTATTTAATGTCATTGTACATAATTAATTCCCAAACCAAGTTAATATAAAAACAAACAACTTGAAAATGAAGAATTCCAGTGTACATGTAATTGTAAAACTACACTGGAGATTTGTTATTTAAACCTATCACAATACTGTCAGGATGCCGGTAAAAGATGCAATACTGACATAGTTGAATGTTCTGTTAACTGTGTTAGTGCTATGACTGTTTAAAATTAATTTATTAGAGAAGTTCTAGTTTTATGTATGCCTTGTTTAGGTCACTAGATGCTATTTTAAGAGCAGGCTTTCAAATGAGCTCTTGAGTTTTTTTAAGGTTTTTATGACAATATCTCCGACATAGAGTCTATGCACCCTTTGTCAGCGCGACAACTCAAATACGGACCGTCTTATCTCTATGCATTTTGGCATGCTGGTTAACAATAACCAGTTTGCACTCATCTATGTTTTTTTCACCCGTTCGATCTGAATGTCAGATGACAGATCTGAAGTTGGTGGAGCTATTATTTCAAAGTGGGTTGCGCTCATTCTTCAATGTAGATGTGGACATGGGACTACACCGACTGAGTTAAACATTGCTGGAGATTCAATATATGGTCCACCTGAATGAGGTCATCAAGTGCATATTATTCAGAAAGACTGGGAAATGCATTTACACCTTAATGTATTTCTAAAGTTTATGAATGTATTTCATCACTCAAATTCGTGGGCAGAGCCAAAATTGTCCATTTCTGATTCGTGTATCGAACCCTTTAAATGCTGGTCACATATATGCCTTTTCTGGTTTCTTTTAAAAATTGTTCTGATTCCTGTATGAATATCTGTAAATACTGTTAACGAAAAACCCATTTCTGATTTGTTAAAAAATATTTTACACCAGAAGATAAGCCTCCATAAATTCTCTTTCTGTAGAGTTTATTCCTGATAGTTTAACCCTTTTCACACAGACTTGAATTTACTGGATGCAGTAAATTCTGTTTCTCTAGTTTGCAAAAGCTTTTTCTTCAGGCAAGATACAAGGAGTTGATATAACTTCCTGCTGATATTGATGAACATTCTTAAAACTGTGTGTTGTGATCGTCGTTATTTCGACGTGGGAACCCCATGAGAGGAGCAGTGTTTGTTAACCCTTTGCCCAACGTAACGGTCAAAACCGGCAAGCGCTATTCTCAAAAATCGCCAATTAATTTTCATTATTTTTTCATTTTTTGTCTCAAAAACATAGGTTATGACTCCTCGTTGGAACGAGCTCATCGAGCTCGTTCCAATGAGGGTTCATAACCTTTGTTTTTGAGACAAAACATGAAAAAAATTAGTCATTCAAGAATTTTTTTTTTGCAAGTGTCGTCTGCTTTCGTGTTAGGTAAAGGGTTAACTGTGGTAAACAAGTTTTGCTTTACTGGTAAAATGGGAACCTGAACCAACGCCTGGTGTGCAAGTTCTCCAAAATGGATAGCGTAGGTACAAACGATTGGCTAAACTTGACATCATACCAATGTTGCGGTCATGAGAGGTCATAAGATAACCAAAGATGCTGAAAGTGACATCAAACACCAATAAATAAATGATCGCTTAATTGTGGTTGTTGCACTTTTAACCCTTTACGAATTGCAGACGATACTTGCAAAATAATCTTGAACAACTAAAAAATTTCCATTTTTTCCTCAAAAATATAGCTTATGACCCTCATTGGGATGAGCTCGTTTCCAGAGAGGGATCATAGGCTATGTTTTGAGGAAATAACTGAGGAAATAATAAGAAAAAATAATTAAATTTGAATGGTGATTTTTGTGATTCTTTTCGTTTGAACATGTTTTATTTGCTTAAAGTAGATCGGGATTGATGAATAGGCTTGCGACCATATTAACATCTTTCCTTATAGCGGGGGAGGAATTCGTCACATACAGGTGAATTGTGCACTTGGTGATACCTTCTTGAAATTTGGCACACTGTTAGTGTAGGCTATGAGGTTCTCAAAAACGATCGGCTACAAGTTGACACCGACCGGTGGCGACCAGTAGCGGCACAATCCAAAATGGCCGCCAGCGGCTGAAGGGAACCTCCTTTTCGACGGTCTACCGACTATACATCCGATTGTAAGGGCGCGAAAGTGAACTCTGATCCACGCACGTGTTGGAAACAGACGTGGGAGATGATGTAGAATAAAACGAGATTCTCTATACGGACGCATCAATTTCTTGGAACTTGAAAAGAGCGTTGTTTCTCCGGGATCAGCGTCATTCAGGCAAACCTGAATGACGCTGATCCCGGAGAAACAACGCTCTTTATGAAGCAGTCTCTTTGCCATACAATCTCTTGTTTGGCGTAATTCCGCAAGCAATTCTGATTTGTCTGTCGAAATTAATTCGAGAACGCGATTGTTCACAAAAATCATTCACAGAATGAGTGAGAATCCTCTTCGTGTACGGACTAGTACTGACTGGGAACGTTGTTGCTTTTGCCAGCAAGACAGTTCCAAGAAATTGATGCGTCCGTATAGAGAATCTCGTTTTCATGACGCCTATAAAGCTATTGAGGAAGACATAACGCGCTTCCTAGATAATGGCGTTGAGCTTCCATATAATTTGACCATTGATTGTTTGATGAGAGAGAGTGATGAGTGTATGTCGATGTCACTGTTGACGAATAAGGCAATATATCATAAGACATGCCGTGACAGTATTCGGACTCACATCGTACAGCGCGTGCTACACAAGCGAGAGCGAAATGAGGCAGTGGCATCCTGCTCCACGCTGAGTCCTAAAAGAACACGGACAAGTTTTGAATCTGGCTGTGACAGGAAACTGCCCCAGTGTGTTTATTGTCACAAACGCGAAGGTGACAGCAGTGAGCCTATTTGCAGATCAATGTCTGATAACAATAAACTCAAAATTATGGCAAAGGAAGCCGAGAACTGGGTTGTTTTTTCTCGGGTCAATGCAGCATTTGATTCCGCTGCTAGTGATCTTTACTATCACAAAACCTGTTATTGTAAGCTTGCCAATGAAGCACGAGCGGCTAAATCTAAAAAGTCGAAGAACGCCGAACATTCCGCGTCAGGCCTGCCCTATGACCCTCTCGTTATGGCAGAGCTCATAACATTTGTTGAACACAACGATTCCGCGATGAAGCTTGTCGATCTCAAGAATCTGTACAGTCGGAGGTTGAAGCAAGTCGGTTCTGATTGGCTTAGTGAAGAAATACATTCCACTCGATTCAAAGAACATTTGTTGCAGAAATTGGGCGATGGCTGGGACGCCTTCACACAGGGTAGAGATGTGTTTATTTCAAGTAGGTTTCGAGTTGGCTCCTTGTTGTCCGAATCTTTAACTCGTATAGTGTCTGAGGAAGAGGCAAAAAAGATAGTTGATGTGGGTCTTCTTCTGCGTAAACACATACTCATATCTCAAGCTCCTTTCACGGGATCATTTTCATCTTATTGCTTGAGCGAGCCTGTACCCAACTCACTCCTGACTCTTCTTAGAGTTCTACTTGAGGGCACATGTAGTATACAGAACTTAGGCGATGATGAGACTGTTAATGCCAAGACTCGAGTGGCTTGTACTATTTCACAGATGTTGATCAGCAATTCAGCGAAACGCTCCGAACATGCACAAAATGTTCACCAGAGACGTGACAGAGAAACTCCAATGCCTCTTTATGTGGGTTTGAAGTTGCATGCCCATGATCGTATGAAAAATCTTATCAGAGATTTTCATCAAATGGGACTCTCTGTCTCTTATGATCGCGTAATGGATGTTCGCAGGAGTTTCGCGAGAGCTGTTTCACTGCGGTTCAAGAACGAAGGTGTTGTAGTCCCAGCTAACTGCAAACGTAATGTTTTCTCGATAGGAACCACTGATAACATTGATGTATCTGG
Source organism: Pictodentalium vernedei (assembly GCA_031216915.1). Lineage (NCBI taxonomy): Eukaryota > Metazoa > Mollusca > Scaphopoda > Dentaliida > Dentaliidae > Pictodentalium > Pictodentalium vernedei. The sequence continues at coordinate 186,868,176 of CM062294.1, read as the reverse complement.
TAGATCTGATATGCATGGTACGTCCATCACACTCATTGGTCAACTGAGCAGGGACAATGTGGGTACTGATCCCCCACCACTGAGTTTAGATGTTCCAGAAGACACACAAATTGAACTCCCAGACGACTATGCATTTGTTCCTTTCGTTGAAGACTTTGGTGGGGACATCAGGCTTGAATCTCCAGATGAATGTAATGTACGGCCCAATGAATATGCAGATTTGAACGTGGGAGAGAATGACTGGTTGTCTCATGTGTCACAGATCAGCAATAAAGGGAAGGTTGATGGCAGCTGGCAGCTTGATGAAGTCCCTGTGACCTTTTCAGGCTTCTTTTCAAAACATGAAGATCAAGACAATGTCAAACCTCGTGCAGTTATTGGGGTATTCCCTGTTTTCAGTGAGCAGAAAGCGGACTCACTCAGTATGCAGAAGCATGCTATGTATGTGGTCAGGGAAGCTACTGCTTTCGTAAACCCCGGCCAGATACCTGTCATTGAAGGTGACTGTCCGTTGTATGCCAGGCAGAAAAAATGTCAATGGCTGTTCCCAGAGGAGATAGGTGAGGATCGAATGGTGTGTATGATTGGATTCCTGCATCTTGAAATGTGCACCCAAGAAGCTGGTGGTAAGCTTATGGGTGGTTCTGGTTGGGAGCGAATGTTTCACCTCGCAAAGATATTCACACCCGGTGTAGCATCATCCCTACTTGGTGGGAAACATGTCAAGAGGACGCGACAGGCATATCTTCTCACTCTAGCTTGGCTTGAGATCCTCAGAAAGAATGCTTATGAGATTTACTGTCAGCAGACTGGGCCCCATGAGTCATTTGAAATGTGGGAACAGAGGATTCTTTCACAATCTCCAACTGCGCGCTATTGGGGTGAAATCGTTCGGAACTTTCTCTTGACAAGCTGTCAATTCGTTCGGAACCAACGAATCGGTAACTGGCCTGGTACACTGTGTTCTATCGATGAGTTGTGCAGTTACTTTTTTGCCCTAGGACATACAAATTATTGTCGGTGGGTCCCCGTATTTCTGAGAGACATGTCTCAGCTACCCAGGCGGCATCCTTCAATCCACAACAAATTCATGGAAGGCCATTTTGTGGTCCAGCGTAGTGAGAGGAAGTTCAGTATGATGGGTTTAGATCAGAGCCAAGAACATAGTATCCAACTACTCAAAGAAGACAGTGGTCCAAAAGGTCTCTATGGCCAGGCTGAAGAGAAAGTCGTTATTGAGCTTTCAAGGTCAGAAGTTCTGCGTGTTATAGATGAGTATGAATATGCAAGTTTCCACACAACATCATCAGATAACACGGAACACCCGGAAAGTTCGGTATCAGAGCAGAAAAAATTTCTGAATCAATTGAAATCTCTCCTCGATCTGGTGAATCAGGGACTCATTATCAACCCTTATGATGAAACTAGTGGTCAGCTGGTGACATTAGATACTGGTGAATATATGGACCCCGAAGTTAGTAAGAGTTTACGGTCATTACCCGAAAGGGGCAAGCATTTATATTCCACTTTCTTGAAGGAAAGGCTTGTGGAATGCACCGTACCCCTGAATGATGTTATTCCCAAGGCAAATATATATACCTTCCTTAACCCACCCCCAGCCAACCTGGACAAAGGCCGAGACAAACTCATGTCAAGTAAAGCAACTGCCGCAATAGTTACCCAGATGTTCGTTTCACTGCAAGCCCGGCCTGATTCAAACATGGATGAGTTTTTCATGCACGAGAATGCACGTGATCCGCCAGCATTATCCGATAGAGGTAAGCTACGGAGTGGGACAAAATCTCAAATTCTCAATTGTTTACCAGCTATTCCTGCACAAGGGAAGAATTCAGCAGCTAGACAAGCTTCAGTTGTCATCTTGGATATGCCTGCTGTAGTCCATGTAATCAAACCACAGAAAGCGGATCTGTTTGGAGAATATGCTCGATTGCAATTATTGCCATACATCGAATCTCTGATTAACACGAACACCACAAGGGTTGATGCGATCTATGACTGTTACCCCGAAGGCAGTTTGAAGAATCAGACGCGAGCAAAACGCCTCGGTGAGACAGCAGTTAGGTTGATACGGGTGTCCGAGAACGTCCCTTTACCTAAAGGGAAGAATTGGCAGGCATTCTTGAAAGTTAGTGAGAATAAAGACGAATTTTTCAAGTTCCTGTCTGCTGAACTGCTGAAATTAACATCAACATCCGAGTACCAGTTGTTAACGACATCAGGAGAATATGTACTATGCAATAAGGATGTTAGCTTATGTGACATATCTCCATCGAACCACGAGGAAGCAGACACGCGCATGATGCTTCATCTCAACCATGCAGTCTCACAAGGTCACAAAATAGCTTTTCTTCGCACGGTTGATTCTGATGTCGTCATTCTGTCTTTGCACCATTTCGCAACATTCCGTGACCTTGGACTCAGTGAGCTGTGGATTGGGTTTGGAATTGGAAAGGCATATAAAGATATGCCAATTCATGAGATAGCTTCACAACTTGGACCTGATTACTGTAAGGCCCTGACTTTCTTCCACGCCTTCACAGGTTGTGATGTAACATCCAGCATGCTCGGCATTGGGAAGAAGACAGGATGGAATGCATGGATGAATTTTCCCGCATCAACTGAAATGATGATAGAATTGACTGAGAATCCGCAAGTCTTTTCAGAGGATTCCCCTCATATGCAGCATATCGAAAAACTCACCATACAGATGTACAGTAACAGTTGTGTCAGTACACGTGTCAATGATGCGAGACGGCATATGTTCACACATGGCCTTAAGTCTATGGAAAACATCCCGCCCACCAAAGCAGCTCTGTATCAACATGTAAAAAGGGTAATTCTTGTGTCATCTTTCATTTGGCATCGTGCTCTGCAGAAACACTTATGTGTGCCAGACCCATCACAGTACGGATGGGAGTGGAATCCACGTCTCAATATTCTGGTCCCATTTTGGACTCACCTAGGAGACGCAAGTGCTGCATGTGCACTGATGCTCCACTGTAGTTGTGCCAAGGCCTGCAAGGGCAATTGCAAATGCTTGAAAGCTGGATTAAGGTGCACACCTTTGTGTAAGTGTGAAGGTGGCTGTTGTAACAATATTGAGTAGTATACTGTCATGTTAGGACCAGTCATCTCCTATTCTGGTATTTTTTTTTCCATTTTCGGCCAGTTAACACATGTCATGTTTCTAGTTGAGTTGATTTTGCTAACAAATGTTCATCCCATGTGGCTTGCTACATTGTCCGGGGTATAGGAATACAGTTTTAGATTTCGGAAAATAGTCTGTTATTTACTGCACAAGACGGTGTTAATTCATGCATAGCATGATACAATATCCCCAACTATTTTGCCTCTGTACAACAGTTGATACCTTCGTTCACCCGTGTGTTCATCTATGGTATCCTTGTCTTTCTCTGGCCATAGGCCACATGTGACTAGTCAGTTCCTACTCCATAGCAAATCAACTTGGAAATCCTTCATCTTGTAGCGCACTCATGTCTCAATGAATCCATACCTGAGTTGATCTAATAAATCTAACGTAAGGTATCAAATTGCCATACCGGATCATATTTCGATAAGTTATTCGCTAAAACATTTCGACCACTCATCGACATCAAAGGTCATGTTTTGGCTCCCAGTGGTGGCTATATCTCTATATCCCTGGTAAAGTAGCATACCATGAGGGATGGGCATTAAGTGTCGGCAACATTAATCCTGACTTGGAACACACCACATCTTAACTGGCCGAAAATGAAGAATACTACTTGTAGTCAAAAAATATTCCTGTACCTCGAATGACTGCAAACATACACTCACCCCTTCTAGTCCCATTTTGCCAATGTTCTATACTGGCAAGATAACATTGTATAATTAACAACGGGAACTAATGCATCCCGAGTTCATTCCAGCACTGCCCTTGCTGGCAGACGTGTCGCTATGGTGTTGAGATTGAACCAGAACTCCTCTAGAAATTTGATAGTTTTATTTTCTTAGAAAATAAATCTATCGAAAATGCCGGAAGTTGAGAATAGACTGTCACTTTAATTGGATTATCAAATGTCCAAGTATCCCCACTGCTGCATACTATCGAGTACCCTTGTTCATGTGTTGACAGGAATCTCTCATACCATGTTCATTTGACCATTGCATTCCCGAGAAACATTCAACACTAATTTATCTACGGACGGACGATCATACTGACAGTCAGACACACAGACGCACACATCGACGGAAATTCTGATCCCATTATCCATTAATCTTCCCCCCAACTTGTTCCAAGGGCTTCACTCCATCATTCACATCAATTACAGCACATGTATGGTGTTAGGTTTGGAGCTTCAGTTGTGCGATCGGCGAAAATAGCTTTTTTTCGATCCGCTTGGCGGCCATTTTGGATTTCGCTGCTAGTGGTGGCTAGAGGATGGTGCCAACTTGTAGCCGATCGATTTTGAAATCTCTGATGCCTACCCTTACATCATGCCAAATTTCAGGAAGGTATCACCAAGTGCACAATTCTAGCGAATTCCTCCCCCGCTATTACAAAGCAGGAGTGGGGGAGTCAGAAAAAAAATTTTGGACACAAGGCGCAAAAAGTTTTTTTCCGACCCTTGTGCACCCACCTACCTCTTTATCTGTTTTTGAAGGAATTTGTTTTTTCATTTTGAAATAACAACACCCCCCCCCCCCCCCCCAAAAAAAAAGGAATGAGAGTAAATCGCACATAAACTGCTTTGATTGGCAACTTGAACAGATTTATTTTACTGGAACTTGGTTTGTTTTGTTCAAATAACCCATTTCCCGACATTTAATCAACCCACAACCAGCTAATGGAGAATTCTCCAGATTTTGCAACAAGAATGCGATCTCATTTCTTGGCAAGTTTATGAATTTATTCAAACTTTCTCACAGACACTGGCAATCAGTGTATACATGGGTAATCAGGAGAGTATACTGCGTGTACTGGCATTCTAACTGAACAGTATTGAGACAGCTGTAACACAGTAAGAGGTATGAAATATGTTGAAAATTTTTATGTTTTGCCTGGTTAGTCTGTGTGAAACACACAGACTATTGTTTTTGCACGGTTTCTTTTTCTTTTTTTTTTTCTTCTTTTTTTTCTTCTTCTTCTTCTTCTTCTTCTTCTTCTTCTTCTTCTTCTTCTTCTTTCTTCTTCTTCTTCTTCTTCTTCTCCTGTCTTCTGTCTTCTCACCACTTTTTTGTCCGCAAGATAACTCGAAAACGAATTGCCCAATCTCGTTGATTTTTGGCATGCTGATAGACAGCCACAAGTTCTCGGCCACCTATGTTTTTTCAGATTCCTGGGGTATCAGGGGTGTCTATAGAGGTGTTTTGAAAGTGGGTCACGCCCATATCTCAGGTGTGGTATGACCTACAGACCTGGGACCAACATCAAATGAGTCGACACTCGATGGAGGTTCAAAATATGGGTCAAGGTCACGGAGGTCATCTAGGGGTCATTGAGTGCATTTTTCAGAATTGCTGGAAATCACATTTTTTGACCCCCCCCCAAAGTATTCCCGACGTACACACATGCATTTTGACGTAAAAAAGTGGGCGTGGCCAAAATTTTTGAAAGTGGGTCACGCCCTTATCTCGGGCGGGGTATGACGTAAGGACCTGGGACAACACCAAATGAGTCGACACTTGATGGAGGTTCAAAATATGGGTCAAGGTCACAGAGGTCACTTAGGGGTCATTGAGTGCATTTTTCAGAATTGCTGGACATCACATCACATTTTTTTGACCCCCAAACGTATTCCTGACGTACACACATGCATTTTTACGTAAAAAAAAGTGGGCGTGGCCAAAATTTTTGAAAGTGGTCACGCCCATATCTCGGGCGTGGTTTGACCTACTGACCTGGGACCAACACCAAATGAGTCGACACTCGATGGAGGTTCGAAATATGGGTCAAGGTCACTGAAGTCAACTAGGGGTCATTGAGTGCATTTTTCAGAATTGCTGGAAATCACATTTTTTTCATCCCGTAAAGTATTCCTGACATACACACATGCATTTTTACATAAAAAAGTGGGCGTGGCCAAAATTGTTGAAAGTGGGTCACGCCCATATCTCAGGCATGGTATGACGTATGGACCTGGGACCAACGCCAAATCAGTCGATGCTTGATGGAGACTCAAAATATGGGTCAAGGTCACAGATGACACCTAGGCGTCATTGAGTGCATTTTTTCAGAATTGCTGGAAATCACATTTTTGATCCCCTAAAGTATTCGTGACGTACACACATGCAATTTGACTTAAAAAAGTGGGCGTAGTCAAAATTTTTGAAAGTGGGTCACGCCCATATCTCAGGTGTGGTATGACATATGGATCTGGGACCAACACCAAATGAGTCGACACTTGATGGAGATTCAAAATATGGGTCAAGGTCACAGAGGTCACCAAGGGTCATTGAGTGCATTTTTCAGAATTGCTGGAAAATCACATTTTTGACCCCCTAAAGTATTCCTGACATACACACATGCATTTTGACGTAAAGAGTGGGTGTAGCCAAAATTTTTGAAAGTGGGTCATGCCCATATCTCAAGCGTGGTATGACCTACGGATCTGGAACCAACACCAAATAAGTCGACACACGATGGAGGTTCAAAATATGGGTCAAGGTCACTGAGGTCAACTAGGGGTCATTGAGTGCATTTTTCAGAATTGCTGGAAATCACATTTTTTGACCCCCTAAAGTATTCCTGACGTACACACATGCACTTTGACATAAAAAAAGTGGACGTGGCCCAAATTTTTGAATGTGGGTCACGCCCATATCTCAAGCGTGGTATGACCTACGAACCTGGGACCAACACCACATGAGTCGACACTCGATGGAGGTTCAAAATATGGGTGAGGGTCACTAAGGTCACCTAGGGGTCATTGAGTGCATTTTTCACAATTGCTGGAAATCACATTTTTTGCCCCCCCCCCCCCCCAAAGCATTCCTGAGATTCATACATGCATTTTTACGTTAAAAAAGTGGGCGTGGCCAAAAAAATTTGAAAGTGGGTCACGCTCATATCTCAAGCATGGTATGATGAATGAACCTGGGACTAACACCAAATGAGTCGACACTTGATGGAGATTCAAAATATGGGTCAGGGTCAAGGAGGTCACCTAGGGTCATTAAGTGCATTTTTCATAATTGCTGGAAATCACATTTTTTGACCCCCCCCCCCCCCAAAAAAAAAGCATTCCTGAGGTCCATACATGCATTTTTATGTTAAAAAAGTGGGCGTAGCCAACATTTTTGAAAGTGGGTCATGCTCATATCTCAATCGTGGTATGATGAATGGACCTGGAACTAACAGCAAATGAGTCGACACTTGACGGAAATTCAAAATATGGGTCAAGGTCACGGAGGTCACCTAGGGGTCCGCCTGAAAGAGGTCACCAAAGTCACCAAGTGCGTATTATTCAGAAATACTGGAAAATGAATTTTATTACACCTTAATGCATTTCTAAAGTTTATGAACGTATTTCATCACTCAAATTAGTGGGCAGATCCAAAATGTCCATTTTTGATTCGAATATCGAACCCTTTGAATGCTGGTCACATATATACCTTTTCTGGTTTCTTATAAATAATTGTTCTGATTCCAGTATGAATATCTGTAAATACTGTTAACAAAAACCCATTTCTGATTTGTTTAAAAATATTTTACTCCTGAAAATAAGCCTCCATAAATTCTCTTTCTGTATAGTTTATTCCTGATACATTAACCCTTTTCACACAGACTTGAATTTACTGGGTGCAGTAAATTCTGTTTCTCTAGTTTGCATTCGCTTTCGCAGTGCAACTTACAGCAAGAATTTCTGTTCAATAATGATAAGTTCGAGATTTTAGAAATAACTGAATTCTAACAACTTTCAAGTAAATGTATTTACTTCTCCATCCCTTCTTTCTCTGTCACTCCCATGGAACAGAGACAAGTCCCCTCATGCATGACCTCGGGCCGCGAGGCTGGTTAACCCCTTCGTCGGCCTCGGTCGCAGGGACTGTTAACCCTCTCGTAGGCTATATTTCGCTACATTTCTATTTATAACCAATGCAAACTTTAAAAAACTAAAAATTAAATGGTTTATGCTTGATAGTTTGCCCAAGTTTATAAAATTGGTAAATTTAGTCCTTGAGTTCAAGAAGGCTTTGCAATGCTTTAGCATTGCAAAGCCTTCTTGTACTCAAGGAACGAAATACACCACCACCCGTGCTATGCTGTACATTATGAGGCCTAAAATCTAAAACAAACCAAGAACATGAATTTTTGATGGCAAAGAAATAATAATCATAAAAATAAAGAAATCACCCGCCCACATGCTTATTAACAAAAAATGGCCTGAGAAACAGAAGTTTTACTTTGTGGGTCCAAATGCAATTTATCACAAATTACTCATCGACGTCTTAACATTGTGAGTGAGTTTCGGAAGTAGAAATGAATTACTGTTCTCTTATATTTCATCACCTGTTTACCTAATATGAATGGCAGACGACATTTGCAAGAAAGGAAAAGAAACACATTTCCTGACTATCTCAAAAATTTCACTTCTTATCTTGAAGACATATCTTTTAACCCGTCATTATAACAAGTTCGTCGAGCTCGTTTCGGTGAGTGAATATAACCTATTTTCGAGTCAACAATTGACATAAAACATTTTGTTGGTAATTTTTTGTGGACAACACTGGCCAGTTTTATTCGATACGTTAAGTAAAGGGTTAAATTGCCCATTACGTAAACTAGGGCTGTCACGATTAATCCATTAATCGATTGTCGATCGGTCACGCCGAAATTAATTAGAATTTTTCGTAGTCGAAGAATCGGTAAGTTTTATCCCCGTTTTAGATGTTTAATAATTAAAAAAAAAGTTTGATGAAAAAACTATTGTTTTTAAAGGTAAAAGTTCAAGAATGTCAACGCTAAACCTCGAGAAGCCGTTAGTAGCGTTCCGTCTCCTGAGTTCCAATGTGTTCTATGTGCCTACTGGCACATATAACACATTGGAACTCAGGCGACTTTAAGTACTTTCAAAGCTTTGATGTTCTGAACTTTTGAACCGTCAGTGTAATAATCAAGACCGGTCGGCAGTTGCGAACTTGCGAAGTTCGCAACTGACGACCGGTCTTGATTATTACGCTGACGGTTCAAAAGTTCAGAACATCAAAGCTTTGAATGTACCTTAAAGAGGATCGTCTTCGTTATTTACTTGAGGTAGGTCAGCTGACATGAACTTAATTTTAACAACTTCAAAGAGAGGGAGGGTGTCATCTTGGTACGATTAATCGATTATTATGGATTATTTGCGACGATTTATCGATTCCTAAATTACAAATTCGTGACAGCCCTAACGTAACCAAAGGAATCTCAAGTTCGTAACGATTTGACATGAAATTTGTTAACCTCGTTCACTAAAATCGATCTGAGTCTCAGTAAACTTCTGCTCCGATCGATTTTAATGAACGAGGTTCAGAAATGTAGCTGCCGAAAGCCAGATTCAATCCATTGTTTTTGACGGTGTGCAATGGTCGTGTGGTATAGATGTTGGGCTCCCCACTGCTAGGCGGTGTTTTCGATGGTTCGATTCCCGACCGGGGACCAGAAATTAAAATTCCAAATCCTTCGAAAACATGATTGTGTCCTTCAATATAAACACATGCCCGTGCCAGTCTTGATTTGAGATCAACCACAGCAGTTTCGTCGTACTGTAGCCGGCGTTTTTCACACTTTCATGAAGCTGCCGTAAGAGAAGTGAACCAAGTAATCACGAGAATGTCATCTGAAAAACTAGATTCCAGCCATGGTGTTTGACGGTGTGAAATGGTCTAGTGGTTTAGGTATTGGGCTCCTGATTGCCAGGCGGTGTTGTCGATGGTTCGATTTCCGGCGGGGGATCAGAAATCAACAAACCAAATTCTTTAAAAACATGATTGTGTCCTTCAGTATACACACAGGCCCGTGCAAGTCTTCACTTGAGGCTAACCAAAGCACTTTTGTCGTTCTGTAGCCAGCGCGTTTCACACTTCCGTGTAACTGCTGTAAGGAAAGAAGTCAAACCATGTAATCATGAGAACATCACCAAAAGCTAGATTCCAGCCATCGTGTTTGACGGTGTGCAAAGATCTAGTGGCTAGGTGTTGCGGTGTTACCTTGCCAGGGATCAGAAATCAATATTCCAAATTCTTTGAAAACATGATTGTGTCATTCAATATACACACGAAGGTCCCTATCAGTCTTCATCTGAGGCCAGCCAAGGCACATTCGTAGTACTGTAACCAGCGCGTTTCACACTTTCATATAGCTGCCCCAGGGAAAATGAACCAAGTAATCACGAGAATGTCATTTAACCCTTTACCCAACGAATCGGCCGCATCCGCCCGCGTAATATGCAAATTCAGCAGTTGAAAAAATATTATTTTTAAAAAAATTTCAGCTAAACCATATCATGTGACCCCTCATTGGAACGAGCTCGTCGAGCTCGTTCCAATGAGGGGTCACATGATATGGTTTTGTTGAAATTTTTTGAAAAAATTTTTTAAAAATGATATTTAAAATAATAAATTTTGATATCGTCTGCGTTGGGTAAAGGGTTAAAGAGGTAGATTCCAGCCATCGTTCTTGGCTGTGCAATGGTCGTGCTGTATGTAGACAGCGCATTTTACACTTTCGTGTTGCTGCCGTACGGAAAGTCATACCACGTAATCATGAGAATAACACCAAAAAAGTTAGATTCCAGACATCGTTTTTGACGGTGTGCAAAGATCTGGTGGTTACGGGTTGGACTCCCGATTGCGAGGCGTTGTAACCGATGGTTCGATACCTGTCCAGGGAGCAGAAAGCAACATTCCCAATTCTTATATATATACACAGGCCCCAATCAGTCTTCATCTGAGGTCAGCCGAAGCACTTTCGCCATACTGTAACCAGCACGCTTCACACCTTCATGACGCACCAAGTATTCACAAGAACGTCATCTAAAGAGTTAGATTCCAGCCATCGTCTTTGGCTGTGTGCAGTGGTGGTCCTATTGTCGCCAGCGCATTTCCCACTTCCGTGTAGCTGCCGAAGGGAGTCAAATCACGCAATCATGAGAACACCACCTAAAAAGCTAGATTCTAGCCATCGTTTTTGACGGTGTGCAATGGTCGCACTGTAGCCAGTGTGTTTCCCGCTTTCGTGTGTCATTCAATATACACACACAGGCCCCTATCAGTCTTCATCTGAGGCCAGTCAAAGCACTTTCGTTGTACTGTATAACCAGCGTGTTTCACACTTTCATGCCACTGCCGCTGGGAAAGTGAACCACGCAATCACGAGAACGTAATCTAAAGAGCTAGATTCCAGCCATCGTCTTTGACTCTGTGTAATGGTCGTACTGTGTAGCCAGCGCATTTCCCACATTCGGTGGTGTGCAAATATCTTGTGGCTCGGTATTGGGCTCCTGATTGCCAGGCAGTGCTACAGGTGGTTCGATTCCCGGCTGGGGATCAGAAATCAACATTCCAAATTTATCGAAAACATGATTGTGCCCTTCAATACACATACACGAACACACAGCCGAATATTTTTCAGATCATTTATAGAACCTTCATTCACTGAAAATATCCGCTTGCGAGTTAAACATCAGAAGTGAACTTGGAACTGGTGAGAAGAAAAGGTGATTTGAAAGTGACCTATGACATAAACAGAATTTGTAGAAATGGAAATTTTTCGTTTGATAGTTTTTCGTCTCAAAAGGCTTTACCGAATACCAGTAAAGGATTGAATATCATTTATTTATTTATTTATTTATTTATTTATTTATTTATTTATTTATTTATTTATTTATTTATTTATTTATTTATTTATTTATTTTGTTTAAGATAACATATTTCTGCACAATGGCCAACGGTGGCTGCAATATTGATATAACGTCAAGTCCAGCCAAATGTTTGTACCCATGATGTCCGTTATACAGTACACCCCCCCCCCCCCAGACACTGGTTACCGTGTCCCATTTTACCAGTAAAACAGGGTTTATTTACCACAGTAAACAAGCGCCACTTCACTTCCCCGAACTCCCACGGGAAGAGTCTCATTAGAGATCAGGATTTTCATTATTGAGATGCAAACCACCAGATAATGTTTTTCCCCGTGTCTGTCGGAGTGGGGGGGGGGGGATAAGAATAGTTTTGACAGTGTATATATTATTTGGTTAGCAGCATTCCACTATTGAGCCATGTTTGATTCACTCCTGCCATGGAACACTTCTTATCAAACATCTGCATCATCTCGATTCATCTGACTGCATGTTAGGATGGGAGTGAAACAGTAGTTTATGTCTACAAGCAAGTCTGGAAATAAGCAGACAGTCATCTACAGAATGGGGTCCCTAGAGTGTGAATTTAGTGAGCCTACCCTGCACAGCAGGGTAGCATCACTAGATATACCCACCGTGAACCTCAATCGGAATCAAGGTCTCAAGCCTAAAACAGAAAGAGGTACCATGAGGAAAAGTTGGCCTACTGTATGGGAGAGCATCAGCAAATTCATCCTCTGGGGACCTCATTCTGCAAATGCCAGATTGCTTATTTCCAGGCTTATCTGGAATTTTCATAAAGCTTGTCAATTTTTCTCGCTGAATTCTGTGGTTAATTGTTTTCAATCCACATATTATTTGTACACATATATTTGATTGAAATGCTATCTTATTTTCATTTATTGGAAAAGTCTCATATTAGAGAGCCTTCTAATAAGTGATAACAAGTCTAGAAATCGTTGGAGCCTACTAAAATTGGACATCATGCAGAAATACAAAGAGTACCTCTAAAATTGTTTGAATATTTGTTTGCAAATCATATCATTTTCTCGCACATTTTTTACAAGTATTGGTCCCTAATTGTGCGACCTAGCATTATTATGTCAAACAAATGTTATATATTTCTGGGCAAGTTTTTGAAATGGCATTTTCGTGAATTTAAAAAATGTAATGATGCCAGCAGGTGGTTTACATTTTGTCCCTTTGCATGATGTTGGGGGTGAATTATAGTATTTAACACGTGACGACATAGAATTATGGATTTATTACACATCCATTAAACTTTAAACCCTTATATTTAACGGAATGGCCGTTATTACATAAATGATTCTGTATTCAATGGGTGATGTACAAGCAGGAACTTTTTTCCGTGCACCGTTCTACTAATTCCTTTCGCATCGAGTCATTAGTTACGCTTCGAAAGGTTTCCAAATTTTGTTATACAATTATCGACCGTCTGTCGCATATTGTGAAAATGAAACGTCCAAAGCAAGATAAAGTCGGTTAAAAAAATAGTTAACCAAAAATGAGATAATATTTTAAAAAAAACCCTAAATTGGTCAAATTTATTTCGGCAAATCTTCGTATATCTTGACATGCTTCGAACTTCTTTTAAAAATGTTTCTACCAGCTGTTTTGTAAATCTGCACAAATTTGTACTTATATTTTTACTAACAGTAATAGCCACCAAATGGTTAGGCGTGAATGGGCACCAGCCGAAGAGAAACAGCGATACGAATTTCAACAGACACTGGTTCCGAAAATGTTGCTTTGATTTTTTATCGATCCCTTTGATCAGTACAGATTCAGTAAAACAAACGGACTCTTCGCCTTTGGGTTTAAACATCGGAATCAAAATTTTATTTTAATGCATGGGTTGTGTAATAAACACAGAACGCGATGTGTGTTTGAATCGGTGGGTGCTTACGTAACTCGTTGGAATGGCGTAATCATGTTTCGCTCGAGCCCACGGCTCTCGCGAAATATGACTACGCCATTCCAACTCGTTATGTAAAACACCCACCGATTCATACACACATTGCGTTTTGTCTAGATAGATGATAGATAGATAGATACATTTTCAAGCCCACCTAAAAAGGACTTGGGGATTTGTTTGTGAGAATAAGAAAATTTAAGCTCGACGTGACCTAGAAAAGTACTATATATTTTTCCATACAAATTTCCAATAGGAATGTGTAAAAGTGTGAAGATCGCTCGTCTCGGATATTTGCGAAAACGAATTTTTCTGCCAACATCTCCATCTTGCTCAGTGTTATTCGAATGGGGATTTTGTTGAGAATTGTAAAGCGCACTCTTCGTTCTAACCCCCTTGAAGTGGGCTACAACAGACGAAGTTGAAATGCTCCGTTTCCATGCAAATTCCCCATAGAAATATTTAAAGTGTCGTGATCACGGCACCCGTCTGGTTTATAATTTTGCAATTATAGCCGTCTTGCTCCGTGTTAGTCGAATTGAGAAATTGTTAAGAAGAGAGGAGAAATATTATTGACGAAAAGATTTCGTTGTAAAAACCTCATTTTTTAAAGACTGTATTTCAACGTGCATTAAAGGTATTTTAAATAATTCTTTTCAAAGTAAGTTGAAAGCGAAAAAAAACATTTACTTCTTTAATAAATAACACTCAAATTAGAAATGAGATTTCCCCTCTTTCTGACAAAGAATAGAATACTCTCTACTCGAAAGATTTGTATTACAACATTTAAATAAGTTACATAGAGAAGAAGTAATCCATTAAGAGGGACTGTCTAGTGCATTAAAGTGTTACAAAATATTTAAAATTTTTGATCTATTGAAAGTGTATCGAGAAAAGGTTTAATAATTTATCTTTATCGCTATTTTATGTAAATACAGAATTCAGTGCCACAGGAAAAGAATTGAAAAATTTTTGGGATTGAAATCTTTTTCACAAAGGTTTTATTTTCTTTATAAAGAACCCAGTGGTGATTCTTGATAAAAAGGATTTTTCCGATAGTATATTAGTTCGAAAGCTGTTTTGTGTCAATGACAGTGTGTTTTTATTTCATTTATTTGTTCCTTATACTTTGAGCTAATTTTTGCTTTCCTCTTAATGATAGTCATTTTTGACAATTAGTGTTTTGCCACTAACAAGAGATGGTATGATACTACTTAACTGAGCTTGTTATTTAAAGAGATATATTAACCGTACGGAAGCTGTGTGTGTGGTTTCGCCGCCGATGAATAAACTGGATGGATAACTGGTGTAATGTTTGTTCGGTATAATTGAAAATATTGACTGGGCTTGAGGGAAACGTTTCAGAGAGCACCCCCCTCCCCCTCCCCCAGATCTTTAAGCCGATGGAGAAAATGGTTAATCGAAGAGACAATAAGAATTGTCCCTCTTAAGTTCCCCTTAAGTCCGGTCATCATTTTTGTATTGTTTCTGTACGTACAATGATCGCAGGGTACTAAGTAGTTGTGTTAGTTTTACTTCATGGTCAAATTGCATTTAAACATCTTGACAAACAAAATACAGTCACGTTTTGTTATGAAATGTGAAAACATCTCACAGATCCACATTGACGAGATTATGCTAATATTTGGGAGTATATATATCATTCTGCCGGGATTTATATTCCTTTTCGATGTAATTATTGAAGATTTATTTAATATTAGCAAATAGAATAGTTTTCTGGTGAACGTGGATGTGCTGTTGTTTAAAGCTTCTATGGTGAAACCTACTTAATTACAGAACTGTTTTACTTTCAGGTTGGCAAACACAACGCTGGTTTCAGTAAAATAATTGATCATTTTGATAAGGTGGCCCATAAAGGTAAGTTGTAAAGATGTAATAATAATAATATCACTTTGGCCGGCCGTTGATTTGTCGCGGTTCTCGGGTGACAAGGCATTGATTAGCCCTGTTCTCCCAAATATATCCTTAACCCTTTTCCTAACGAATTGCCCACATCCGCCCGCGTAATATGCAAATTGAGCAGTTGAGAAAATTAAATTTTTCAAAATATTTTAACAAAACCATATCATGTGACCCCTCATTGGAACGAGCTCATTGAGCTCGTTCCAATGAGGGGTCACATGATATGGTTTTGTTGAAATATTTTGAAAAATTGAAAAAAATTATATTTGAAATAATAAATTTTGATATCGTCTGCGTTGGGTAAAGGGTTAACCCCATGCCTCTTCTCTCCTCCCAAAACTCTGAGATGAACTACTTAATAGCATCCCGTACCCCATTCTTCCCAATCTCTCCGATAAGCATACTAACCCTCTCCTTTGTGTCACCCACTAACTACATGTTCTTCATTCTCCCATCCCACTTCTTTAACATAATCCCGGTTAATCTTATTCTGTTAGACTGGTCTCTATTTCACCTAAATTACACATGTGGCTCTTCATTTCATTGTCTTTACCAATTTTCACCCAAACTCCAGCGACCGCGACCTCATCTTAAACAACAGTAGTAGTGGGAAAACGACAATTCTCGCCTAGCAAAATACATTTCTAGTCCACCTCAAAATTTAAGCTTCAAAGTAATGGGAATTTTTGTTAAAACATTTTCAAGCCCATCTAAAAAAGGTCTTGGGGATTTGTTTGTGAGAATAAGAACATTTAAGCTCGACGTGACCTAGAAAAGTACTATCTATTTTTCCATACAAATTTCCAATAGGAATGTGTAAAAGTGTGAAGATCGCTCGTCTCTGATATTTGCAAAAACGAATTTTTCTGCCATCATCGCCTTCTTGCTCAGTGTTATTCGAATGGAGATTTTGTTGAGAATTGTAGAGTGCACCCTTGGTTCTAACCCACTCGAAGTGGGCTACAACAGACGATATTGAAACGCTCCGTTTCCATACAAATTTCTCACAGAAATATTTAAAGTGTCGTGATCACGGTACCCGTCTGGTTTATAATTTTGCAATCATAGCCGTTTTGCTACATGTTATTCGAATTGGGAAATTGTTAAGAAGAGAGGAGAAATATTATTGACGAAAAGATTTCGTTGTAAAAACCCCATTTTTTAAAGACTGTATTTCAACGTACATTAAAAGTTTTTTCAATAATTCTTTTCAAAGTAAGTTGAAAGCGAGAAAAAACATTTTCTTATTTAATAAATAACACTCAAATTAGAAATGAGATTTCCCCTCTTTCTGACAAAGAATAGAATACTCTCTACTTGAAAGATTTGTATTACAACATTTAAAAACGTTACATGGAGAAGAAGTAATCCATTAAGAGGGACTGTCTAGTGCATTAAAGTGTTACAAAATATTTAAAATTTTTGATCCATTGAAAGTGTATCGAGAAAAGGTTTAATAATTTATCTTTATCGCTATTTTATGTAAATACAGAATTCAGTGCCACAGGAAAAGAATTGAAAATTTTTTTGGATTGAAATCTTTTTCACAAAAGTTTTATTTTCTTTATAAAGAACCCAGTGGTGATTCTTGTTAAAAAGGATATTTCCGATAGTATATTAGTTCGAAAGCTGTTTTGTGTCAATGACAGTGTGTTTTTATTTTATTTATTTATTCCTTACACTTTGAGCTAATTTTTGCTTTCCTCTTAATGATAGTCATTTTTGACAATTACTGTTTTGCCACTTACAAGCGATGGTATGATTCTACTCGACTGAGCGGTTATATAAAGAGATATATTAACCATACGGAAGCTGTGTGTGTGGTTTCTCATGGTTTGTTTACGATGAGTATGTGAGAGCATGAGCTCCACCTTGTGGACAAGGATCCTTCCCGTGTATTTCCTCGACGGTTCGCTATGGTAGAAGGTTGGCGTTGGTAAAACCATTGAGTGTGCTTTTATTACTCATTGTCAGTGACTAAAACGAAGTAAGGTTTTCATTTCATTTCTATTTATTCCACAAACTTTCAGCTGTTTTTTTCCTCTAAATGATAGTCATTTTTGACAAGTAACATTTTGCCACGTACAACAGCTGATGTGGCTCGACTCGACTGGGCGGTTATTTAAAGAGATATATTAACCATTCAGAAGCTGTGTGTGTGGTTTCTCATGGCTTGTTTATGATGTGTATGTAATAGAGTAGGCTCCTCATTGCGAATTAGGATCCTTCCCGTATATATCCTCGACGGTTCGCTATGGTAGAAAGGTTGGAAGTTGGATAACTACATTTTAGGATGCTCTCATTTCCTCATTGTTAATGGCTAAAATGTAGTGGGGTTTTATTTTGTTTATATTTTCTTTTCTTATTATATAAAAATAATATAATAGAAAAGAAAAAACTATTTTACAAAAGCAAATAACTAAAATTAATTTCCCAAAAAACAAAAGGGGAAAAAAAGAATATTTAAAAGAAAAAGTATGTCATTTTTAAAGATCAAAGATCCTAAGCTGAGGGACGAGACAGTTCATCAATTTCTAGAAATGAAGAGGAATATTCAAGAGATCAATATGGCTTATTGAATGGGTGACATCGGAATGGTTCTAGAGACGACAAAGGTGTTCAAGTTCAAACCCATGACAGGAACTAAATAAGAAATGAAAAAAAGAGGTGAAACATGGTGAAACTCATATGGGATGCAAATGTAGCACTCATCAAATCGGTCACCAGACAGAGAATGACAACCACCACCATGATCATTCCGTGTGATCCTAATGCACTGCTGGAGTGTTGCGAATCGGGTAATAACAGAGTGAGAAACGAGTTGATGAGCATATGTGAGGAATGGTTGTGACTGGAGGTGTTGAATAGAGAAACGTATACATTGATCATGAACGTGCTGAACAAAGAGGGGAAACAAAATAATAGTAAATAAAATATGAAGTAAAAAAATAAAATAAATTAAATTGAAAAAATTAAATTAAAAAATAAAATTGAATTAAAAAAATAAAATTATTTTTAAAAAAAAAATGTTGAAAGAGAAAAAAATATGTTATTGATAAACAGCAGAGGATTTATGAGATCTTACATCTACGGCGGATCTGGTTTGCTGGATTTGATGATGGGAGCTTCGTTGTATGCCTTCAATGATGATGTGGCAAAACAGATCACTTCAACCACCATGAAAGTTGGAAAGAAGACCACAATGGATGTGGGTAAAAAAGTAAAAGGGGGCACTAGAGTCGCTTTGGAAGCAGGTAAGAGAAGTGCCGATGTAATTCAGAGGTTTATAAGACCGTCACTGGCTAAACGTTCTATATTATTGGCAAAATGGGAAGAGATTCTAGCGAACATGAAACTTCAAAATTTTAAGGGTTATTGCGTAGTTCCGACACAGGAACTTGCTAAGACATTGAACAGCAGCAGCGAATGGGGATTGAAAAAGTTAGAAATAAATTGAAGAACAAAATTTATTATATATAATGAAATAAACAAAAAAATTGTTTTAAAAAAAGCATAAAAAATAACTTGGAAAAAAACACAATGAGAATGGAAATTAAAGATTTATCATGGCACCAAAGACTGAGAGACCGAATCACAAATTCTTTACCCAAAGCATAAAAGAATTGATAGTGACAAAATCGAATTGTGAAAAGACAAATCTCTTGATGAACCTGCTGTTGCGACCAGATTAGTTGGATAATGAGAGATTGTTTTTGTTTGGCAAGAATTTCCTTCTTCCTTCAACCAGAATATGAATTACTATGAAAAGCTCCTAGTTCAAACTTACCGACACATGTTATAATGAGATCTTCGATCACCAAGACGAATTCTAAAAATGCAGTCGCTCTCAGCGATCTTGCAAGAATCATCGAGAGACCTCGGAAATGATAAATCGTTAAATGTGGAATGTTGATTTTATGATTTTATGAAAATGCGAATGTCGTGCTCAATCCATGCAACCTGAGTTCAAAGCACAGAAATCTCAAGATCTTTGATGACTTGATGTTGGAAAAACAGAATCTCTGCGAATTTTACTATGCTCAGGGATGGCAGTGTTTCTATATATCTCAAAATTGTTTCAGATTCCCGAGGCAGACCATAAGAGAGAGTGCGAATTTGTCTGTGTCTGTTTCATCAAGATTTCAACAATGTCAATCACATTTCCGACTTACCGACATGAGCAACAAAGAATTTAAGAGACTTTGTAAGTTGGTGTGGGATTGGGCACCAGGGTTGGGGTATTCGTATTCGGTATTCAGTCGTATTCAATACATGTTTTCAAGTATTCGAATGTATTCGGTATTCATGCAATTTTAAAGTATTCGTATTCGTATTCGAATACAGTCAAATTTGAGGTGTATTCATGAATACTTTTTTAATACTTTTCTTGTTTTTAATACACATGTATACAGTATTTGTAAAAAAAAATATTGTGATTATCTCTATTAGAAAGTAGTAAAGAATTAAACTAATACTTTTGAAGTGCTTTTTGACAGCAACAGGCTAATTCACTTTAATGGCTGTTTCAAATAGCTTGTTTGTTTCACTGTAAACTGAACATTGTAATTGTACAGATTATTCTTAGGACAAAGGATATAGGTCTGGCCAAAGTATTGATTTTTAATCCCTAAACAACTTCATTATCCAATTAATACTAATCTAATATTTTTCTACAGTAATAGTAGAAATAAGGTGTAGACTGATAGATCTATAAAATTATTGTGCTTGAATCACCACATTTTTCCAGTAGTGCAGTAATTGCTTAATTGATTTTTGTGAATAGCACTGGCCAGTTTTTTTATTCTCACCAGCTATGTATGTTTAAATATTAATAAAAGACATGAAGCAAAGAGGCCACAATTAGCCACGATTAATAAACAATATTGGGGGGCATAAAATGCAGTTTAGAAGAAAAAAACTTTAAAAAATACCCCCAAAATTGTGTTAATGTCTCACAGTTCCCTATTTAATGATTTTATCTTTCCATTTTTTCCTTCCAAACTGCATTTTATGCCCCTACTTTGGGGTCATAAGATTCAGTTTAGAAGAAAAAAAATCCTGAAAAAATAGAAAAAAAAAATGGCGTTGATAGTATGTATATGGCGATATATATATATATATATATATATATATATATATATATATATATATATATATATATATATTAAAAACGAGCTCATTCCAATGAGGGGTTATAAACTATGTTTTTCAGACAAAAAGTTAAAATGTCATGTAGAAAAATGGTAAAAATTGGTATTCTTGTTCTGTAATTTTTACATAGAAGTGTTGAAAAACTAATTCTTCACCTATAATCCATTATACCCTTAATCCCAATAAGAATGATCAAATTATCATCCATTTACAAGAATTAATTTTGAAAAGTATTCAAGTATTCATATTTGTATTCATGAATATATTGTAAAGTATTCGTATTCGTATTCAAATACATTTGAAATTTGTGTATTCATATTCGTATTCGTATTCATTAAATTTCAAAGTATTCGTATTCGTATTCAATACATTTACAATGTATTCGCCCCAACCCTGTTGGGCACCTTATAATTTCGTGGTCATCAATCTGACGAGTAGTAAATACCATGAAAATAGAGGAATAGATTCGACAATTTTTATATTCTGATGATTGCAATTAATAATAAAAAATAATCATATTAAGTAGAAGTAAAAAAATAAATAAATAAATAAATGAAAATGAAATAAAAAAAAATACAATTATTAAAAATATCAAAACAAAATGATGCGAGAATACTAAACTCAATTATTAGAAAGGATAGCCGATGGCACGATAAAAACAAGTGATAATACGACTGCAAAAGATTCTTTTTGATCATGGTGAGCGAGAAGTCTTGATTCATGACGAAATTCAATCCACCAATCGATAAGAAGTACAAGGTGGTGTTGGTAAATCTGGAGACGTACTATTCGTTTCCCAGCATCACAGAACAGAGAAAAATGATACATTTAGATATTCAAATGGAATGGATTGGTTCACAATTTGCATTCCCAAAAGCAGTAACTATTGTGACATAGTTGATCTGAAGGACCTCATTCAGACAAGAATGAAGATCGATGGTCACAACGGAACCGCAATCAACATAACTGCCAAGCCAACACACTGCAAATGATAGATAACATGAGAGAGAGAGAGTTATCGAGTGGCTTTCAGAGGAGACAACGCATTTGGAAAGATGTTGGGACGTGATCGAAACATGTACGAAGGACATGCAACATCAGAAAATGTGAACGACTTTCTCTCCATCAACAGCATTTTGGTGAACGAGGACGTAATCTCTGGAAGGTATATGAATAGTGGCACACAGCCCATGATCTACTTGTTCTTTCTCTGGGCTACACGATCATAGAGCGACCACGCGATCTAGCCTATCTACCTGTGATAACTCATACTTTATACAGTATTACCACTGAATTAACAGATCAAAATGGATAGTTGTTAGATCTTCACGGTGAACGTGTGATGATGCAATTTCATATCACAAAAAATAAAAAAAGCTGTTAAGTGTATATATTTCATTTAAACAAACAAAAAATATTTTTATAATATATATTTTGTTTCGCACAACAGGAAATTGAATTAACAAATTTCTTTCTTTTTTTCAAAAAAAATTAAATCAATTTAAATATATAATAGGAAATAAAAAAATGTATTAAATAACAAAAAATAATGAGGAGATACATAATAGAAAATGCAAACATATCCGAAGGTCAGAAAGACAAACATCATAGAGCAGTAGAAAATCGAGTTAAGCTGTGAGATTGAAATTAAGTCATCAAGACTTGAGCAATGGATGTGATAAAATCGCCTGGACCAAAATGTAAATTGATAGAATAGCCAAAGTGCTTTGTAATCGAAGAGGATTGACTGTGAGACTGAATCCTGCACAATTGAGATATAATCTGAAAAGGTGGTTTCTTAGGATTGTTGGCGGGATTGGCCACCAAGGTATTACCCATTCTCACCATAACTGTGTTGCCAGCTTTGGGTATAGATGCTCTGTCAGGATTGGCCAGTTCTGGTGTTACCATTTACGGATGGTAAATGATTGTATCTGTAATGCACGGAAGGTAGTGATGTATTTCAATCCCATGGAGACGGTCTCTATCTGAAGATAGAAAACAACTTGATTGATGGGCGTGGATTGTTATTAGGCCCGCATTCGCCTTTTAAAACATGCCCATTCTCAGTTTGTTATTATGAGACACTGTTTTGTGAAAGAAGAGTAAATGACTTGGACACAATATTATAAAGTTTTTATATATATATAAGACAGGAAGTAAAAAAAAAATAAAATAAAATAAAAAACATAAGATAAGCAAAAAATGGAATTAAGAAGTGACAATGTGTATCCCGACTTATTGATGACTGCATTACCGACGGCACCTCCTTTGGGAGATAGAGGCAATGCATTTCGCATCAGTCGGATCAATAAAATTCAACATTATTTAATGATGGAAAGAGAAAACAACAAGAAGTAGGCACGATTGAATTTATTTATTTATTTATTGATGTTTAAGGTCACATATTTATGCACAATGGCTAATCATGACCGTGACAGTTTTACGGGTGGAGGAAGCCGGAGTACCCGGAGAGAACCACCGAGCAACGACGAGCAGCTGCCAGCTCCCCAACATCGTAACTCCGCACTGCAGCACAGGCAGGGTTAGATTGGTTGAAGACATGCGTACCATCGACGTGCAGTATGCCTCAGTACACGGCGTCATCGTGCCCCCACGCGGGCAATGGAGATAAAGTATCTTGCCCAAGGACACAACGCGGTTGCCGCAGGTGGGATTCGAACCAAGGACCTCTCGGCTTGCAGCCTGCACCTCTACCTACTGAGCCACCGCACTCCCTGCACGATTGAATAAATTGGTAGATGATCTGGATCTGGCTCTCATCACCTCATCCATAGGGTTGGGTTTTATGTTTGGGAACATATTAGACATAACAAAAGGTATAATAAGAGACGAAAGTATTCACGACAATGAATTGTACGAATTACCCATGGCAGGAACTAGTCCCAATAACGAAGGAGAGATAAGACTCAATATTGAAATGCAAGATCTCTTTCTCCATCCAAGCAAACGTTCTCCTGACGAAAAAAGATAGTCGCGACTATGCCGATGATGAAAGCATCATTTTAGCTCATAACGGCATGATGCATCTTTTCAACAGCATATCGTATAAACCCAGGTCAAGAGATAGGAACTGTGATTCACCTCAGTCAGGCAATCATGATGTTAGGACTTTTGAAATATCCAGATGATTTTTCCAAATCTAAAGGACTCAATCAACTGTGGATGAAAGACACTAGCTCCGATGCAACTGCCGAAAATGTGGCCGCAGCCATACTATTTAATTACATCTTCCAAGCATCTTTGCCTTGGGGAATGTTCTCATTTAGGATTCCTCTGAAACCCATTTTTAGACATGCCGAAGATTACGACAAAATCATCTATTGATTAAAACACTATCTCACACTAGTTCGTAAAAATGATAAGGGTATCGACATGAGAGCTGCAGCAACAGATACAGGTGAAGTGCATCTGAACAGGGTGTTGTGGTTCATGCCACACATACTATAAAACGAGCAAAGAATGAAACTCTTCAAGATCATCGAATCAGAAACCAGATCACCCATTGGCATCAGAACAAGACAGTGTGGTGTCGCAAACGTTCCGCTGTCAACTCAGTTTGGTGATTGTCTGCGAAATCTTATTTAAAAATCGCGTTTCATCATAGTAGGATTTCAGTTGGACAGGGTCGGATCTCAAGAAAAGAATCCATCTCCATTAGATCATTGCAACATGAGAAACATGCATGTGTTTCTCAATTCCTTCAGATATCCGGCCATAGATTACACACAATGCCTCGTTTGAGAAGAATGGCTTTTCTAGGATGTACAGCAACGCCGCAGACTTCAGATCAAAATATCATGACGTGGACGAATTGATAAGCAGTCTGAACATAACACCGATCGAATACAAGACGCTCTATCCCCTGTTTATGTTCGACGTCATCAAACAGAGTGACAAACTCAAGAAAACTGTTCTGGACACTATCACTAAGATACATCTCGATTGGAACGTAGCTTTCCCAGTTGTCATATATGACAGAGTGTTGACGTTTCAATCCGATGGAAGTAAAATGTCAGTTATTCACTAACTTCAAAAAAACTTCAGAAACCTTCAAAAAACTGAAAATAACATAAAAAAAAATACTTCACAAAAACTTAAAATAACATAAAAATTTTTTTAAAAAATCTTTAAATAAGATAAAAAAAAACCTTCAAAAAAAGTTAACCATAAAAAGGGAAGTTTTAGAACATTAGAAGTATTTAATAAAGTCCTCAAACTCCCTTAGTTCTTTCCGTCAAGGACTTCAAAAGCCGATTTCACCAAAAAGGTCTAATTTAGGCATGTCTAAACTTTTAACGTAATTTTGGTCAATTTTGTCGACATTTTGGTCAATTTGTCGACATTTTACCCAATGCCTCAGAAACAGATAAGAGAAGTAAGGAAAGGCAAATTATATATCAAAATAATGAGTAAAGTGCATAGAAAAGGTACATATAATTTTTTTCAGGAAAAAAAGGGAATTTTATGATTTTGATGAACATTAATTTGCCAATGGCATAAGTAACGAACAGGTAAAACCACAAAATGATCGGTAATTCGAAAGCCTTGTCTTCAATGTAATGATAACATACCACAGACTCGGAAAAAACATTTTTTTGACACACACTCTGGTATGTTTTGACGTCGGAATGCAATACAACCAACACAAATTTTGGATGTTCCGCATGTGGCCATGTTACACTGATGTTTATTCCTGTCATGTGATTACAATGTGGTTCTTGCAGAAATACTCATTTTGGGCGATCGTCAGAATGAAAGGGCGCGATTGAATTTATTTATTTATTTATTGATGTTTAAGGTCACATATTTATGCACAATGGCTAATCATGACCGTGACAGTTTTACGGGTGGAGGAAGCCGGAGTACCCGGAGAGAACCACCGAGCAACGACGAGCAGCTGCCAGCTCCCCAACATCGTAACTCCGCACTGCAGCACAGGCAGGGTTAGATTGGTTGAAGACATGCGTACCATCGACGTGCAGTATGCCTCAGTACACGGCGTCATCGTGCCCCCACGCGGGCAATGGAGATAAAGTATCTTGCCCAAGGACACAACGCGGTTGCCGCAGGTGGGATTCGAACCAAGGACCTCTCGGCTTGCAGCCTGCACCTCTACCTACTGAGCCACCGCACTCCCTGCACGATTGAATAAATTGGTAGATGATCTGGATCTGGCTCTCATCACCTCATCCATAGGGTTGGGTTTTATGTTTGGGAACATATTAGACATAACAAAAGGTATAATAAGAGACGAAAGTATTCACGACAATGAATTGTACGAATTACCCATGGCAGGAACTAGTCCCAATAACGAAGGAGAGATAAGACTCAATATTGAAATGCAAGATCTCTTTCTCCATCCAAGCAAACGTTCTCCTGACGAAAAAAGATAGTCGCGACTATGCCGATGATGAAAGCATCATTTTAGCTCATAACGGCATGATGCATCTTTTCAA
The DNA here is from genome assembly GCA_031216915.1 of Pictodentalium vernedei. Lineage (NCBI taxonomy): Eukaryota > Metazoa > Mollusca > Scaphopoda > Dentaliida > Dentaliidae > Pictodentalium > Pictodentalium vernedei. The sequence goes on along the minus strand of CM062294.1, from coordinate 186,841,849 downwards.
CAGCATATCGTATAAACCCAGGTCAAGAGATAGGAACTGTGATTCACCTCAGTCAGGCAATCATGATGTTAGGACTTTTGAAATATCCAGATGATTTTTCCAAATCTAAAGGACTCAATCAACTGTGGATGAAAGACACTAGCTCCGATGCAACTGCCGAAAATGTGGCCGCAGCCATACTATTTAATTACATCTTCCAAGCATCTTTGCCTTGGGGAATGTTCTCATTTAGGATTCCTCTGAAACCCATTTTTAGACATGCCGAAGATTACGACAAAATCATCTATTGATTAAAACACTATCTCACACTAGTTCGTAAAAATGATAAGGGTATCGACATGAGAGCTGCAGCAACAGATACAGGTGAAGTGCATCTGAACAGGGTGTTGTGGTTCATGCCACACATACTATAAAACGAGCAAAGAATGAAACTCTTCAAGATCATCGAATCAGAAACCAGATCACCCATTGGCATCAGAACAAGACAGTGTGGTGTCGCAAACGTTCCGCTGTCAACTCAGTTTGGTGATTGTCTGCGAAATCTTATTTAAAAATCGCGTTTCATCATAGTAGGATTTCAGTTGGACAGGGTCGGATCTCAAGAAAAGAATCCATCTCCATTAGATCATTGCAACATGAGAAACATGCATGTGTTTCTCAATTCCTTCAGATATCCGGCCATAGATTACACACAATGCCTCGTTTGAGAAGAATGGCTTTTCTAGGATGTACAGCAACGCCGCAGACTTCAGATCAAAATATCATGACGTGGACGAATTGATAAGCAGTCTGAACATAACACCGATCGAATACAAGACGCTCTATCCCCTGTTTATGTTCGACGTCATCAAACAGAGTGACAAACTCAAGAAAACTGTTCTGGACACTATCACTAAGATACATCTCGATTGGAACGTAGCTTTCCCAGTTGTCATATATGACAGAGTGTTGACGTTTCAATCCGATGGAAGTAAAATGTCAGTTATTCACTAACTTCAAAAAAACTTCAGAAACCTTCAAAAAACTGAAAATAACATAAAAAAAAATACTTCACAAAAACTTAAAATAACATAAAAATTTTTTTAAAAAATCTTTAAATAAGATAAAAAAAAACCTTCAAAAAAAGTTAACCATAAAAAGGGAAGTTTTAGAACATTAGAAGTATTTAATAAAGTCCTCAAACTCCCTTAGTTCTTTCCGTCAAGGACTTCAAAAGCCGATTTCACCAAAAAGGTCTAATTTAGGCATGTCTAAACTTTTAACGTAATTTTGGTCAATTTTGTCGACATTTTGGTCAATTTGTCGACATTTTACCCAATGCCTCAGAAACAGATAAGAGAAGTAAGGAAAGGCAAATTATATATCAAAATAATGAGTAAAGTGCATAGAAAAGGTACATATAATTTTTTTCAGGAAAAAAAGGGAATTTTATGATTTTGATGAACATTAATTTGCCAATGGCATAAGTAACGAACAGGTAAAACCACAAAATGATCGGTAATTCGAAAGCCTTGTCTTCAATGTAATGATAACATACCACAGACTCGGAAAAAACATTTTTTTGACACACACTCTGGTATGTTTTGACGTCGGAATGCAATACAACCAACACAAATTTTGGATGTTCCGCATGTGGCCATGTTACACTGATGTTTATTCCTGTCATGTGATTACAATGTGGTTCTTGCAGAAATACTCATTTTGGGCGATCGTCAGAATGAAAGGGCGCGATTGAATTTATTTATTTATTTATTGATGTTTAAGGTCACATATTTATGCACAATGGCTAATCATGACCGTGACAGTTTTACGGGTGGAGGAAGCCGGAGTACCCGGAGAGAACCACCGAGCAACGACGAGCAGCTGCCAGCTCCCCAACATCGTAACTCCGCACTGCAGCACAGGCAGGGTTAGATTGGTTGAAGACATGCGTACCATCGACGTGCAGTATGCCTCAGTACACGGCGTCATCGTGCCCCCACGCGGGCAATGGAGATAAAGTATCTTGCCCAAGGACACAACGCGGTTGCCGCAGGTGGGATTCGAACCAAGGACCTCTCGGCTTGCAGCCTGCACCTCTACCTACTGAGCCACCGCACTCCCTGCACGATTGAATAAATTGGTAGATGATCTGGATCTGGCTCTCATCACCTCATCCATAGGGTTGGGTTTTATGTTTGGGAACATATTAGACATAACAAAAGGTATAATAAGAGACGAAAGTATTCACGACAATGAATTGTACGAATTACCCATGGCAGGAACTAGTCCCAATAACGAAGGAGAGATAAGACTCAATATTGAAATGCAAGATCTCTTTCTCCATCCAAGCAAACGTTCTCCTGACGAAAAAAGATAGTCGCGACTATGCCGATGATGAAAGCATCATTTTAGCTCATAACGGCATGATGCATCTTTTCAACAGCATATCGTATAAACCCAGGTCAAGAGATAGGAACTGTGATTCACCTCAGTCAGGCAATCATGATGTTAGGACTTTTGAAATATCCAGATGATTTTTCCAAATCTAAAGGACTCAATCAACTGTAGATGAACGACACTAGCTCCGATGCAACTGCCGAAAATGTGGCCGCAGCCATACTATTTAATTACATCTTCCAAGCATCTTTGCCTTGGGGAATGTTCTCATTTAGGATTCCTCTGAAACCCATTTTTAGACATGCCGAAGATTACGACAAAATCATCTATTGATTAAAACACTATCTCACACTAGTTCGTAAAAATGATAAGGGTATCGACATGAGAGCTGCAGCAACAGATACAGGTGAAGTGCATCTGAACAGGGTGTTGTGGTTCATGCCACACATACTATAAAACGAGCAAAGAATGAAACTCTTCAAGATCATCGAATCAGAAACCAGATCACCCATTGGCATCAGAACAAGACAGTGTGGTGTCGCAAACGTTCCGCTGTCAACTCAGTTTGGTGATTGTCTGCGAAATCTTATTTAAAAATCGCGTTTCATCATAGTAGGATTTCAGTTGGACAGGGTCGGATCTCAAGAAAAGAATCCATCTCCATTAGATCATTGCAACATGAGAAACATGCATGTGTTTCTCAATTCCTTCAGATATCCGGCCATAGATTACACACAATGCCTCGTTTGAGAAGAATGGCTTTTCTAGGATGTACAGCAACGCCGCAGACTTCAGATCAAAATATCATGACGTGGACGAATTGATAAGCAGTCTGAACATAACACCGATCGAATACAAGACGCTCTATCCCCTGTTTATGTTCGACGTCATCAAACAGAGTGACAAACTCAAGAAAACTGTTCTGGACACTATCACTAAGATACATCTCGATTGGAACGTAGCTTTCCCAGTTGTCATATATGACAGAGTGTTGACGTTTCAATCCGATGGAAGTAAAATGTCAGTTATTCACTAACTTCAAAAAAACTTCAGAAACCTTCAAAAAACTGAAAATAACATAAAAAAAAATACTTCACAAAAACTTAAAATAACATAAAAATTTTTTTAAAAAATCTTTAAATAAGATAAAAAAAAACCTTCAAAAAAAGTTAACCATAAAAAGGGAAGTTTTAGAACATTAGAAGTATTTAATAAAGTCCTCAAACTCCCTTAGTTCTTTCCGTCAAGGACTTCAAAAGCCGATTTCACCAAAAAGGTCTAATTTAGGCATGTCTAAACTTTTAACGTAATTTTGGTCAATTTTGTCGACATTTTGGTCAATTTGTCGACATTTTACCCAATGCCTCAGAAACAGATAAGAGAAGTAAGGAAAGGCAAATTATATATCAAAATAATGAGTAAAGTGCATAGAAAAGGTACATATAATTTTTTTCAGGAAAAAAAGGGAATTTTATGATTTTGATGAACATTAATTTGCCAATGGCATAAGTAACGAACAGGTAAAACCACAAAATGATCGGTAATTCGAAAGCCTTGTCTTCAATGTAATGATAACATACCACAGACTCGGAAAAAACATTTTTTTGACACACACTCTGGTATGTTTTGACGTCGGAATGCAATACAACCAACACAAATTTTGGATGTTCCGCATGTGGCCATGTTACACTGATGTTTATTCCTGTCATGTGATTACAATGTGGTTCTTGCAGAAATACTCATTTTGGGCGATCGTCAGAATGAAAGGGCGCGATCACGACCTTTATTTGCTCGAGACAAAGTATGAGCGGATTTGCAAACAGGTTACAGCAAATACTTGAGCTGTTAATGTCATAACTGCAAAATATGGTTCGAAATTCTCTCTCGTGTTTACAGGCCGTCTGAACTTTTTTGTTGACAAAAAATCTGAATTATTGCGCACTAGAAAGACAACATGAACCACTTGTAAAAAAATAACCGAGTGTATAAAATCGGGACGATACAAATAAAATAAGGCAATATTCATAACAAAGTAAGCAGAGTGCTTCAGAAATCACTTTTTCTCGAAGTATATTCCAAGTGACCTGGAACTATATTGAGCGTGTTGATTTCCCCCGATGTTGTGAAGTTATTTACTTCATAGTAACCATGGATCTTCGCCACGGACTGTGTTCATGTCGGCAAAGGACCCATTGAAGATGGATTGAAAATGATGCATTCGCGCTTTTAAATAAGGTGCGTTTGGACGATGCTGAGAATTTAGTTTTTTCTTGCAGCCAACCATACCAGCACAAGCGTCGATCAGTGTCTTTTGTCATCGTTTTACACTGACAAATGTGACAAATCTCCTTCACCGGAAACTATCTACAATTTGCATATCATAATAAACAGAACCGCTGTCAACGTGAGCGTGTGGTCAAAATCTAAACGAATTATCGAATCCACGGTCAAAATTAGCCGCAATTGGCATTTAAACAAACGAAACACACGAAATATTCGCAATTTCTTCATTATCCATGCTGAGTTACTTTTTAACCAGACCACATGGGTTCAGTTTCGTTTGTCGGCATCAAACTGATATTGTTTGTGGTAATTAATTGTACAAGAAGGCGAAAGAAGCCAAATATTTTCCCATCATCTATAAATTAATTAAAACTGATAATTCCTTTTGTTTTACTGAAATTAAGAATTGATTAGGTGGGTGTGTTGCGATTATTATGCCCCAGACCTGGAAGTTGTAAAATCAAAGGTGCATCTAGGGCCGTGCAGTGGTGACCTCTGCCCTCTTACAAGTTACCCATACATCATTACATGTACAAACATTCTCCCTTGTATCACAACCACTGCTACTCCAATTTGAAGGATATTTGGTGCTGTGATCGAGCATCATGGGGAAACGATACCTGTGTAGCTGCTGTAGCATGTGTTTCTTCCCACATTTTTTTCAGAGTTATGGTACCTTTTCACTCTTTGGAGTTAGACAATTTTGTTTGTAACTAGTTGATTTGTTACAATTTGTTGGAAAGTGCCTGCTGACACCCTCAAATTTATTGCTACTAAATATTTTTGAAGATTTTGTTCCTATTACTTATCAAGCAACAACCTTATGAATATTCTGTATAAAGCCACCAATCTGATGTTTGACACTTTTATAGGAGCTGTTATGGAGGCTTATGGAACTAAAAATGTTGTTTATGGCATGACTTTTCCATTCACCCATTAATCGATAAATTAAGTGTTATAGTTGGAAGTAAGAAGCATGAAAGGTCCAGAACTGAAAGTCTAAAAAGAATGTTTTGCAATGTAACATATTTTTGCAGATACACTTATTTGGAGGGTTACCTGTCTGAAAGAGAATATTCAAAAAAAAAAAAGAGTTAAACCTAGAGAAAAAAGGCATGTGCCTTGAGTGCCGGAGGTAAAGTCATACAAGGAAGAGAGTCCCCCCCACCCCCCACCCCCCCCACCCCCCTTCTCCGGGAAATTTCTTATGTCAAATGGAGCTCACTTGTTACCTTTTGGGGATAGCTTTGTGTACTGCGTTCTTGGAAAAAATATGTGAGACCCTCTGGATGTGCCCTTCTGATCTCAATATGCCAATAAGCCTCCTTGGGGATAGTGCATGCAATAATGGTTATGTAAGGTTGTTTTGATGTGTTTTGAATAATAATGTACTTTTAAGTACATTAGATTGTTTATTGCAGTAACAGGTTACAGTTACCCTTATTTCTTCTCCAACAGATATCATGAGTGTATTGGTGTCCAAGAGTAAACAAAGCTATGATACTTATTGATAAACCAGACAAATTTAACAATTTAATCACTATCAAATTGATGCATGGAATAAAAGGGGTTAAGTGCAAGGGGTTTGTTTATTCAATTACAATGTATGACTTCGCAGTGCATTCTTAATATGAGAATATCATAGTTTCTTTCCAAAGCACCACAGTGACACACATCTTTATATTGGGAGACACTCTTTTGTCCTTCCATACTTCTTCTGGTGGTCTCCTTGAAGTTGACCTTTGTTGAACTCCCCAAATCAAAACATAACCAAAAGAAAATGTCTGCCTTCAATCAGTGAGCACTCCACTTATAACATTTGGTCTCAATCTTTATAACTTTCATGAATTAGGAAAAGATTTCTTCGAGTATGTACTTATGTTTATAGACTACAGCTGTTATTTTGTTTTGAGTTATTTTATTGTAAAACTTTTGTTCTCTTACTTATGCCATAGCAAACTGGAATTTGCCATGGAACACTGCTGCCATGTGTAAATAGCACTACCCGAGTAGTGCTATTTACACATGGCAGCAGTGTTCCATGGCAAATTCCAGTTTCCACATGTTCTATGTTTCATTCCAAGCATTTTGGTATATAATTTATTGGGGTTATTCATGTTGGGTCTTTTTTAGACTTGGAAGAAAATTGCATGAAATTTGACCAAAGTTAGGTTGGACGTCCCTAAAACGGAATCTGACTTTAGCCACATTCACCGCTTCACCAACCACGTCCAAATGCAACTAAACCATGTTCAGCTGGACTGCTTCTAAACTGAATGGGGCGCAGTTGCAAACAACAGCATTAATGTGGATACAAAGCATACAGCAATCCATGAACCACGCGTTAAAAGCGGTGTTGTTCGAGTGAAAGTAACATTTGTGATTGGTGGGGTGGGGGATGAAAAACGTTTAACACATTTCTTGTTCTTCGAAAATTATCCCTGATTTCTGTTACATAGCCAGTGTAAGAGGACCGATGAGTATAGAGGTGGAAGTAAGTTAGTGTTGGTTTGGCGGGTGGGTGGGGGGGGGGGAAGGGGGTGGATGATGGCAGTCATGTATCTAGAAATCTAGTTTTGGTAGTTTGCTACATAATGAGAGCTAGTTATCACTTTATTAAGATTTATTCAAATTTTGGAAAACAAAAAAACAATAAAATATTTTCACGTGAGACCCACACCAGAGCTCTGAGGCTTTGCACTGGGTACTGTATTAACAGCCATAATTCCTGGTCGGGCATGCCCATGTGTTGTCACAATAACATCATCTAACCCCGTCTCGGTTCTCTTGAGAGAAAAAATGAATTACAAAATAGGATGTGCTCCTCTCTGAAATCCACCATATAGGAAGCTCCGTACCCGCCAATTTTCAGCCTTGTCCAAATGTGCTTGTGGGAATGTGTATAGGGAAGAGTCGAGGGGTGACCTTTGACAACACTTAACCTTTGCGGGGGGGGGGGGCACGAAATGGAACATGTTAGACTCTCATGTAACATTCTGTAAATTTTACACAAAATTAGGAAAAACGATTTTGATAAGGAGTCTTCGAAAAGCAAGCCCTGTGGTTGCGTTTCGGGCTCTTGGAAAGTCAAACTCATCATCATCATATAGGCCATCTTCTGAATAGTCTGATTCCATATCGACTCTTGTGGTGTTGTGTAATATACATGACGCCACAATGATGACCTTGCTTGTTTCAAGGCGGCAATGGGGACGTGAATCAGCGCCGATACACAAAAATCTTTTTGAAGACACCAAAAACTCTCTCAATTATGTTCCGAGTGCTGCGGTTTGACCGATTGTAGCGTCTCTCTGTTTCGGTAGTTGGATGCAAAACACCGGGTTAAGAGGGCCTTTCTCACACGCATAGCCATTAGCACCCAACAGAATACCACCGAAACTGCCATCTTCAAGACGGACATGTAGAGCAGAGTTCTAAAAATTTCGACCATTGGCTAACGAACAACCACATTTCGGATCTCCATATCTGCATCGCAAATCATTTGCACATCGAGGGAATAGAAACCCTTATGGTTGACAGGACTGGTAACTTTTCTGGGACGCGTGGGTCTTTTATAAGTACATTCAATGCAGCCAATCGACACTGGAATTCCAGCCATTTGGTGAAGTTTGTGCTTTATATCGTCAGCCTCGGATGCATCTGGCATGTTGATATAATGCCGTTTCAACAACTCAATCGCTACATCGTCTCACCACACTACGGCAAACTGATGCTGCACTTACACCCGCAAGGTCTCTGATGCACGTTGGTAGATGCTCGTTGTATAAAGACGAAAACAAGTCAGCACTTGAAGCTCAGGTGAAATGCAATAATTTCTGTTTATTGTGTGCTTAATCTGATCCTAAATCTGAGTAATTATGTTTTTCAGTCTCTTCACTAACTCTAAACCTGTCGATGAACTCAGTATCATTATAAATTTCAAAATATTTTACCCGTTTTCGGAAAACATGTTGGCGATGTCGTATTCTAACAGGTGAAGAAATTTCATGAAGTACTCCAGTATCACGAATGTCGGCGTCTGTCATCCAGTGGCGGTGCTACGGGGGGCATGGGGGAGGGGGCCCCAACCGAAGGCTTTGCCCCCCCCCTCCCAGTTGCCCCCCCCCCCAACCATCTCGCATGCATTTCCATCCAGCCTCACACACAAACACATTCAGTCATTCTCTCTCACACACACACACACACCCCTCTCTTTTTTTATTCCCAATAATTTCCCATACACACTTGGCCCAAAGCCTCAGGCTAGCTGATGAACACATCCAGGCAGTAGAGATTTAAAGACTCGGATGCAGATACTTATAAGTTATAATTAAGTTATGAGCCAACAAAGGCATGTCTATCCATATCCCTTGTCTAAAAAAATTCATGGATTTCGCATTATGACAGACGGGCATTATCCCCCTTGCACTGTTCAATTATTTGAAGTCTCTCTCTCTCTCTCTCTCTCTCTCTCTCTCTCTCTCTCTCTCTCTCTCTCTCTCTCTCTCTCTCTCTCTCTCTTTCTCTCTCTCTCTCTCACGCACAGACCCACCAGACGCGGATCCAGAATTTTTTGAAAGGAGGACCGCTAATTACCATTACATTTAGTCGAAACTTGGACCCAAAGTCTGTAATTTTATTTTTTGGTTTGGTACGTCCACAGGACGTACCAAACCAAAAAAGTATATTACGGACTTTGGGTCCAAGTTTGGACTACCTCATAACAAAGTAATGATATGATCCTTTACGTATTTGCCGCCCCCCCCCCCCTTCATGGGAGTCTGCCCCCCTAGTTGCCCCCCCCCCCCCCACAAAAAAATTTCTGGCGCCGCCACTGCTGTCATCTTCACATTGAATTCAAGAAAATGACACAGTTACACATGGGCTGACCCATGTCTAAATTCTCACGTTTTTCAATCAGTGATCCGTGCATTTTTCGACTTGGACCCAGTTCGTGAAATGTAAACACATTTTGGACGAGTTTTTTTAGGTCTAAAATTGGTCTAAAATTGTTTTACACCTGGTCTAGTTGGACTCCAGACTTAAGACTCAGACGCCCATGGTGAAATACGTTTTTCATTTTAGACAAAGTCAAAAAAGCAGATAGACCGAAAGCTGGACTACCTTTATGAAATGGGCTGCAAATGTTCAATTCGATTTAAAAGTTTATCTCATTTTTTCCATGCGTTCAAAGGATTGTGTTCGATCAACACAGACACTATAGGAGAAGTAGCATTGAGATTAGTAATCTTCGTCTTGAAATTAATTCTGTCTCCGTCTTTGACTCTCAATGGTGTTCTGAATGTGCTTGTTGCTTGTAATGACATATTGATTCTCCATCTTCTCGACTTTATATCTATCGTTTTCTCTACCATTTACTACCACATTGATAACAACTCTATACAGTACGTGGAGAGTGAATTACCACTAAATCGCCTACAGAATGGAGATTCCACCCAAGTAATAATTGCGATATGTGTTGCAAAGCATAACAATCACAAGCAATGTTCCAGACAATGGACCTCCGGGTTAAACCCGGAGGTCCATGGGCTGAAACATTGTTAGAGTTTTTTACCCATATGCACAGAATTTAGGAAGTGATACTTTGGGTGATAACTCCACTCCGTGGTTGATTTTGTTACAGTCCACTCTCCACGCACTATACTTCAAGTTGGTAGAATTCAGACTCATTGGAAGAATGCATCCTCCTATCAGCATCAGGTATCTAATCTGACCATGCAACATTCCATTCCTTCCATTTCCAAAGGACCATTCCGATTTGCCAGAATCTAATGCACTGCTTTCTTCAGACCCCACATTTATCAACTGTCTTCCGATTTTATTTTCTCCATGACCCAAATCAAAGTGCAAGCATCTGTCATCCTCGCAGGATCGGGTAGGTTCGCTGATTCGATTACCTCCCATGTCCAGATCGTCTTCCATCATATGGCTGGTTTACTCGACTTCAGTGTCATCCATGTATTTTCTGCTTACTGGATACGAATCATATTCAGGATCGCTCTCAAGACTGAAGAGTTTGTTACGAGACTCCGACATTCCTCCCGAGTGTTTGTTGAGATACAGATCGTCCATATGCTCTTTGAGATAGGTTTGAGATTTGGTGAGAACAGAATCCACATTGTCTTTAATGACTGCAGTCGATTCGGTATCATCGTCGCCGATTTGTGTCAGTTTGACGATCTTATTCAATCCGGCGTTCAGGTTGGTTTTCATTTCATTTTTCTCATTCAAAGCATCGATGATCTTTCGTTCCGTGGCGTCTAAGTAATGTTTGGTGGCATGTCACTCGGGTGCTCTGGTTCTCCTAGATTCGATATCTTGAGAGAATTTGCATCGGCTCCAGAATTCATTTTTGGAATATGGCGTTCTCTGAGATATTTAGTGAAACATCGCTGAGATCTATCGGTTCGGGAATGTTATAAAGCTTGTGGTTGTTCATGTTTAACCGTTCCTTTCGAGGTTCGTATCTCCTCACGAAATAATTCAAGAATGTAACAGACATTCCACAACCACCTTCATCAGCGATCTTTCTTTTTTTACAATTTCATCAGTTCTTCCAAATTTATCGAGTGTCATTTATTTTTCTATCTAATATATTTTATTTTACTATTTTAATTTTTTTTATTTCCTATTATTTATATGAAAAAAACATTTATTTTGTTTCTCTCTGAATGTAAGTCATTGAGGATGTCTTAAAACGATGTTTTGAAGACCATCTCTTGAGAACGTAGAGACACAAGTGTTCATTAAACACTTGATGAGGAGGATGCACACGTTCAGTTTTGTAATAAATCGACGATTTTAAATAGTCCATCACTTGTTTGGGTGGTGAGATTCTTCTTTAACTGTCGAAATAATAATTTCTTCTCGCATTCTTGAACCACGCCACCCATTGTGTGCCCTCACCCAAAAAATCGTCTAGATTCAAGATTCCACATTCGTTGCCATCTCGTCGTTTTCTGAGCAATGCATCTTTGGAAAAGACACCGCAAAATGTTTTATTTTTAATGCTTTGACTGCATTGAACAGAGGTTTGTTAGGTAAGATGACACGTTCTACCGATATGTTCATATTCTCCATTTTTTAAATTTATTTTGAATCTAATTTATTTTGAATTTATTTTTTTCATTTTTATTTCATTTTTTATGTGAATTTCATTATCTCCAAAAACAAAAAAAAATTAATTGATCCATCATAGTTCTACCTCTTCGACATTTTAATCATTTTTTTCTTGCATTATTTCATTCAACATTTCGCTCATCTCTTCACATCATCTCTTAAATCTCATGGAATCCAAATAATTTTGTTGCCAAGTTTCTTTTTGCGCCTCTATGTACACAAAATCCCAAATGAACATTGGATTTTTTTTCATTCTATCTAAACTAACTGTACATTTAATTTTTGATTCATTTTTGTTTTTTTTAATTTTTTAAGAATTCATTAATTAATTTATTTTTCTTTTGCTATTAATTAACTTCTAGATTTCTTTATTTGTCTCTGTCAATTTGCAATGTGGTGCACACGTCTAATCTTTCTTAATTTTGACTCAACGGCAACACGCATAACTCCCCGCATTACTGTATCTACAGCTATGAAATTTATAATCTTCTTCATGCTGGATAGATCTGGTACACACCAGTTTAATATTTTCAAAACAAACGCAGTTTAACATTTGTTCTTACTCTTTTAATATCAATGCCTATATCAAGCCTCTCTCGTTCAATATTTGGATACATCATCTCCAGCAAAACCATATCCAAATATTACGTACCGACGTAGTGAATTCCCAAATGTTATGGCGAAATTTAAATTGACGTATCAGACGTCAATGTCATGAAAAATTAAATTACATCGAATTCTCATGACATTTTAGTATGTGGTAGAGCTCACAAAATTAGGACATAACTGTTTTTTAGTTTTCGATTTATCACCATTATGGAGCTTTTACATCACGTTAAAGATAGCTCATTCTTGACATGTTCAGTAAAAATACCACAGGTGGTGTTGGTCTTCCTCGAGCCATCTTCGATAAGATGTGGACATATTTGAAGAAAGCATAGTAAAACAGTTTGTGACGTTTACTTAAATCATCCGCTCTTTATTCCACCTCTCCCTCCAAAGGTCCAACATATGTTTGATGTCTATGACATAACCCTGTAATGAGTGTTATTTTAACCCTTTGAACCCTAGTGGCAGTTTTGTCCGGCCAGGAACATGATACGTCATAATTTCATTAAAATGGAATGGATGCTAAGTGCATGTGTGTGGTAGACCAATCAATATTTTCAACGTGCAGCCTCAAGGCCGCACGCTGAAAATATTAATTGGTCTACCCCTAAATAATGAATATGGACTCTTCCAGTTTCTGTCATTGAACTAATGTGGAAGATGCAACCAGGGTTCAAAGGGTTAATATTTGGAAATCACTTTTTTGTAAAATAACCTGTTGGCTAAATCGAATAATATAATAACTCTAATGCCGAAAATATACGATTCGTTTTAAGTTTACATGCAGAGTGATCGGCACAAAGTGCTGATCGATCTGCATACATATTGACAACTATAAAACGAGAAAGTAGTACATTTAAATTCTTACCAAATCATTATGACTTCGGTTTGGCAACAAAATTATATAGATACTAATGGATAAATCTCAGCAAATACTACAACTTTCCAGTGCAAATACCAAAAGACTTCTGACACAAAAGAACTTCTCAACAGAAAATTGAACAAACGCCATGAGCAAATGCAGGTGAGGTGAGTTGTGTCAACTGTCTCCCAATAGGGAAAAGACAGTAGATTCCGACTGCACCTGTAACAATAAAAATCAATCCCTACTAACCTGAAATAACTTTTGAGATATAAATTAAATAAATATTGAAATGAAATAAAACATCACACTACCACAAAAACGCAAAGCATTTTTAAGTGTTTAAACCTTTTCTCGGGAGCTCAACATGCTATGATCGGTTGGGGTACTGTTCATACAAATAACACTGAACAAGAGAGTGGCGACCGAGTGGATAAGTACGCAGGTCTCTGTGCCAGAGGTCTCAGGATCGATCCTCGATCGGGGAAAGTTTTCAAGATGTCCTAACACTTTCTGTCAGCAGCAATTGTGGGGTTGAAGCTGTTACATTGTACTACCCTATCGGGCGAGGACGTAAAATGGCTGTCCTCTGTGCGGAGAGAGACACGCTCCGTACAAGCTAAAGACAACTTCGCAGTATTCGAGGAAGAGCGAGGCCGCGAAGTTGCCGCTACGATGCTCATCCCCACACACCTCCATCTTTGGGTCAACGAGAGGCGTTATTATAAAATGCATAACCTGTTCGTCAGTCCTTGTAAAACAAATAAGATTAAAGAAATAAATAATACTGAAAACTTTGGGAAGATGCTCCCAAAACTTGGGCCAGTTTACTGTCAACGCAGGGTGCTGTTATTCCGGCCCAAGATACGCTATGCTTTCAAGCGACGGGAAGCGACGTGAGACACGTTATTCAGCAGCTTGGTACGTTAAAAGGCAGCATACACCTTGTCCTCGTTGTTGGGACTACTTGGTGATGGGCGTGTTGCGTAGGATGACTTCTGAAAATTAGCTTGCGATTTCAAAATAATCTAGTTGTAGCTGTAATCATTACATTTGCAACGTAGTCGCCATGTAATCACCACAGGATTGACAACCCTCTGAGCTGACAACCCTCTGCATATGTTATTCGTGATATAGACTGGAAATGAACTAACAATGCCTAAATGTTGAAAGTTCTGCTAACTCAACCATTCGAAAAGCCTACGGGTTCTTGTTTCCAGAATCATAAAACATGCCTTTATATCAGCGACATACTTGTGCCACCATTATGGTACTTCCTTGCACTCATTAGTTCTTCTGCGTCTATTGCCACATTTAAGTCTCGTCATGACCCATTTGTTGACCTTTTTGCGTACGGAAGCACACTCCTCATAGGAGAGAGTCACGGATCCGTAAAAATCCCCCCCCCCCCCCCCCCCCCCCCCCCCGCTATAAACCATCCTATATTTCGGTGTAGGAAGGACCAAATAAACTTTACTGACCTTACATTTGATCACTCAACTTAAACTAGGAATCCAACTAATCGTTGATTCACGCACCGTATGTCTGGTAATAAGATTATCTGTCCAGACGAAGTGAACTTGAGTAAAAGGTAACCTCGGGTCCGTCCACCTCTCGCAATCGTTTTCATAAGCACGATAAAAAAAACATTTATTTCTGGCGTTACTTCGCACACACTACAATGATATCCCCGATCGCGCCCCCTTTATACTAATCGAGGCATGTTCGCTTGAAACTATGATCTCGAAAAATACGGCTAGTCTTCTCCGATACGCCATCCACGACTCACTCAAGAAGTAAACATCACTGCATCTTGGCAAGTATATTGCATGCTTTCCATGTTGGCAATATACGCTTATGAGTTCCGTGTGAAGAGACAGCTCCCATTAGCTTCAGCGTGTTGCTGGATCCGCTTTCCAATTCTTTATTGTTGTTCTATGTGTATTTATAATTGCTCGGCATGTAACTTGTCAGCATAATGTTTCATATTTATGAAAATAAAAATATTGTTTAAACTAAACTAATAATGCATCACAAACTGGAATTAATAACAACTGTTTGCCCAGTATTTTATTCGGTAAATTTCTTTATAATGATTTTTTTCCATCCACCTTAATACTAATTGTAATTCATCAGTTAAATTTTACCTCATTGATTTTTCTGAACCCGTAATTTGATTGACTGAGAGCCGTTCGGCTCCGTGCTCTAATCTCAGGTAAATTTACCCTTACCGTGCTCTAATTGCCGGAAGCGGATCAATTAGAACATATCTGTATCCACACCATGCGCGGGGCACGGCGCTAAACCGCTCCTATCACAGATCGAACACACCCTGGGGTTGTTGTCTTTAAATTCGATCATGGAAAATAGACCGAGATCGAAAATGACATTTTTTTTTAAATTCTTCTTCAAATAAAACGAGTTTGGAGAATTTTTTTTCCCTTCTAACGATGACAGAATTACAATGGAGATAAACGTCTCTTGTTTCGTTAGACATTCAGAAATTTGACTCTGGAAAACCAATTGTTAACTTGACCCTTCGAGACTCGTTAACAAATGGTTTTCCATAGTCAAATTCCCGAACGTCAAACTCAACATGAGGCGTTTATATCCTAAATAGAGTAGATTTCATGACATGTTATGTGCGGATTTGACCGTATCTAACAGTCATAATTTTAGTGATGTTTGAACCACGTTTAATGAGATTTTCCAACTGGAGGTAGTATTTCACCCCTTGAGAGCAGTAAGACGCCATCTGTAACGCTAAAGCATTGCAGGTGGCACTTGTTGCACCCATGAAACCATGTCAAACTCTGGACCCCAAAGGTCATATATTTCGAACACAAGGGGAGAGTGCGTTTTCTTCTGCATTTGCAAATGCACAGGCAGCAGTTGGGAAATTTTCACTGAGGGGTGGGGTGGGGATGGGGGTGGTGGCGCAAACGATTTTTAAAACAATGGATGTTCAACAGCCGGTGGAGTACAGTTGGAGGTTCAGATGGTAAACATACTCACCCCATCCCTGTTAGATCCTCTGCCATTGTCTTTAAGGTCTAAAGTAAACGGAGAATTCTCCCCAAAGCGACAAAATAAAATCTGTCACAACCAATCAATTTCCCACTTTAGGCACTCGTGGCTTTGGGTCACATAATGCAATAATATAAAGATTATACTCATTTTGTAATGGTGGTAAAAAAACATTATTTTCACTGAGAACATCGGTTTTCAATTTTCGAATTTTCTAAAAAAAAAAAAGTCAAACGTAAAGACGGAACTTGAAAAGTGAAAATAAGTCAATTAAAGTTAAGTCTGTATATTCATTTAGTGCAAGTAGAAGTTGTATATACATTTAGATGTCAACAAATAGTTTTCAAAGATAGAATATTAATGCACACATTCATTATCGAATTGTAAAATATTTGAAACAGGCCCACCCGGTCCCCTTGAAAGAGTGTACTGAAAAACGCAAAATAAATATTATACACCCACAAACGTTCTAGCACATATTTCATTTTCTTTTTCATTTGTCTGATCAGGGTGCACTGTGGCTCATTGGCTAGAGTACAGGACCTCAAGCCGAAAGATCGACGGTTCGGTCCTGATCTGCGCCATCTACACACAGGGACGTGTCTAGAGGTGTCCGATGGGGGTGGGGGTGTAGGGTAGTGAATTTCTAACCAGGAGGGGGCGGGAGGGGGTAACCTCCTCCCGGTCCCTCCCCCTAGTTGGAAATTCACTACCGAGAAACATTTTGAAAATGAAGCCATGAAGGGGGCATAAAATTGATTGTAGTAACTGAAATGCCAACACATTATGATAGAATTATCAGGTTGTTATATTATTTGGTATTATTCTGGGAGTTGAATATGTGCTGTACAAATGCTCAAGCTGAGAACATTGAGCAATCCATACTTCATTAAATTAGATATTCTGCAGGAATGGTCAATTTTCGATGTTTCATCATTTTGTAACTGTAAATGATGGAATTGACTCAGGATAACGATTTTCATGTTGCGTTTTTCTAAAAGTGCATTTCAAGGATTTTGTTTATTATGATAAGTAAACGCACTATACAAATCTCATACCTATTGACATCGTGTGTACTTATGAAGCTCGATATTGCGTACACTGTAGTTGTAAATAGTAACAGTTGGAATTTTTGCGAGTTGAAACCGAGTTGGTATTTTGGGAAGTAAAAGAGACATCAGCATCGCCTAAGAAGCTCTAAAATCCAGAAAGATGGAATTTCCAACTACACATGACTTGTCCTCCGAATTTCCAACTATAGGAAATTTTGGCCAGGATTGGGGGGGGGGGGAATACCCCCTCCCCTCCTCCACAACGCCCCCTCCCCTCCACAACTCCCTCCCCCTGTCGCAACGTCCCTGTCTACACAGTGTCCTTGGGCAAGACACATTAGCCCGACTGCGCTTGTCAGAACTCGGTGGCGCTGTGTACTAAAACGCACTGCACCTCAATGGTGCGCATCCCTTTAACTGCTGATAACTTTGCTTGTACCAGGTTAGTACGTCAGAGATATTGATAGTTGCTCGTCACTGCACGATGTTTCTCTCTGGGTACTTGGGCTCCCTCTACCTGTAAAGCTCTCCGAAACAATATGGCTTTGTATAAAGTGTCGTTAAACCTCACTAAAACAAATAAACTGTTCTTAATATGTTATTGCATTTGTTTACATATAACGTGTATCCATAATGGACAAAGCCAAACACCAACGACTGAAACTTTTATTTTCAGATGACCATGTTAAAATCAATTCAATTCCATTGATGGATTTGTTGCCAAAGAATGTGAACGATTTTTACAGATACCAGGGTAGCTTGACCACACCACCTTGTTACGAGTCTGTAATATGGACTCTTTTTCACGACATGATTGAAATATCTGAAAAACAGGTAAGTACGTAACATATGTAGAATTTATTTTACTTAAAAGGAATCAGGGACGTAAAACCGGAGAAAGGGCTCGGGGTCACGTGCTCCGCCCGCAGCTTGTTCCAGAATTAGTTGAGAGAGTTAACTATATATATGGCCAAAACTGGTCAGCGCTATTCGCAAAAATCACCATTTAATTTTCGTTATTTTTTCATTTTTGTCTCTAAAAATACAGTTCATGGCTCCTCGTTGGAACGGGCCCGATGAGCTCATTCCAGTGAGGGGGTCATAAGCTATATTTTTAGGCAAAAAAAAAATGAAAACAAAATAGTTATTCAAGAATTTTGCTTTGAAGTGTATTCTTCTTTTCGTGCTAGGTGAAGGGTTAAGGAAGTGCACGTTTTGGGTTCCTCGCTCAACACGTTGGTTCTGTATGTATCCCAAAATGCGCATTGTTCTCTACGTGGAGATGCATTAGTCTCAAACATTACTTTGTGTATTGAATTCCCACTATGTTACTAAGATACATGGGCCATCTTCTGATATATATATATCAGTTTGTAAGTGCCGTGCTTTGACCGTGCTACCAACCTCAAATGCTTTCTAAACCCCTAGTGGGATTTGTAAACAGGGATGTCGGAGTACCGCGGTGGGGGTAGTTACTCCAAAGAGCGACCAAACTTTCTTGTGACATAAAAAGAACTATATTGCAGACACTAACAAGGGGGACAAGCCCAGTCAGAAGTTCAGCGGCCCTCATGAAAGCTAAAATCCTCTGTTTGTACCTGTAGGACCCATTGGGTGAATTGTTGTTTATCGGGGTGACAGGGATAGATGTGGTTTAAATCAATCACCATTTGGACCTAGGCATTTGGACTTGGGAAGTGACGTCATATCACAGTGCATTGTGGTTTGTCACTTGGTGACCGCATTAGCCTTGTAAACGGTCATGTCGTGGTGATGTGTGGTGTACGCGCAGCTCATGTTCGTGTGGTAATATGAGGAGGCTGATATTTAAAGTGGCAACGCTGGCCGCCATGAGCTCCGAAGGCTTTCAACCAGGGTGGGTGTGTTCTGAGGATGAGTTCTGTTGAATGGGAGTGTAGATAATTACCGAAAACGACCAGACAACTACCACGAATTACTCCGAAAATCTGACAGCTACATAAAAATGGCCTAAATGGATTCCGAAACCTGCTACCATGGTGCTATAGGGCCGATAGGTCTCCATACGTTGTGCTCGATTGGGTGGTAGTATATGACATTACCGAAAACCACGGACAGCTACCGTAAATTACCACCCCACCCCGCCCTAATAGCCCGACAACTTCCTAAATGGACTCGAAACAACTTTATCTCTCTCAAATTTATTCTGTGTCACAATCCTCGTTTCCTACCACGCCAACCCAACTACCTATTCCCCTTACTCCTAGAGTAATGGCAGTGCTGATCGATTATTGGGAAGTGTACACTTCATAGAGAAGAGTTTTGTCGGGGAACATTGTTGACGGTTCCTCTTGCTTTCAACTCCCCCCCCCCCCCCCCAAAGTTCTGTCCTTATTCTCTGTGTTACTAAAGAGCATAAAATCTCTTTTCCAGGCTGTAACTCGACTGGTGTTTTCAGTGTGCATTAGTTAGCTCAATGAGCACACATCACATGCAGCACATACCTGTATTTGGGGACCACAAGCAGGCCGCCGTTTCGGACCAATGCTTATGGACTAACATGGACCAATCTGGGGTCTAGTGATGGACAAGTATTTGTGATGAACTGTTGAACAAGTTACACTACTTTGAGTAGACAACTGAATCATCAAGGGTAAACATACACTACTCAAAGTTTGCTAACCACCAAATATTTGACACATCATTGTGAAATTTGCTTCTGACATATTTGCGATATTTGGTGGATATGATTGAGGAATGTATTGTGATGGTCCCCAGTGTTTACATTAGCTCTCTTGACAGGCAGAATTTTCGTGACAGTCATGGAAAGAATGTACCGCTTGATTTTCATGATGTTTTCGTGTACTGTCTACATGTAACATGGCATATGTAGGGTACTCAGTCTTCATTTCAACACAAACCCTTGTGATTTAATGATTGAATATGGCAAATGCAAATGTAAGAAGACATTTGTCTGAAGCAGAAATGAGGCAGGCTGTAGGGATGGTGGAGCAAGGGGCTACCCAATTGTCAGGTTGGTGAAGCCCTTGGTGTGCACCATACGGTGATCATCAGAGCTTGGGCAAGAATTCAGCAGTATGGCACACCAGTAAGACGGCATGGTGGTGGCAGAGACAGGGCAACATCTGCATCTGAAGACCGGTTTCTGATCATTCAGGCCCGTAGGAACCGCTTCGCCACAGCAACCAGCTTCGCAGTGACCTTCCGAATGCATTCGGGGTAAATGTTTCGACGCAGACTATCCGTACAAGGTTGTACAAAGGTGGTCTCCGAAATGAAAGACCATGTGTCCGCATTTCGCTGTCCCAGGACCACCACCTGGCACGATATGAATGGGCGATGGACCACGTTGGATGGACCAGAGAAGATTGCCGACATGTCCTTTTTACAGATGAGTCAAGGTACTGTCTAGACCACACAGATACGCGTTCTCGGGTATGGAGAAGACCAGGAGAACGATTCCATGCAGACAACATTGCTAAGCATGACCGCTATGGTGGAGGGTCAAACATGGTCTGGGGTGGCATCAGCAGGGATGGACGTACAGAGCTCTGTATCCTTGAACATGGTACATTGACGCCATAGCGGTATATTGATGAGATCCTGATGTCCACGTCAGATTGTATGCAGGTGCAGTGGGTGATAGATTCATTCTGATGGACGATAATGCCCGTCCTCATGTTGCCCATGCTGTCGCGGAGTACCGACAGGGGGGGGGGGGGGGGGATTGAGCGTATGGACTGGCCAGCAGATCCACGACCTCAATCCAATCGAACATGTCTGGAATGAGTTGCAGCTTGCAATTTCAGCCCGTCCAGTCCAGCCAAGAAGTGTCTAGGAGCTTCGTGTCATGCTTGTCCAAGAATGGAACAACATCCCACAAAGGACCACCAGGAACCTTATTGGGAGCATGAAAAGGCGTTGTTAAGCTGTAATTAACAGTAATGGTCTCATACTCGATATTTAAACCACACCAGTTCGCTCCGTCAATTTTTTGGCAAACTGGAAAATTTCCTCCTTTAAACATAATATCCATTTTTCATGGTTATCGTATTCAAAAGCTAAAAAATAATGTCAAACACAAATAAAATCTTAATCAGTAAAGATATAACTAAATAAAACATATATACACTTTTCATTACAATATTTCAACTAAAACGTAAAACAGGTAGTTGGAAATACTTGGTGCTTAGCAAACTTTGAGTAGTATAGTTTAATTTTACCCCTACAGTAGAACTACATCCAAGTTGACCTTTGGTGACGTCGACCTGAATGCAAACTTGTCTAAATTTATCGCACGTTGCCTCCCGAAGCGTGAAATGAAAGTAGAAATTATTTATTACGTTTTTAAATGGATTAACTTCGTAAGATGCCAAAAATTAACAAACATGCATTGTCTCCTGTTAATAAAGCATCCATAAGTCGAAATAGTTCGCTATTAAAACGACAAAGGCTCCGTTTCTTTTTCCATTTCGTTTCGGCGATAAAACTGACAGCGGAAGCCCACCGATGCTCATATAAACAAAAACAGGTTCGCACGTATGTACGTCTGCTGTTCAGTAAAATCGAGAAAAAAGAATAGCGACTCTTAATAATCTGACGATCATGGTATAAATAAAATATACCCAAAGTAGCTTGGTGTACCACTAGTAGGAGATGTGGCAAACGGGCCCTATTGGGGGTGGGGGGGGGTGGGGGAGGTAGAAATGACGTCATGTCACGTGACCCAGTGACGTTATGTTGTGTTGTCCTGGTAACCGGCGTGAGCGGCCATCTTGTGACGTCATCCCCATAGTGATAGGTGGTGTTAGTGTGCATGAGCAGCGCGTGTTGTTAAGGTGAGACGTGTTTCCTTCGGCCGTTTTGTATACTGGAGGCCGCCATCTTGGTTTCTATGGTCGCACGTGGTTGATATGTTACCCAAAGGCTTCTAATAGGATAGGGGTAAGTTCGGAGGGTATGTTCCTTTGTACAAGAGTAATTTCCCGTTTCGCAGAATTACCACAAACAATCCGACAATCTCTACAAATCACCAAAAACTACTTTGTTTGATACGGATTCCCCATGTTATCGGCGTAGCACGTAGTGCTATAGGACCGAGGGGTCCCGGGGTGAGTTCGATTGAACGAGGGTAATTGTCTGGCTTGGATACTTCGAAGAATTACCACAAACAACCCGATAATCCCCCAAAAGTACCAAAATCCTCTGCTTCTACTTTTTGGGGTTTATAAGAGTAGTTTCTAACCATTATTCAAATTACAAGTATGTTCATATGTGTACATGAAGGCAATGAAGCTAACTTCAAGTCCCACCATATACTGATGTGAGGATCTACCCGTATGTTAAGCTAAGATAACCCTTTGGTGCCGTACGAGGACCATGACAATATACCATCCCTCTTAACCTCATTTCAGTATTTGGGGATACCTATGGTATCACTTGAGGATACCCTTTATAAGAGACAATTTGAGGATACCTTTTTGTATCTACAAGCTCTGTTATGACTTCTTTGTCCTCTTTATTCTTACTTGCCTAAACATGTTTATGTTCTATTGTACACATTACAGGTAGCACATAGGCACGTGCTGGATGTGCCGATATGTGCTTATGTGAAAAAGCACAATGTGACACATTGTGCACAAGCACATAGACACATGCTGGATGTGCCAATATGTGCTTGTGTGAAAAAGCACATTGTGCACTAGCACATGGGCGCATGCGACTAAAAAGGAATTCTATAACCTGAGACATATCATGAAAGGGATTCTATAGGGATTCCAAAAAGGGATTCTATTGAGAACTTGGGTATTTGATGGAACGTGATTGTGTGTTATTACACATTGTAAATGTGCTGATATGTGCTTATGTGAAAACGCACAATGTCATACAGTGTGTACCAACACATATCCAGCACGTGCCTATGTGCTACCTATAATGTGTAAACATTGTGAGACAATGGGTAATAACACACAAGCACATTCCACCAAACACCCACGTTCCATGGAATCCCTTTTTGGAATCCCTATGGAATCCTTTTTTATGATATGTCTCAGGTTATAGAATCCCTTTTTTATCGCATGTGCCACTTGTGCTAGTGCACAATGTGTCACATTGTGCATTTTCACATAAGCACATACCAGCACATTCAGCATGTGCTAATGTGCTACAGGTAATGAGTACACATTGTGACACAATGTGTAATAACACACAAGCAGTCGAGCTCGTTCCAAAGAGGGGTCATAACCTATGTTTTTGAGACAAAAAAAATGGAAAAAAATAGTTATTCAAGAACTTTGTTTGCAAGTGCCGTCTGCTTTTTGTATTTGGTAAAGGGTAAAGTTAATAAACCTCTTGTGTACCCATTGACCCCACTAAACAAAGAATCAATAAATCAGATAAAGATCGAGAGCACTCCATCTTCTAAGTTTGAATCATATTTTGATTTGTAATTTGAGGAGGACTTCACTCAGAACATTGTTTGCTGCAATTCTGAAAAATATAGAAAAAATTTTTTAAAAATGCAAATCACTCTATTGATGAAATAAATGCAAAACAGGCAACCTCATTCCAAATACTTCACATGCGATGTCAAACAGTAACAAACGCTACTGAAGCGGTAAACATAGAAAAAAACCTCTACCAACTCAAGTCCAACTGGAGTTTAATGATTTTAGTCTTATTGGAACGTTATAAGTTATTGTGATGAATTGACGGTAACATGGCCTTAGGTTTGCGGCTCGGAGCTAATGTTGCGAAGCGTCGAGGTTGAACATACGCTCCGAGCCGCAAACTCCAGACCATGTTACCGTCAATTCATCACAATAACATGTATGTTCCAATAGAGACTACCCATAGCCCCCAAACCCAACATCGTGAAACGCGAGAGACTCATTTACTAAACTTGTGATCGTTGAAAGTTGCCTTGTTCAAGGCAACCTTTAACGATCACAGGTTTAGTAAATACACCTCTCATGTATCCACGACGGCACTGGATATTAATAAACCAGATAAGCTCATTCCATCTTAGTTCAAATCGTAAATCGGTTTGTAATTTAAACAACACTTCATCCGGAACACCGTCTGCTGCACACGTGAACGAGAAACATCCAGAAAAATGAAGCGGCTTGCTAGTCACTCCGTTGATGAAGCAGTTACGAAACAGACGACATCATTGCAAATATTTCCCGTTGTGACGTCAGACGGTAACATTTGCCACTTGAGCCGTAAACACAGAATATACAAAGCGAGCTCCGTCCAGTCAGAGGAGGAGGATTTTAGTCTTATTGGAACGTAATATGTTCCATTCCAATGAGCTGCCATTTTTGAAGAAGTTGATGGCTTAAAAATCAAAGCGTCATCTCCCTGCTTGAAAAGTGTTTTTTGTTGTATTAGCCCCTATTATCATACCATGTTTTCACCACTAAATGCATGTTCAATACATTTCTTGTGTTACATCAGTCACATCTCGTAGGCATTCCCAGATCTTACACACGTGTTCTAAAAGTGTTTGGTCAATTTCACATTCACAGTCACCAATTGTTACACACAGGTTGGGCCCCTTACTGGCCAACCAAACAAAAGTTGGACTGGAGAAAATGTTTCTCCCTGTGGAACTTCTCTGTAAGTGAACAGGGTATGTGGAGGAGTTCATCCCACTCTTGTTTGTTGGTTGAACACAGTTTCCTAAGCATTGATTTTAGAGTTCCGTTAATGTTCTTCAACACTTTCACCAGTCACTGCTTGATAGGGTGTGGTAGTTATTCCACGTATTGAGAACTTTTCAAAAAGCTGTTATAGAAGTTCACTTGTAAGGTTTGTGCCTTCATCAGTGGGTGTGGTTTCTAGTATTCCTGTTCTTCTGAACATATTTACTAAACAATCTGCGAAGGCTCAACATTAGAAAGAGCCAAATGCCTCAGGGTATCGTGTTGCCTCATATTGGATTGTAGGAATATATTTATTCCGTTTCTTAATTCTAATCTGTAATGGACCAACGATATCGATGGAAATCTTTCTCATGGACAACGGGCACTTGTAACGGTGGTGCCATATCTCTAGTCATTCGTTTGGGGGGGGGGGGGGGGGGGTTAACATACATTACACATTTGGCTATAATTTGCAATGTCGATGGACATTTCTGGCCAACAAAAGGACAAAATGATTCTTTCAATTTCTTTGTTTTGTTTTTTCTCGGCATTCCATTGCCCTATCATGGGCCAACTGAATAACATTTTACGCAGTCCACTTGGAAACACAACTTGAGTTCCACACTTCATACCACTCGAAGACATCCATTTTCTGTAAAGTATGTCATTGTCCCAATGGAAGGCAGGGGATTCATGTTCAACTTCATCGTCACAATGTTATATTTTTGCGAATGTCTTGTAAACCATGATTTTCCCTCTGAAGTGTAACAGGCTCGCCGTTCTTGAAAAAAACTGGTGATTTCCATTCTGGTGCCCCCCCCCCCCCCCCCCCCCCCCCCCCACACACACACACAAACACACTTCTACATATTTCCATCTAAGGTTTGAGTCAACGTATTTCATTGACCCAGACCATAATATGGTTTTTACTTTATCATTTGTCTGTTCGAAATTAAGACTTCCAATCTATCCTCTGGCAATGGTGACGCCTTTGCCGACACATTTTCCCAAGAGAAAGGCAAAGGCATCACTGTACTTTAGCCCGCGCGTGCCACAATTTCATGCTGGTTCCGAAAGGAAGATGAACCAAGTAATCATGAGGACTTCATCTAAAAAGCTAGATTCCAGCCATCGTTTTTGACGATGTGCAATGGTCTAGCGGTTTAGGCGTTGGACTTCTTGTTGCCAGGCAGTGTTGCCGAGGGTTAGAATCCCAGCGGGGGATCAGAAACCAACATTCAAAATTTCTCTAAAACATGATTATGTCACTTGAAAGACACACACAAGCCCGTGCCAGTCTTCGTCTTAGGCCATCCATAGCGCTTTCGTCGTACTGTAGCTAGCGCGTTCCACACTTTCATGATGCTGCCGAAATAAGATGAACCAAATGATCCTGAGGACTTCATCTAAAACGCTAGATTCCAGCCATCGTTTTTGACGGTATGCAATGGTCTAGTTGTTTAGGCGCTGGACTCCTGATTGCCAATCGGTATTGCCGAGGGTTCGAATCCCGGCGGGGGATCAGAAACCAACATTCACAATTTCTCTAAAACATGATTGTGTCATTTGAAAAAACACACACAAGCCCGTGCCAGTCTTCGTCTGAGGCTATCCACAGCTCTTTCGTCGTATTGCAGCCAGCGCGTTCCACACTTTCATGCTGCTGCCGACAGGAAGATGAACCAAGTAATCATGAGGACTTCATCTAAAAAACAACTAGATTCCAGCCATCGTTTTTGACGGTGTGCAATGGTCTAGTGGGTTTTGACTTTATCATTTGTCTGTTCGAAATTAAGACTTCCAATCAATCTTCTGGCAATGTTGACGCCTTTGCCGGCACTTTTTCCCAAGAAAGCGGTCATTGAATCGTGTTGTTTGTTTAGATAAATAGGTATCTCCCATTGTATTTTGGCGCACCTAGTAGTTCCGTCCCAACCCGATAGGTTTAGGAACTAGCTCTGTCTCCAAGTCCCACAGTAGTTTTTTTTGGACAATGCCAATTTTCGGGGGCTGTGGTTTTTGAATGGTTTATACTGTAGTAGTTTTTCCATGTTCTTTTTGGGGAATATTTCCTGGGTCGAATTCTTGAGATTATTTTAGTTTTTGTCTTGTTAATCATTGTGTTTGTAATGCAACGTAAATAGTACTACTAGTATTGTTCTCTGTATCTGTTTGAACTTCCAAATCTTGACGAATCTGAAGACTGGGTTAGCACCTAACATTTTGCCACATCAGACGCAGTTTATTGGCTCATCAGAACCAGTTTATGTTGTGATGAGGAATTTTCTATTAGAAAAAATGGCTTTTGTCCATCTAGGACAACATCCTGTAACAGATGTTTAGCAAGGTCTTCGGCGGTTATTTTTGTGACAATATCAAGATCACTGCCTTGGTCTATCTCATTTTGCCTTCGATGGTGTCATCGTGTAAGAAGACTGATTATTTACTGTTTCGTAACTTGTAATTTCGTTCATCTGTCGTTCATCTGTCGAAGATGAACACCACACCACTAGGGTTTCTGTTCAAGTGTTTCATTCAAACCTTTACCCAACGTAACGGTCAAATCCGAAGAGCGCTATTCTAAAAAATTGCCAATTAATTTTCATTATTTTTTCATTTTTGTCTCAAAAACATAGGTTATGACCCCTTGTTTGAACGAGCTCGTCGAGCTCGTTCAAACGAGGGGTCATAACCTATGTTTTTGAGACAAAAAATGAAAAAAAATTACTTATTCAAGAATTCTTTTGCAAGTGTCGTCTGCTTTCCATGTTAGGTAAAGGTTTAAAGACGACTGCAATGCAAACGTGTCAACGCAGAGGAACATTTCTTGCTTTGCACATCCATACCAAGTAACTGATTCAACAGCCAAATCTGGTACAATTATAACAAAAACAAACGAACCCTTTTATGGGTATTTGTTATATCCATAAAATGAAGTAAAATAGCAAAATCTGAATTAAATGAATAAGATAAACACAAACTTTAATTACATTGAAACAATGTAATTTACATATATAATGAACAACATAATCAAATATTTACGCGTTTTTGCATCATTTTCTAAAGAATTCAGTTAATCTTGCCTGTCGCCCTGTCCTGTGTTTCATTATCTATTGAGTTCAAATTTCTAAACATTGATTCGTTGATTTTCTTTTATCCCAAAGGATTATTAACGCCTTGATTGCTGCCGTTTGATATTCTTGTCAGGGCGGAAAATTCCTTACCACTAAAATAAGTATAATTTAGGCACTTTTAAAGAAAATTTCCTCTGAAAGCTGTATCATCATTTTGTTCGGTGATTTCTTGAGTTAAATTTTCCTGAATTTTTCATCAAATCTAGTCATGGCTGCCTCATAGCAGCCATAACTAGATGTGATGGAAAATAGTTTTAAAATACATAGCGGGATAAGGGTTAATGAGTTTATGACTGTATTTGTTATAGATTTGTTATAGATTTTAAACCCAGAACGGGGTAAAATGAAGTAGGGATAAACTATTTTTCTGCCGCCATTGACAGCAGAAAAATATTTTGTCTCTCGCTTCGTTTAGCCTGGTT
Source organism: Pictodentalium vernedei (assembly GCA_031216915.1). Classification (NCBI taxonomy): domain Eukaryota; kingdom Metazoa; phylum Mollusca; class Scaphopoda; order Dentaliida; family Dentaliidae; genus Pictodentalium; species Pictodentalium vernedei. Next base: position 186,813,295 of record CM062294.1, on the reverse strand, counting down.
CATCGCTGCAATTGAAGCTCGCCGCTGTAATTGTGGGCATTAGTTTGTAAAACAAACTAATTATGAAAATGACGAGCGCTATAAATAGTGTCTCATTTCATTATTTGCATTACTTATTATTAATTTTCATTTTGTTAAGCCGCAGGACTCAAATAAATATTTTTATTTTCAAATGAAACAAAATACTGCGTTTTGATTGGCTGAGAGGAACGGTGCAACTTGCATTCCACAGTAGCTTTTTTACACCGTGGTTAACTGCGGTGTAAAAACAAGAATAAACAATAGCAAGCTATATGGCTATAAAAATTACTTATTAATTCATACCTTCTACTCGGTTATGTTAGAACAAAAATAAAAATACAGGAAATTTAATATTTATGTGCAATAAAATATTACAAAATATGGATATAATTAGAACTGGTTCAACGAGCCTGCTGCAATGACATCCATATTTGTCTGGTTTTATTGAGAAACTTACAAAGTACAAATTTTCTATCAGTTTTTTCCCACAAATTGGGTCAAAGTATTAAGTACGCCAAACTTCTTGGAAATCAATCCGTTATCCTTGTGTTTTCCAGGGTCATGGGAGTTTACACCGGTTTGGGAACTTATTATACACCCTTCGGCTTCGCCTCACAAGGAAAACTAAGAGAGTTAAGACTGGAAATCAATTAAGTGGATGACAGAATAGCCAAATGTAATAAAGTTCATATTATGTGATGTAATTTTATACAGCTGGGGGGCCAGGGGGTTAATATTAGTTATCCTTGTGTCTTCCGGGGTGTATGGGAATTTACATCGGTCTGGGGGACTCATACACCCAGATGCGCTGCCGAAGACACAGAGATAAAGGATTTATTTCCAAATCCTTTCGTTCTGTTAACCCTAAAGCTAATATAGCTTTCAAAATCAACATTTTCCCCTTTTTCCAATAAATATCTTCTTAGTAAGTTGCCACACAATTGGATGCACTTGGCTGCATTTACTGGTATTACTTTTCTTCTCTTTTCTAAAATTTCATTTTCAGTATGACTAGCAAAGCGTTTCTTAAAATTAATTTAAGCTTTTTTTTTAATTGAGCAGACACCAAAACAAAACGCATCACACCCCTTCCAAAAATAACACTATAAATAAATAATCCCTACATGATACATATGCATTTTTATTTTCATTAAAATTTTTTGTGTAATAATTTACTTTCAAATATTCAATTCACCACATGTTTATGTTTTAATATATATAAATGAGCTAGTAAATAAATATTTATAATAATATAAATAAACAGAACGTTTTCAATGTTTTTACGAGTTATTATTAGTTACTCCATGTCTGATCACGTGGTACGGGTTTTACCAACCCGAAGCCAGCCGTATCCCATGAGGCCTTCGGCCTCATGGGATATGGCTGGTAAAAACCCGTACCACGTGATCAGACACGGGGTAACGAATTTATCTATTGACTTTCCGTTTTAGAAGTACAATCTATTTCATGTGTGAACACACACAGCATGAGATCTTTTATCTTCCATTGTTGAGCCATACAGGTTTCTGTGGAATTTTTGTGCAAAAGAGTTTTTGTGAAAATATGCCGACATGACAAGAATAAAAAAATTATTGAATTTCTTTTTTTTCTTTTTTGTCTCAAAAACATAGCTTATGAACCCCACAGTGGAGGGTACTCGACAAGCTCATTCCAATAAGGGGTCATGAGCTATATTTTGGAGATAAAAAATTAAAATATAATACGTGTGCACTGTAAAACTGGCATGACGCGTCTTCTACGGGGTATGGACAATTTGTAGTTTTCGGAACGAGGCTTCCACTGGGTATGGGAAATTTGTCAGTGGCTGGGCGGACGTATCGTGGGTTTCAACGAATATGGTCTCATACCACGTATCTATCAACCAAGCAAATCAAAAAATTCACTTTAGTCAATAGATAATGTGTATTCTTCTTTTTACGCCGAAGTTAATCACTGTAAAAATTAGAAGATATACTGTGGACAACGTTCCTCTCGTCCAGTCAAAAAGCAGTATTTCATTCCATTTTGGAAATAATAATTCATATTCGTTATTGTCGATAATTCGCTATAATGGACTTCGCTAAAAAGTAGAAAATAAGCATGCTTTAAACGAGACTTGGTCGGGAATGAAACAAAAATTAAAAAATAGCTTTCACTTCTTTTCCATTATAAAACTAATTTCTTAGTGAGTTTTACTGTAGAAGTACCACAGTTAACGGGCCTTCATGCAGGAACTGGGGAGGGGAGGGGGGGGGGGGGGGGGCAAGGGCAGCTTCAGCACCCCCCCCCCAATTTTTTTTATATATTATTTGACCAATATACGGATATAATTCAGAAAATTTACCAGGATCCACATAATAACGGATATGTGATTAGAACGGGGATCAGTAACATTATTATATTGACGAGGTAACATTAGCATGTAGTCTGCGATCAGGGCACTGTGGGTGAATCTGGTGATATAACAGGATGGATTGCAATGAACCAATGCTACTTGCACACGCCAACATGTGGTCTTTGGTGTTTGATTTAAATCCATCCATAGACTTTGGTAATTTTATTATCACTGTCAGATAATGATGTTTCGCTGGTGAGTATGAACCCTTTACCTAACATGAAAAGCAGACGACATTTGCAAAAAGAACTCTTGAATAACTAATTTTATCATTTTTTGTCTCAAAACCATAGGTTATGATCCCTCGTTGGAACGAGTTCGTTCAAACGATGGGTCATAACCTATGTTTTTGAGACCGAAAATGAAAAAATAAGGAAAATAAATTGGCGATTTGGAGAATAGCGCTGGTCGGGTTTGCCCGTTACGTTGGGGAAAAGGTTAATGCATGTTTCACTCTTTTCTGCCAGCATGCACAAGATGACATTTTAATGCCAAAATGCACGAGAGAGCGTCATTACAACATTGAAAATCAAAAACATTCTATTTCGGAAGGGGGGGGGGGACGCGCAAGCACGTCGAAATGGTTTTAACCCCCCCCCCCCCCCAGCGCCACCCCCCCCCCCCCATGTCATTTTCCTTCCTACGAGCCTGCCATCATGATAAGGGGTGTCTAAATTAACAACTACCACTTTCGCATTGATCGGTTGACAACTGTAGTATATCCTTTTAGGTGTTGACCTCGTTTGGCTTGCGAAACGGTCGTGAAATACTCTGCTTCCAACTTGTTGAAATAACTCATATTTCGAAACATACCACACCAATATCGCATGTGTATATAGACCTATATCACGGGCATCAAAATCGATGGGTATAATAAGTATAAAATTTATTTCGGTAGTATTTGAGCAATCTAATTTACTTTCTTTTGTAACAGTTGAATGAATTTCGGAGAAAGGAGATGTCCAACATCGCCGGACACAAGGATCATAATCTTTACAATGATTACAGACCGATACAGAATTTGGGAGACAGAACGGTATATGCCAACAACAACTTCCTTGATGTGGCAGCAAAGGCATAAGATAAATGGAACGCTGACGTTGGTTCTTGCGGTGGACGCTAATAGTTTCAATTTTTGCCCCTCTCCCAAACATAGTTTATGTCCCCTCATTCGAACACCATACTACAAACCTACTATACACCTTTACTCTATTCTCAGTATAAACTCTACTTTTGTGATTCAATTATGTCTATATCTATATATTACACACCTATGCAGCTTCACACGCTGTTTTATGGCCATTTGAAATTGTGTTCACTCATTTTTTGTAATTAAAATGTCGCTCCCGATGCCAGTCATGACACTTTTACCCCATTTTCTTGACCTTTTTAGTTTCAACCTCATTTTGAGACTCAGTCTTTAGTAATTTTGGTAATTTTATCTCAACGAAAACCAGATCTAAAAATGTGGTAACATTCTAGGAAATTCCAACGTTACGACCGAACTATGGGGTGACGTCATAAGGTGCCATAAGGCCAAAAATTTAAATTTGGGGGAAATTTTAGTATGTTATAAAGCTTAAAAAAATAGATAGTTGTTTGTTTTGGGTTTTTTTTCGATTTATCGCCATATTGACATTTATGTCATTTCAAAGTTAAGGCTATTGGTGTCATATTTCTGTAAAACTGCTACTTTTATGATTCCATTAACTTAGTACCAATATAAAACGCAGATGTGAAGGTTCACACATCGTTTTATAACATTTTAAATTGTGTTCACCCATTTTTTGAATTAAAATGTCGCCCCCGAAGCCAGCGATGCTAGTTTTACGTCACTTACTTGACCTTTCAGATTCAACCTCATTCTGAGCTTCAGTCTTTCGTAATTTTGGGAATTTTATCTCCTACGAAAACCATATCTGAACATCTGATAACGCCTTTGGAAATTCCAACCATTATGACCGAACACTGGATGACCCCGTAAAGGGTCATAAGGTCAAAAATAAAAATGCGTCCGATTTTTTGGAAGTTTTGGAACTTTATAAAGCTACAAAATAGGAGATAGTTGTTCTTTTGTTTTTCGATTTATCGCCGTTTTGACATTTTTACGGCACGTCAAAGTTTAGACTATTTTTGTCATATATCATTAAAAGCGCTACTTTCGTGATTCCTTTATCTCCGTATATATAAATCTTACAGGCATGAAAGTTTACACATCGTTTCCAAGTCATCTGACATTATGTACTCTCGTTTTGGGAATTAAAATGTCACTTCCGATAAACGTTTTGGGTCATTTCCATGACCTTTCAGCTTAAACCTCATTTTGAGCCACTATCTTTTGTAATTTGGTGATCTTCATCTTCAAGAAAACCGTATCTATAAATCTGGTAACATTCCAAGAAATTCCAGTCGTTATGACCGAACTCTGAGTTGACGTCATAAGGTATCATCAGGTCAAAAATTGAAATGCGTCCGATTTTTTTTTTAAATTTTAATATGTTATAAATCTTTTTAAAAAAAGGAGATAGGGGTGGGGGCGCTTTACAGCCATTTTGACATTTTTACGTCTCTTCAAATTTTAGGCTATTGTTGTAATATTTCAATAAAAACGCTGCTTTTGTGATACCATTATCTCCGTACCAAAATATTACACAGCTATGCAACTGGACTGGACAGTCCACACAACGTTTTATGACCATTTGAAATTATGCTCACCCAATTTTTGAATTAAAATGTCACTGTCGATGCCAGCTATGCCCATTTTAGGTCGATTTCTTTACCTTTTAGTTCCAGAGTCATTTTGAGCCTCGGTCTTTTATAATTTTGGGAATTGTATCTCCAACGAAAACCATATCTAAAAATCCGTTAAGAACCTACGAAATTCCAACCGTTATGACCGAACACTGAGCTGACGTCAAAAGGGGGACCACAAGGTCAAAAATTAAAATGCGTCCGATTGTTTTAAATTTTAGTGTGTTATAAAGTTAAAAAAATGGGAGATATATATTTTTTCTACTTTTGGATTTTTCATCATTTTGACATTTTCCCCTCACTTCAAAGTTCAGGCTATTTTTGTCATATTCCAGTAAAAACTATACCTTTGCAATTCTAGTTGCCCGAACATACAATTACAAATCTGGGAAACTTCACACACCGTTTTCAATTCATTTGAAATTGTTAGAAATTGTTCTATTTTGAAATTAAAATTTTTACTCCAGATGCCAGCGATGCCAATTTTACGTTTTTGTGTTTACCTTTTCTTTTCAAAATCGTTTTTAATCCTTTACCTAACATGAAAAGCAGACGACACTTGCATACAAAATTATTAAAATAACTAACATTTTTCATTTTTTTTTGTCTCAAAAACATAGGTTATGACATCTCATTGGAACGATCGCGACGAGCTCGTTCCAAAGAGGGGTCATAACCTACGTTTTTGAGACAAAAATGAAAATTAATTGGCGATTTTTTAGAATAGCGCTAGCCGGTTTCAGCCGTTACGTTGGGTACAGGGTTAACATTTTCCTTTTGAAAATTTGGAAATATAATAAAAATACACGTCAGACATGGCCGCAAAAAAGGCGTTGGTCGCAAAATGGCTTTGCCTGTGCTTCGTTGAATAACTTTAGGAAATTCGCTTTACATTATCGAAAGCAACTAGTTTTTTGCTGTTATTTTAAAAGAAATACTTTTGTCTACGATAGTAATTCTTTAAAATGAAAATAATCAACGAACTGGCGCTTTCATACAGATGATAAATGAAACTTGAGGGTATTTTTGCATAATGAAAATTATAGTTCCGTTATATGGTCAACATTTTTTCTTAAATTAGCGGGTTCGAGAGTGACTTTTGGCATTCCGGCGACCAACAACCTGCACGACGAAACTGTCCAATTAACTTCGGAGCTGGATCAAAATCTTTTCTGTGATTACGGACCAATACAGAATTTTGAAAACGCAATGATAGTCCGACCGCCAGGGCACATAATTACCATCAGAGTCCAAAGGGTTCACGATTTTTTAATTCATCAAATCACGGGCGTAAATGATTCAGCTCCACAAATCTGCACTTTGTAATGAATTGTTTTTAAGGTATAAACATGGCCATTGGAAGCAAGCTGGTTTTAATAATTCTCGACCTTTTTTACGAATCTTGAACACGATTTCTAGGTCAGATCCGGACCCGGAAAAACTCAAATTGATATTTCGCGCGTGTCATGGTAAATGATCAATAAAATGGACTAAATTTTCTTTTCTTAAAATTGATTTTTCTTTCATGACCGACAAGTAAATTTATCCTTCTAATGATTTCTAACGAACATTCCAGAGACATGCGAACAACAGAAAGGCTACATGTATTCGTTCGATTTTTGCGTATAATTTGTGGAAGAGCTTGTATGCGATGTGGGGTGTGTATGTTCGGGGTGATATGGTGGGTGTTATGGAAAGTATGTGGTAAAAAGTGACTAACGTTTGTGTCCGAGAAGTCTTCACAGGTTACCAAGGCCTTCGGATGTGATATGCACTCTCAACGCGACACCAGTAAACTACAATTACTACTCCTCCTACTAATTATACTAATATGCAAATATTACCAGAACTACTCTTGTTAATACTACTGGTAATACTATTATTGCTATTAAATGTGCTACGACAATTAATATACTCTCCCAAAAAAGAAAGTGTGCATGCTAAAAAATAACACTAAAAAAAGATATATATCATTTTCATTCATGGAAATTTTATGCAATCACAGATGAATCAATTTGTGATCAACATGAGAAATTTCATTACGCTACGACGAATACTCTTGGTGCCATAGAGAGTCAAAGACACTAAGGGTCAAACACAAAAGTCACACACTCAATATCTGGTACGACCTCCGTCTGCATCGACTACTGCTGTGCATCTGCGCCTCATGGAAGCGAACAAGTTAGCATGGAAGTGTTGTGGGATGTTGTTCCATATTCTGATAAGCTGTCTTTGGAGTTCCACAAGCGTTGACGGTGCATGGGGAAGCCGGCGTAGCTGACGTTTCATTTCGCACCATACGTCCTCAATGGGTGAGATATCGGGCGAATTTGCGGGCCAGGGAAGAACATCCACTTCTTGTTGCTGCAGATACTATTGAACAACACGAGCTGCGTGGGGTCGTGCGTTGTCCTGCTGTAGAATGACGCCGGGGCCGTGACGTTGCAGAAATGGGACAACAACAGGTGTAAGCACTTCATCCCGATATCTGGCTGCATTGAGATTGCCATCAATAATGACCAGCTCAGTTCTGTTACGGGCAGTGATGCCACCCCACACCATGAGAGACCCTCCCCCATAACGGTTTCGCTCCACGACACATGGATCTGCGTAGCGTTCGTTTCGACGTCTGTACACTCTCTGGCGGTCATCTGATGATGAAAGATGGAAACGACATTCATCTATGAATAAAACACGTCGCCACCAGTGTAAGGGATGCCTGAGATGTTGTCTACACCACTGCAGTTGAGCACGACGAGGACGTAACGTCAAAATCGGACGAATTGCAGGTCATCGAGGACGTAAGCCGTATTCTCTCAGCCGGTTGATTACTGTTAGAGGATGTATCCGTCTCAGGTTAGGGATGTTCCTGGCTGCCGTCGTTGCCGTTTGTTGCCGGTTCCGGAGATAAACAACACGGATATACCGATCTTGTGCAGGGGTGGTAACTAGGGGTCTCCCGGAGCGGGGTCGGTCTCGAACGTCATCATGTTGTGCATGTCGATGGACTAGCCTGTATACAGTGTTACGGTGGCAGTTCAAATGCTGGGCAACCTGTATGTTCTGCCAGCTCTAATCATACCCAGGGCAAGGAGACGTTGATTCATTGTCAATCTTGGCATGCTAATGTGGAGTCGTTTTAACAGCAGCGCAAGTTTGAATGTAAACGATAAGAAGACCTTACTTTAGTGTTTAAATACCCAAGGATTCACACTGCTGCATGAATTTTCAGACTCTTCACGTGCAAAACATGCCTTTTCACAAACGTGCAGCACGTCATTTAACATTAATGCAATTTTAACGGGGAAAGCTGTTTTTGTGTTCAATATAACTTATTCATGAACAGGTTAACACTCTTTACACCTCCGAAATTATTTTTTTTTGGAGTTTGATCAATTTCTGCAAAGCACACTTTCTTTTTTGGGCGAGTATATAGTTTGTTGATTGATTTGTGACAAAATAGTCCAAAGCAAATATTGAATTCTTGATTTTCTGTAAAATGAGCGAATGTTTTGACTTCTCATTTTTCCCCCTTTCATAATGTATTAAGATTTTATTTCATAGCATCCCTTAGTATTTAATTAATTATTTATTTATTGGGGTTTAAAGACACTTTCGACAGCCAGGGTCACCATGTGTTGGCTTTAGAATTACACGGAGAGAACCACCGAGCAGCGGCGTGTAATATCAGACTCCTCAAGGTGCCAACTCCGCGCAATCAGGGTTAGCATTGGCTGGAGGCTCGACGTGCGGTACACCTTAGTACACAGCGACAACGTGCCCCCGCAGTGGCAACCGGGGTTAAGTGCCTGTCCCAAGGACACAACGCAGTTGCCCTGACGGGTATCGAAATGTGGGCCTTTCGGTTTGAAGTTCAAAGCGCTACCACTGGGCCACCGTGCTCCCTAAAGCCCTTATTAAATCAAAATAAACATACATTGCATTACAACGGGAATTACCATACTTTTGTCAGGAATACAGGGAGCGTAAATAAGTTAGATGATGGAAACGTATCTCAATGAGGATTCCACAGTCCTGGATACCCTTTGTGTGTATGAGTGGTGATAACCGTTAAACCGTGGCTCCATGTTGATGAAGTCCTGCCATGATTATTATTCAGCTTAAGGCTCATTATTTAACCCTTTACCCAACGTAACGACCGTCCTGCGCTATTTCCAAAAATCTCCATTCAATTTTCATTATTTTTTTAATTTTTTGTCTCCAAAACGTAGATTATGACCTCTCATTGGAACGAGCTCGATGAGCTCGTTACACTGAGGGGTCATAAGCTATGTTTTTGAGACAAAAAATGAAAATATTTAGTTATTCAAAAATTCTGTTTGCAGGTGTCGTCTGCTTTTCGTGTTAGGTAAAGGGTGATAATGGGCTACAATAATTGTGGCATATTATCAGTTAACTAGTGTATCTTACGCTGATAAATGTGTTTTGGAGGCTGAAATTATCAGTAAATCAACGTGTTTATTTAAAATATTGGCAAAGAAGACACCATGGAGGGGAAAAAGTGACGCGTTTTCATTTTGCCACCCCCATCTCGTGCAATTTCCCCTTCGTTAAACCCGCTATTGTTTTTAGCCCCCCAAAACGTCGATCGTGACACTTTATTCCTAGGGCACCTATTTTAAAATTTCACCAACTACATACTAAGTAAGGAAATAGTGGATGCATGGTGGATCCTCCAGGCCACAGGACTAGCTGTAGTTGTCATGGTTACGCGTTTGTTCACAGTGTGTACCTATCACTTGCTGCAGTTTTGAACCATGGGTGCCGAAAAAATCTAAAGAACGTTTCTAAACAAACCCCACGCCATTAGTTTCTGCCTTGAGTTCCACCTAAGAAAACCATCGGCGCCAACGATTTAGAAAGGAATTCAAACACATAAACGTGGTGGTGATAATGCAGAGATTTTTGTGAATACGTAACAATGCAAGAACTGAAACCAGGGGCCAATACTATAAAACTTTTACAGTTGTATTTTTTAGAATTGTATTTTCTTGTTATGACTTTAAATGGGTTAAAATAAACTATTAGCATTTTCAAAGATGTGGCAATTTGCCAGTTGGCAAATTGCCATATCTTTTACAATGCTAATGATTCATTTTGGTCAGTTATATTATAGGTAGAAAACACAATTCTAGGAAACACAACTGTAAAGGTTTTATCGTATTGGCTCCAGCAGAGATGACCGATTATTATCATTTTGGGAGTGCGGTGTGGGTGAGGGGAGTTGTAAATCTGATTTGCTTCAGTTGTAAATATGATTGCGAGGACTCAAGTCCCGACTGGCTAATACTCCAGTTACATCATCAAGGTGTGCCTTCTTCGAAGACATGACATAACAAGGTAGTTGGAATATTAGCCAGTCGTGATTTTTGTAAAACAACTCAGTACTTCTTGAGCATGTATTAGAGAATGAATAACGTATATACATGTAGTAGTCATCACGCAACTTCTTATTTAATTAACCCTTACCAAACGTAACGGCCCAAACCGGCCAGCGCTATTCTCAAAAATCGCCAATTAATTTTCATTATTTTTTCATTTTTTGTCTCAAAAACATAGGTTATGACCCCTCGTTGGAACGAGCTCATTCCAACGAGGGGTCATAACCTATGTTTTTGAGACAAAAAATGAAAAAAATTAGTTATTCAAGAAATTTTTTTGCAAGTGTCGTCTGCTTTTCATGTTAGGTAAAGGGTTAACCCTTTACCCAACGTAACGGCCAAAACCGGCCAGCGATATTCACAAAAGTCACCATTCAATTTTTATTACTTTCTAAGTTTCTGTCACAAAAACATTGAGTGACGCAAAAAATCCAAAAAATAGTGCTTCAAGAATTTTATTTTGAAGTGTCGTCGGTTATTCATGTTAGGTAAAGGGTTAACACCAGCAGTCTAGTCTGTCCGTAATTCACGCGTGGGAAGAGAAGACCACGCATTTGTTTACCAGGTAATAAAAATCAGCAGAGCAAAACTTTAATTAAGAACCCGGTGCTTCTTTAATTAATTTTTTGATGATTATTCCTATAATTAGTGTTTGGAATCTAAAATTATTGCGTCCGTGGAAATATTGCCCACCACTGGAAAGTGACCAGTCCACGTACCGGCACTCTAAATATTCGGGGATGTCACATGCCCAAACCACTCTTATAGCGGCGCCCCGAACCGAAGCAATCCTAAGACAAACGATTTCTACAAAAACACCTCTTTCAAGTTTACAATGACTGCTTTAAAAGCCAACTTCCATGATAGAAAATCTCAGGCTAGCAGAGTTAGATGCATAATTGTGTAAAGTAGCTGAGTAATGTAGAATATCATTTCGTATTTAATAATTAGCTTTTGTCGTTCCTCAGAATGCAATTAGACCACTTTGAGTGATGTGACAAAACCCATGTGGACCATATGGTCGTCCCATGAACGTGACGAAACGACTAAATAAACATTATTTGTCCGTGTAGTGGTTTCCCAGTCTCTGGCTACTTCCGGGTCAGGTGGCAGGCCCAGTGTTAGGATTTACATTGAAACTAACTCACATTCCAAATCACATGATACCAATATCGTATGCGTAAGCCTACCTCACGGGCATAAAAAGTGATTTGTATAAAAGTAACTATGAACAATTAATTCAGGGAGGCGCCAGGGGTTACCAGTACCCTCTCCCCAACGAGACGGGAAATTGGCCAACTTCGTCGGGGAGATAAAAGTATGCAAATACTATGAAGATAGAGATAACACTCCGAAGACCCAGTACACTTTGTGGGCACAACACATGCAACACTTAGGCACATACAAAGAAAACAGATTGTGTAACCACAGACATATTCTAAGAAAGGATTCCACGGAGCGTGGGACTAGTGGTTGATGGGATGTGCTGGTGTATTTGTGGATGAATGGGATAGGAATCCCACTTACAGAATTCCTTTTCAAGATATGTCTGTGGTTACAGAATCCCTTTTCGCCGTATGTGCTGCATGTGTTGTGCGCACATTGGCATTGGTACGCGATGTGTATGCATTGTGACATATTGTGCACTAGAAAACATTCCATGAACCACCAGTCCCACGGTCCGTGGAATCCCTTTCTAGTATCCGATAGTACTTCCAGAATCCCGTTTTTATCGCATCTGCCTATGTGCTGCATGTGTTGTGCGTACACAAGCACATATCGACACATTCAGCATGTGTCAATGTGCTGCATGCAATGTGTACACATTGTGACACCATGTGTACTTACATATAAGCACATCTCGGTACGACCAACATACAGTTTCTTATATGTTAGGTACTCTGGCTTGTACAAAGTCTAAGCATTGTATATACTGACACGGGCTTAGATGAATGGAGCCATCTGATTGCGCCTGTTAATGACCTGACCAAGGGTAGAGTCGAGACAGGATGAGGCATAGCTAGGAAATGCGAAGTAGTGTTACAAGTCAATAGCAATGGCACAAAGCTGTAAGGGTGATAAAAGACTATAGCATTGGGTGACTTCAATAGAAGCAAATTATAGAACAAATGGTTGAAGACAAGATGGAAGCTGATGACAAAATTACCCCCCTCCCCCCACCTCCCCCCCCCCCCCAAAAAAAAAACAAACCAGGGCAAAAAAATTCATATAGTTGGAAATTCGGAGCGCAAGTCATGAGTAGTTGGAAATTCCATCTATCCGGATTTTAGAGCTTATTTGGCGATGCTGATTTCTCCTTTACTTTCCAAAATTCCAAATCGGTTTTAAATCGGCAAAAATTCTAACTTACTATTTACAACTACAGTGTACGCAATATCAAGCTTCATAAGTATGTATGTTGTCAACCGGTACGAGATTTATATAGTAAGTTTACTTATCGCAATAAAAAAAATCCTCGAAATGCACTTCAAGAAAATCAGTTAAATCACATCATGTAAAATCGTTATCCTGAGTTAATTCCATCATTACAGTTACAAAATGACGAAACATCGAAAATTTATCATTTCTGCATAAGATCTGATTTAATGTTAGGACAGTGTGAATTGCTCAAAGTTCTCACCTTGAGCATTTATTTAGCACATATTCAATCCCCAGAAGAATACCAAATAATAATAACCTGATAATTCTATCATAAATGTGTTGGCATTTCAGTTAAAAGAATCAATTTTATGCCCCCTTTCATGGCTTCATTTTCAAAATCTTTCTCGGTAGTGAAGTTCCAACTAGGGGTTTTCCCCCACCCCGTCCCTCCCCTAGTTGGAAATTCGTAATAAATTTCCAACTAGGGGTTTCCCCCCACCCCGTCCCTCTCCAAGTTGGAAATTCACTACCCTACACACGCCTATCGGAAACCTTTAGCCATGTCTCTGCGTATAGGAGCTTGGAATCACACTAACGGAACGCCAATTATGGAACCCCAGGCCTGACAATCTAGAAAATCAAGGAGTGCAAAACAGCCCTACTCAGATTGCTTGGCAGAGCAATTGCACCTGATATTTCAATGCAAAAATTTGTATGCTATTTTGATTATAGTCACTTCAAGGTATTAATATTGTGACTGAAAAATTGTATTACATTCCGTTACAGTGGAAAAATTGGTCCACACAACTTATTATTCGAAAAGTTGCATTCAATTCTTATGTGACTGTCTTCTGCACTCAAAATGTATCGAAATGCGACACAGAATGGGGCTTGAATTATTGCGAATCAGTGCAACATTGACAAATCGTCCCCTGAGTTCCAATGTGTTCCCTGTGCCTACTGGCACAGAGAACACATTGGAACTCAGGAGATGAAATGATAATAGATTTTAAAGGCAGTCCCAAACAGGTCTGGCATTCCAGAAAATCAAGGGGTGCAAAATTGCCCTCCTCAATTTTTTCTATAGGCATGCAGTAGGCGTGCAGCACTAATACAATCCTAAAGAATGCCAGGCCTGAATCCATTTCACGGAATCCACAGAGAATCCCCTTTACCGAAATGAATCGACGAGTCGCAAGAGCCTTTGCTCATTGAGCAATGACGAGTAATTGCTTTATAGTTAATCTGCTCGATGAAATTCTAGTTGCAAGAGCATTTGTTCATGGGGCGATTACTCCCATGGCTCTTTAGCCCATTCGATGTAATCATCAACCCCGAACATCAAACACTCGATTGCTCATTTGCTCGATACGATTCGAGGCGTTCGAGCAAGCGATAGTGGAAGACAACTTTGATAGTGATATGAATCGGGACCCGTGGTGGCAGTAGTGTTCTAAGAGCCATAGTTGTACCACAAGTAAGTAATGGTTGAGACACTCCAGCTCATGATAGAATAGTGGTAGCCAATAGTAATGATACAAGGCAACAATGGTCAGAGATTGCGAGACTGGTAGAACACCATACTAAAGACGCACACAATGCAAACTGATCATTGGACAGATGGTGGTGACTATGGACAAGTTAGCAGTGGTGGTCTTGAATCTGTGAAGGGTGTGGGATAGTTTAGAAGCCAGAAGCTGAATAGGGTTAGGAGCCACAACTATCTTCATGTAAATATCCTGCAAAGGGTATTCTCCAAAAGGTACCCTCGACAGATATCCTAAAAATGTATCCTACAATAGTACATCACAAGGTCCAAGGTTTCCTCAAATACCCGTTTGTGTCTTTGTGTTGTATGTGTTGTGCGCACATTGTACATTAGCACACAAGCACATATCGGTATATCCAGCGTGTGCCTATGTGCTACGTTTGATGTGTACATATTGTGCACTAGCATACAAACACATCTAGGGAAGTTAGAATACTTTATAGGGAGACCGGGGAAGTAATAACACACGACAGGACAAAGAATGGAGAGAATAGGCTATAGAATATACCAAGACAGGCAGAACCAATGGATTCCGAAGAAATGCGAACTTATAAAACAATTGTCTGATTGTTTGTGGTGATTCTGACCGAGAATTTTGGCCTTATATCACTCTGTGCTACTCTAACATATGCAAAAAATGGGGCTTTGCCAAGCCGTTTCGGAGATTTTAGACAGATTTTGGTGAGTTGGAGTGAATGTCTGCTCTGTGTGGGTAATTAGGTTTACTCCCGTTGAATCGAACACACCTTCAGAACATGCCCTCCCCTCCCGCCATATTAGAAGGTTTTGGATCACATAGCAAGCATGTACCACCATAGAAACCAAGATGGCGGATCCGAGTATACAAAACGGACGACGGAAACACGGATCACCCTAACAACAGACCAAGTATCACTATGGTAATGCCGTGACAACAAGGCCGCCCAAGGGTTACCGTGGCAACCCAACATGCCGTCATTGGGTCACGTGACTATGACCTCACTTCCGGGGTCCCCCAACGGTGTCCCCTAAATTTTGCTCGAAACATACGAGACATACTACTGTCGTCTCGACGGCTGACATCTGCAACTCGTGCAATCTACTAACTAGTGCGCTCGTAACTCCATCCGTCTCTATTTCAACCGCAATAATTCCCAGTGCCAGAAAATGGTCAGGATTTCTCAAGTTAGTAAGCCGCCCAAAAGCCCAGAAGTTTCCTTTCGGCTTCAGAAGCAACTGGCTGTATTCACTCGCCCTGACTACGATGTTTCAGATGTATCTCATTGTAATCACCAGACTCTTCTTTAAAGCAACCGCAGAAGGTATTCATCCGACTTTGTACATATTCGAACTCAAGCTCACCATGGAGACTACCCCAGTCGTCGAAAAGGGCCACATAGGGTAGTGCAGGCAACGACGCAACAAAGAAAGAAGTTTCCGCTGTTTCATCTGGCCCGTGATTATGGAATAGTCACCCAACTCGATTTTATCCATATTGGAGAGTAATATTTTATGTGGGTCACTTTACTTATAGTCAACGTATAGATTTTCGAATTATTGAATCTACACTGCGATCGCCGCATCCTCTCGACATCGAGAGTGAACGCACAAGAGTCGTCATCGCAAATAATCCAAACAACGCTGACCTGGGCGATACTCCACATTCTCCGTACTCTGGCCTCGCGCCAGATGAGTTTTCGGGAGAGAGGAGGTGGTCTCAGGCAGAGATTGGGTGGTCTCAGGCAAGCATTCAATATCGACCTCACGTATACAAAGACTCAAATCGAAAACTCGGTTGTAATTTTGGCAATCGTTATCCCTTACAAGCATACGCGTGGAGTCCTTCAAGGAATGAGTTTCGATAATATCATGCAGGCAACCACGAGGTGGTTTGAAGAGATCCGGAAAGAACCTTTTATTTTGCCTTTTGACTTTGAGCTGGTCGGTGGCTATATTTTTAGCCCAGCATCGCTAAATCATCTTGATAATGAGTTAAGCATCAACCATTTCTCGAGTTTAACGGAGCAGGTGCCGCCGACTCAACGAAAAATACTGCCTAGAATCTCCCGTGAGTTTGAGGTCACCAACACAGACCTAGCAAGACAAGGCAGGCAAATGTATAATGCAGTGTAATACTTTTCGAACAGCTACACTGTGTTCTGCAATAAGAAGAACATTATATGAAACAACGAGATCCTCCATCTTACCAGAGCCTTGACGGTCATCCGGAAGCAATTTAAATAGCTCAACGCTTCCCACATTCCCGGGCCGTAACTATTCTATAATCCAAAGATTGAAAGAGTTGAGATAACGATTAACGGTTACCCGACCGGTTGTACAGTGATTGCATACGCTTGCTTGATAAAGGGGAAGCTATTCGGGATTATGTTGGAACAGTCCCTTTCAGCTGAGAAATTCTCTGATCACTTTGGCTAGATATGAGTGCAATCGATTATGCATCCCTCCGTGGAACTGGACGATGAGACTAAAATGGTAATATACCACTGCATATCACCAAGAAAACGCTGATAGAAGAGTTCCACCAATTGCCCGTTAAAGCTCCATGTTCGGCACAAACGGCCATCACCTGGGGTACGGTCTGTGGAAACCCGTATTAGCAACTGACCTTCTTGAAGGAACATGACGTGGTGTCTTTGATAATATAGTGATATTATGCCCAGCAATCAGATTGACCAAATCCTCTCCGAGTTAATGGATATTGGATTTGAAATGGTTTTAACCCTTTACCCAACGTAACGCCAAAATCGGCCAACGCTATTCTCAAAAATTGCTAATGAATTTTCATTATTTTTTCATTTTTGTCTCGAAAACATAGGTTATGACCCCTCATTGGAACGAGCTCGTTCCAACGAGAGGTCATAACCTATGTTTTTGAGACAAAAAATGAAAAAAAATAGTTATTCAAGAATTGTTTTACAAGTGTCGTCTGCTTTTCATCTTAGGTAAAGGGTCAATTCACGGAGAAAGTGAGCGACGCATGACTACCTCGTGGACTTCTTCCAGATTTTCTCTGGGGATCCACCTTTGTACATGGTCGATCGTTTGTTCGACCACTAATAAAGTCATTACAGAGAAAAAGGGACTTGCTCTCAGAACTAACCTTCTCTCGCCACCACTCAAATCAGAGTATCTGGATACTATCGCAAAGGTACAATTCGGTGTTGAAAGATCTCAGGGAACAAACACGCTGTTTTGATACTCATTCGAAGACTGTCTACGGCAGAATGTTGTAATAATAAAAGATGAGAGAAATATAGTTCGAAAATTGCTGGCAGAAACTAAGCACGCTCAGGTCGTGTTATAAACGGACCAAGCTGCGGCTTATAAGATACTCAGCTAAACACAGATGATGTGAAAATCAGACCAACCAGCGGTACTTGCCCGTTAACATATGCCGTTATGGACGTTTTCCCACAGATATCTTAGCTCTGCCGCTGTTATTTTAATAAGAACGATTACATAGGAAAGTGTAGCATGTTCCCAAGACATATCCTGGACGAGTTTTATTCGTTGCTGGTCACGGTTTATGTACTGAGGCGGGACCAAGGTTGATTCTATACGTCGCACATTATTGGCTGTACATAATCGTTTCTACCGCAGGCCACGCACGAGCTTGTGTTGAAAACAGACCAACGAACTGCGTATATAAGATATTCATCCCTAATGACAGAAACAGTAATGCATGATTCGACATTGCTTATTTTTCTGGCAGTTACTTCCTGTCACGGCGTATTGAGAAGAACCTTGGAATTTAGGTTTTTATCAAGTAAGAACTGAACATATAGCCCAAGAACATTAGGTTTCACTAGGGAAAAAAATCGGAGAAAGCTGATTTTTTCAGGGAATGTCGAGTACATGTCACTGAACGATTAGACAAAAGTCCCCTAAAATCCCAGTTGAGCTTTTTTTTCTACAGCCTTTTTTCGAAAACGCGTTTGAAAAAACTCAAAAAAAAATCGCACGAACTTTGTAACCTCGAATTGATCCAACTGTATTTTTTGTTTACGCGTATTTCGAGCTACATAATGTCTAATATACATTTACCTAGAGGAAAATGTGCTTTCTGTGACAATTTCTGCGAAAAATTATTGAAAATTCACAAAAAAGTATCGGATTTACGCAAAAAATGACGATTTTCCTAACGGATTTGCCCAAAGGGTCGTAGTACAGAACGGGATGTTAGTTGGATAGACGATAAAAAATCCAACACCATTTGAAGACTTTTATCATTGCTTACAAAATAGACATTATGGAAGACCCCCTCTGCTTCTGGCCGAGTTCCCCTTTTGGCATAAAATTCGTCAGCATATTATATTATTCGCTAATTCACAGTCACATGCTGTACGGTATTCAAATTTGGGGGCACTCGCCCTCCACTAGAGCGCTCACAAAACTGCAAAAAAAGCCATGCGAATTATATGCAACAAAAAATTCAATGCGCACACTGACCCACTGTTTAGAAACCAACGTATTTTAAAATTCACAGACCTGTATAAGTTTCACGTTCAGCTGTTTATGCATGATTGGCAAAATAAAATGTTGCCTGAAAGTTTTGAGAATACCTTTAAAATATACCAAAATCCCTCCGGTATGGACACCAGACAGTCAGGTAAATTACGCCTAGATAAACCGAGGACTCAGTTTTCTGCTAATCTTCCCATACACACTTTCCCTAGAACGTGGAACAATATTGAACCATTCGTTCAAAATTATTCAAGACCACTATTCAAAAAAACTTTAACTGAATTATTTCTAAGCTCATACTCACTACATATCAACTGTAACAATCCAGTATGCCCCGACTGTCGACCGTAGCTCTATCTATCTCATCGCTACCTTTCTATTGAACTCAATCTTCCTGACATCCCAGAAACATAGAATAGATTTTTCACATTATGGAAAGAACCAGCCTAACATATCCTTTATAGTAGGGACATAAACTGACCTCCTACTGGAGAACACGCTGTTGCCAGGATTGCCTCGATTCTCATGTCTGCTTCTCATTCATTTTTTATTTCTCATTTTTTCTTTTCTTTTCTTCGTATTTGTTTTTTTTTTTTTTTTTTTTTGTTTTGTTTTGTTTTGTTTTTTTTTTCACCATTTCTTCTTCATCTTTTTTTAAACGGGAATGGCGGGAAGACAGCCACTAGTGGCTACGTCATATCAACGTGGTGCAATCATGTAGTTGTGAATAATGTTACCTTTATGTATATTTTTGGATTTGATTGTATACATGTGGCACTACTGAATAAAACCATTCATTCATTCATTCATTCAGCATGAGAACTCAACTATTTTCGGGCTTGGGACCGAACAGACACGTCTGTGTCTGGCAGCATTAGATCAATAAATAATATTTACAGAATGTACAAAAATCAATAAATAATATATACAGAATGTACAAATCAATCAACATGGATTAAGTTACATTGACTATTATCAACGCTATATACAGAAATGACATGACCTATATACATATTATTCATCGAACTCAGAAATTTCCGACAGGACAGTGTTTCTGTGGTTGTTACAAGAATCCGAACTGCAATTACACAAACCTAAGCAAGAGAGACCGGCCTTCTTACACCCACATCTTTTTGTACAAGCACTCTTGCAACCAAACCTGATCAGATTCAGTAGGTTATCGGGGGCACATGGCTTTGTGGCTGCAGTCGGTACAAGAAGTCCATTGTCTAGCGACCACCCCCAATCCGTCGGAGGAAGCGAAGTGCCCAGCCATTGTTGGACCTGGAGATAACATCTGTAGACATGTTGTTGTGCAGCATCGCTGCTTGGTGGGAATGAGGCTAGGTCGATGGGTTTATTCAGTTTAGATTTTGCTACATAACGCTTGTAAGTGACATATCTATATTGGTCGAGAGAGGAAACAGTTTTACTCCCGTATAAGATCAGGAGAAGTTGTTCCCCGGCAGCGGCTACTGCACTTGGTGTACTGTCATCCGCCAAAATTGTGTTGACATACTGTTGTGAGTCGCTAGTAACATCGGAGACAATTGTACTGAATACTTTCTTCTTACCAACTCGAAAGAGTGCAGAAGTAGTGTCACAACCACTTATAGAATGTGCTACAAGGAGGTTGCTTCTATGGTCACCCATTTTGGTTGCTATTTCACTAACTGAAACTAGTAAGTTTGGGGTAATGGAATACATCATGTGAATATTACATCCCGGTTGAACTCGAGAGGTAAGAATGACTAACAAGTCTGTGTCTGTTCCCACAACGACAACATTGTTGTCATCTTGAGCGATGTCAAGTGCAGTTTCGGCTATCAGTACATCAGCCTCGGCCTGCTTGGACTGAATATTGATAGCAGATAGCTCCTGCATTAGAAGATCGATCAGTTGGGTTTTGTTCTTGGCATTTGCAAGGAAATCGGATTGGGGTGTGGTGGCTGGTAACTCGAGTGAGATATTGATATCAATGGAATACCTGTCTTTAGATCTACGGGCTTGTTCCATGCCCTTTGTCGACATTGTACAAACATAACCATCAAAAACAACCACGACGTTCGCCCCAAAATGTCTCACTAGATAATTGGAATATGATGTACATATATCCTTATATGACGACTGTTTAGGCCATACAACTGCCCTCAATAAAAATCCACCATCTACAACAAACAGAGAATGTTCTGGGATTTTAGTTTGCTCGGAACCGTATGTTTTGAGGATCTTACCGAGCGTGCTTTTCTGTGTCTTCCTCATTCCAGCAGAATCAAACAATGCTGGTGGTTTCGGGGCGAGTTCATATTTGAGATACTCTTCCATCTCTGCTTGTGACTGAATAACACATGTGATGCGGTTGAACAGAATTGTGGGGTCAATCACTACCTTACTTCCACGGACTTTGATGCTATTTGCCATCGATGCGAAAGACTTCACAGTGTCAACACGTCGTAGTTTGATGCTGTTGAACGTTTTGCTTACAACATTCGATACGCAACATTCACCAATTTTGCGAACTTGGTCACAGTTTACAGTTTCGTCGGCCACAAGCCCGGTCGCTATAGAGACTAATTGTAGTGGATCTCTATTCTGAAAGGGGGAATGCACTCTGAGCCAGTTCAATAATTTGGTGATATCATTGGCATCAGTCAATTGTGAACTTTGACGGAGATCCCGATGTTGTTCGCCATGACCAGTGTGAACATGAATAAAATTTTCGAGAGCATTACATATCGGAAGGCAAAGAGGTAGTCCATGTACCCATTTCGCAACAGTGCTATCGGTTATTCCCCTGAGACCACCAGGGAGCTTGAACATTCTCATTAAACACTGCTCTATGGTCTGATCAGAATATATCCCGTCCCAGAATTTATCTGAGCGCCTTATGGTAAAGTAACCTTTCTCAGTGAACAACTTCAAATCATCCTGTTGCATTATTTCTGTTAGCTCATTCATCTGCTGCAAATAGAGATGAGAACTTTTTGCGTATGCAAAATGACCACCTGCGTGAAATACTGGAATCATATTGAGAACACAATATGTGTGGAGTTACCAGTCGCCTGTGCGCTCTGCTCTCAAGAACAACTGGAGAAGACCTATTTGCTCGTAGTATTGTACCCAAAGCTTTCCTGTGCGTCCTACGGACGCATTCTGGAGCAGTTCGTGTAATTTTGATAGTAGATGGTTGACACTTTCTTGATTGACAGCGTCAGCTGTTGTACAGTCACCTCTGGCAAGTCCACAGAATATTTCATTGACTTCTGTGCAGTCTATGTTATCTAGTGTTCGGCTTTCTTCAAACACAAGTTTTGTAATGGCAATTTGTGTTAGCAAATGGGCACGAACTGCTCTTGAATATGCATGACCACTGATCAAATGATGGATTGACCCACCAGCATAAACAGTCCCCCAAAGTTCATCCAAGCCGCTACCAGCCATGATCGGACCAATTGCCCCTAAATATGACGTTGTCTGTACAATACAAATTTGTTTATGAGTACACATCAAGGGCGTGCACACATTACATGCCAATGCATCTTGAGTGTAGGCGAACACCACATTATGTGATTTAATCGAACATGGAAATTGAAACAATGATGCTATAATACGGTATTTGAATGAGAAAAGTCGATGCCGTTTGAATTTGAGTTTAGGGGGTATGGTTAATATTTCACACGTTTCACCAGTTCATTATGGAATAAATGACTATTGTTATATATCATTATAAAGCCACTGCTTTTCTGCAATTTTTGATATATAATTTAACTCCCAAAGTAGTCGTAGATTTGATTTAATGGACGTTGTGTACCGTTGTGTGTATGAAAACAATAAATTTTTTTTCGTAATTTTGTACATTTTCGTGAATATTTCACCATTGAGTGTGAGGATTGGTACAAAGTTGGCATTTTCTGTTGGGGATATGTATTCTCAATATAATTCAGCCCGATATTTATGATTCTCACCCTACTAAGGCGAATAAGAATGAGAAATATGGAGCTGGGTCGAATTTTTTTTTAAAATTTTTTTTTCATCAAAAAAACGCTATAACTAAAAAAGCTCAGCTCGAATTCGCGGGGACTTTTCACACTTTATCCGCAATGTGTGTCCCGGAAACATATAAAAAAAATCAGCTTTCTCCGATTTTTTTCCTTACTTTCTCATTTTTATGTCTAATGTGCCTGGACTAATAATAAGGCAACCTGTAAAGAAATTAAAAGTCGTAAAGCACACATAAAGAGAAAGATCAAGTTCGTAATATCACATGATGAGGTAATTCATCTCACTGTGTCCACGCGATAATCATTTCAATGTGCCAATTTACAAAATACATCCGGTGAATGCTTTCATTTTCGTTGGCACCAATTTTCGTGATTTTTAAAAATATACCCTTTCGTGGGTTCATAAATTCGTGAGTTGCCCATTGTTGAAAATTAAATTCGTGGCTCTGCAGACATAACCAGTATTATTCAGATATCAACATGCCCAAACGCTGACAATGAACAGCAAGGCATGCTAGGCGTCCACCTTCTATCACGACACCCCCCCCCCCCGCCCCCCCCCCCCCCCTGTACGGGTAATTAGCACACTAGACAATGGCCATTTGTGGCTCCACCTGGTACCATAACACCAGCGATTTGACAATATTCATTCTGTCGTCTCGAGGTGTAAACACCGTGTAAAACTCTCTACCCAATGTAACGTGCAAAACGCCCAGCAGTATTCACAAAAAGTTTGATTTTTTGCGTCAAAAACATAGCTTATGACCCCTCATTGGAACGAGCTCCACGAGCTTGTTCCAATGAGGGGCATAAGATACATTTTTGACGCAAAAAAAGAACATATAGTTATTCAAAAGTTCTGTTTGCACGTGTCGTCTGCTTTTCATGTTAGGTAAAGGATTAAAACCAACATGATACAGATATCAAGCCGCCTGTCACGACCTGCAAATCACAGTCATGTCTCCTAAAAGTTGGCTGAAATCGGCCGCCCTACCCATGTTTGGCTAAATAACAAGTCATCCCTTCAGTGCATCATTGTGCCATGTGCAATACTTTAGCTTTAGTTGCACTCATCCAGGGTTAAAATACTTCTTTTTTTTGGGGGGGGGGGGGTGGTTAAATTCGTGGTCTGAATCAAACAAGAAAACAATGAAAATTGGTCCACCACTAATCAAAAACCGTTTACAAGTCCATTAGACTTAAGAGGCGAGTGTATTACTGCTATTGAGTATAAGTATTATGTGATGTGGTTTGGGGGCATGGATTGCCGGACGTCGGAAATGACGTCATGTCACGTGACCCAGTGGCGCCATATTGTGTTGTCATGGTAATTGTTTGACGAATTGTTTGATCGAATGAAAGTGTGACGAACTTATTGATCGAATTCTAGTCATCGGAATGACAGTTCCCTGGCCTTGAGCGTGTGCTCTAACCTTTACTTACAGAATACAAAAGCTTTCATTTTATACATCATTTGCCATAGTGCAGTTGTGTTGAAACGGTTAGTTGATTAGTCGTAGTCAACGCGATTAATAACTGTAGTCGATTTCAAAATCACCCATCGATTAGTCAGACTGCTCTCTCTTCAGTCCACCAGTCATCATTGTTTTGATGTTTTCGGCTTGCCATGCCGCGATCACGGACTGGGTGATTAAGTCTAATCATGAATGAAGCATATGTCAGCGGCGGCGCCTTCAAGGTCTCAACTTTCACAATTGTTCGATGTCATGGATTTCCGGCATTTGTAGTCTCTATAAGACTCCTTTCCATCTCAGGCCTGCCTGGGCTCGAACCCAGCCCAAGTAGGCCGAGGTGGTAATGAGTCAAACAGACTGCAGCGCATGCCCCCCTACTTGCAAGCCCCACCATTCGAATCTGTCACGTTTCAGCGTACACATTTGGCAGTTTGCACGTCTATGAGTTATTATGCAAAAATGAGCGATTTGGCGTTTCGCGAAGAATTTCCTCACTGAAAATGTTGTTTATAACAACACATGATCGCGAGTGATGGAAATGAAACGATTTACGTCCGAGGGACATCAGGAGGGTGAATAACAGGCTGCGAGACATTCTGCTAAGAATTATTAAGGATACTGGTGGAGCGGAGGGAGACTTGTCGAATAACCAACTACTAATCGACTAATGGTTGGTGACATGGACGACTATGAAATTGTTTCAACATTATTAAAATAAAAGCGTGGGGTGGGGGCAGTAACAAATGCAGGAAGGTGTGACAAATATTTGCGCAGGGCCATTTTAGAGACCCACCCCCCGTATGAAAAAAATAAACATTTTTTCTCTCAATTTGTGGACACCCACCAACTTAGAACTCTACAACTTGTTTTCCCGAAACAGTAGAGTTCCAAATGCTCCTGATTGATGAGTATTATTGTGGTCGATATCGATATCAATGTAGATTACATCACAAAAGGGGTTAGTTTTACATTCCAGCTCATATTTGCAAATTATCACCTTTTCCACTTACTGATTACAAAAACAATTGATGAATTTTCAACATTACACCTGCCCAAATACAAAATGACTGAAATGTCACATTCAACCCCAGAAAAGGTCTATGTTGGTCTCGAGTCTAATTAGTATTGATAACGTCACCAGTTTCCTACAGCATTGAATTTTCTTAACATATCCAACAAACTTTGTCGCAATCTGCTGGAATGATATATACCAATGTGGTGGAATCTAACTTTCCCAAAATTATGGTAAATGTCTGTACATCTGGATCTCTAGACCTTTGAATGAGACATCGCCCTGACAGTAAGAGTTGGTGGCCTGTTGATCTTGAGATCAAATTAGCTGAATCAGATGGCGTTGGTTATATTTGGCTATTTCAAGCTGAAAAGTTTTCTAAAAATATACTGTTATTGTTATTTTTATTTGTGCAAAGCTAGACAGGCTTTTTAGCCCTTTACCAAACACGAAAAGCAGACGACACTTGCAAAATAAAATTCTTGAATAACTTTTTTTTTTACGTTTTGCGTCAAAACCATAACTTATAACCCCTCATTGGAACGAGCTCAACGAGCTCGTTCCAATTAGGGGTCATAAGCTATGGTTTTGAGACAAAAAATGAAAAAAAGAATGAAAATTGAATGGTGATGTTCGTGAATAGCGCTGACTCGTTTTGATCGTTACGTTGGGCAAAGGGTTAAATTATATTCATTTCAATTTAAATACGGTTCAGTCTGATTCAGCTCAGGTTTTCTCCAACCCAATTACCTTAAAGGTTCTATTATCAGTGGGTTTCCGGAGCTATGGACAATAAAAGGTGAAAAAATTTCGCTACTGTCTATTAATAGTCTGTATTGATCTAAAAATATATAGAACCGCATATACGTTTGAATGGGTTAAGAATTATCGCACGAGATTGCTTTGGCCCAGGATATCACGAGAGCCGAAGATGTGCGGATCTGTATTTATCACACAGCTCCCACATGTAACAACCAGTCCACGCGAAAATTGAACTAAAAGCACTGTCCACGTTGATAATTGATGCTTTTCCTTCGTTTCCAAGTGGGCATCACTGTTAATGGGCCGGGTGCCAACCCTAATTTGCTTTTTAATTTTTACGGCATTCAATTCACCACGGTCACGAAGATCGAACTTCAAATACTGACTCAACTGCGGGGAATAACACAACAAAAAGTGTTTCTACAGCTAATACGTTCAGCACACTCCATCATAGAATGTTATTTTGACATTTTTTTACTCGAATCTGACTGTTTAAATAACCCGGGTAAAAAAATCTGAATGAGGAACTAGGAATTTCTAAACGATCTCGACTCCGGTGCATTCGGCCAATGATGACGTGGTTTATTTAGACGGGTAAATTATCTGTTTACATTGGAAATAAAATCGAACGTGCTTTGTATCACCACGTGTGCGATACAACTTTATTTTTATCGCACAGGCAGAACAGTGGAAACCCCATGTTTTACATTAATAGGTGTGTGATAATATGTTTTAATCAATATAAAATGCTGAATTTTGTCTTTAAAAGTGAATTTCAGGATGAAAATTAAAAAAAAGTCCAAGAGGGTGTAAACAAGTAAAAAGTTGGCACAGCCAACAGATGTTCCCCGAAAATGGAACATTTCATGGTAGGTAGTATGACGACAACATGGAGAAAGAAGTCAAGGTCAGTCAATCGTTTATACACCATGTTGCCTATTTTAGAGGACTCGCACCCCAAGCATTAGTGACTGGGTCCTATTTTACCAGTGAAACAGAGCTTGTTTACCACAGTAAAGAAACACTGCTTCACTTCCCGGGGTTCCCGCGGGGGACACAAGTGAAGTAAAATAAAAAAAATTAAAAAATAAATTTAAAAAAAAAAAATTAAAAAATTGGCAGAGATCATACCACAAAACAAACTGGAGTTATCACCCAGAAGCCATTTCTTTTACAATTTTGCAGCTTTTCAATGGACATAACTCTGGAACTGGAAATGTCATAACAATGACAATCGAACTTGACCTGCATTTATCCCTTTACCTAACAAGAAAAGCAAACGACACTGGGAAAAACAATTCTTGAATAATTAATTTTTTAATTAATTTTTTTTAATTTTTTGTCTCACAAACATAGGTTATGATCCCTCATTGGAACGAGCTCGTTCCAAAGAGGGGTCATGGCCTATGTTTTTGAGACAAAAAATGAAAATATACTGAAAATTAAGTAGCAATTTTGTGAATAGCGCTGTCCGGTTCTGGCCGTTACGTTGGGTAAAGGGTCATGGAACGAAGTAATGTTGCAAAACAATAAGGTGAAAGATCAAAGCAAACTGGAGTTATCATCCAGAAACCACTGATTTTACCATTTTGTGGCTTTTCAAGAGGCATAAGTCTGGAACAGGAAATGCCATAATGGTGAAAAATCGAATTTGACCTACATTTCATGGTAGGTAGTAATGGTGCAAAATAATAAGGTCACATATCAAAGCAAACTGGAGTTATCCAGAAACCGTTTGTTTCGGACGGACGGACGGACGGACGGACGGACGGACGGACGGACGTTCTTACTATTTGGGTTTAGGGTTGGGGTAGCCCCAGGGCAGGACTTGAGGTTGCAGGGGTTAAGACCCAGGGGGTGGAGGTTGGGGTCAGGGGTGGGGGTTTAGTAGCCCCTAAACCAAAAAATAGCCCCTAATCCTTTTGGTCTGGCTAGGGTGGGGTTTTAGGGTCAGGGATGGGTGGGGTGGGGTTGGGTTAGGGGTAGCCCCTAAGTAGATCTTAAGGTTGGGGAGGGTTAGGTCCCAAGGTGTGGGGGTTAGGGTCAGGTTGGGGTTTTTGGGTTTAGGGTCAGGGTAGGGTAGGGTTAGGGTTAGGGAGTGGTTTTTGAGTGGATGGGGTGGGGTTGGGGTTAAATATAAGTTCTAGGTTGGAGGGGGGTGGGGTTCTGGCTAAAATAAGGTTATGGACATATAAAATCTTTTTTTCGTAGGCCTTAAACCCAAATAGTAAGAACGGAGAGACAGACGGACAAAGCGGCGACTATATGCTCCTCCGAAATGTTTTTTTTTCGGGGAGCATAAAAAATTGCACTCGGCTTTCTCTTGATATCCACTCAGCTTGGCATATCGTCCTGTATTTTATTTTACTGCCACCACTGCATAGAGTACATATCCGAGAAAATAGCTGTAAATTGGCAGTCACCACCTCTTGACCAATTCCCAAATATTTTTGACCAACTTTTCGCTGGTATTTTCATAAATCACATACAAACCCAATTTTTTCTCCAATTTCAAGGACAGTTTTTTTCATATACCTCTACCTATACCACGTTCAACGTTAGGCAGACGGTATACATTGCACAGGATTCACCATAGTGGTAATGGGCTATACTCTAAATTCTGTTGCGTTAAAAATTAACCAAAATCAGCTATGTTGATTGAGTGAATATGAACCCAGTTGGATTCAAATTCACTCAATTCAGTTGATTCGGGTAGATTCTTTAACTCAATTGACTTTGGAGTGTATTTGAAACAGATAATGAGACCACGCTCTTTTCTAACACAGGCCACACATAAATTTTATTGTGTTTGAATGGGTAGGCCATTCACGCCCACATCCCCGTGAGACGGAGCAGCTTATCTGAACACGGTGTGATTACAATCAATGAAGGATGGCCATAATACCAACCAAGTGACTAATGGCGCTGAATCGTAAAGTCCATCGGCTGACACACTGGTGGTATGTTTTTTCCAGGGGATTTGATTGTTACTATGGGTGGAAACTCTATTTGCGGTGTTTTGAATAGTTATCAATTTTCCATCTCGTAATTTGAGTGGAACATGTCGCCATCTGCAATGCAAGAGGCACGTTATAGTTTGATTGTGTAAAAACAGTTTAACCTATTACCCAACGTAACGGCCAAAACCGGCTAGCACTATTCACAAAAATCGCTACTTAATTTTCAGTATTTTGTCATTTTTCGTCTCAAAAACATAGATCATGACCCCTCTTTGGAACGAGCCCGTCGAGCTCGTTCCAATGAGCATTCATAACCTAGGTTTTTGAGACAAAAAATGAGAAAAAAAATTAATTATTCAAGAATTGTTTTGCAAGTGTCGTCTTCTTTTCGTGTTAGGTAAAGGGCTAATAGACACAATAGATATTGGAGTGAACATGATTTCATGTGACTGTTTGTAATGAAACTTGCCACATTTTTACTACCTAATAGCATGTAAATATCAAAACTATAAAATTAGCTATTCTCCGCTGGAATTCCAGCTACTACATCCTCATGCAATATTTGTCCATCCAAATCTACCATTTGTTAATATTACAGCCAGTTTGAAGCCAAACAAATTCTGTTTTCGAGCAGCTTTTTGCCACTTCAGTGGATTTTTGTGTCCGAAAAAAACTGTTTGAGGTGAATTTTCAAGCAAACAATTGAAGGATATGTTTTGCATCGTTTGTTAATTTGTAGAAGGTAATGCCCAAGAACTGCAACTAGTTCCTCACATGCGGTTCAAAACGGATCGCATGCCCACAAAAAGAGTCACATATCTGCATGAAAGGATGACATGCTTATAATTTAATATCACGTGGATAACGTGTGCAGACATTGTTGTTTAAACTGCGCTTTATGTATCGCTGAACTAAATATTTGAATTAGAGTCGCCCGCCTTGAAATGTTGCACTCGGAAAAGATGCAATCTCTAGAAATAAACAGCCTTGGGACAATATATTGTCTCAATAAGCATTTGAAACATTCCATTGACATCTTGCATTATTGTTGAATATTCCTGATAAAAACGAGGGTGATTTGATGACTTTTGGGCCTAAAAAATACAATTTACTTTTTGTGTGTTTTTGTTGGGAATTCACTGAAAAATATGTGCACGTGACCGGTACTTCCCTTCGTGCCATTCTTCTCTCTTATTGGTTGCATGGCCCCCTGTTTTCAGGACAGAAAAAGTTGTCTCAAGGGATGTACTTGACAAAGATATTTGAATGCCAAAATTGAAGTGATGCGATCATATTTTTTTCTCCTGAACGTTGTAATGGTGGCCTATGGGAAAATATTTAGTTCTGAGATAGCTATAGGAAATATTTTTTGGGCTTCCAAACCAGATTCAATTTTTATTTGGGGGGGGATTATTTCACATTTAAATGTTTATTGGGGGGGGCCAGACACCTTACAAAACTGTTTTTCTGTTTTTAAAAGTTACATTTTTGTCACGGTCAGCAACAAAGGCTATATATTGCCAAAACTAAAGTTGTTAATGCAAGCAAATTTAGATTTTGAGCAAGTGTATTTCCCAGGAGCACACTATAACATCTGTCAGCTTATCATGTTAACACATTTATTTAAACCAAAGTTCATACTCATTGTACTAGGGGCAGTGAGGATTCCAATCTACCAAACCCCTCCCAAATCAGGATTCAAACACAGCCAGCAAACCTATTCTGCATTTCTATTTACTGGTATTTGGAGGTTTTTTCTCTTCTTTATTATGCTCTTTAAAATGTTGGAAAACAATTCCCTCGTTGAAAGAGCATATTGGAACACAAGTTTTGGGAGGGGAGGGGGCTAGAGTGGAAAAATAACATAATAAAATGACAAGTGTGAATGAAAAGCATTTGTGCATAGCTATCAATATAGTTGTTTCTTACTTGTGGTGCCATGGTTCCCATGATAAGCGCAAATTCACAGTGACAGTTGTGAAATATTGCTCTCACCTTGAACCAAGTGCCCCTCTCACAGATACTTAACCATTCTGCTGATGATAAATATGTGGAAAGACTTACAGCATGTTTTTGTAGTTTTGGGGGATGAAGTTATCGTACCCTTGCAGTTTTTTATGATTCTCTTTGAGCCTGCAGCAGTCATGATCCACTGAGTTATTTTTCTACTTGACAGCCTTGTCCTGGCTCT
This sequence comes from Pictodentalium vernedei, assembly GCA_031216915.1. Classification (NCBI taxonomy): domain Eukaryota; kingdom Metazoa; phylum Mollusca; class Scaphopoda; order Dentaliida; family Dentaliidae; genus Pictodentalium; species Pictodentalium vernedei. The sequence continues at coordinate 186,781,930 of CM062294.1, read as the reverse complement.
TCCACTATATTTTTTATTGTATGTCATTCAGTACTCTCATGTAGACTTCCTAAACGGGTGACTGCAACCATGTCTGTCTGTTTGTCTCTTCATCAGACAAGGTGTTTCTTTGCTTTTCGTTTGCCTGGATCAACATTTTCTATAAGTAGGTGATAATTGCGGATTCAGTATCACTTTTCCAAAAAATGTACAAGTACACGTACATGTACGTGTACCGCCATAGTGATTCAGTGTTAAATCGTGTACAAGAGTCCAAAATGTCGTTTTTTCATGGTGATACAGAATCCGCAATTGTTTTGAGGCTCACAGATCGCACTTTTAACGTTCAGACACCCGTTGGCGAACGCGTAGATTCGACACATCGCTCAAAAGTGAAAAAATGTATGAAATTTTAAGAAAATGTAATTTAAATTTTTTTTCTCTACGTTCCCATCGCAGATCAGACCATCGATCTATCGTTGGTGAACGTGGCAAAAAACGTTTTGCGGATTCTGTATCAGCATCAAAAAGCGGTTTGCGGATTCTGTATCACCTACGTTCGCCAACGGGTGTTCGAACGTCAAAAGTGCGATCCGAAAAAACCCATTTGCGGATTCTAGATCAGGAAAAATTGACCTCAGAACATTTTCTCGACGTTCGCCAACGGTGAAAAGTGAGCGTAAAACGCCGTTACTCATCGAGGATTTTTTAAAAAATCGATTTGGGCCTCCGGTACATGGAAAAAAGGTGGTTTGCGGGTTCTGTATCACCTGCGTTCGGGATCGCGTTTGGGACGGTCTAGGGTGTGATCCGATCGGCGAAAACCCGATTTGTCGATTCACCTCGCGAGTTTTGTGAGGTGAATAGTGATAGAATCGGTTTTGTCAAGAGGAAATAAAAAAGTGATTGATATATATAGGAGAGAAAAAAATATATAAATAGTTATTTAAAAAATAATATCGAATCGAAATAGATAATAAAATATACGTAAATCATGAACAATTCCCAGATTTTGAGAGCAAGGTTTCTTTTAAAAATGCTGATGAGAGCCTACGCATTCTGCATGAATGAACAACTAGGTCGCCTCTTGTTAGAACGATGCATCAGATGTCGGGATCATCTAGACTTCGATCACGAGGATCATTCGTGTCTGACGATGGAAAGGGAAGATATGGTCGTTAAGTATTTTGAACTGGCATTCGAATGCATTCAAATCGACGACGTGATCAAGTTTTGGAAGAGAGTGGTCTTCTGTAGTGGGCGAGATAAGCCCACCAATTCGGAAGAACTGAAATTGGCATGTAGAAGTCTGACTTTAGAAGACAAGGGATGCATCATGAAATTATTGCTGAAGGAAGCATACGTCTAAGTCTTCTCGTTGATATAAATAAGGGAGAATAGAAATAAAAATAAATACACACATAAATTTTTTTATCTAATATTAGAAAGAAAAAAAAAACAAAAATGAGAACCAGAAATAAATTGTATCCGACGTTAGATGACGACGAGGATGAGAAGCCAAATGGCGTTTTGCCAACGGCGCCATCACTAGAAGAGAAAGAAAGAGGAGAGAGGTATCGCATTGATCAAATCAGTAGAATCCAATTGTATCTGACTCAAGAGAGAGATTCTCGCCATTCTCTGAAGAAGAAGTATTCGCGTTTCCTGAAATTCGTCAACGCGGTCAACATCACACTCATCACGATTTCCATGGGTTTACACGTGGCCAGCATCAGATTGTTGTCGACCGCAGTCGGCATTCCAATCATGTTGACCATAGAAGGAGTGGCTCTCGCCACCGGATTGTTTAGCATGCTCGGAAACTTTTTGAGTAGGAAATTATATCTGAAGGCAAGGAAACACGAAAAGATTCGCGTCTTGGCTGACTCCAAGATCAACACGATATCCGAAATGATCTCGATGGCGTTGAAAGACAGTAGGATATCCGATGGAGAATACTTCACAATATTGGGCGAGAAAACGAAATACGATGCCATGAAAGAAGCCCTGAGAATCAAGACTCGTCAGATCATCAAGGAAGAGATGAAGGATTCTCTCGTGGTAAGGGGGAGGAAAGAGGCCAGGGAGGAATTCAGTAAGATGATAGAACTCAAGAGCAGCAATTGAAAAAAATATATATATATAATAAGAACAGAATTTTTTAAAAAGAAATATTAAATTTATGTATAAAATAAAAACGAAATTAATTTAAATAACTCTCAAAAAATGTATTGCGTAAAGTGTAAGAGAGTTACCGAGAGGAAAAATTCTCGAGAAGTACGAACTAAAAACGACAGACAGATGCTTCGCGGAATTTGTGACATGTGTGGTTCGATCAAGACTCAATTCGTCAAAAAAAAAACACAAGCAAAGGTAAAGGCATCGTGAATAAAATGATCAATAATCTACCTTTTGAAATGCATCTGCTGGGTCACAGTTTCACGGGACACAGAATGAAATTGAACAAGAGACTCAATGCCGATCTGACTCCTAAAGCTTGGAGCAAACCCATGAATAGGGTAGACGCGGCCGCGTATGATCACGGTCTGTGCAATGCCGGACATCCCGACACCAAGGCTCTCAACGAAAGTCTGCGATAAAAACATGTTGGAAAATTGAGAGGTATATCAAATCCGATCAGGAGAGAGAAGGTAGAATGTTCGCTGGTTGGTAATCTGATTGGTGCGAAACGTCGATTCGGATGGGGCGTTAAAAAAAAAAGCGCATTGGAAAAGAAGAAGAAACGATTATTGACGAGCGAATTGGCCTAGGAGTTACACAAACCCATTGTGCGTAAATTCTGAAAGAGAAGGGTGTTCGTGAAGGGTTTGGATGACATTTGGTCCGCCGACTTGGTTGACATGAGATCGTTTTCGAGGTGGAACGAGGGTGTCAAATATCTATTGACGGTCATCGACGTTTTTTCCAAATACGGTTGGATCAGAGCTTTGAAGAATAAATCGGGACCTTGCTTCGCCGAGGCTCTGAAGAGCATGTTCGACTCATCTTCTCGAAAACCGAATAAATTGTGGGTGGACAAGGAAAAGGAATTCTACAACAAGCACGTTCGTCGATTAGTCGACCTCTACTCGATCAAAAACGAAGAGAAAGCCAGCGTGGTGGAACGTTGGAATTGAACGATGAAGGAAAAGATGCACAGATACTTCACGGCGAATTCGACTAAGAAATACATATAAGCTCTGAACGGTCTGGTCAAAGATTACAACAACATGCGACACAGATCGATCAAGATGACTCCTGTGGAAGCTAGCGATCCTCAAAACGAATACCGGGTCTACACGAATCTATATCCTGAGAGATCTAAGATCAGGAAGAAGTCTAGAACGTCGAAATTTGCGGTCGGCGATCATGTGAGAATCTACGCTTATAAGAAGCACTTCGAAAAGGGTTATACTCCTCGATGGACCTTGGAAATCTTCGTGATAATCAAAATATTTCACACCAATCCGGTGACTTACCAAATTGAAGCTTTGGATGGAGAAGAGATCATCGGAAAGTTTTACGAACAACAATTGCAGAAGACGAAGTTTTAATAAGAAAACAATTTTTTCTTTTATTCACTCTCTTTAAAATTTTCTTGTTTACATATATATGTAGGAGAGATGAATAATAATAAAAAATAATTAAAACTATTTTTGGATAAAAAAGCAGGCTAATTAATAAACAAAAAATAAAAACCCTTCAAAAATGGCAAATATACTAGATATCGCACAAAGCATAGTGAAAGATGAAAGTATTCAAGAATATGAGGTTCACGAGTACGAACCGATAACCGGAACGAGTTTGAACAATGCGGGAGAGATAAGAATCAATGTTGAAACCCAAGATCTATTCGTCCATCCTAGTGAGAGTTACATAGTGGTGCAGGGACGTCTCACCAAGGAAGATGGGACCGACTACGCTGACGACGACATGATTACTCTAGCCAATAATGGCATCATGCATCTATTCAGTAATATAAAATACTTGCTATCCGGACAAGAAATAGAATCTGTGTTTCATCCTGGTCAGGCCACCACGATGTTTGGACTCTTGACGTATCCGGATGATTTTTCAAAATCCAGAGGACTTAATCAGTTGTGGATGAAAGACACGGTCGGCCCTGCTAGCGCCAGCGCCGCCGCGATATTCGACTTCATCGTCAAGACATCCAGATCCAAAGGAACATTTTCGTTCAGGATACCTTTGAAACACATCTTCGGATTTGCAGATGATTACAACAAGATCATGTACGGATTCAAACACAATCTGACGTTGATTCGAAAAGGAAACGACGACGCAATAGTGAGACTCACTGTGACCAATGTGGGTAAGATAACTCTACACAAGATATCATGGTTCGTTCCGCACGTGGAGCCTTCGATCGTGGAAAAAATGCGTCTCTACAAGATTATAGAATCCAAGAGTAAATTACCCGTGGGATTTAGAATGAGACAGTGCGACACGGTTAGCATTCCACCCTCTATAAATCACTTCGATTGGAGATTGACGGTGAAATCCACTTCTGAGAGACCACGTTTCATCATGGCTGCGTTTCTGACTGATAGGGATGGGTCTCAGGAAAAGAATGCATTGCTGTTCGATCACTGCAATTTGAGAAACATGCAAGTGTTTCTGAATGCCATGAGATATCCAGCAATCGATTACAACACGTCGTTCGACAAGAACGATTTCTGCAGACTGTATGGTGACGCCGCTGATTTTAGAAAGAAGTATCATGGTCTAGACGAATTGATGAGCAACCCTAACATATCTCCCGGCGAATACAAGTCAATGTATCCCATGTTCGTATTCGACGTCAGTAAACAGAGTGAATGACTCAAGAGTAGTGTCTTAGACATTCAGATCAAGATGCAATTCGATAGGAACGTGCCGAGAAAAACCAAAGCCTTCACCCTGGTCCTGTTGGACAGAGAATTACAATTCGAATCAGATGGAAATAAGATGTCGATCATTCGATGAGAGACGTGTGTGAAAAAAAATTAATAAACGTTAAAAAATGAGGATGTAAGATTAATTAAAAAAACAAAATCTCGAAAACAAAATGGATGTTTTTGACACGAAAACAACAAATCATCTGTTCACTTCAGATCACTACGACGTTAAAATAAATTGCTTGGAAAAATGGATTCAAATTGAACATGAAGAATGTAACACAAAAAAAGGATGGAATAATTGTGATTTTAACGAATATCATTTAAAAGAAAAAGAAGAGTTTGATCTCATAAGATCTAACGAAGAAATTATAAAAAATACAATTTTAAAATGTCGCAAATGTAAGAAACGTCAAATAAAAATCAAATCTCAACAAACTAGATCTGGTGATGAACCAACAACCGTATTCGCAAAGTGTATAAATTGTAATCATAAATGGATAGAAAATTAAAAAAGAGATGTAATTTTAATCATCGTCATAAGTGACAAAATTCTTTTACTAAAAAAAAAAAACATTTCAGAAATCGTATAATAATATATAATAATAAAACATTATCAAAAAATACAAAAAAATAAAAGTAATGAGATCTAGAGACATTGAACATCTTTCTAAATCTCATTACTTTTTTTTTTGTTTTTAATAATCACTCATTATTTTTAATTAATTATTTCCACGTATTCACTGTTTGTTCAAAGGATCTAGTTCGATCAGTAGACTCACCACGGAAGTGGTGGCTTCGAGATTATTGGTTTTCGTAACAAAATTAATCCTGTCTCCAGCGTTCACTTTGAGAGGCATGCCGAACGTGCTAACATTCGCGTGTTGATTCTCAGTCTTTTCAACACTGTATCTTTTATCGATCTCTACTCCATTCACCGCGAGACTGACGACCGCTCTGTTATTCAAATCCGTGGAAGCCAGACCCATTCGTATGATTTCACCTCCTGGGATATCCCACCTGACCATGTTGCGATCCGCTACCTCCGTTTCCGAAAGACCACTCAGTTTTTCCCTCCTCTAACATGCCGGCCTCCTCGGCCCACACGGTGATCAATTGTCTAGCGTATTTGACTCTTTCCACCACTGAAATCAGGGTTCAGGCAACCGTCATGTTCACGGGATCTGGTAGATTCGTGAGCACGTGTCCGCCCATGTCTAGTTTACCTTCCATGATGTCGCCCTTTCTCCAGACTGAGTTGTCGTCCACGTACTTCCTGCTGACTGCGCTGGAATCGAATTCGGGATTGTGATCGAGACCGAATAAATTGTGACCATTCATGTTGAAGCCACCCTCCATGGTTCCGCCAGATTGTTTGTTCAGGTAGAGATCGGCCACTTGAGATTCTATGTATTCTAGTGATCGTATCATGGCAGAATCTCTGTAGCCCTTGTTGACCTCGGTTGAGTCCGCATCCACGTCATCGACCTTTGACAGATTCAATATCTTGTTGAATCCCGCATTCAGATCCGATTTCGTTTCTCATCTGTCAGACTTTCTCTGTTCCAGATCTACGTAGTGTTTGGTCGCCATGTCCTTGGGATTCATGGGAGTGGCCACGTTTGTTATCTTGTTAGAATTGGCGTTCAATTCCGAGTGCATCATTTTCTGAATGTATCTACTTCTCAGATGTTCGCTGAATTGCGCGTGAGAGTCGTCCGCGTATTTCTTGGTCGCGGCATTGGTGGAATCTGTGGGATTTGTGACATTCACCAAACGTTTTGATTTCAGATCGAGATCGTCGGTCATGGCTTTATCCATGTAATTATCTAGCATGATTCATTCGAAATCCGCATTCCCCCTGTCGACGTATTTTTTAGTCGCAGCATCTGCGAGATCTGTTGGCTCAGGAAGATTTATAGCTTCTTATCGTTCATGTTCAAAGGTTCCTCTCAAGGTTCGTATCTCTGAACGTAACATTCGTCCAAGTTGGCAACGTCGTAACCATCACCGACTTCGAGCATCTTCCTCTTCTTTTTGGGTCGACTTTCGTCGTCACTTCTACCAAATTTATTGACTGGCATGTTGTTTTGAGGTTTTTGTTTTAAAATATATTTCAAACGCAGTTTATTAAAAATGAATTATTTCACTTATTTTTATTTTTCGTTTTTATTCGATTAAATTTTTTTAAATAATTTTTTACCTTTATATATTCTATAAAAAAAAATCTCTCTCTAATGTACATCATTGAGAATGTCTTGAAACCTATCTCCTTCAGACCATCTCTTGAGAACATAGAGACACAGGTGACCGCAAAACACTTGATCTGGCGATTGCACTTGTTCCGTGTTGTAACGAACCATCAATTTGTTAAAATAGTTCTTTATTTCTTTCAGCGGTGAGATTCCGTAGCTGTAAAAATAATAATTCTTCTTCTTCCCATTCTTGAACCACGCCACCCAGTGAGTGACTTCACCTGATAAATCGTCTAGATTTAAAATTCCGCATTCCGATTGTCAAGGCCTTCTTTTCGGCAAGGCATCTCTGGAAAACACGCCTAGAAAATCTTTCATTTTCAAATCCTTCGCCGCATTCGACAGATCGATGTTGGATAGGGGTTCGTTAGGTAAGATGACACCTTCTACGGATATCTCTGTTTTCTTATTCATAAATGTGTATATTTTTTTTAAAATTTATTTATTTTATTATAATTCACTAAAATGATGTTATTTTTATATTTTTATTTTTCTTTTTAAACTAACTCTCTCGATATCTCTATCGACTTCCATAATCTTGAATCCGTCTAATTCCTCTTGATTTTCTGGAATCCTATCATCCTTAATCATATCTGAAATCCTATCGTCTAAAATTATATCCAAAGTCCAATGTCCGAGTGCCAAAGTGCTTATTTTATCATCTAACACGAATCTCTTATCGTCGTCGGCCGTCAGCGAAATCTTGTTGACTATTTCGGTATACAAGTCGTGATTTTCGCTTCGAATCGATTTCATAGCCTTATACACCGGACCACTTCCTAACAGACTATCTTTATACTCTTGGAAAGAGATGTTTTTCTTCACCACACACGCTTTAACCCCTTTGCACTTCTTGATCTCTTCATCTTCTAGACGATAAGCATACAGTTTGGGTCTCAAGCCCACAAATTCGATGATTTGTTTACCGCCAATCTCATCCTTAAATTTACCCAATACCTTCTTGTTGTCGTTCGATTGAATGTTGACGGGTGATCGACGGGATAATTGCTCATGTTGAACCACGTGGCCACATCCGGAGATATATCTCGGTAGACATCTTTCGTCTCTATCTCGTAAACTAAACTGTCCATGTCGGTGAACAGTAGTTTGGCTTTATCACCAAATTTTCGTTTGATGTAATCATAGTGAAACTTGTACATCAATCGCTTGCTGATATCTAAGATGATCAGTCTGAGATAATGTAGTTTGTCAAACTTCAGATGCATCTTTTGCATGTGAACGGCCACTAGATTTTCGTCGAATATGGTTTGGTGTTTGTAATTGGGTTTTGCCACTGATTTTTTAGCTTTTTTCTCAGACGAGACGAGACCAGTCGAACGTCGGTTCTCTTCCTGATGTTTTCCATCGATTTACCGTACACGCAGTTGTTCATGAGTTTGAAGAAATCTTTTTTGAAATTGTTCTCGGCTCGAATTCTGAGATTCGTGTTGAGATCGATGTATTTTTTCATCCAAGGCTCTTCAACGAATTGAATGATGTGATGTATGTCAACTAATTTCATCCCGTCATCGACGTATTGTTTCAAATTCTCGCTGTAGACAACATACTTACGTTTGTTAAATAAATTGGGAATCAGTTTTTCCTCATCTCCTTCGATCGGTTCCATTCGTTCGGGAGCCAGCGGATAATCGTTGTGTAGATTGTGTAATTCTTTCGGATAGTTCAAATCGACTTCTAAAATGCAAGGATAGTCTCCCCATTTTTGCATCTCTTCCGGTTCCGTCACCCATTCGAAATTTCCAATCAGTAAAGGATGACTCATAGCCCAACCATACAGATTATTATCATCCCAATACTTATGTATTTATTCGATCATTTCGAATCGAAACCTTCTTTCATGTAGGGATTGTTAGCTTCAGAATATCTGTGGGAGATCATCAAGATGCCACCTCTCGCAGCCCTTTCGAACATGAGCAACATGTCCACATCGGATAATAATTCCAATTGGACTTCTTCAACAGAGCGTCCCACGCCAGACCAGGTGCGGTGAAATACCAAGCCGGATCCAGATCGTAATTTCGAAAATTTTCGAACACGTCTGCCAAGAGCAGAACGTCGGTCTTCAGATAGAGATCGTAATAATCTCTCATGGTTTTCATATCGAATGATTTCCACACGTTTTTAGCATGTTCGTAATTCTCGTCGAAAATGTCGGATTCGTATAATTTCGAATAAAAATCTTCTTTCGAAGGTAGTGTGGTGTCGTCGAATCTCTTTAGATTGTTCATGTAATCGTATGGATAGACTCCTTTCCTCAACATGACGTCTACTCGTTTTCCGGAGTGTTTGCTCATGATTTTAAATTTATCCGTGCCTATGTTATCAACTAATTTTTCCAGAGCGGTCGACATGAATTTAAAACTGTCAATGAAACATATGCCTCTACGAATGGATTTCGTTTTTTCTTCCAACGTTTCTCCATCGATTACTCTTTTCTTCTCCATGAGCTTCCATTTCGTGATGGAAATGTATCATTCTTCGCTGTTCGCGATGCAATTTAATTCTTCGTGGGAGGTGCTGAGATTTTTTTACGAACAGATGACTGTCGTAACCCGAGAGATTGTGAAATATCACCAGATAGAAAATGGTGTCTCGATATTTTAAATTACACTTGCTGTGAGCCAGACCGCAATACAGACCCGTGTAATGATCGTGGTCTCTGACCTTCTTATTTTCCTCTGAATTCTTGTCGAACGGTTGTCTGCATATGTGACATTCGGTGGCTTTGTTATTTTCGTCCTGCTGTTCTCGCGTGATGATCATTTTCGCCGGAGTTTTGAATTTGTCGTATAACATTTGAATTTTCGATTCTAACTCTTCCATGAACCTTTGAGCCACGTTGCCGTCTTCGCACTGTTTCGTGTAGGTGAAGGGACCCATGTCGTGTTGTGAGTCGAAAGCGCATTTCACGTAAATCCAATAGCCCGAAGGCATGTGTTTTTGATATCTTTCGACGTAACTTCGGGGTTGGCAGGAACTCATTTTCATGGTGAAGCGTTCGAAATCGGCGTACACGACGAATGGTACTTTTAACCTTCTATTGCGATTTTCAAAGTTCACGATGGTGTTTTGTTTTGAGCATTTCGACGGTGACACCTCGATTTTCGTTGCAATATTCCTGATGTTTCGCTAACGATTTTCCACTGTGAAACGCGTTCATGCAGTTGCAACATAAACATATCTTTCCTTTATGTTTATTATTTTGTCTCAATAGTAATCAGCTCGGATGTTTAACCCAACAATAATGACGATTGTCACCATTCGAAATCAATAATAAATTAATCATCTTTTCTCTTTCGAGATACGAAGTCTATCTGACAGGATAGATCGTTCGTTTTTCATCGTTGTATCCCATGACGTTCACTGCTACGTTGGGATTTTGAGCCTCAAAATGTTCAATGAATTTTAACTGCGTTGGAAAAGTCACTCTGGTCCCATCGAGATTTTTAGAAGTCTCCTCGTAACGAGAAACTCTATCAGAGTTCATTTTGACAGGGTATAAAGCGGAGGTGACTGCCCATTTAAAACACTGATCATCTTTATTTCTCACATTGACCACGGAGTGTTTTTTAGCTAAGAAATACAGTAATTCCACGTAGGAAGACCCTTTCAACGAATCGTTTTTAGTTATATGAATTTCGAGTTTCAACACCTCATCAAATGTCCAATTACTACCTTCATGTTGATAATTCGTGAGACGTCAACATCTTGTCTTTCATCTTTTCGAAAACGATTGATAAATCTGAACCTCGAAGTATGGGTTTGACGTTAGATCTGAAATATGAAAATTTCGCGATGCTCTCGCAGGACTTCACGTCGATTTCATTCATCATGCAATGGAGTATCATTTTAATTTTTTGTCCCACATTCATGTGTTCACAAAACAAATCCAATACTTTTTTCTTCACCTGTTCCATGAACAATTTCGGATCAACTTTCTTGAATGAGGGAACCATGTCAAAAGTTTTAAAAATGCCTTTGATTGCAATCTCCCATTGTACAGGCTTCGATTGGAATGCTTCCACGACGAGTTGTGCTACATATTCTTCTCCTTTCCCTTTGTCGATTGCTCGTCGAATTTCGTTTGATATTAATCGTTTGTCTAGATTCTGAACTGCATCACTCGTTTTCGTTTTTTTTTTCTTTTGAAACTTGAAGTTCTTCAATGGCTTTTCGTTTAGTCGTCTTTTTATTTTTCACAACCGAAACATTTTTGTTTTTTTTCGATGTCGGCATTTCGATTCCTTTTACTATCTTTTTCTTCTTCTCATTTTCACAACCAATGCATTTTTTTGACGTCGTTGCTATCGACATTTCATTTCCCTTTTCATCGAACCAACTATGTATCTCCTCGCACATGATCTTTCTAATTTCATCATCATGCTGCACTTTTCCTTTTCTATCGTCAGACGTTACTGTCATCGGCTTATTTTTTTTTGCAATTCGAGTCTGTTTAAGTTTATCCATTTCTGATCTTTCGATTTTTTTCTTTCCATCATTTCGCAAACGATATTCCTGTATGATTTCAATTTTTTTTTATTTGGTTCTATGATTTCTGAAATGTGGAATTTTTAATTTTTTACAAATCTCGTTTAACTGAGGTATGGTTTTCTCATTTAAATTTTCCATTTTTTATTTGTTTGCTTCAATTGTAAGAATATTTTTTTTCGAATTTTGTATTTAAATAATAATTTGTTAAAAAGTTTTAAAATTGTTTTTATATATATGTGTTTTAATTCCTTCAAAAAAATTTTTTTTGGATGAAATTAATCAATTTTTTTATGTTCCTTAACGTGAAAAGAAAATTGAATTAATACGAGACTTTTTTCACATTAAAGAAGATTAAAATTAAAAAAACTTTTTTTATATATATATATAAAGAGTAAAAAAAAAAAAAACTTTTTTAACAAATTATTATTAAATACAAAATTTAAAAATATACATTATTTGCAATAATTCATAAAACCAAATAATCGATCATGACAACAACAGCTAAAAGATACGAATTGAAATTGAAACGAGTCGAAACGTGTAAGAAATTTGGTTATAAAATCTATAGATTACAACGACACAACTCCATCGAATTGAACGAGGTTGAGACGAAGGGCTTAGAGCACAAACACGACAAATATAACATGCCTTTGAAATTGGACGAAGCCACGCTCGATTTGTTTTAGGAGTACCAAAGCGATCTACAGAAAATCGTCATCACCAAAGATAGAGAATTCAACAAGGACGATTTGTCATTGCCCTACGGAAGTTACATATATCCAAAAATCTCTCTCGAACTCGTGAACAAATTGGGTGGTGAGAGCGCGTTCATCGATGTAAAAAAACTCAAAAAAGTCAAGATAAACATTCAACACATTTTCGAAAAAGGAGAAGACACGACCGTCAACATGCTAATAACGGACTTGGAAATATAAACAACAGAGAGAATGATTTTTAGCGAAGTAGAAGGAAAAAAAAAAGTAATTAGATCTAGAGAGGTTGATCATCTCTAGATCTCATTACTTTTTTGTTTTTTTTTGTTTTTTGTTTTCCTTCTTCTTCTTCACTATCGCCCATATATATTATAATAACGTTTCCTTTTTTCTCAATTTCGGCGTCGATTCTTCTTTTCTTTTTTTTTGTGATATGTTACGTTTTTATAAGAACACATTTGTTTATCCAAATCATAATTATGAAAGAATGTTGTGCATCTCTTGGTAACACTCACATCATTTCCATTCTCTTCAGAAGGTAGTAGTGATGGTGGAAAGCGTCTCATTCTTTTCAATTTCAACCATCTATCTCGCTCTTTTTTCAGTTCTTTCCTAAGATATCCATCATTAGCGTCTAATTGTTTTTCCACATCTTTTTCCCACACTATCCTGCAATATTCATCATTAACATCTAATTGTTTTTCCACATCTTTTTCACACTCTATCTCCCGATATTCATCATTATCGTCTAATTGTTTTTCCACCTTTTTATCTATTTTATATTATTTTATACTTTCTATGATTTATATTTTATATAATTATATAATTTTTACATTATAATAACATACTCAAAATCGGTATATTCTTAAATGGCGAATTCTCACCAAACAACAAACCCTTACCGAGTCGCTCAACATTCCGTCCACTCTTCAGATAGAGACCATTTCCACTCAAGGAGTTGCCACCTTTAACGGGTTCTACATACAATCCTTCACCGCTGTTGTCTATGTGGATGCGACACACGGCTCCTCCCTTCTTCAAAAAACAGTCCGCTGCCACCCATTAATTTCTCAACTGCCGAACTCGCGAGTCCCAAGAGAGCTCCCACACCAAGAGTCTTTCCGAGAAAGGGTAATGCTTTTGCGGCAAAGGGTAATGCTTTTGCTGTGATTCCTGCCAATAGCAGTAGGAAACCGCCTTTCATTCTCAAATTGTATCTCAATTGAGCAGGACTCAATCTCACCGTCAACGCTCTTCCATCACGAATCGCTTTCTCCATCCTTTTGATTTGACTTCTGGTCCAGGCGATCGAATCCTGATCGCCACTCGTCAGATCTTCGTGAGTGAATTTTTGAATCTCACCACCTCGCCTCGAGTTGTTAACGCTCTCTTAAGTCTCTTCCTCTGTCCTGCGGATATGTTCACGTTTTTAACCACGTATTGTGTCATAATTCTTTTTTTAAAATATATTTTCTTCAATTGTTTTTTTTGTTTTAATAATAATTATATATATATTAAATAATTTTTGTAAATTAATATTGTGTTTATTTATTTTCTTATTTATATATATACTCAATATTTTTTTTTTTTTTTGCTTTTATATTTCTCTAATGTGAAATCGTATCGTCACCCTCTCTCCGCGAAGATCTAACAGTTTACCATTTTGATCCGTCAACGTGGTTTTGAGACTATACAATGTGTCTAAAATCACTGGTAGATAAACTAAATTTCGAGGTCATTCCACGATCTTATAACCCGGCGACACGTTTGGAAAAAAGGAATAGATCGTCGGTTGAGCGCTACCATTCACGTAGCTTCCAGCAATCATGTCCACGTTCACCAGAATGCTATTGACTGTGAGAATGTCGGCCGTATTTTCAGATGCCGCATGGCCTTGATACATCTTTCGATCGAATCCCAGCATCCTGCCTATAGAATCATCCATGTTGAAATCCACTCGAAAATTATCTTCCAAATCCAACATCGTCTGTAAGGTATTAGGGTTGGGAGCGAGTCTGATCTTGTTGCTTCCCTTTCCATCCGTCTTCATTCGTGTCTGAATGTAATTGTTCAAATCATCTATGTCATAACTTCCTTTGGGAATTCGAATCTCCAACCAATCCACTCCGTCAGAATACTTGAATGAGTTATTCTTGTCGGTGACGTTGGGAAAGGAATAATAAGTCTCCAGATTCACCAACGCCATCTCGTATCTTTTCTCTCTATTCAATTCGATGGAAGGTTCGAATTTCGTCGCAAATCGAGTCGAATCGCCACTCACCACGATTTGAATGGATTGTTTTGCAGCCGTATTCTCGGCTATCCATTTGAACAATTCTTCTTGTTCGAACATTATATTTAATTTTATTTTTTCAAAACTAAATTATTTGAAGATTTATTATTTTCTAATTTTATTTTCACGCTCCATCTTATTATCATCAGAAACATAAAACTTCTCGAATCCGCACTGATATTTTCCGTGATTACATTCGCTAGTCAAATCGATCATGACGAAATTGTAAAGTCCTCCATCCCAAACCCTCTTGAAGAATCTCCTGAATTCCGCCACGCTCATGTCGTTTGTGACATGATCACCGTAGATGTGATTGAGATTCTTGAGATCCTGGCGAAAGAGACACTGTAAATTAGTGTTCTCCCTTATCGTCTGTCTGGGCAATCAAAAATAATTCTGGTAGAAACAGTCCACGTTGCTGTGACGACCCCTAACGTAATACGATTCGCATCGGCTCTGCCTCTCCAAAAGCAGATCGTCGAAAATCATGAGATTCTTATCTTCCGATTTCAATTCTCTAGGATCCGGAACATCGCTAGCATTCTCATAAAATCGACACTCAACGTTCGAAGACGCATTTCTCTTCATCAATTCCATCGCTGCACCATCCAAAATGGTCGAAAGAGAAGCTTCACTTTTGTCGAATTCCTCCCTACTGTCAAAGATTCTGGCTATGACGTCCTTAGGCAATCTACGATCCATGCACTCTCGAAGCAATCTGTATTCGGGTTGAAACAAGCTCTTGCCAAGCATGAACAATCTGTCGTAATCCAACCAGTCAGGTTGTGACAACAGATTCATCAACAGATTGGTCTTTCCACAATTCGATTTTCCCACTATCAAGCCTCTTATGCTTTTGGGAAAGAACTCGTTATTCGACCTCTTGGTCGCGGCGTCGTTGCAAGACATATCTTTAATGTTCATCTTTGTTTATTTTTTTGTTATTTTAGATTTTTTCAAACACAATTTTTATGTTTTTTCAAACTCAGTTTTATAAATATTATTATTTATTTATATTACACCGTCGTGAGTTCTCTTCAATCCAGATCCACTCGTCATTTTGGCTAAATCTTGTATGGGTACCACAGCATCCTTAAAATCTTTCCAACTTTTTGGCGATCGCTCTAACGTAGCTCGCTTTGCCGGCGGACTGATCAACTTGTCGATCAATGCGTCAACTGCCCTCTTGCCAGCCACAGAAGCTATCCTACCACTGGCTTCGGAAGCGGCTTTCTTACCAGCATCCAAAGCCGTCTTCTTACCAACCTCAAACGTGGTCGATGCGAGTTTTCTACCTGCATCACTCGTGAACGCTCGCATTATAGAATTGACGATGCCAGAACCACCTTGAATGTAAGTTCTGATGTATCCCCTGTTCTTTATCACCAACATATTTTATAATATATATTTTGTTTTTTCACTGGTAAATCGTTTGTTGTTTAAATTACTTTTATTATTTTGTAGTGTAAAATTTACTCTTTTTATTTTATATATTTTTGTTTGTTTCTCTCTACTTATTATATATCAATCCTTCAATTCGTTCATCAGTCTTTTGTAATCATGTTTATTCAAAACCTGCTGCCTCAACAATTCATTGCATATGCTCACTATCTCATTATCTAATCCAGTGTTACCAGCGCGTCTACTTGCCATCAACAAACTCAATCTCTGAGACAGAGTGTCAGAATCGCTTGGAAGAAAAGTGGTTTCCACCCCTTTGCCAGTCACCGACTCGACGAACTTCTTATTCATATCCCATATGGGTTTCACCACCTTCGTCCACTTGTAACCTCTGTTGGCTTTGGGTCTCGTCTCTCTGGCATTGTTATTTCTCTTCATGGCGTGGGTCTGAACCAGAATGTCACCGTAATTCTCGAAATCCTGATCCATGTAATCTCCAGGCTTGTCAAAAAGGAGCAATTTGCGCAATCCAGGTGTTAATTCATACCTATTCGAACCGACGATTAAATTATCATCATCCTCTCGCACTTCGGTGTCGCCCACAAAAGTTTTACCGTCAGAATCCTTATAAATTCCATACAACAGATCTCTCTTACCACCATCCTCAGACGACGCAATGCTATCAGTGGTGATAGTCGAAGCTGTATCATCGCTCTCACTCACATCGGTTTTGATTCTCACGGGAGCATAATCCGGTGTAGATTGAAAGGAATACTGTTTTGTAAAACTGCCGGGCAATGAACCCATTCTTAAAGAACTCTCTTTTAGGGGTCTCAATTATTCAACTGTCTCCTTCTTGCTTCGTTCCTGAACCTCCGTCACGGGTTTAAATGTTTTTGTGGTTTCGTGCCTTAATTCCATCTCTCCAAGTCATCTGCTTCTATCAGCCGATTGAATTCTCTTCTTAGCACGTTCATATTCGTTTAAAAGTTGATCTCTACATTTGGAATCTGTGATGTGTAAAAACATTTTTCGTTTTAAATTATTAATGTCCTTTAGAGTATGCTAAGGTGAGTTATTTTATTATTTTCAAAATCAAATGTATAATTATTTTATGTTTTATGTTTAAGTAAATAAAAATCTTCTGTCTTTAATATAATAACTAAAACTAAAACCAGTTGAGGAAAAACATTTTACATGATAAAACCTCTATAAATGCGTTTGCCCTCGAACACGTCAAAGATCGCATCACCGATTATTCACTCCGTGACGAACTGGAGAACTTTGAAAAAGTTTGAAAGTTTTAGTGTATAAGAAACCAGTTTCTGATTTAACGCGTTTGAGAATAATTATATTCGTTAAAAGGGTTCATTCATATCTCCGAACATTATAACAAGTAAATTAAAATTCAATTACCTCTTAAACCTGATTGAGTGGAAATGCGCTTTTATTGTCTATTATTAAAACGAAATACCTTTCATTCACAACGAAACAAAACATGGGTGTCTATTATAATACAATTTTATCTCTTAAAATTCATCTGAGTGAAAAAGGTTTTATAATGGAATTTTTGTTTGAATGAAACAATTCTACATTACGTGTACACTCCATATAAAACCGCACTTGGCGTACCCCACTTTTTGTGTAGAAAAGTGGGGTACCCAAGTGCGGTTAGGAGAGAAGCATTACATAATCAATTAGTGATCGACCAGGATCGACGAGAAATTTCTTCCCAAGTCAGAACTTGATTAGCAATATTAGTCTTCAGTCAGCGAATTTCTAAAACCCGCATTTCATAAAATAATGACATAAAAATACCATATCTGTCTTTTCCAGATCATTGTACCCCGGGAAAATGTCCGATTTTAAACAATCCGCCCAGTATTTTTCGAGATATTGAACTTGTTTTCGTATTAAAATAAAATGTTTTGCCGATATGTCATTTGGATTCCCCCCCTGTATAATTAAAGGTAAGTTTGTTGCCATCCGAGTCGAACATGATCTTGTCCATCCTTCATTCTCGAAACAGTTCGTCGAAACATTTTTAACTAAAATTACCCAATAGAAGAAGAATTTAAAAATAAAACTTATTCTGTGCGTTGTTATGTTTTTCAGAACAATAATGTGACAGTCTCGGTGATACATCCTGTCTTTACGAAGTGCGGTCCCTGTTTTTTCACTGAGACTCCGAATCATTTAGAAACCGGCATATATTTTAATATTGTAGATTTCTAAGCTGTTTCGCTGTTTCGCGTTTACATCAGTAATTATTTTTGACGAACTAAATTGAGAATGGAACAGAATTAATAAATAAATAAATCCATCTACTCCTTCCGGTCTTTTTCGTAACAACTCTGGCGGATTTTTCAAATTAAGTTCAGCCTTCGGAATCATGAAAATTTAGAAGCAAGGGACGGACGAATCATGGCCTACGGTAAACAAATTCAAATTATAGTGGGCTTTTCTTGTCAAGTTCCAATATCTCAAAAAGGCATGGAAAATTGGTGACGTCTCTGATGGCGGGGGGGGGGGGGGGGGGGGGGGGGTTGTAGGCATTTGCTCTTTAAACGTAGATTTTGCCCACATTTCCTTCCCACATCCCCATGTTTATCTAGCATTGGGTACGTTTTTTTCTTGGGAATAGTATGTTTTATTTCGTGGCTGGAACAGTGGCGGCGCCAGAAATTTTTTCGTGGGGGGGGGGGGGGCAAGTAGGGGGACAGACTCCCCATGAAGGGGGGCAAATACGTAAAGGATCATATCATTACTTTATTATGAGGTAGTCCAAACTTGGACCCAAAGTCCGTAATATACCTTTTTTGGTTTGGTACGTCCTGTGGAAAAAAACCAAAAAATTATATCACGGACTTTGGGTCCAAGTTTCGACTAAATGTAATGGTAATTAGCGCTCCTCCGTTCAAAAAATCCTGGATCCGCGTCTGATGGGTCTGTGCGTGTGAGAGAGAGAGAGAGAGAGAGAGAGAGAGAGAGAGAGAGATGGGAGAGATATAGAGAGCTGAGGGAGAAGGAGAGGGGGAGAGAGTGTGTGTGTGTGCGTTTGGATGGATGTGTGTTTGGTGGATGGGGGGGGGCAAATGGGGGATCAGAGCACACGTTTGGGGGGGGGGGCAAATGCCCCCATGCCCCCTGTAGCACCGCCACTGGGCTGGAAACGGTCAGAGTACTAGTAGACTGAAAACATTTTGGCCAGACGCTGTCATCTGTTGGTGTTTTGATAATAATAATCCTCTCCAGCCAGCATGGGTTTCTTTTCAATAGATGCTCCGGTCCTTTGACAGATTAATAAGTAAACTAGCTGCCGTCCTTGGAAGATATGACATACCAGTATACAATTAAGCTTAATTAGTTGCTTCTGTTCAGTGGCGTGTTAAATTAAATCCTTTGTCTGTTGTTAATCCCCAAAGCCTACGCAAACTTGACATTTAAAAAGAATCTATATATTTTTTGCCGGCAAAGCACATTTGATGTACTTTTGGGCGTGAAATTTTTGTTACAGACGGGCCAATTCCAACCAATTAAATCTTGCGCTGAACAACAACTGTTTTAATTAGCTACTTGGTGGGCTAGATTCTGAATAAAAAACACATTTGCATTAACATTATATCATTTAATTGGAAAGGTTATTCATTTACACTTGTTCACACCAAAGAATGTTTTAAGAAGTCTAAAAAATATTGGGAAAATGAGGATTGGGGCAATTGTTCAAGCTGTTGATGAGCTAGGTCGATGGGAGGACGCCAGAGTAAAAATCTGTTTCAAATTCGGGCACTTTTGTTGTGCAATTTGTGGGATGGAGCGCCGAGTTCAACAGAGAAGTAACGTCGGAGGAAATAAGAGAACCGATAGATCCAACACAAGCAGCACTGAGCAGTAAGTTCAAAATTTACTTTGATTTCTCTTCTCTGTCTGACATGACCCCCCCCCCCCCCCCCCCCCCCCCCACTCAGTCAACAGAAACCACCGTGGCCAGCGAAACCAGTCTAAAAGAATAGGCTTTTAACAAGTGTTGTCTGTTGTCCCGCTACTGTCAATAGTTAAATGTTGAAACACAGTGGTCTATTAACTGAAAATATGGTCGAAGATTATATCTGCTTTACAAGTTTTTTGTTCCGTGCAATCTTCGCCCTGTGAGAGTTTTAGTAACAATACACTCTGTGTGTGTTGGTAAATAGCCATTTTACCACGCACATGGAACAGTTTATCCTCACTGTGTACATTTACAATATCTGTTTCCGACTTCAAGAATTGAATTCATTTCTTGAGGCCGGAAGCAGCTATTGTAAATGTATAGAATGGGGAGGTAAAAATTTTCAGCATTTTGTCCAAAAAATATTCAATGAGTGTTGTCCGTTGTTCCGCTACTATCAATAAGTAAATGTTGAAACTTAACTGAAATTAACTGAAAATGTGCTCGAAGATTATATCTGCTTTACAAGTTTTTTGTTCCGTGCAATCTTCGCCCTGTGAGTGTTTTAGTAACAATACACTCTGTGTGTGTTGGTAAATAGCCATTTCGCGCACATGGAACAGTTTATCCTCACTGTGTACATTTACAATATCTGTTTCCGACTTCAAGAATTGAATTCATTTCTTGAGGTCGGAAACAGCTATTGTAAATGTATAGAATGGGGAGGTAAAAATTTCCAGCATTTTGTCCAAAAAAATATTCAATGAATGTTGTCCGTTGTTCCGCTACTATCAATAAGTAAATGTTGAAACACAGTGGTCTATTAACTGAAAATGTGCTCGAAGATTATATCTGCTTTACAAGTTTTTTGTTCCGTGCAATCTTCGCCCTGTGAGTGTTTTAGTAACAATACACTCTGTGTGTTGGTAAATAGCCATTTCGCGCACATGGAACAGTTTATCCTCACTGTGTACATTTACAATATCTGTTTCCGACTTCAAGAATTGAATTCATTTCTTGAGGTCGGAAACAGCTATTGTAAATGTATAGAATGGGGAGGTAAAAATTTTCAGCATTTTGTCCAAAAAATATTCAATGAGTGTTGTCCGTTGTTCCGCTACTATCAATAAGTAAATGTTGAAACACAGTGGTCTATTAACTGAAAATGTGCTCGAAGATTATATCTGCTTTACAAGTTTTTTGTTCCGTGCAATCTTCGCCCTGTGAGTGTTTTAGTAACAATACACTCTGTGTGTGTTTGTAAATAACCATGTCTATTAACTGAAAATGTTTACTGAACAATATACTCTGTGTGTAGGTAAATAAATCGAAGTGGCAGACTATTTTTTATAGTATTTGCATTTAATTGCCAGTCGTATCTGTTGGGCATATTGTTTATACCCTTCTATATTCAGATGCACTCCATCTCTTGCATAATATTTTCCCGTATCTTCCCTCTTCAGTCCTCTCAGTGACCAAAAAGTCACATTGGAAGAACGTTGATCCAATTTCTAAATTTAGGACTAAACTTGACATTCCAATTGATCGGCAACACCCATCCTCTCTCTTAAAAGCAATTCCCATAACTAAAGTAGTGTTTTGCTTGTTGCATGCGTTGGCTCGATCTGTGGAGAAGCTGCTCAATCTGGAGACAGAACGTGTTCTTTCAGAAGCCAATAACATCCATCAAAAAGGGGAGGGGGACGCATTCAAAACAGAAGCGTTTCTAAATTTGGAAAATAACATCAATAAACGAGGAGTTAGACAGGGAAACTTTAAAATCCTTATGGATAAATCAGGAAATCCAGAACCAATTAAGCTGAATAAAGACCATGCTTACACAATAATATCTCCACCGCTAGATGGCAGAGAGGAAGAGTTCCCCCCTGTCATCAAAGGTGTAGTATCTGAAAGACGAAAAATAGTTAACTCATTAGATAAAAGTGTATGCCAAGCTCTTAATATGAAAGAAAGTTTTACAGAATTTTCTCTCGTTTTAGAGATATGGCATCACTTTTATATGATGGTAACGATTTTGAAAAAAGATCCGGAACCAATTTTAATAAACGGAATGCAAAAATACTCGCGGCGATGCCAAGATTATGTGTGGGGTTACACCGATGAAGACAAAAAACAATATATTTTTCACGCTGAAAACTTTTACCAATTATTCTGTTTAAGATACACATACAAAGAGCTCACGCCCTACATGTTGAAATTTATTGACATTGCACCAAAACTGATGAATACACTGCCATATCCAGTTGCTAGGTTTCAGTCAGAGGCTGGGGAACATACTAACTATGAACACAACAAGTTTTTTTACACACACACAACTAGAACAGGGGGGCGTCAACATTCAGATCCAATAATACAAATTTTTTTGAATATGTGGAAACGAATACATTTCAACATCGAATCTTTAAGTGGGGCAGACGGGGTTCGTGCAAAACAATCATTTACAGAGTATTGTACACGTCATTACTCCGCATCTTTAATACAAAGAGCTTACAAAAAATACTTGTTAAGGAGAAAAAGACCAACAAAATTGCAAGGAAAAAGAAAACACGACAAAGAAACTAAATTGTTTAATGGAAATTATATTTTATGTGGTACAGTGCCGAAGTTAGGAAAACATAAATTAACACAGGCAGCTATTAAGGATATAATAACAAAAAACGGGGGTAAGATTGGAAAAACCATTCCACTCAGGGGTAAAGGAATGTCAACAAAAATTTACACAGTTCTCACAAACACAGCTATAAATAGTACTACTATTCCCGTTGTCATTCGACAAGCTCTTCGCCGCGGATTTCCGGTTCTTTCATATAAATATATAATTGACTGCCTTGAAGAGAATAAAGCATTACCTTCACAAAACTACACCCTTCATTTCAAAAATACTTCATCAGTAATAAAAGATATATCACTACAGCAAAAATATTTCAATTTAAAAACAAGCGCCATAAGTTTTCACAAAAAAATGCGCAAACTGCCAAAAAAGTCCTTCACTCAGTCACCTTTGAAATATAAATCTCCTGGAATAAATATTTCTGTTTTCTATGCGCTCAAAAGGAGAAGGGACATTTTGAATACGGCCACTAACAAAATGAAATTCAAGGAAACCGTTAATTTAATGTCATCTCTTCACGAAGAATGGAAAGGCCTCTCACCGTCAAAAAAGGCAAAATACAGAAATATGTTTACTAATGAAAAAGCGAAAAGTAAAGCAATATTCAGGGAAAAGGTGAAAAGAAACGAAACACTTGCTGTATATAATCACATCACATCCCCGAAATATAAAAATATTCACAGGGAAACATTTTTAAAATCTCCGGAAATTTAGTGCTTGCGCGGTTTCGATGATATTAGTCCAACTAATTAGTTGAAACTTTAGATATTTAGTGCTTATCATAATGTCTTTATCAAGTAGTCCAATAATATTAGCTATGAACACGCGTCTCATAAAGCTTTATTTTTTATTATTTGTGGCTAATATTATTGGTCGCCCGGGGATGGTTTGGGGAAAATAGTTGGGGAGGGTTTGGGTAAAACAGTTTGGGAACGGTTCGGCCAGGGACAGTTTGGGTGGTATCGGTTGCGAGTACACGCAGACCACCACCACCACCCATCCCTCTCGCACACACCGCCCCTCTCCATATGTGTGCTAAAATGTGCTATATGTCTGTTTTGTTTAAATGGTTTTTACATACGACTGTAAATATTTGTAAATATTTGTATCAATATTCATCTTAAGATATTGTGCTATGATAACGTGCTATGTTTGTGTGCGAGAAGTATTATTGTTTTTATTTGTTTATTTGCTAAATAAACTTCAGTGAAAAATAAATATCATTCTTGTTATTCGAAATATTCACTCCTTCATGTGTGAACACCAATTCCACTTCCAATCCCTGTCACTGACAATTGTTTGTCAGAAAAATCATTCAGACATAGGTGTCAATCACATAATAATAATATATTATTATTATTGTTTGATTGACACCTATGTTTGTATGATATGTCAAGCTTGTCTTCAAAGTTGGTCCGAGTTGTCTTCAAAGTTGGTCTGAGTTGTCTACAAAGTTGATCCGAGTTGTCTTCAAAGTTGGTCCGTCGGAGTTGTCTTCAAGGTTGGTCCGAGTTGTCTTCAATGTTGGTCCGAGTTGTCTTCAAAAGTGGACCGACTTGTCTTGGTCTGAGTTGTCTTTGGTCCGAGTTGTCTGTAATTTTTGGCTCCCATTTGGTGGGGTGGGGGGGGGGGGTGGGGGGGTGGTGTTGAAAAGCTTTTCCAAACTTCATCCACGTCACTGTTGAGGCGCGCTGCATCTGCACATCCTCCTGAATTGAATAGAGCATGCGTTTTGGTCCTAATCTTTTCACCCCCCCCCCCACCCCCTCCAAATGGGAGCCAAAACTAGTTTTATCACCTGTATCAGTCACCGCTGAGATGACCGATTCCCCGGGTTGAATAAGATGTCACGGCGGTGTCACGGTTCTCGTGACCATAAACTCAAGTATTCCTGGGTGGCGACGTTTCGTTCCGTGGGAACACACTTCATAGCCTGATCGGACAAATGCCGAGTTGAATTTTTATACCGTGTTTTAAAGTAGCTCCGTAAAAAGAGAAGAGAAGCACGGTCCGGTTTTAATCGAATTGGATCTCATCCGTGTTTTGAAGATAATTTCCACCGTGCTTGGGGTAAAATAGCGGCTGTCAGAAAGAATACAAAGTGCGTTTTAATTTAACATTTGGGCGGATTATGATGTTATATCCCAGGCGAAAAGCAGATAAATTGCCATGATGTCCAAAATAAAAAATGTATAGTTATCTGTACCCGTCCGCTTCGGCTGAGAATCAGAATATTTTTTCAACAACAATGACCTCGATTTAGCGAGTTCAGACTAATTTATGTCATGTAAATCCGATAGTTGGAACAGCCACAGTGCTTCGCGGGATAGTTAAAATTCGCATTTTTTTCCAAGATTTATTTAAACACAAAACGTGAATTATTGGACCGATTTTCACGTTTAAAGGATTTTTTTTGACATAGAAAATCGCCCCCCAAAATATTTCAGGCACAGAAAAGGGATTTAGTGAAGAGAACTTTTTATGTAAATTGCGAGGTGTTTTCCCAATCAACACTGATTAGTGAGTAAATACCTGCTGTTATATAATCATACATAACACACTCAGTCAATATTGGGATATTTTTTTTATATGGAGTGTACACGTAATGACGAACTGTTTTATTTGAATGAAACAATTCTACGAACTGTTTCATTAAAATTTATCTTACAAATTTCACTGTGACAAAACGTGAACAGATGATTTCCATCGGTTCTAATTTTCTAAACCTCAAGATTTCAATGTCATCATTAAACGAAAACCTTTCATTCACACCGGAACAAAACATGAGTGTCTATTATAGTACAATTTATCGGACTCAATTTTATAGTCGACTCTATTGAACGAAAACCTTTCATTCGCACCAAAACAAAACATGAGTGTCTATTATAATACAATTTTATCTCTTAAAATTCATCTGAGTGAAAAAGGTTTTATAATGGAATTTTTATTTGAATGAAACAATTCTACGAACTGTTTCATTAAAATTTATCTTACAAATTTCACTGTGACAAAACGTGAACAGATGATTTCCATCGGTTCTAATTTTCTAAAACTCAAGTTTTCAATGTCATCATTAAACGAAAACCTTTCATTCACACCAGAACAAAACATGAGTGTCTATTATAATACAATTTATCGGTCTCAATTTTATAGTCGACTCTATTGAACGAAAACCTTTCATTCACACCGAAACAAAACATGAGTGTCTATTATAATACAATTTATCGGACTCAATTTTATAGTCGACTCAATTGAACGAAAACCTTTCATTCACACCGAAACAAAACATGAGTGTCTATTATAATACAATTTATCGGACTCAATTTTATAGTCGACTCTATTGAATGAAAAAAGCTATTTATTTACACTGAGTACAAAATTGAAAAACTCCTCAAAACCGATTCTATCACTATTCCCCTCACAAAACTCGCGAGGTGAATCGACAAATCGGGTTTTCGCCGATCGCACCCTAGACCGTCCCAAACGCGATCCCGAACGCAGGTGATACAGAACCCGCAAACCGCCTTTTTTTCCATGTACCGGAGGCCCAAATCAATTTTTTAAAAAAATCCTCGATGAGTAACGGCGTTTTACGCTCACTTTTCACCATTGGCGAACATCGAGAAAACCTTTTTGAGGTCGATTTTTCCTGATCTAGAATCCGCAAATGGGTTTCGCCGATCGGATCGCACTTTTGACGTTCGAACACCCGTTGGCGAACGTAGGTGATACAGAATCCGCAAACCGCTTTTTGATGCGGATACAGAATCCGCAAAACATTTTTTGCTCGCGTTCACCAACGATAGATCGATGGTCTGATCCGCGATGGGAACGTAGAGAAAAAAATTTTAAATTACATTTTCTTAAAATTTCATACATTTTTTCACTTTTGAGCGATGTGTCGAATCTATGCGTTCGCCAACGGGTGTTTGAACGTTAAAAGTGCGATCTGTGAGCCTCAAAACAATCGTGGACTCTGTATCACCATGAAAAAACGACATTTTGTACACTTGTACACGATTTAACACTGAATCCCTATGGCGGTACACGTACATGTACGTGTACTTGTACATTTTTTGGAAAAGTGATACTGAATCCGCAATTATCACCTACTTCTGTAATTGGCAGCTGACTATCTATCACCCCCCCCCCACACACACACACACACACACACACACACACACACACACAAATATATTAAACATCAAAGACCACTATATTCTTGAAGCAAATGTCTGTTTCATACTCTTTGGAAACGTACTTTATACAATTTCACTCTGTTTGTCACAATGGATGTGTGTGGGGATTCAAACAAAAGTTGTGAAGGTGCTGTTATGGGTACTTGCAGCCCATGCATAGAATCAATATCTGATGGTTTTAGGCATTTTAACGGCGTTAAGAGATACCACAGTAGCAGGACTGGTCATTGTTTTGTGTTTTGTCAGTGCCATACCAATGACTTTAGGTGCCTTAACTGAGAAAACTGAGGTTTTTTCTTCACAAAAATTGCAAAATATTCATCAAACACAATGTGAAATGTCTTCAGAAGCCAGAATGTGATTTAAAATCCATCACAAATGGGAAATTCAATATTACAGTAGGTTTGTTTTGGGTCACCATCAATTAATGTATGAATTATATCATAGACTTTGATGAAAAGAGGCATACCAAGGAACCAAGGAGGGGGGGGGGGGGGGGGATCCTATTCAGCGGTATATTTTACTCCATCAGTAGGTAGAAGGAAATTTGACTTTAGTTGTTAGGATAAAATGGCAGATAGAGAGTCCTTTTATATTGGTGAAATATATAGTTGCATCCCCAGTTTTTGAAAAACAGTTGACATTCATATTGTTTCTTGGGGGTTGGGACACTGTTTTGCTTGCAGAATGGTTAAATGAGACAGATTGTTTTCCAAAATATTGTGTACCGATGCAGATTTTAGTTTTATTTTGAGATAAGGGTAGATTTTAAACAATGCTGTAAATTCTCATCCCTCTCAGCTAATTTATTTAGATAACAGGCTAGAAAAATCTTTTGGAGGCAATATCAGTTTTGCCAAAATTAAAGTGATACGATCATAATTTTTTCCGCCTGAACGTTATAATCGCGGCCTATGGGAAAATATTTAGTTCTGTGATTTTGTTATCTCTGTTGAATATTCTCTTTTAACTGTCCTACTTGCCTAACTACCCTATCGGGATATTAGGATTCCATATATTATGGAACACCAGTTTACACCATGTCTGTTGGGAATATTTACCAAATATTTAAGATAATAGAGTTTCGTCAAGCATATTCTGTCCTTGAACCTCAACCACCCAAACTCATCTCTAATTGCTACCAGCGCTGAGGCATTACTGGTCCCTGTTATCCATTGACCTGTATTATTAAGCAGTTTCCAAACTCTTTAAACCCTTTACCCAATGAATCGGGAACATCCGCCCCGTAATATGCAAATTCAACAGCTGAAAAAATATTATTTTTTCAAAAAATTTCAGCAAAACCATATCATGTGACCCTTCGTTAGAACGAGCTCGTTCCAACGAGGGGTCACATGATATGGTTTTGTTGAAATTCTTTGAAATATTTGAAAAAATGATATTTAAAATAATAAATTTTAATATCGTCTGCGTTGGGTAAAGGGTTAAAGCCATTTGGTTTAGAGGTATCACGTCCGTATCAAGGGTTATACTTAATACACCAACCATTATCCAAATGGTTTTCCCACAAAATCCTTATTGAAGTTATTATTTCCTAACATCTTTAGATGAGTGAGAACTTGTTTCCCTCCATAATTAATTTTTTTCGTGTAGTTTCGGTACCTCCCTCATCACGTGATGATAATATTGATCCCCCAAATACTTTTAATAACCGATATCCCCCGCACAAAGCAGTTTGCGGTCTCGTTCTGAAGGAGGGAACTCCTCCACTTTTTACCTTCAAGTAGCCTCAACTTTACGGCCCACTGGTAGGCCTGTAACCTTGCTTTTGTTTTCATTCAGTTCGTATCTCGATTCATCCCCATATCTCGCAACAATTGCCACCATTTTATCTGGCCCCTCTTCGGTTTCTGACGCAAGTGCAATATCTGTGAAAAGCGACCTGTGATTTTTCAGCTCTCCCACTGCTCCCCAGTAGTATGTAATGTGGATTTCACCCCACAGTTGCCGGATCTCATTGCCGGATCTCATGTGACGTCATAGTCACGTGACATAGTGGCGCCATGTTGTATTGTCATGGTAACCCGCGTGAGCGGCCATGTTGTGACGTCATCTCCATAGTGATACGTGGTGTGAGTGCGCTTGCGCAGCGCGTGTTGTTAGGGTGATACGTGTTTCCGTCGTCCATTTTGTATACTGGAGGCCGCCATCTTGGTTTCTATGGTAGCACGTGATTGCTATGTTACCCAATTTTTCTGTAATAAGACGGCGTATGCTCGGAGGGTATGTTCGATTGTAGAAGAGTAAATCTAATTACCACAAACAACCCGACAATCCTTCCAAATCACCAAAATCCACCCAAAATCACCGAAATTGACTTTTTATTTCCTCAATTTATCGGCTTAGCACGTAGTGCTATAGTACTAAGGGGGTACCGGGGTGCGTTCGATTGGACAGGAGTAACGTTCTGGCTTAGAATTCTCCCAGAATCCCTTTTTTGGATCTCATGACGTGTTTTTTCCCTATTAAGAATAGCACGTTCCTTTGGCCATTACCCAGAATTCTCTGCTTCTATCTATATATGCAATAGTTTACGTCTATCTGGCCATGTTCCTTTGTTCTAGATTATACTCCCGTAACGTAGAAGAGCCTATTAGTTGGAACAGCTTTGCTTATTATTACTATATTTAGCTATTCTAGTCTATTCTTGTTAGTTCTGACCCTATTCCGTGTACTCTTGTTGTTTCATTTATCTAGATCATTTATATAAATTATAACTAACCAATCAGATTGCTTGATTTCCCCTAACCTGTACTTAATCGTAGAGAGTTATCTCCCCTTATTACAACGAAGTTGTATCAGATTCTCATCACATCTATATCCAATGACAATATCCCCGGGCACCCCAATTTCGGCACCCCTTTTTTGAAAAACATATGACCTTCGGCACCCCTTTTTTGTCATATGTGCTTATCTGAAAAAGCACAATGTGCCCTAGCACATAGGCACATGATTTATGTGCCGATATGTGCTTACTTGAAAAGGCACAATGTGACACAATGTGCCCTAGCACATAGGCACATACGGGTGTTTGAGGACACCTATTGCCTGGTATTGTATTATTCGAGGATACCTACTAGAGAATCCCTTTTTTGTCATATGTGCTTATGTGAAAAAGCACAATGTGACACAATGTGTCCTAGCACAAAGGCACATGCTTTATGTGCCGATATGTGCTTATGTGAAAAGGCACAATGTGCCCTATCACATAGTCACATACGGGTATTTGAGGTTACATATTGCCTGGTATTGTATTATTCGAGGATACCTACTTGAGAATCCCTTTTTGTCATATGTGCTTATGTAAAAAAGCACAATGTGACACAATGTGTCCTAGCACAAAGGCATATGCTTTATGTGCCGATATGTGCTTATGTGAAAAGGCACAATGTGACACAATGTGCCCTATCACATAGTCACATACGGGTATTTGAGGATACCTATAGCCTAGTATTGTATTATTTGAGGATACCTAGGATACCTTCTGGAGAATCCCTTTTTGTCATATGTGCTTATGTGAAAAAGCACAATGTGACACAATGTGACCTAGCACATAAGCGCATGCTTTATGTGCCGATATGTGCTTATGTGAAAAGGCACAATGTGCCCTATCACATAGGCACATACGACCAAAATGGGATTCCATAGCCACAGGTGTTTTCCAAAAGGGATTCTTTAAAAGGGATTCCATAAAATGGAATTCCTATCCGACTCGGTAAAATGGGATTCCGTGTTTTATCAACGACACTCGAGGGTATTCCCCTTCCCTATTAGAAGAATTCAGTTCAATTGGAATTAGTTCATTAAGTTTAAATTTATTCAGTTTAATGTTGTTCAGTTCAAAGGGTGTTTATTTATATTAGATATAAAAAGTTCATTCAAAAAGTTCAAGGGTGTTAACATTGAAATATATTTAGGGGTTATTGCCATTGGATATAGATGTGATGAGAATCTGATACAACTTCGTTGTAATAAGGGGAGATAACTCTATACGATTAAGTACAGGTTATGGGAAATCAAGCAATCTGATTGGTTAGTTATAATTTATATAAATGATCTAGATAAATGAAACAACAAGAGTATACGGAATAGGGTCAGGACTAACAAGAATAGACTAGAATAGCTAAATATAGTAATAATAAGCAAAACTGTTCCAGTTAATAGGCTCTTCTACGCTACTGGAGTATACTCTAGAACAAAGAAACAGGACCAGATAGACGAAATCTATTGCATATACAGATAGAAGCAGAGAATTCTGGGTAATGACCAAAGGAACGTGTCTTTTAATGGGAAAAACGTCATGGGATAGGGATCCAAAAAGGGATTCTGGGAGAATTCTAAGCAAGAACATTACTCCTGTTCAATGGAACGTATCCCTCCGTTGTACCCCCTTAGTACTATAGCACTACGCGCTAAGCCGATAAATTGGGGAAATAAAGTCAATTTCGGTGATTTTGGGTGGATTTTGGTGATTTGGAGGGATTGTCGGGTTGTTTGTGGTAATCAGATTTACTCTTCTACAAAGGAACACACCTCCGAACATACCCCTTACTTGTTAGAAGCCATTGGTAACATAGCAATCACGTGCTACCATAGAAACCAAGATGGCGGCCTCCAGTATACAAAATGGACGACGGAAACACTATCACCCTAACAACACGCGCTGCGCATGCGCACTCACACCACGTATCACTATGGAGATGACGTCACAAGATGGCCTCTCACGCGGGTTACCATGACAACACAACGTGGCACCACCAGGTCACGTGACATGACGTCACTTCCGGGGTCCGGCAACTAAGGCCCCAAAAACACATTACATACTACTCTCCCCTCTTAGGGCTCTGTTGTAGTTCACTTTCTAAATCTTTGATATACAATGCAAAAAGATTTACAATTACAATAATGCTATTTGTTACAGTTTGTTGGAGAGTTCCTGTTGGGACTTTCCAACAAATTGTGACATATATTTCCAGGCTACTCCAGAGTAACACACCATTACTATTCATTTCCTGTGAGAGATGTTGACAACAATAGCGAGCAGTTTGTTACAGTTTGTTGGGGAGTTTCTGTTGGGACTTTCTAGCAAATTTGTGACAGATTACCCCAGCTCACTCCAGAGCGACATACTATTACTATTCACTTCATGTGAGAGTTGTTCATAACAATAGCCATTTGTTACAACTTGTTGGAGAGTTCCTGTTTGGACACACTACTACTCTTCACTTTGGACACACTACTACTCTTCACTTTAATAGCTGTTTGTTGCAATTTGTTGGAGAGTTCCTTTGGTGCTATAGAAAACAAATTGTAACAGACTACTTTACGCTACTCCAGAGTGTCACACTACTACCATTCACTTCATGTGAGAGATGTATACAACAAGAGCTGTTTGTTGCAATTTGTTGGATCGTTCCTGTTGGGACTTTCCAACAAATTGTAACAGACTACTTTAGGCTATTCCAGAGTGACATACTACTACTAATATTACTACTACTATATTACTGTTACTCCAGTGTGAGATACTCCTACTGTTCACTTCATGTTAGAGAGGTTTATAACAGTAGTTGTTTGTTACAATCTGTTAGAGAGTTCCTATGTGACAGATGTTTATAATAATAGCTATTTCCAGTTGGAACTCTCCGGCAGATTGTGACAGACTAAACTTAACCTTACCTTATCTTTATTTATTTATTTTCCCACCATTTTCTAGACCCACCGCCTGCTTGCCGTGCCATTGCCTCTAATAGCCCATTGATGCTTTTGATTTCAAAATCTAGTTTATTTTTACTTCTTTTCATGTTGTTATTGCAACAGACTGTGACCGAAGATCAAAATCGTAACGGTTTACGCAAGTTGAGCGATTTCTATTGTCCTGGGGGAAACTATTTTTCGAGTATCCTACGCTCGGTTTTACACAAATATCCGGTTGGAGATCATGTTGGTACTGTGGTATTGAATGGCGGGTAGCATTTCACTCAACGAGGTGCAGACTAATGCAGAGTACGACTTTATAGAGCTCTATAATGATAAAGTGTGTTCTTTACCTGAAAATGACGATTCACCATTCAAACAAAATGCAAATGAGTGTAAGTATTGCTCGCCGAGCGACATTCGATGCACAGTAAATACATTAGATATCGGCTTTTCTTTATTCCATATCAACTGCCAAAGTTTAAAAGCTCACTGGGATTCTCTTCAACACTTGTTGTGCAACATGCAAACGAAAGAAAATATCTTTGACATAATCGGACTAACGGAAATATTTCAAATCCCATCAAATAGCTCGTACATACGGAAGCGCATTGCTGCCACGTGGGAAAAAAAAATTAAATTGTTTCGTTTAAACGAAAACTTTTTCGTTTAAACGAAACCACTTTCGTTTAAACGAAAACTTTTTCGTTTAAACGAAAACTTTTTCGTTTAAACGAAACCACGTTCGTTTAAACGAAAACTTTTTCGTTTAAACGAAACCACTTTCGTTTAAACGAAAACTTTTTCGTTTAAACGAAAACTTTTTCGTTTAAACGAAAACTTTTTCGTATATACGAAACCACTTGTTAGGGCCGTCTTCTGCTTTTTAACATGCAATATCATTACATTCTTTAGGCACGAGTGATCCTATGGGAGGTTTGCTGGAGGGTGTTGGAGGTGGGGTGGGGGCTCATTTTTTATCTGGGAGGAGAAGCTTGCCTTGCCTTCCCACCCGTCCGGGGTGCTTTTAGGGTAAATTCCACATATTTGGACCTATGGGCATACAAAAGAGACAGTGCGTGCATGCGAGGGGAGAGGGTGGATGGATGCGTGTGTGTGATGGACGTGGTAGGCAAATCCTGTCAAATGAACATGAAACCCACATCATGCACGGAGATGAGGGGCATAATGTATAGACAGTGACAAGACACTATTAGAAGTTAAGCTTCCGCACACCTGTACAACATCCTATAACTTTGTCGGACATTATTATGTCCCTTGCCATCGTGGGAGGGGATATACGAAGGGGTTCCGTCAGGCCTTCTTTCTTCCAAATATGGGTTCTTCTTCACTACGGGGGCACCCTCTAATTTCCAATGCAATCGAACATGCCCTTTATAGGCCCCTAACACTCCGCGCTGGAATGAACAGGAGTCCTGTTCGATTATTTTCTGTCATTGTCGGGTTTACAATGCACCGCAGTATGATGCCACTTCCCCCTCCGGCTAGCCCTTCGGGATATTCCCACGGCTTAGTGACTCCCCCCCCCCCCCCCCCCCACACACACACACACACACTCGGAATTCTCCCTGCCACTGGGCCGGATTCTCATACATGGTGTTGGTAAGTAGGTCTAGTGGACCTGTCTGTTGGGAGGTCAAGACCATATGTTTTCTCACAAAAAATAATCCGTGCGCATGAAAGAATAATCCGTGCAAACAAATTAACAATCCGCGCGCGCGGATTATTATATCGTGCGCACGGATCATTTTGGGTAAAAAAACATATGGTCTTCTCGCCCCCCCCCCCCCCCCCCGCCCACTGTCCGAACATTCAGACCCACAAAGCAAACTTACCAACGCCATGCAAGGGAATCTGGTCCAGTGGCGGAATAAGAATCTCTACTTGGCTTGGGGGGGGGGGGGGGGGAGGATTGCAATTGGGGGCTGGGCGGGGCGGGGAGATGGGTCGATATGCCGCAGGTGGGTGCGAATGCAATTGGGGATGGGGGTCGATATGCCACAGGTATATCCCGAAGGCCGGAGAGGAAAGGTATAGGCCGGCGTATCACCCCTTCCATTTGGCGGACCCGGGCAGTGGAGACTCCGGAGACTTTTTCCGCAATGGGTGGGGGAGGGGTTGTGCAAGTAGGGCACATGCTTTCCATTAATAGGGGGGGGGGCATAAAGTATCATATCCATTACATTCTTGAAGCAGGAGCAAACGTAGGAGGTGTGCTGGAGGGTTTTTTTCGGGGTGGGGGATTCAATTTCTATTAAATCGGGGAGGAGAGGCCCACCCCACGGGGGGGGGGGGGGTTCTACTCCCAGATAAAAAAATCAAATGAAATCTTCTGGTGCTTTTAGGATAAATCTTCACATTTTTGGACGTCGAAAATCGAGAAACGCTTCCCATATTTAAAAAAAAAATACGTTTATGAACGTACATGGCTCAAAATATCTGCATCCGAACTTGCAAATGGATATGTTCATCAGCTGAGTTTTGTATAGAAATAAAGAAAAGAGAATCAATGTGTGTGTGTGTGTGTGTAAGAGAGGCGTATGGATGTGTCACTGATGGACAGGTGGAAAATGGGGGAGGGGCAAAGTCAATGTTTTGGGGCAAATGCCCTACCATACACCCCCCCCCCCCCCCACCCACACACACACACACTGTAGCGGCGCTACTGGATAAGAGGCCCCTTCCTTGAAATATAATTATTTAACTCTGTGGGCGATTCTCATCCTGAGGGGAAGGTGAAGCCATTGATAGGTGTCCGGATGTCATCCCTTGGTAAAATTTTCAAGCAGTGAAGCGTTGAGAGCAATTCTGAAGCCTCCTGAAGAATAATGAGGCCATTGGACCGGTGGTAGTCTGGGTCTATCGAAAATGTTCTTAAACTTCGAAGCACTATCAAGGGTTTTGGAGTCTCCTAAGGAAAGATGGGGGTTGGAAATCCTTAGTAGCTGTTTGAAATTCATTTCGAGGTGGGTGGGTGGGTGGGGCGGGGCGGGGGCAATGTAGGCCTAATTATTTGGGGTGGGTGGGGTGCGTTTCTCCAGACCACAGCCACTGACCCCATACTTCCCAGGTCTTTCCACCTTGGAGTCCAAGATTGTGTCTGTAGCGGATAAGCATAGGCCTATATTGCCGTCCGGGCCAAGCTCAAGTGACGCCCCATCCTCAATCTCCATGCATTATTAAGCATTTTTTTATGACTGGCTTTATAGGCTCAAAAGACATCTGAATTTCATGTCTTTACTAACATCTTTATGCCCCCCCCCCCCCCCCGAGATTCATCCATCCCCGCCACGCACATACACCTGCTGACAGCAACCAACGGGTGTGGGGTCTTGTGCAGTGATGTGGGGTCTTGCGCATATTTCACTTCGTCCTAGGTTATCGGCCATCTTTCATTTTTGGTGGCACGTAGGTGTATTGTACATGGGCCTAACAAGTGGTTTCGTATATACGAAAAAGTTTTCGTTTAAACGAAAAAGTTTTCGTATATACGAAAGTGGTTTCGTTTAAACGAAAAAGTTTTCGTTTAAACGAAAGTGGTTTCGTTTAAACGAAAAAGTTTTCGTTTAAACGAACGTGGTTTCGTTTAAACGAAAAAGTTTTCGTTTAAACGAAAAAGTTTTCGTTTAAACGAAAGTGGTTTCGTTTAAACGAAAAAGTTTTCGTTTAAACGAAAAAGTTTTCGTTTAAACGAAAGTGGTTTCGTTTAAACGAAAAAGTTTTCGTTTAAACGAAAAAGTTTTCGTTTAAACGAAAAAGTTTTCGTTTAAACGAAAGTGGTTTCGTTTAAACGAAAAAGTTTTCGTTTAAACGAAACAATTTATTTATTTTTTCCACGTGGCAGCAATACGCTTCCGTACGTACACTCTGGAGGGCTATGCCCCAATTATTAAAAACATGAGACCCGAGAATGATGACGGCCGAGGGGGAGTGGAATTTTACATAAAAGAATAAATTCAATACAAAGTGCGAAGTGATCTCTCGGTCTTTATTCCCCATGTTTTCGAATCGCTTTTTATTGAGATCACTGAAAAACCAAATTCCAAAATTATTGGTGTCATTTATAGACCAAATACACCACCAAAAGCCGATATTAATCTGTTCTTATCCCAATTAAATGAATTAACTGATCTTCTGAGTGCCGAAAGTAAAAAGGTTTATATTATGGGCGACTTTAACCTAGATCTGCTAAAAGCAACCACGCACTCAAAGACAGGGGAATATATTGACCTCATGTTCAGTCAAGGATTCTTACCCTACATTACAAGACCGACAAGAGTAACGAGTCACTCTGCCAGTCTAATAGATCATATATTCACTAATAATCTGTCAAGAAATACCCTGTCCGGAATAATTATTTCGGATGTTTCAGACCACTTTGGTGTCTTCTATACTGAATCAGCGCCAAGGACAAATAACACACCACGATTCACCCTGAAGAGAACTATAAATGCCGAAAGTATTGCCAAATTCAAAATACTCCTCTCCCGAAGTGACTTTTCAACAGTAATGCAGTCCAATTGTCCAAACTCCTCATATGAAACCTTTTTAGACATTTATAAGGAAGCCTACGAAAAAGCATTTCCACTTAAAAACATGCGCGCGCCAGAACAACAAATTTATCAAAAAACAACCGTGGATGACCAGGGGACTGATCATATCTTCTAATAACAAACAAAAATTCTATAATAAAAAGCTTAAACTACCGAATGAACAGAATAAACTAAACTACAAAAACTATTGCAGAATCTTTGACAAGGTTAAAAAACAATGCAAGGCAATTTATTATAGAGATATCCTTAATGAAAATAAGAATAATATGCGCCGAACATGGCAAATTTTGAACCAAGCAATTCAAAAAGATAAACGAGAATCAAAACTACCCTCGTTTTTTATCCAGGACAATAAAGAAATAAACGAAGGGCAAGACATAGCTAAAGAATTCAATAACTTCTTTGTCAATATTGGGAAGATAACGTCCGAACAGATTCAGCACACCAACAAGTCCTATTTAGATTACATGAACAGTAACGTTACGAATAACTTTTACTTAACTCCCACTAATCCTCTAGAAGGCGGCGTGGTAGTAAACAAAATGAAGCCCAAAACATCAAATGATTCCGATAATATATCTACACGTCTTCTCAAACAAACGATTAATGAAGTTATAGATCCTGTTGCACATATCATTAATAACTCCTTCACCAGCGGCATAGTGCCAGATAAGATGAAAGTTGCTAAGGTAATACCCATCTTCAAAGCAGGTGATGAACACAGTTTCACCAACTATAGACCTATTAGTATACTCCCGGTATTTTCAAAAGTTATGGAGAAGCTAATGGAGAAAAGACTCACGAGCTTCTTAAATAGATTTGATATTCTTTCTCCCAACCAATATGGATTCAGAAAGCAACATGCTACAATCCACCCTATTCTACAGCTCCTAAAAAGCACGGCAATAGAAAATAATAAACAAGGGAAAGATAGTACCCTAGCTGTGTTCCTGGATTTATCCAAGGCATTTGATTCAATAAATCACGATATATTATTACGTAAGATGGAGAAATATGGAATCAGAGGGCTTGTCAATAACTGGTTCAGAAGCTACTTGACCAACAGGTCTCAGTATGTTACTTACCAGGATCATACGTCGGACCCTGCAATACAGACCTGTGGTGTTCCACAGGGCTCCATATTAGGACCAGTCCTCTTTTTATTGTATATCAATGACATTGGTAATTCAACCTCACTGAATCTTTTATCATTTGCTGATGATACAACAGCACACGGTTCAGGCCCCAACTATAACTTACTAACAACGTATTTTAATGAGGAACTTCATAAAGTATTTGAATGATGTTCCGCGAATCAATTGCTGTTGAGCGCAAAAAAAAACACATACATAGTATTGAACCCAAACAAAATAAGTAACACTAATATTGGCCACGGAATAACGATAAATAATCAAATAATAAAGAAAGTTGGAGCAACCAAAACAGACAAATCAGCAAAATTTCTGGGAATAAATATTGATGAACATTTGTCGTACAAAGCCCACATATCCCAGTTATGTTCGAAAATAGCTCGAGCTAATTACAGTCTCAACAAAATCAAGAAAATCCTTCAACATGGGTCCATGAAAACACTCTACTACGCCTTAATACATAGCCATCTGCTGTACGGAATACAGACTTGGGGTAACGCTAAGGAAGTAAAAAAACTAGTGATCTTGCAAAAGCGATCTTTACGTATAATCAACAATAAAGGATATAACGCCCATACAGACCCTTTATTCAAAAAAGATAAAATATTAAAGGTTGACGACCTGTTTAAACTTCATGCTTCCTTGTTTGTCTTTGACTGGAAAAATGGAAGACTACCCCCATCTTTTAGCGATATCTTTAGCATCGTGGACAATTCGTCTGGTAGGGCCACCAGACAGTCGGGTCTCTTATACATAGAAAAAACGCGAACCAAATCTCTAGACAAACTTCTTCTGTATGCGTTTCCTAAAATATGGAACTCCCTAGACAATACAACCCGTCATATCAATGATAGGAACACACTAAAGAGAAAAGTGACTTCAACATTTCTATCATCATATTCAACCGATGTCCGCTGTAATAATCCCTATTGTCCAGACTGCACATTTTAAATTTGTAATTCTTTAGGATTATTCAGCTATATAGTGTTTGGCAACTCTCGATCTAGTTACAGTTAACTGACATACTCTGCACATAAATCTGGAACCCTCGTCTGATCTAAGCTTGCTGCTCGTGTCCGCGCCTGCACGCTCCGCGTAGCCCCACCAACATTCAGCAATTGTGAACCTAAGCAAACCCAACAGGCTTATACTCCCGCATTTAGATGTACCATAACGCATACATGTACTCCCTGCTGTGATACAAGACTCGTCGATCGGCACACATGCTGAGCACTTTTAAATATGGGCTCAATGGGTGTGCTGACCGACGTGGACTTTATGCACAAAACATACCAATAGTACTCTCGACGCCGATTTCGCAAAGAGTTTTCGCCGGGACTTGGAGTTGCACGGAGTGATGGAGAATGGACACGATAAGCAGGTTGCCCTCTTTCAATTTGCAACCACCAGTCTCCAGCCGGTATAGGTGTAGGTACAGGACGGAACCTGTATAGCACAGCCCCCAGCAATGAATTTACCTGTGCTCTGTCCATCCTATATCAGTGCATGTAATCTGTTACATATAGATAATTTTTGGTCACAGTCTGTCTGCAATTCCAAGGGGGGTGACAGGAAGACAGCCAATCTGGCTATGACATCTCCCTCAGTATACACATCAACACTACTTGTACTATATAAATGTAATTTTTTTTGTAAGTATACTGTAAATAAAGAATCTAAAAGAATCCGTGAAACAGTACATTCCCGCTTGAAACCTATCCCCATGGTCAACCGACTTTTCGGTTACGTTATCCAGAGTGAGGTCATTTTGTACATCTTTATACAGTGCTTTCAAAATTCTAACAACCTTGCCCCCAAGATCAAAATCTTAAGTTTTCGCCACCCCATCCCCATACGTTACCATATGCCTTTTTAACATCCAGAAAAGCCGTAAAGATCTTTTCCTTTTCGTGTTTCGTTTATTCTTACATTAGGGTTAGCGCGAAAAGATGGCCCGTTTCTTTTCGAAATTTTCTCTACCTTGATGATGAATCCATTTCCTTACTTCACGCGCATGCAGGCTTTGGTTGTTGTGTTTAATTTGTACATTTACACTTTGGAAATAAATATAGCTGAAACTCAACTTTTCTTTCGCCCCGGATAATGCAAAGAAGTGATAAAGTGTTTAATGCTAGTCTAAAGTATAATAATTGAACTGCCTTTATACAACGAAGCACCACACGTATTATTTCTACAATTTTCTGAACTTATTTTTGTTTTCAAAACTGTGGAAAACCGACTTGACAATAAAACTATTTCGTGACACCAAGCACTAAAATTAATGATTACTTGAAATTAGAGAAATTTCGCGTGATACTTTTTCATACATAGGAAATGTCATTTTATGAATACAAAATGCCCTTTTATCTGAGCTGTCCCCGCCGTCTAACATTTGCCCCGACAACCGTGAACGTGAAACTACTGAACATGTACAGTTCATTTCCCAGTCCGTAGTACAGATTGGCGCTGTAATGGTATCCCATCAATTCTGAAGTTCTACTGCACAGCGCTGAGTTTTACTATAAAGTGTATCGAGAAATAATTGCGGTCCCCAATTATATTCTATCCTTATATTCTCTCCTCCAAAAGGTTCCAGTAATCTCAGCCCGGGTTCTGGGGCTTGAGTCTATACCGATCTCCTTATAATATTTGTCGGTTATGGGGACAAGTTGTTCTGGAAACTGCACTTACGGGCAGACAAACAGGAACCATTTCCAACAAGTTTGCGACAATCTAAGTTTTGGCTTCTTACCCCTTTTTATTTGCTTCTTATGATAAGCTACGCCACTGTCTAGAGCAGCGTGACATTGCTGTTACTATTCAAATTTACATCTCCAATGTGCGGGCAAATGATATTCAGAGAGTGTTTAATTAGCATCAGATTCACCTCTCCCCCACCTCTCAATCTCTCAGTACTTACTGGTATTTCTCTTTCGAATACTTTAGGATCAGTGTTGGTGAACTGCAAAGTAAGTTGCCGAAATGAACAGAATGAAAGTATCAATGACACTGCAGCTCAACTTGTCCAAGAAGGGACTTAACTAAATAGAAAGATCCAGTAATGCCAAGTCATTCACTCAAGTTTCTACAGAAAAGACATCACACCAAAGCTACATATGGAATTTGAAAAGGATCGGGTGAGAGGTGCGGCCTGTGGGGTCTGCTAATGGAATTGCTGACAATATACATGCCAAATCCAAGATGCCCACTGACGGCCATGTTTTTCAATGAAATTCGGAAAAATTTGATAGCTTCCATCTGGACATCACACCAAAGGTA
Organism: Pictodentalium vernedei; assembly: GCA_031216915.1. Lineage (NCBI taxonomy): Eukaryota > Metazoa > Mollusca > Scaphopoda > Dentaliida > Dentaliidae > Pictodentalium > Pictodentalium vernedei. Next base: position 186,740,404 of record CM062294.1, on the reverse strand, counting down.
CATATGAAATATCGAAAAAGATGGGGTGAGGGATGTGGCCTGTAGGGTGTGCTAATGGAATTGTTAACAATTCATATGCCAAATCCAAGATGGCTGCTGGCGGCCATATTTTTGATCGAAATTCAGAAACATTTGATAGCTCCCATCTAGACATCATATTGAAGCTATATATGAAATTCAAAAAAGATCAGGTGAGAGATGCAGCGTGTAGGGCTAATGGAATTGTTGTCAATTTATATCCAAATCCAAGATGGCTGCTGGTGGACATGTTTTTCAACAAAATTCAAAAATATTCGACAGCTCCCATCCAGACATCACACTAAAGCTACATATGAAATTTGATAGAAGATCGGGTGAGAAATGCAGCGTGTAGTGTGTGCTAATGGAATTGTTGACAATTTATATGCCAAATCTAAGATTGCCGCTGGTGGCAAAGTTTTTCAACGAAATTCGAAAAATTGCCCCAAAGCCACATATGAAATTTGGGACTGATCGGATGAGAGCTGTGGCCTGTAGGATGCGCTAAAGGAACTGTTGGGCAATTTATATCCAAATCCAAGATGGCTGCTGGCGGCCATGTTTTAAAACAAAATTCAGAGAAAATCGATAGCTCCCATCTATACATCACACCAAAGCTACATATGACATTTGAAAAAGATCGAGTGAGAGATACGGCCTGTAGGGTGTGCTAAATGAATTGTTGACAATTTATATGCCAAATCTAAGGTCTCGTTACAGTTATTCAGGTGAAAAAGTTGGCTTTTCAAAAAATGCGCAGCTTCTCATTAACACGGCAGAGGATATTTCGCATTTAAATCAACTCTCCTATTCACATTACTCACAATGTATGCAGTTTCTGGAAGCTCTGAATATGGCCATTTCTGGAGACAATTGTACACAACAAACATCTTACAATATCACTCAAATACACCCAGCTGAATAACAGAGGTGATGGCTAAATGAAAGTGTCAATGACACTGTAGCTCAACTTGTCAAGACATGTGCATGTATAGTATGTGACACAGCAATGACAAACATCTAGGTAATGACCTGATAACAAAGGTACATATAAAGTATTGTAACGGTCTGTTCATAAATACTGACCGTAGCCTGTAACAAATGTATAGGTAAAGTATTGTAAAGGTGGGTGACAGTCAGATGCTAAACTAGAAAAGAAACCTTTGAGTCCCAGAGTGGGTCTGACTGAACCCCAAAATATTTGTTCTCATAGCACAGTGATAACAAAGGCACCATTCCTGTCCCAAGGTGAAAACAAAGGTACCCAAGAAGTTTCGTGAAGATCAGTTCATAAATACGAGCTGTATAGAAGTTGTGACAAAAAACTGATTGGACCTAATTTCGGTACAAAATGGCCACTGGCAGCCATCTTGAATTTTGGACCGCACTCAGAAACACTCGTTCTCGTCCTAAGGTGTTAACAAAGGTACCCAAGAAGTTTCGTGAAGATCGGTTGATAAATACAGCCTCTAGCCCGAGCCGTATTGACATCTGCACTTACAGTGTATAAGTAGCACTAAATAAATCAAAATTCATCTAATTTGCATAATTTCTGCACGAGAAAAAAACCCGTACTGTATGTGATGTATTCCATTTTACTGAACATTCATACAAAAATTTATTCAAATCAGAACTTTCATACAGAAGTTCTGTACAAAAGACTGATTGCACTAATTTTGGTACAAAATGGCTGCTGGTGGCCATCTTGAATTTCGGACCACGCCCAAAAACACCCGTTCTCATCCCACGGTGATAACAAAGGTACCCAAGAAGTTTCGTAAAGATCGGTTCATAAATAAGGTCTCTAGCCTGAGCCGTATAGAAGGTGTTTTCAAAAAACTGATTAGACCTAATTTCGGTACAAAATGGCCACTGGCAGCCATCTTGAATTTTGGACCGCACTTAGAAACACTCGTTCTCGTCCCAAGGTGATAACAGAGGTACCCAAGAAGTTTCGTGAAGATCGGTTGATAAATGCAGCCTCTAGCCCGAGCCGTATTGACATGTGTACTTACTGTGTGTAAGTAGCACTGAAAAAATCAACGTTCATCTAATTTGCATAATTTCTGCACGAGAAAAACCCCGTATTATATGTGATGTATCCCATGGTATTAAACATTCACACACAAAAATTTTCAAATCAGCGCTTTCATATGGAAGTTCTGTGCAAAAATCTGATTGCACCTAATTTTGCACAAAATGGCTGCCATCGGCCATCTTGAAGTTTGGACCGCACCCAAAAACACTCGTTCTCGTCCCACGGTGATGCCAAAGGTACCCAAGAAGTTTCTTATTGATCGGTTTATAAATACGGCATCTAGCCCTAGCCGTATTGGCATTTGCACTTACAGTGCTGAAAGTAACACTAAATACATCAAAGTTAGTCTAATTTGCATAGTCTAATTTGCATAATATACGTACGAGAAAAAACCCGTATTATTTGTGATGTATCCCATGGTACTAAACATTCATACAAAAAAATTATTCAAAAATCTGATTTCTCCTAAGTCTGTACAAAATGGCCGCCAGCGGCCAACTTGAATTTTGGATCGGACCCCAAAACACTCGTTCTCGTCCCACGGTTATAACAAAGGTACCCAAGAAGTTTGGTAAAGATCGGTTCATAAATACGGCCTCTAGCCCAAGCCGTATTGAATTGTTGACGGACAGACGGCCAGACGGACGACTGGCCATGGCATAAGCTCAAATTTGGCTTCGCCAAAGTTGAGCTAATACAAAAATGGCTCAAAACTTTTCTTATTGTGGGGATAAATTTCCAATTTTCGTGCATCGATAGTGACCAAACAGTGTTATAAGAATACCTCATTCCTCCACTGAGGATTTTAAAGCATAAGATGGTCACTCTGACAAATAAAAAACATATGGGTTTCTTATTCATTTTTTCAGAAGGCTTTCTCAAAGTAAGTTTACACAAAAATTGTCCTATTTGTAACCTGCAAATCGTCAGGTCCCAAATAGGACTGGGTTAGTCATTTAACACCCCCGTGTGACCTTGACCCACAATTGAAATGCACTTGACAGTACACAATCTGAATCATGACCATCAACAGATTATTTTGGCCATATCACTATTAATGAGAATTATTTACTAAATCCACACCACCACAAACTAAAACTATAGCTCAAAATAGCCATTTGGCTGTGGATATCCAATAACCTCGGAAATGACCTTTTAACAGGAAACGAGACCTATAAAGGCCACTGGTGGCCATGTTTTTCAAACAAATTCTGAAAAATTCGATAGCCCCCATCTAGACATTTCCCCAAAGCAACATATGAAATTCACAGTACAAGGCTGGTCGAGTGAGAGCTGCGGTCTGTAGGGTACGCCCTGGGAATTGTAGGATATTTTATACCCAAATCCAATATGGCTGCTGGCGACCATGTTTTTCAACGAAATATGAAAAAATTTGATAGCTCCCATCTAGACATTGCCCCAAAGCCAGGTATGGAATTTGGAACTGCTCGGATGAGAGCTGCGACCTATATGGTGTGCTAAAGGAATAGTGGACTGACAGGCGTACCTACGGACGTACGGACCGACGGACGGACGACAGATCACAACCCATCCCAAATAGCTCATACTTGACGTTTTCAAGTTGAGCTAAAAATATATTCTGAGTTAAAAAATGAAGTATAATAGAAACAAATGTAAAAAATAGCATGAAATTTAATAGTTCTAATGTTGCATGTTTGTGGACAAGAAGTCGTGCAAAGTGTTTAATGACATGTTGTTGTCCAACCAACCGTATACAATTTTGCTACGGATATCAAAATAGCACGTGCTACCCGAGAATGTCAAATTGAATGGGTGACAGACGATTTTGTTTGTGTTATGTTGTGCTAGAGAACCTGGGTTATTGAGAAAACAATTCGTTTGTTAAGAGGTTTGTCATGCGGGTTAACAATATAAATTATAAAACACCGGTGTCGCTGGTAAGTTTGGGAATTTCTCAAAACCGATTTAGCGATCAGAAAATCGGAGAGTGGTTTTGTACTCCCGAGTTCTCCTCTTGGCGTAAAATCCGGAGAGATGTTCCACGGGGATCTAATCTAGGACCTACTACTTTTTATCTGTATCATTGACATAACAATGACTCTTACTTGCAGTATCCGAATTTTCATGGAAGACAGAAACAGACTAAATCCTGTGATTCCATGTGTCAATGTCACTTCTAAATTTCGAAACCCAAGCAACGTATGGAATTCACAGTACAAGGCTGGTCGAGTTGGAGCTGCGGTCTGTAGGGATTGCTAAAGGAATTGTAGGATAATTTATACCCAAATCCAATATGGCTGCTGGCGGCCATGTTTTTCAACGAAATATGGAGAAAATCGATAGCTCCCATCTAGACATCGCCCCAAAGCCAGGTATGAAATTTGGAACTGCTCGGGTGTGAGCTGCGGCCTTTATGGTGTGCTAAAGGAATTGTGGACAGACAGGCGTACGTTCGTCCATGCGGACGGACGACGGATCCCAGTTCATCCCAATAGCTCATACTTGACGTTTTCAAGTTGAGTCAAAAATATATACTGATTCAAAAAATAAAGCATAATAGAAACAAATGTGAAAAAATAGCATAAAGGACGAAATATAATAGTTCTAATGCTGCATGTTTGTAGAAAAGAAGTCGTGCAAAGTGTTTAATGACATGTTGTTGTCCACTCAACCATATACAACTTTTCAACAGATATCAAAACAGCACATGCTACCCGAGTATATCAAATTGAATGGGTGACCGATTTTTTTGTGTTATGTTGTGCTTGAGAGTCTGGGTTATTGAGAAAACACGCTAGTTTTTGTCTTCCGACATTTTAAAAAATGCCAAGGTTAACCGAAAATCAGAGGTTGCGCGCCATTGGTATGCATGAGTCTGGGATACCTCCAGGTGAGCTCGCTGCTGAGTTTGGAGTCACTGTGGCCACTATTTACGGCCCATTGGAAGGTATAGAACCACAGGATCTATGGCGGACCGACCGCGTTCAGGTCAACAAAGAGTTACGACCCCTGCACAAGACCGACACATCAGGACGTCTCACTTGCGTGATCGCTTCCTTCCGGCGACGAGGGCAGCAGAAATTACTCCTGGTAGAACTAACAATAGAACCAGTGCACAAACTGTCCGCAACAGACTTGCTGAACACGGCTTCCGAAGTAGGCGTCTGTCTATAATAGATTAAATGCCTGTATTGGATGTACTGAGGCTAGATAGGTCTATAAACAAGGAAAATTGGGGAGAGTAAGGGTAATTTCTCGACAAGTTACAAGATATTTATTCAATTAACAGAAATTTACCCTATAACCTATATTCAATTAACAGGTCAAATTTGTACTGGAGGTGTGGTAAATGGTTTTGTGTTGGGAAATTATATTCAATTAACAGGGTTATTCAGTTAAGAGATATCCAATTAAGTGGGCTCCACTGTATTACCCAAACCTCAAGAAGGGAGAAAAGTTTACATGCACCTTTAACTATTGATAAGATAGGAAAATAATGTCAATAACAAAATAAAGGTAAAATATACACCTGTAACTTAATTAAGCACCCCCAGTTTTTTTTCGCAGTGGAAGACGGGAACAGACTAAATCCGGGGAAGCCAGGGGATCAGACTGAATTTATTGAACTTGATATACCGCGAAAAACCTACTGTAAAGCAGGTGCTTCTAGTCAAGTGTCGTCTGCCTAAATGACACTTGACTAGAAGCACCTGCTCAGTGTTTAATCCCCACCCCAGCCCAAAGATTGCTGAACCGTCACAGCCAGATTAACTGGCGTATTACATCACAGCCAAGAAAACTTGACTCCCGGCTTCTTTAATAGAAACTGTCATTACTTTCATGTTATCTTTCAGATGGCCAAAAGTGATTGTTTGCGAAAAGAATGGCCATTGACAAATGAAAGACAACAGAATGATGTAAATATTCAGTATTTTAATGGCGTTAATTACACATATCTGTCACTAATGTCTTTGATGGAAAAATGTTCTGTCGACAAGTATGGCGCTGGAACGGTCCATGATGAAACAATGCCGGTAATTACTGACAAAAATGTAACTTGTGATCTCCGGAACACAGTATCAGTGTCTGACGTCAGTAGCGAGTGTATCCACCACATGCCCGGATGACAGCCTGAACCCTCCTCCTAATGCTACCAGTGAGCCTTCTGATATGGTCCAGAGGCAACTGCTGCCACTCATGCAATGCAGCTTCCAAATCGGCCAAATTCTGTATAGGCGGATCCCTTCCTTGCCCACGGCGTCCAAGAAAGTCCCAGATATGTTCGAAGGGCTTCAAATCGGGGTTCACTGCAGGCCAAGGTACTGTTGTAATAGCGTTGTTCTGAAGGAATGTTCTCACAGCATGGGAACGATGCGGCCTTGCATTGTTGTGCATGAATATAGGGCGAGTAGCCAACGGATGGTTGTCAAAATGAGGCACGACAATCGAATTGAGAATGTCCCGGATGTACTGATGACCACTGAGATTCTCTTAGAGTCACCATATCAAGTTTCCAATCATGAGAGAGGTATCACCATATCATTACTGATCCTCCACCATAAGGAACAGTAGGTCTGGTGTTCCTGGGCACGTAATCAGTAATTCTATGCCTACACACTCTCATGCAGCCATCTGTGACGTGACGTAAGAACCTACTCTCGTCTGACCAATGGTCTCTTCTCCACGCCCTGAGATTCCAATGTTGTCGTGCCATACACCACTCCAAAAGTCGTCTTTGATGCTAATCGGACAGAGCTGGTTGCTTGATGACCCTTATGAACCTCATACCAAGTGCTTTGAGATGGTTTTGGACAGTTCTGTTGAACAAACGCCTGTTGAGGAGCGAAAGGCATTTCAAAACCCCACTTGAAGCAAAGGGTTCACGCCTAAAGAGGCGTGCCAGACGCCGATCTTCCCGAGGTGAGATCTTTTGGGGTTGAGCAGGCCTGGGTCTGTCCTTAACATCGTTGGTTTGTTGATGTTTTCGGACACGTCTGCTGATGACAGAATTACTATAGCCAAGTTGCTTTTCAATAGCTTTGAAAGACATGCATGCTGCATGCTTGCCAACGATTTGCCATCTTAGTGCCTCTGACAGTCTTTTAATAAAAGGAAAATGGAGATTCCTGTAGGTGCACTCTATGAAGTAACGATATATTTTGCCTCTTTAAGGAGTATACAATAATAGTGTTATTAGAACGGTTTTAAAACATTTTATGTGTGTTTGAATGGGTTAAGTGTCCTAAAATGCGGAATCTATTTAAATTTGGTACAGAAATTTGCAAAACTTAAAGATTCCAACAAGTGATTTACATTGTTCTCCGTCGCATGACGTTAGGAGTAAATTAATGTAGTTGGCATGTGACGTTATAGTCTTATGGATACCATGCGCCCAGTTGATATTCACACTAAAATGTCACCTCTTGTCGCGATATTATCTAAACAATATTGTCTAAAGCTGTCTAAAGACCCATTTAGACGCTTATACTCTTTATGGACATGTCATGCCATTTTGCGCACGATATGACCCATTTTAACCCTTTACCCAACGTAACGGCCAAAACCGATCAGCGCTATTCTCAAAAATCGCCAATTAATTTTCAAAATATTTTCATTTTTTGTCTCAAAAACATAGGTTATGACCCCTCGTTGGAACGAGCTCGTCGAGCTCGTTCCAACGAGGGGTCATAACCTATGTTTTTGAGACAAAAAATGAAAAAATTTAGTTATTCAAGAATTTTTTTTGCAAGTGTCGTCTGGTTTTCATGTTAGGTAAAGGGTTAAGCACAATTGTCTCTAGAGTTACCAGGTGAGAACGTTATCCATATTTATTCGCAAATGGTTTCAGAAATAGTATGTTTCGGGAAGAAAACTTTCTTTGATACATCGAGCTCAAAAGATTAAAACGGCGTCTAATAGAACTTGCATCATAGGTATGTAAAAACAAAATGACGTCAAACCATTTAGTAGCGAATGTCTTCAAAAAAAATAATTGTTGGCTTCAAAATGGTAGTAACATGAATAAACGGGGGTGGGGGTGACAAACATTGCATGTGCACGTGGCAACATCCGCTGAAAATGGTTTTGTCGCGTGTTTGTTTATCCACCGGTGAAAAATTACTTTTATATGGAGAATGATCACTCGGTCTTTCGTCTCGAATTTTTTCTCTACCGTGGACATACAATCTTCGCGAACAACAATGACCGATAACAGGTGTGGAAGGTGTGCCTGTATTAATGTTTTCGTTTCTCAGTTCAATTTGAAGGTTGAATTTTTCATGCATCGTATATTTGCTCTCCAAAACAAATTTCCAATTGTAGACCTCAATGTGAATTTTCTCAATTCAATTTCCGAAACCGGATCAGTGGCACAGCAATTAAGGGGAAGGGGGCTCTCCCTACAATCCTGAATACTATCTGTAAGGGGCATTAACTAATGAAATTACAGATGGCACACCATGCTTAACGCTCTACCTACTCCGAGAATAGCCCCATCAGGGACATATTTTAAAACATTTCTCCTGTGGAAGTCCAGTCCTGGGCCTCCCCGTAGCCATTTTTGAAAAATATTCTTCTTCTTCTTCCGAACACTGCCCACATTCAACTTGTTGAATATTCTGGCAGGTGTGTGTGCGCATGTGTTTGTTTGTTTGTTTGTTTGTTTTTTTTTTGTTGTTTTTTTTTTGTTGTTTCAATTGTTTTAGTTAAAATCCTATATACAAGGTTATTTTAGGTGGTTTTGCACTTGAGTTTTGAATGACTCAAGTGTAGCTGCCGTTGCGATTTCAGAAGGCAGTTTGTTCCAATCCTTGACAGTATTAATGAAAAAGGACCATTTTCTGGAATCTTTGGTTGCTGGTTGAATTTTATAGGCCAGTATGTGTGTATGGCGGTTTCGCCTTGTTGCGGGTTTAAGAAAGGCATCTTTGTCTATTGCTACAAGATTGTTTGTGATCTTGTACAGCATTGTTAATCTGGCCTCCTTTCTTCTTGTTTTCAGGCTTTTCCATTTCAGCTCTTCCAACATGGTGTTAACGCTGGATCTATTTCTATGCCGACCAGTGACGTATCGTGCAGCTCGCCTTTGCACCTTCTCCACCCTTTCAATTAATTTGTTGGTGTAAGGATCCCATACTGTGGTTGCATATTCCACTTGTGGTCGTATTAATGATTTATAGGCCTGCTCTTTTATTGTTCTTGATTTAATGTTGAGGTTACGTTGTAGAAAACCCAGGCTTCGGTTTGCTTTATTGGTTATGTTGTTAACATGGTCGCTCCAGCTAAGATCCTTTGAGATGGTACAACCCAAGTACTTGGTGGATGTTTCGTGTGCCAGGACATGTCCGTGGAGAGAGTAATTCCAGTTTATTGGCTTTTTCTTGTTAGTAACTGTTAGGACGGTGCATTTCTCGGGGTGGAATTCCATTTTCCATTTGCTCTCCCATTCCGCTAGTTTGTCTAGATCTGATTGTAGTTTGGAGCAATCTGAGTTTGAAGAGACTGTCAGGTATACAATGGTGTCGTCAGCAAAGAGGCGTACAGTTGAGCCTAAGTCGTGAGGCAGATCATTAAGGTAGAACAGGAATAAGCTAGGGCCTAAGACTGATCCTTGTGGTACTCCAGATTCTACATTAGCCTTGTCAGAAATTTCTCCATCGACTGCGACAACCTGTGTTCTGTCTCGTAGGAATGCACTTATCCAGGTGTTTATCGGTCCTCTGATACCATAATGGTGGAGCTTGTGGGTGAGGAGGCTGTGACTGACTTTGTCGAATGCTTTAGAAAAGTCGAGGATCAACAAATCGGTTTGTTTGCCGTCCTCGAGGTTCTTGGATAGATCGTCGATACCTTCAAGCAGCTGGGTTTCGCAGGAACGTTTTATTCTGAAGCCATGTTGCAGTGGGTACAAGATGTTATTTGACTCTGCATGCTTCATTATATGGCTTGTGACTATATGTTCTATAATTTTGCAACAGATACAGGTCAATGAGATTGGTCTGTAATTTGCTGGGATGTACTTTTGTCCTTTTTTGTAGGCCGGCGTGATGATTGCCGATCTCCAGTCGTCTGGGATTTCACCAAGCCTGACTGAGGTGGTAAAGATGGTGGTTAGTATGGGGGATATTTCGGACGCCAGTTCCTTTAGCACCATTGGTTTTATGTTGTCTGGACCGGCTGCTTTATGTGGTTTGAGGTTTTTTAAGAGTTTTTCCACTCCTCTGTCTGAGATGGTGATGTTACCACAGTCTGGGTAGGTTTTTTCGGAGTCATGCATGTAATTTTGGTTCTTGAATTCCTGACTATCGATAGTTGAAGCCGGTGAAAACACCGATCTGAACTGGTTGTTTAGGATGTTTGCCTTACTGATAGGGTCGGTTTCTAATCTACCGATAATCTTTCGGAGAGGAGCTACTCCACTTTTATCACTTTTCTTATGTTTTATGTATGTCCAGAATCGTTTTGTGATTGGATGTTCGCCTCCCTGATTGTCGGGTGTGACGATTTCTTCGATGTAATTCCAATAGGCTTGTCTCGATTTCTTTTGGATGACTTGTTTTAGTTCCTTAAATCTCAGTATGTCCTTTGGATGGTTTGATTTTTTTTTGACTTTGTACAGTCTCTCTCTTTTTCTTATTAATGACTTAATTTCTTGGGTAATCCATGGTAGCCGATCTTTACTTTTACAGGTTTTATGTGGGATGTGCCTTTGGGTGCTGGTGTTTAGTCCCTCTTTAAAGATGTTCCAGAGCCTGTTGATAACGGCTCCATTTGCACATTCCTTCTGTACTTCTCTGTTTACAGTTCTCATGTCTTCTTTTAAGCTGTCCCATTTTGCTTTCCTGTATAAGGGTATTTTCCGAGGTTTTTGTTTGTTAATGGTTGGGTTTGTGTTCATTTCGGCATAGACGATGTCATGGTCAGAGATGCCGGGTGTTACCTCTACTCTTAATATTTTACTGGGATGATTTGTTATTAGTAGGTCCAGGACGTTTTTGTTTCTGGTTGGCTCCATTACTAGCTGTGTTAGCCCGTTGTCGTCTAAAATGTCACTAAGTTGGTAATGCTGTTGAGAGTGTTGCGTGCCAGGGTGGAGAGTTTTTTTGGTCCAGTTCCACCCTGGTAGATTGAAGTCACCTCCTATCAGCAGGCAAGGGTTGTTTGTTGTAGCTCTATTTACTGAGTTTGAAAATTCCGTTATGCTCTCAATATCCGATGTTTTGGGGTTATAATAAGAGCAGACATACAGATCTTTGTTGCCTTTCTGTTCGATTTTACACCAGATAATTTCACAGTTGGTGTCCAGTTCCGGGATTTCGGAGCTTAGGTATTTGTCACTTACAGCAATGAGCACTCCGCCTCCAGTTTTTGATTTTCTGTCTTTTCGGTAAACATTAAAGCCTGGTGGAAGTATTTGGCTATTTGTTATAGTTGGATCCAGCCATGTTTCAGTAGCAATGATGATCTCGGGTCTACTACTGTCGATTAGGTTTTGTATTTGGTGTTGCTTGTTTTTGACTGACTCACAGTTGACATTTAAGATGCGCATTGGACTGAAGACTTCCTTTGGTTTAGCTTCTCCGATTTTTTTCGGTGTTGATGAATGTATCGGATTTGGTATGGTTTGTTCCACACTGTCATTCATTCGGCTCAGTAGACTGAAGCTGTTACTGGTCTGTATGGCTGTGGAGCCATAGCATAATGAGTTATAGTTTGGGGTGTCACATACTATACAGTCCCATCTGACGGCTTCATTCTCATCTGCTATAAGATAGCTGTATGTTTTGCTGTGTACGTCTTGACAATCTATATGATACCATTGGTCGCATGTATCACATCTGATTGCTCTGTGGTCCCAGGTTACCGGTTGGTCGCAGGTTCCACAAGGATAGGTGGTGCTGTCATTGTGGGTTGGCCCTGGGTTTGGGTTTATATCGTTCGCGTTTAGCAACAGTACGAGTGTTAGATACATGTGTGCTGATTTGGATTTATATTTGAAAGAGATGTTAAGTCTTTTTGTCCGTTTGTTAATAATTTGCATCAGTCCATGTGTTATGATATCGCCTTTGGTGTGATTTCCAGGTTCTGCAATGATTGTATATCGGACTGTGCTTTCTCTGTCAGGTTCGGTGTAAGACCGAATAAGGGTCGCGAGCACCAATGATACTATGATGGGTAGTAGGCACATTTTTTTCTGATGAGTAGTGTATTGAAGGTATGGCTAGGCTACTTTGAGCTGGTAAAGTGTAGTAGATGCTGATAAGATTAACTCACCTAAACCCTCCACTACAGGTCCCAGAGGTAGTAGTAGTCTTCCCTGATGATGCCAGAAGAGAGTCATCAGTTCTTCTTCTTCTACTCTAAGTTGCACCAGATCACAGTCCTGTTGTAAGTGGTAGCATTCACGGTACGGATCAATCAGAATTAGTTTGGTAATGGCAAGGCTGAGCAGTGGACTGGGATGAACACCGTCCCTTTGATTGATGGAGATATTCACAGACTTCCTTCTTCCTCCACGTTTCACTGACCTACTTCTGAAGTAGAATTTACTGGTCCTGATGGTGTTTTTGTTCAAGTTGTTGTTCACGTCGAGTATTCTGGAATTTAGTTCTTTGACTTGTCTGGTGAGTTCGAAGTCATCGGTTCGAAATAAAGGTGACTGTTTGTGGCCTTTGCTTTTGTTGTACTGTGCTATTGCTATTATTGGGCAATCTACTAGTTTGATCTCGGCTTTTGGGTGTTTTCCAATTATTTTTATAACCCGTTTAAAACATCTTATGATTAGGTCAATTGTTTTGTTACCGTGATGCCTCAATTTGATGAATTTTCCTTCTTTTACTGTGAGATCACATGTTCCAGCCCACAGGTAGATGATTATGTTATTATGTCTTGTAATGGCTTTTTCTATCCTTTCTTCAATTAAGTCGACTAGGGTTCATGTTTGAGCGCCTGGGGTGCACCATGATTCAAGAGGGAATTCTTTTCTGGAATAGGCGTTTCTGAGGGTAAAGCCCTTACTGTCTGATACTAGTATTGGTGTTCTGTATCTGAAGCCCAATGGTAATTGTGGCTGTTCTTCGATGTATTTACGCAATTTTTGACTCATCGGTGGTTTGATGTGCTTTCAGTTAGCTTACTGTTCGATAAGAGCCCAAATGTAAACAATGGGGCTGTCGTTTCCAAATTCCAGTTTTCGATGTAAAGGTTGGCATTTGCATGTTTCGGAGTAATTATGTCCAGTATAACATCTCAAGGATCGGAACAGTTGACGTAGGAAATATTTATTCGTAGTTCAGATGTAAATTCAACATTTTGGAGTAACTAAACTTTGGTTTAAACAAGAAAATCTAAAATTCGAAGAGAGAGAGAAAATTTTTCGATGTTGATGTTGACCCCGGAATGGTAGAGATATTCATGATGTGTCCACAGCATAAAACTGCTTGCCACCCCTCCAAAAGGCTCATGTGCCGCACCCCTAATTTTGATTCCTGGTTACGAGACTGAGGCAGGCAAGAAATCCTGGACATCTGAACAAAAGCTCAAGTATCTTCACAGTGAACTGGCTGAAATGCATCAGTTTTGGGTCTTTTAATACTAATAGCTGGAGGCCTTCAGTCAGGGACGTTCCGAAGAGGTTTCGATTGGGGGGTGTGAGGTCCTGTATTTTCCAATTTTTGTTTGTTTGTTTTTTGGTTTGGGGTTGTTTAAAAGCAAAGCACAAGGGGCCTAAAACGCGGCAGTTAGTGGGTACATGAGAGTTTAAGAAAGGATATTTTACGTGTAGTGGCTGGGATTCGGTAGCACAAGCAGACAAGCTAGGATCAACAGTTCGATTGTAAACCATACTTTTCGAACTGTGGCCTTTTGAAGAATAGTGTCAGTTGGTAACTAGGAAACATATCGTCGCCGGAGTGCCATGATGTTGAATGTTTCCTTTGGGTCCCACCGAATTATAGTATGCAGGTGACGATATTTTTGCTTATACATTTTTACTCAACGAATATTATCCAAAGTAATTCCAGGCAAGCCAGACTATAATCTACAAACCCAAGCAGGGTTAGCGTTGATTGAAGGCATATCGGTCCAGATCTCCAACTATTGACAAAAAGTGGCGTCGTTTATTGATGGTCCAAAGAGTCGCGTTGCTCATGCTTTCCACCAGTGCTAATCTTCTCAGCCATATTATCGTGCCATTGCGAATGCAAGAAAAGTACCTACTGCAACCCAAGCCCAAGGGTGCAACTGAGTCGGTTGAGATAACTTGAGATACGATCCGAAAAGTAACCAAATTCAGGCCGAGTGTTGTTACTTTTTCGGTCTTCGGAAGTTCGGATCCCGGGTACTGAGCCACAGCATTCCAGATTAGAGATACAGACTCTAGCTCCAATAACGAGCAACTCGGCATTGTGGCTGGAGTCTGTATTTCTAATCTGGTATGCTGTGACTCAGTACCTGAAAGTGAAAAATCAGAATCACTTCTAGCGAGTACTGAGAAATAGTACTGATTAGACCCGTGGGAAAATGCTGAGCAGCGGAAGATTGAAGACATTATCTACTTTATCCATGTATGCCGACAGCTCGTTTTCACACCAAAATATTAGAGATAAGCATTTTTACATTTTTACCAATGCTTTGGTAATTTTGATGTTATTTTTCCAACCTGTGTGTAATTAAGGACTATCTGAAGGAACCAAACGGAGGTGCTTGTTAAATATGACTTATTTATTCGAGCATTAATTAAAAAGAAAAAAAAACTTTGACAACTGCTTACTTGAGCAACAAACAAAATCTTGAAGCATTGCAAGGGCTATCCGCTTATCACTAAAATACTTATAGAGTGGGATTTTCTGTCTATATCATATCTGCAGCTTCAAAGATAAGGCATAGAAAGCGCGAGCAAAGTTTCAGTCATTAGACCTCTGGGTTTTTAACTCGGGAGTCTTTTTGGCTAAACTTTGCTTGCCCTTTTGTGCTATTCTGTAGACGTTATTAACCAAACGGAGTCCCCGCTCAGTGAGTGTTCAAGTGATAATCGATTCATTAAATACTTTACCCTTAGTAACCAATGACAAAAGTAGTGTAAAAACAATCAAGTCTGTAACTCAGGAATGACTAGAATAAGACAATGTAACAAAAGTCATAGAGGCGAATGATATAAAAACTTCGAACTGTAGACAACAAAAGCTACATAACGTTATTAACCTATGTTATATATAGTTCGAAGTTTTTAAAAGTCATGTTATTGCATACTTGCAAATCAGGAGTTCAAATAGTTTTGAAACTGAATCCTCACACGTCTATTCTTCTCTCCCTTAACTTAGACCATTCATTAACAGCTTGTGATATATCAATACTATCAGTAATATCACGCTCACAAAAAAGCAACATAAGGGCATCTAGCCGTTCGTCACCACATCTGGAACGAAGAAAGTCCTTGACTACTTTAAGCTTGCTGAATGTTCGCTCATTTTTAGCTGTAGTAACTGGTGCAGTGAGAACAAGTCGATAACAACGATTTACTAACGGCAAAACGTTCCTGTGCTCGTGAGCAAATTGTGCAGCTTCACGCAGAGTTGTAATACCTTTAGTGCTATCCTCCTCTTGTTGATGCTTCAGGGCACTAATTAGTACATCAATTTCTGAATTAAAATTGTCAGAATCAAAATGCAAATGTGTAGGTAAGAGCTTACAAATTTTCTCAACTTGCTGATTGTCAGGTTTTTTTTATGGGAGGGTACAGAATGGTAAGAGGTTCAATCATCAACATACATTTTCTGTGGTTCTCATCCAACTCTGTGATCAAAACATCTAACACGGCCTTCATTTCTTTTCTATAGAATGTTTCTAGAGTCAAATTTGCTGATGAATCGGGATTCTCATCGATTCGACGAGGAGGTTTTCTTGTACGATGAAATCTGGCATAGTCTGCCTCGGGGTCAATGTTCACGCGTTCTCCGTATGCCTTTGCTGATCTGATCAAGTCATTCATTTGCTGTTCATTTTCATTCATGGATTTGAATTGATCTACAGTACTGGCTATTATAACCAAAGCATCGATAATATTTAAAGATTCTTCCTGCATCTGTTCTGTCATAATTTTTGCCTTCCACATTATATTCTTCATGAACATCAGGGCAAACAAAATATCAAAACGATGTAATTTTGTCAATAGTCCTTGAGCCTGCGATTTTGTTTCAGTAGATTCCGAAGACTGACAAATACTTTTTAGGGCGTCTATCAGCCCTTCGTATGAGACCCACACAGCTTTTATGGATTCTGCTCTGGCTGTCCACCGGGTTTTTGAAAGATTTCTCAGTTGCAGACTGTTTTCTATCTCTGAAAGCTCATTTTTCAATACTGTATGTCTTTTTGTACTTCCGAAGAAAAACGTGTACAAATTTTCAAGCACATCAAATAGTGAGCTTATCAACGTTGACGAATTTATGCTGTGCTCCACCACTGTATTAGCTCGATGTCCTTGACATGGTATGTACGGTATTTCTCTGTGGAGTTTATCCGAAAGTTTCTTTTGTGCACCGTTGTGAACACCAGACATGAATGATGTATAGTCGTAGGACTGAAAAACAATATTTTTACTATCAAGGCCATTCTTTTCTATTGAATCGAGTAGTGACGATGCATGCCCATCACCAGTTTTGTCTGTTAATTCTTTCACTTCGATGAGCCTTTCTATTGCGGAGCCTGTCCTATCCACAAAACGCACACAACAGCTGATTCTATCTTGATGTGTAACATCAGGGGTTGTATCGGCAGTCACGGCAAAAAATTCAGCAGCATTCACGTCTTCAATGATGTTTCCTCGAACACAATTTGCCCACAATGAAATGAACTCATTTTGTGCTCTCGGACTACAGTACGTCACACAGTATGGCCGCATTGATCTGTCGTCCAACCAATTTTTAAGGACAGCACTATGTCTTGACAAGAGGTGTGTGATTTGGTAAGAAATGCCATCCTGATCATCATCTCCTCGAAACAGGAGCCCAAGTCTCCTGGAAATATCGAGAAGGATTGACACAACTTCTCTGTTTCTGGTGATATCAGATTGTTTCTGGATCTCTGCTTTTCTTTTTTCAGTGTCAAGTAACGTCTGAATGTCACCCCCCAACAGACACCTCATAAAGTCCTGAAGTGCAGCTTTGTGTGAGCAACTGGAAAAGTGTTGAGATAGCTTTCCGTCTTTATTTTTTCCAACGCTCATCATGCGGTGCCACGACCGAACACCCTTTTTTGCCCATGTTTCATCCGACTTTTCTCTACTCGGTCCAGTGGGGAATAAGCTGCAAACAAAGCAGAAAGCTGAATCGTTTTGAATGCTGTACTCTAGGTGTGGATATTTTGAGTACCAGTCTTTATTGAATCTATTTTGCTTTCCACCTTTTATATCAATGTTTCTGGGAAAGATCGGCAGTTTGGGTTGATGTGGACCGGCTTGAATTAAAAACTGTTTCTGCCCAAATGTCATTTCCTTTGGATGATTAGCCGGATCATGGGAAACTATTCCATGTTGTACGTCATCCTCTGTAATAATAACATCACTTTCAATGTGTTTGAGGGCATTAGTACATGAAGAATGCAACAATTTACTTTTCTCTGTGACATCTGTGGCAAAAGACTTTATTTCAATAAGAAGATTGTTGTGACTTGTTTCGGCATCGGTGACTTTTTTCAATAATTCTTGAGAAGTATCAGCAAATGAAGCTAGATGTTTAAGTTTTCCAGCACATGTAAAAATGTTCTCTTCACAAACTGCTTCTCCTGAGAATTTTGACGCTTTTGGTTCCTCATTTTCTGTATCCGAATCTGATGACATAGGTCCATGAGCTTTCAGAATGCTAACCTCGCCAGGAATAGAAATTATAGAATCAAACGGTGCTGTTGTCATCGATGTACCTGGAATGGGGTGCATATCTGAATTATTGTCATGTGTCGCAACCCCAGTTGTAGTAGAAGGAACAGGATCACTTTCCTGTGTTGTTACATGTTCAAATGTCGGTGTGGAAATGGTGGAAATACTTTCTTTTCCCAATGTGGGTCGATCTGGTTTCAGTGGTTTGAAGAAAAGGCTCTCCCTGGCACCAAGTGTTTTAAATCTTATCTGCTTATGAGCTCGGGACAAATCAGCATGTCGTTTTTCGTTGTGACTTTTTCGGTAGTATTGGTCAATCACTTTTCCACACTCGAGGCATTCAATTTTTTGTTTTTTCTTTGGTGGCATTTTTTTTTACAATCCTTCGACTTTGTGAAGCAAAAAGCAATTTAAAGCATATAATCTACCTAATTTCCAGAGTAACTTCCGTGTCCACTGTTAATTCCAGTCGAAAGTGAAAACAGGAAAATTTGAACACAAAGTTCGGAGTAAGAAAAAAGTGACCGTTCTGAAACACGACACCAATTACACCACATCGACTGTTCATTAGTAATCATTACAAATCATTGAAAAAAAACTGATTTAGTCCGCTTTTTCACAAAATGTCTAGACAGGAAATATTTCTAAAATAATTGGTGATTCTCACCATTTTCCAGCTCCTATGGCAATTTGCTACACGCCCCAGTGCCCCACGAAACATATTAGAGACATTATTTAAATTTATTTCAGTATTTCAATTTAAATAGTCATTGGTGACTATAAATTTATTGATAAGTAAATGATAACTGAAAGTTCAATGCGAAAAATTGTTACCGAAAGGGAGTCTCAACTCCCAGGAGACCCGCCGCCGCCAGCGGTTAAGTTAGGAAACTGTAACACAGTGCCGTAGCGCCCATAGAGGCCGTGGGGGGGGGGGGGGGGGCGTGCCCACTCCAGTTTTTGTTTTTTGGGGGGTTTGAGAAAATTAAGCTATTGAGTCTCTTTCAAGACTTAGCGAATTTTAAATGTTCACACCAAGGTGTGCCACCAGTTTCTGGAGGCCTGATACGATCCTGTAAAACAGACTGTGGGTTCAAGTAACAACGTAACACCAAAAAATATGGAAAAATAGGAAACTGTTGAAGAGATTTTAAATCTAAAATTTGGAAAACAAAAACAGCCAGCACATGAAATGATAGTTTTGGCAAATAGCAAAAATCGACTTGAAAATTTTAAAATTTTATTAATTTTTTTCCAACTTTTGATTTGACCCACAAAATTTCCAACTTTTGAAAATCAGGCTCTTTATTGGGGGGGGGGGGGGGGGGGGGGGGGGGTGAGACACCCCCCCCCCCCCCACCCCCTGTCGGAACGTCCCTGCCTTCAGTGGATTGAGAATTTCTGACTGAAAATTGTATTCATTTAATCCTTTATCTGACACAACAAGAAGATAACGTTTACATTCTTTCCCGAATATAAAAAAAATTCCATTTTTGTCAAAAAAATACTTTGAGCTTGGTGAGCTCGTTCCTGTCAGGGAGACAAAAGCTATGTTCTTGAGGTCAAAACTGGAAATAATCTAATGCCATGTTTTTTGGCAATAACGTTACGTAAAGTTTTAAGAAATAAGTGCCATGTTGTTCAACCTCAATTATTTCAAGCCACTGGCGTCAAACACAAATTGAGAAACGCCATATAGTGTCAGAATTAGAATAGTAATCCATGGGTTCAGGAGAGGTTCCCCTGAGAACACCAAGAAAGGGTCTCTGAAATAGAATCATCTAATAATATTGGAGTGTTATCGTTATATTACACTTCTAAAGTAGGGGCACACATCCAATTTCTGATCACCTCAAACACTGTTCCCAACACAATGGCTACTCTACTGTACCATTAAAATGAAAGTGTCAATGACACTGTAGCTCAACTTGTCAAAACAAAGACATGTACATGTATAGTATGTGACACAGCAATGACAAACATCTAGGTAATGACCTGATAACAAAGGTACATATAAAGTATTGTAACGGTCTGTACATAAATACTGACCGTTGCCTGTAACAAATGTATAGGTAAAGTATTGTAAAGGTGGGTGACAGTCAGATGCTAAACTAGAAAAGAAACCTTTGAGTCCCAGAGTGGGTCTGACTGAACCCCAAAATATTTGTTCTCATAGCACCGTAATAACAAAGGCACCCCAACACACACTCATTCCTGTCCCAAGGTGAAAACAAAAGTACCCAAGACGTTTTGTGAAGATCAGTTCATAAATACGAGCTGTATAGAACTTGTGACAAAAAACTGATTGGACCTAATATCGATACAAAATGGCCACTGGCAGCCATCTTGAATTTTGGACCGTACCCAGAAACACACATTCTCATCCCAAGGTGATAACAAAGGTACCCAAGAAATTTTGTGAAGATCGGTTTATAAATACGGCCTCTACCCTGAGCCGTATTGACATGTGTGCTTACATTGTGTAAGTAGCACTGAATAAATCAAAGTTCATCTAATTTGCATAATTTCTGCACGAAAAAAAAACCCTTACAATATGTGATGTATTCCATGTTACTAAACATTCATACAAAAATTTATTCAAATCAGAACTTTCATACAGAAGTTCTGTACAAAAGACTGATTGCACTAATATTGGTACAAAGTGGCTGCTGGTGGCCATCTTGAATTTCAGACCACACCCAAAAACACTCGTTCTCATCCCACGGTGATAACAAAGGTATCCAAGAAGTTTCGTAAAGATTGGTTCATAAATATGGCCCCTAGTCTGAGCTGTATAGAAGTTGTGTACAAAAAACTGATTAGACCTAATTTCGGTACAAAATGGCCACTGGCAGCCATCTTGAATTTTAGACCTCACCCAGAAACACTCGTTCTCATCCCAAGGTGATAAAAAAGGTACCCAAGACATTTCGTGAAGATCAGTTCATAAATACAGACTCTAGTCTGAGCCGTATTGACATGTGTACTTACTGTGTGTAAGTCGCACTGAAAAAATCAAAGTTCATCTAATTTGCATAATTTCTGCACGAGAAAAAAACCCGTATTATATGTGATGTATCCCATGGTACTAAACATTCACACAAAAAATTATTCAAATCAGCACTTTTCATATGGAAGTTCTGTGCAAAAATCTGATTGCACCTAATTTTGTACAAAATGGCTGCCATCGGCCATCTTGAATTTTGGACCGCACCCAAAAACACTCGTTCCACGGTGATACCAAAGGTACCAAAGAAGTTTCGTAAAGATCGGTTCATAAATACGGCCTCTAGCCCGAGCCGTATTGGCATTTGCACTTACAGTGCTGAAAGTAACCCAAAAAAACATCAAAATTAGTCTAATTTGCACAATTTACGCACAAGAAAAAAACCCGTATTATATGTGATGTATCCCATGGTACTAAACATTCATACAAAAAATTATTCAAATCAGTGCTTTCATATGGAAGTTCTGTACAAAAAACAGATTTCTGCATCATCGGTACAAAATGGCGGCTGGCAGCCATCTTGAATTTGGGACCGCACCCAAAACCACTCGTTCTAGTCCCACAGTCATAACAAAGGTACCCAAGAAGTTTCGTAAAGATCGGTTCATAAATACGGCCTCTAGCCCGAGCCGTATCCAATTGTTGACAGAGGGACGACGGGCCATGACAAAAGCTCAAATTTGGCTTCGCCAAAGTTGAGCTAAAAACGATCATTGGTGTTTAAGGTCATTTGGAAAATCTTCAGCTACATCATGACCACAACATAGTTATGAAGTCAAGTTTAGCATAATGTTTATACCTATGCTGCCCACATTAAAGGACATCCACCCCCGGTTGTTGGTCCGGGGGTTTATTTTACCAATGAAGCAGAACTTCTATACTACAGTAAACAAGCACTGCTCAATTTTCCGTATTCTTTTTGAAAATCACAAACAAAGTTTCATCTAATTGATCACATCGCTTAACCCTTTAACTCGGTATTAAAGCATAAATGTTTGTAAAGAGCAAAAGTTGGCAATCCATGAATAGACAGCATTATACACCACTAAATGGCCGAAAGGATCGGTGATAATTTAACTCAACAACCCTAAATTATTACTGACGCCCCCCTCCCCACCACTCTCACAGATTTAATTAACATTTACTGTATAAGACGATACCATTCTGTGAGTCTGGGTTTAGCATTATTTAACCCTTTACCCAGCGTAACAGCCAACACCGGCCAACGCTATTCACAAAACTCACCAGGCAGTTTTCATTATTTTTCTCATTTTTTGTCTCAAAAACATAGCTTATGTCCCTCATTGGAACGAGCTCATTGAGCTCGTTCCAATGAGGGGTCATAAGCTATGTTTTTGACGCAAAATATAAAACAAAAAACAGTTATTCAGGAATTTTGTTTGCAAGTGTCGCGTACCTTTCGTCTTAGGTAAAGGGTTAACCAATGAGCTCGATATCAAAATTTGTTGTTTTGATCACTTTTTTTCCATTTTGTCAATTTTTTTTTAACCAAAAACATACCATGTACCCACCTCATTGGAATGAGCTCGAATGTGGAGTCACATGAAATGATGTTCTTGAAATATTTTAAAATGTTTTTCAACTGCTCAATTTGTAAATTACGCGGTGAAATGGGTCCAATTCGCTAAAAGTTGGCTTGTGTTTATTGATGTTTTTTTTTTTTCTCAATTTAAATTTTCCTGGTAGAATGCCACTGCACGGGTCTTTATGAAGCAAATTACCTGCACTGAATGTCAAAATTTTTAGCATTTAGCATTTCTGCAGTTGTCCTTCAACAGGTCAATGCCAACTACAAAATTATCATTTCCATGATTTGGATCTGCTGAGATTGCCTGACTTTTTGCGATGCACCTTGCAAACTTCCCAACAAGAACAAAGAGAAGTGGAAGAGTTTTTTTTAATATTGAGGAATTCCTTTTATTATCAAAGCCAAAATAGTTACACCGTTCAATTTCAACTCAGTGGTACCAATGATATCATTACCACCTTATATTTTGCACATATAAAAATAAGAAAAATTTATCTAATTTATTATTGGTCATTTTCATCATCAGTTGCTATAACATGTCCACAAATCAAGAATAAAATCATCCTATAGTCAATTGTTTATCTATCCTGCCCACTGTAGACCTCCTCGACAGGCGTTGGTTGCCAGGAGCCAATAAAACATTTACAATTGTATTTTCTAGAATTGTATTTTCTACCTATTAATATAGATGACTAAAATGAATCGTTAGAATTTTAAAAGATATGGCCATTTGCCAGCTGGCAAATTGTCACATCTTCGACAAAGCTAATGGTTCATTTCAACCCATTTAAAGTCATAATTAGAAAATACAATTCTAGAAAATACAATCGTAAAAGTTTGATAGTATAGGCTCCAGGTCCTATTTTACCGGCCAATAAGAGCTTTCACTTCAAGTGGTTCACAAGAGGGAAAAATAAGAATACTCTCTCAAAAAATAGTATGTATAGAATATAAAATAAGAGTAATTATTTATTAGATATAATTTTCTTTCCCAGGATTGTCCATTATGAAACTCAGCTGATATGCCCCCCCCCCCCCCCCCCCCCCCCCAAACTTGGCTGATTTGCTGCTGATCCCGCCCGATGGGAACCAAGCTAGAGTTGTCCCTCTTGATGCGATACTATGTGCAACCAATTAGTTTCATGATGTGTTCACAGTTATTCGTCGAACGCAATCATGGACATTGGCATCACCGGGCATGGTGGTATGGTCTGAGGCAAAGTTTTGTATGACAAGGAATTAATCATGGTTATAAGTAATGATTAGATGGATGAAGAGAAGATGAGAGTTGAACAGAAAATGTATCGCAAACTGAGTCGAAAGCGGACATTCGACGAAGTAGGAAAAGAGGTAGTGCAGGAAACTGAATGCCGCGGCTTCCAGTGGGGAAGCCGCGATATTCGAATAACTGAACTAGGTACAGAAGAAGAGGAAATATCGAAAAGAATGAGAAACAATAACACTGTCAGAAAACTAACAGATCTGAGAACTTTTTTGTAATTGTTTGTTTGGGTTAAATAAAGAGGTTTTTACTTGGTTAGTTTCATATCGGCTGATATATCAGCCATTGGTAACTTCTCGTCAAACTTCGAGCTTTGATCTCAGGCTGATATGAAGTTACCTCGGCTGACAAGGAACTAACAAAGTAATGACCTCTACTTTCTGGTCGAATACAACAAAGGGAAATAATCAAGACTTTGGGAAAAATAGGCCGATGAAATCGTCAGATGTGTACCCATATGCGCAACTAGTAAAAAGCTGTAGGACGGAGGGCCACCACGGATGCCGACATTATGTACACCATACAAGGTATGGGTACATATAGAAATGGATTGGAGGAGTGTCTAATTTGATGGATAAAGGGTTAATATCTCCAGATCAAATTATCAGATTTACATAAAAAAAAAACTATACAGCACAGCACATCAGTAACCTGAATAAATATATAAAGTAACATGACAATCGGATTGATATTTTTTGAGTTATCTTATGCCAAAGGGACTGGAGAAATTTTCAATTTGAAGGATAAAGGGTTAATATCTCCGGATCAAATTATCAGATTAACACCAAAAACTATACAGCTCAGCACATCAGTAACCTGAACACAATTATAAAGTAACTTGACAATCCAAGCAATATTTTTCAAATTATCGAATGCCAAAGGGATTGGAGGAATTTTCAATTTGAAGGATAAAGGGTTAATATCTCAAGATTAAAATAACAGATTTACTCCAAAAACTATACAGCTCGGTACATCAGTAACCTGAACACAAATATAAAGTAACTTGACAATCCAAGCAATATTTTTCAAGTTATCGAATGTCAAAGGAATTGGAGAAATTTTCAATTTGAAGGATAAAGGGTTAATATTTCAGGATTAAATTATCAGATTTACACCAAAAACTATACAGCTTGGCACAAAAGTAACCTGAACACAAATATAAATTAACTTGACAATCCAAGCAATATTTTTCAAGTTATCGAATGCCAAAGGGATTGGAGGAATTTTCAATTTGAAGGATAAAGGGTTAATATCTCAGGATTAAATTATCAGATTTACACCAAAAACTATACAGCTCGGCACATCAGTAACCTGAACACAAATATAAAGTAACTTGACAATCCAAGCAATATTTTTCAAGTTATCGAATACCAAAGGGATTGGAGGAATTTTCAATTTGAAGGATAAAGGGTTAATATCTCGGGATCAAATTATCCCATTTACACCAAAAACTATACAGCTTGGCACATCAGTAACCTGAACACAAAAATAAAGTAACTTGACAATCCAAGTAATATTCTTCAGGTTATCGAATGCCAAAGAAATGGATCTGGACGCCGGACGGACGGACGGACAAAGGATGGACGAACGACGGATGGTCACCCCGAATGCCGGCATTATGTGTACCACACATAGTATGGGTACACATAAAAAGTCAATCGACAAATTCTTTTCACTGATAACTGGTAGCCCATATTTGGGCTTTATTCCAGAGTGCAGGTATTACAACCTGATGGCTTCATATTATGTGGGCGCACGTCAGATTATCTTTGAAGTGAAATTATTTAATCTCCATGGATTTGCCTAGTTACAATTTACAGGAGAGTGACCAAAACAAAGGCATGTGAACAAATTTAGTTGACGAAAAATACTATAGCACTCTGCCAGTTTAATTTGTTATTTTCTTGTAATGGTTTAACCCTTTTGTCATTTTATTACCACCTAAAACAGCAAATCTGCCACGCACAATACGTGAGCAATGTCATTTAATTTTTTAATATTTTTCATCTAAACCAAAGCCTACATATCCGCAAACGTATCTCAATAAAAAGAAATACTGCTCCTCTCTTTTCGGGGTGGGTCAGATAAAATTCTAATTCTTGCCCTCAGATTTCAAGAGAATGTCACTGTCGTTCATTCATCAACACCTACAATGCTTTCTATGCCTCAATGTACACCCAGGGCATAGAAAAGGGTATCCCCAAAGAGTTCCCCAACTGATAATGAAATTTACAGAATGAGTTTCGTAAAATTAGCCCTGAACTGAGCCCCTGACTAAGCCTGCACACCCCCACACCCCCAACAAAAAAATAAAATAAAAAATTATCAATTCTACGTTCTGCATGGGGCGTCAAGTTATGGAATTCCAGATGACATATCGTGTCTCAAAATGTTGTACCAGTTGAGACATACTTAAAAAATTCTTCCCTGGAGAAATTAAAAAAAAGTATATACCACCCTTCAACAACGCGAGCAGGACCTCCAAACCTTTCCGCAACCCAAGACTTCAATTTTTGTTATATGTCTAACCCCCCCCCCCCCCCTCCCCACCTTTCCCCCCAAAAAATAAAATCCCGGTGCCCTGGGTCAGGGACTTCTGGCAGTGACCTGGTGGCCAAAGTTCACCGATTCCCTAAAGCCCACATCGCCAAACAGGCCTACAAAATCTGCAGGCACTGATTCGGATAGTCGCCTTCTTGAAAGGTATTTTTGGTATTAAGAATAAAAAGTAGAATAGAAAGCAATTAAGTGGATATTTAATCCTTTACCTAACACGAAAAGCAGACAACAAATTCTTGAATAACTATTTTTTTTTTTTGTCTCAAAAACAGGTTATGACCCCTCACTGGAACAAGCGTGTTTCAAAGAGGGGTCATTACCTATGTTTTTGAGACAAAAGATGAAAATATAATGAAAATTAATTGGCGTTTTTTGAGAATAGCGCTGGCCGGTTTTTGGTCGTTACATTGGGTAGAGGGTAAACAATAAGCACATGAGCTTAGATATTAATATGACCGTTGTTGAAACTCATATCGTTTTCCAATTTTCAAATACAGAGGAGCCCACTTAATTGGATATCTCTTAACTGAATAACCCTTTTAATTGCATATAATTTTGCAACAAAAACCCATTTACCATACCTCCAGTACAAATTTGGCCTGTTAATCGAATATAGGTTATAGAGTAAACTCCTGTTCATTGAATACAAAATCTTGTAACCTGTCGAAAGATTACCCTGACTCTCCCCGGTTTTCTTTTGTTTATAGACCTATTTGGCCTAAGTACATCCAACACAGGCATTTAATCTATTATATCTTGTTTGACAGAGCTCGTGGAGCTCTGTCAAACAAGATATAATAGAATAAATGCTAGGTTTGTCTCTAGAATGACAGAAAGTGACACAATCCCTGTTAACTGAATTCTCCTGTTAATTGGATAATTTTCACTGGCAAATTGGCTTTTCAATTAACAGGGTTCCACTGTATATTGAAAAGTAGATTGTTGGCAAAAAAAGGATCTGAGTTAAGCCCCCCACTGCCCCCGTTAACAGAAAGACTTTCACTTCAGCATTGTCCCATAAAAGCAGTAATGAACACTTTGTCTACGACTGTTAGCCAGCAGTGTGACTTTCCATGAATATTCTTGGGGAAACCGTGTGATTATTTTGGAGATAGAAAACTTATTCTTGAGAGTAAATAACGCCTCCACTGAACACTGTGCAAATGGTTTTGCTGTGTTTATGCATAATTTATTTATTTATTTATTGGTGTTTAAGGTCACATACTTATGCACAATGGCTAATCGTGACCGTGACAGTTTTACGGGTGGAGGAAGCCGGAGTACCCGGAGAGAACCACCGAGCAACGACGAGCAGCTGCCAGCTCCCCAGCATAGTAACTCCGCACTGCAGCACAGGCAGGGTTAGATTGGTTGAAGACATGCGTACCATCGACGTGCAGTACGCCTTAGTACACGGCGTCATCGTGCCCCCACGCGGGCAATGGAGATGAAGTGTCTTGCCCAAGGACACAACACGGTTGCCGCAGGTGGGATTCGAACCGAGGACCTCTCGGCTTGCAGCCTGCACCTCTACCAACTGAGCACAGAACACAGCTGCCCGTATTGTCTCACTGACGAAGCGGCGCCAACACATAACTCCAGTCCTGAAAGATCTTCATTGGCTTCCTATTTCATCACGGATTCAGTTCAAGGTCTTACTTTTTGCACACAGGGCTCGCTGCTGTGATCTGACCCCGGCTTATATAAGCGACCTAGTGGTTCCGTATGAGCCTAAACGCACGTTAAGGTTTTCTATGCATGACTTGCTTGAAGAGACTACCTGCAACTTGGTATCATATGGTGGCCGCTCCTTCTCTCATAGTGCACCTAGGCTTTTCAATGAGCTACCCATTTCAGTGCGACAGACTGCGCCAAGTGCTTTCAAATCGGTACTGAAACCTATCTTTTTGGTAAACCATACTCGGAGTGATTTCCGCGTAGCACTATGCAAATCTACAGTACAGAAGTACTGTCACATGTAACCATGATTTTTCTTGTAAAGCGCCATGGAACTTTTTATTATTGTGAAATGAGCGCTATATAAATATCTATTATTATTATTATTATTATTGGGGGAGAACTGGACTTGTGATCCTCATGGACTCTCTCATCACTTATTCTATCTGGCAAATGGGCTTTTTTATACTTTATTGATTCATCCATCGATAAAACAGAGGGGAGAACATGTGACGATGAGAGCACAACATGGAGTGGATGAACTTCCTTCACCCGTTACCCAAATTTTATGTTTTCCTGACTCGTTACTGGGGTGTATTCTCACTTTACCAGCGGGCTGGAGTAAGACATTTCACACCTCTGCTTTTGTCTGTATTAGTATTAGTGCCAGATATTCACAGTCGTTGGTCCTCTGTTTGTAAGCAGTGTTTACTTTACTATGAATCGGCGATAACTGGTAATGAGCGGACAATCACAATTGTGATAATTTACTTAGCAGGTTTGAGGGGTTAAAATTTAAATTTCAGTAGTGCAAACTCTTGCCCAGTGGGTCAAAAGTGGAATGCATTGGTTAAATTCGCGACTGCGTTATGGAATGTAAATATATGTATTAATTAGTATTTCATGTATATAAGTGCAAAAAGTAATCCCAGTCTAAGACAAAAACCACCTACACAAATACCCGATACTCACTGTTCTTACTTCGTTTCATGTTTGACTGTAAAACCTTGCTGTACGGATGTGAGTTTTATAGCACTCAAGATAATCGATTTATATTAGAAGTGGTGCATTGGTTTATTCTTAAAACTGAGTGCTTCCCTTAATGTTTGAATAACCACAAAAGGTCAGAGGGGGCACTGCTTCTATAAATATGGACACTCAACATTGATTTCCTGACTTGGATGTTGACTGATTTCCAATGGGCCCTTTGCACAGACATGCTTTAGTAAATAGTGTTGATGAGACTTCTTATACAGTTTGCCTTTACAAAACATTGTAATGGACATTATTATTTTCCAGATTAGGTATTAAACTCGGGCTGTCGCGACTATCATTTTTTGTAATCTAATCGTGACCAGTAATCGACGGTTAGTCGATTAATAGTCGCTTCCCATGATTTTTTAGCAAATCATTCTTCTGTTCGTAAAACTCTGAAAATGACAATGGCACCAGTGTGTTCAGACGAAGTGGGGTTGTGGGAACAACAAATCGGTCCCGACTGAAGCTACGTGTAGTCCAATCTTGGACCCACAGTCCGTAATATAATTTTTGGGGTTGGTACGTCCTGTAGGACGTACCAACCCCCAAAATAATATTACTGACTGCGGGTCCAAGTTTGAACTAGATTGAAGCCGATGAATTAAAATGAATTTACCAAAGAACGTTCCTGCATATGTTTCCTTTCTGCAATAAGTTTCTCGAAATTTTGAACATTGAGATCTATGCATTCCCTCGTCAGTTGTTAAAATTGGATCTTAGTCTGAAGTTCCGAACTTTGAGAAGTGATCTGACGAAGTTCTGACTTTCGTCATAATTTTGTCACTTCCGCGCTTTGGGTTTTCCAATGGGTGCATTCGTGTGTACAAGACTGGAGAAATTCAGAAGAATCTATTCTTCTCGAGTAACTGTGAGTGTTCTTTCTTACACAGTCAGTGACAGTCGTACAGTCTTCCGGATATGAATGTTAACTATGGTTAGATATTTAAAGTTATTCACCTTCATTGATCATTCACCTCACAAAACAATGCAATTTAGCCCTGACGTGTAGTAGCGGGGGAGGAATTCGTCACATACAGGTGAATTGTGCACTTGGTGATACCTTCTTGAAATTTGGCACACTGTTAGTGTAGGCTATGAGGTTCTCAAAAACGATCGGCTACAAGTTGACACCGACCGGTGGCGACCAGTAGCGGCACAATCCAAAATGGCCGCCAGCGGCTGAAGGGAACCTCCTTTTCGACGGTCTACCGACTATACATCCGATTGTAAGGGCGCGAAAGTGAACTCTGATCCACGCACGTGTTGGAAACAGACGTGGGAGATGATGTAGAATAAAACGAGATTCTCTATACGGACGCATCAATTTCTTGGAACTTGAAAAGAGCGTTGTTTCTCCGGGATCAGCGTCATTCAGGCAAACCTGAATGACGCTGATCCCGGAGAAACAACGCTCTTTATGAAGCAGTCTCTTTGCCATACAATCTCTTGTTTGGCGTAATTCCGCAAGCAATTCTGATTTGTCTGTCGAAATTAATTCGAGAACGCGATTGTTCACAAAAATCATTCACAGAATGAGTGAGAATCCTCTTCGTGTACGGACTAGTACTGACTGGGAACGTTGTTGCTTTTGCCAGCAAGACAGTTCCAAGAAATTGATGCGTCCGTATAGAGAATCTCGTTTTCATGACGCCTATAAAGCTATTGAGGAAGACATAACGCGCTTCCTAGATAATGGCGTTGAGCTTCCATATAATTTGACCATTGATTGTTTGATGAGAGAGAGTGATGAGTGTATGTCGATGTCACTGTTGACGAATAAGGCAATATATCATAAGACATGCCGTGACAGTATTCGGACTCACATCGTACAGCGCGTGCTACACAAGCGAGAGCGAAATGAGGCAGTGGCATCCTGCTCCACGCTGAGTCCTAAAAGAACACGGACAAGTTTTGAATCTGGCTGTGACAGGAAACTGCCCCAGTGTGTTTATTGTCACAAACGCGAAGGTGACAGCAGTGAGCCTATTTGCAGATCAATGTCTGATAACAATAAACTCAAAATTATGGCAAAGGAAGCCGAGAACTGGGTTGTTTTTTCTCGGGTCAATGCAGCATTTGATTCCGCTGCTAGTGATCTTTACTATCACAAAACCTGTTATTGTAAGCTTGCCAATGAAGCACGAGCGGCTAAATCTAAAAAGTCGAAGAACGCCGAACATTCCGCGTCAGGCCTGCCCTATGACCCTCTCGTTATGGCAGAGCTCATAACATTTGTTGAACACAACGATTCCGCGATGAAGCTTGTCGATCTCAAGAATCTGTACAGTCGGAGGTTGAAGCAAGTCGGTTCTGATTGGCTTAGTGAAGAAATACATTCCACTCGATTCAAAGAACATTTGTTGCAGAAATTGGGCGATGGCTGGGACGCCTTCACACAGGGTAGAGATGTGTTTATTTCAAGTAGGTTTCGAGTTGGCTCCTTGTTGTCCGAATCTTTAACTCGTATAGTGTCTGAGGAAGAGGCAAAAAAGATAGTTGATGTGGGTCTTCTTCTGCGTAAACACATACTCATATCTCAAGCTCCTTTCACGGGATCATTTTCATCTTATTGCTTGAGCGAGCCTGTACCCAACTCACTCCTGACTCTTCTTAGAGTTCTACTTGAGGGCACATGTAGTATACAGAACTTAGGCGATGATGAGACTGTTAATGCCAAGACTCGAGTGGCTTGTACTATTTCACAGATGTTGATCAGCAATTCAGCGAAACGCTCCGAACATGCACAAAATGTTCACCAGAGACGTGACAGAGAAACTCCAATGCCTCTTTATGTGGGTTTGAAGTTGCATGCCCATGATCGTATGAAAAATCTTATCAGAGATTTTCATCAAATGGGACTCTCTGTCTCTTATGATCGCGTAATGGATGTTCGCAGGAGTTTCGCGAGAGCTGTTTCACTGCGGTTCAAGAACGAAGGTGTTGTAGTCCCAGCTAACTGCAAACGTAATGTTTTCTCGATAGGAACCACTGATAACATTGATGTATCTGGTAGATCTGATATGCATGGTACGTCCATCACACTCATTGGTCAACTGAGCAGGGACAATGTGGGTACTGATCCCCCACCACTGAGTTTAGATGTTCCAGAAGACACACAAATTGAACTCCCAGACGACTATGCATTTGTTCCTTTCGTTGAAGACTTTGGTGGGGACATCAGGCTTGAATCTCCAGATGAATGTAATGTACGGCCCAATGAATATGCAGATTTGAACGTGGGAGAGAATGACTGGTTGTCTCATGTGTCACAGATCAGCAATAAAGGGAAGGTTGATGGCAGCTGGCAGCTTGAT
Source organism: Pictodentalium vernedei (assembly GCA_031216915.1). Taxonomy (NCBI): domain Eukaryota; kingdom Metazoa; phylum Mollusca; class Scaphopoda; order Dentaliida; family Dentaliidae; genus Pictodentalium; species Pictodentalium vernedei. The sequence continues at coordinate 186,708,072 of CM062294.1, read as the reverse complement.
GAAGTCCCTGTGACCTTTTCAGGCTTCTTTTCAAAACATGAAGATCAAGACAATGTCAAACCTCGTGCAGTTATTGGGGTATTCCCTGTTTTCAGTGAGCAGAAAGCGGACTCACTCAGTATGCAGAAGCATGCTATGTATGTGGTCAGGGAAGCTACTGCTTTCGTAAACCCCGGCCAGATACCTGTCATTGAAGGTGACTGTCCGTTGTATGCCAGGCAGAAAAAATGTCAATGGCTGTTCCCAGAGGAGATAGGTGAGGATCGAATGGTGTGTATGATTGGATTCCTGCATCTTGAAATGTGCACCCAAGAAGCTGGTGGTAAGCTTATGGGTGGTTCTGGTTGGGAGCGAATGTTTCACCTCGCAAAGATATTCACACCCGGTGTAGCATCATCCCTACTTGGTGGGAAACATGTCAAGAGGACGCGACAGGCATATCTTCTCACTCTAGCTTGGCTTGAGATCCTCAGAAAGAATGCTTATGAGATTTACTGTCAGCAGACTGGGCCCCATGAGTCATTTGAAATGTGGGAACAGAGGATTCTTTCACAATCTCCAACTGCGCGCTATTGGGGTGAAATCGTTCGGAACTTTCTCTTGACAAGCTGTCAATTCGTTCGGAACCAACGAATCGGTAACTGGCCTGGTACACTGTGTTCTATCGATGAGTTGTGCAGTTACTTTTTTGCCCTAGGACATACAAATTATTGTCGGTGGGTCCCCGTATTTCTGAGAGACATGTCTCAGCTACCCAGGCGGCATCCTTCAATCCACAACAAATTCATGGAAGGCCATTTTGTGGTCCAGCGTAGTGAGAGGAAGTTCAGTATGATGGGTTTAGATCAGAGCCAAGAACATAGTATCCAACTACTCAAAGAAGACAGTGGTCCAAAAGGTCTCTATGGCCAGGCTGAAGAGAAAGTCGTTATTGAGCTTTCAAGGTCAGAAGTTCTGCGTGTTATAGATGAGTATGAATATGCAAGTTTCCACACAACATCATCAGATAACACGGAACACCCGGAAAGTTCGGTATCAGAGCAGAAAAAATTTCTGAATCAATTGAAATCTCTCCTCGATCTGGTGAATCAGGGACTCATTATCAACCCTTATGATGAAACTAGTGGTCAGCTGGTGACATTAGATACTGGTGAATATATGGACCCCGAAGTTAGTAAGAGTTTACGGTCATTACCCGAAAGGGGCAAGCATTTATATTCCACTTTCTTGAAGGAAAGGCTTGTGGAATGCACCGTACCCCTGAATGATGTTATTCCCAAGGCAAATATATATACCTTCCTTAACCCACCCCCAGCCAACCTGGACAAAGGCCGAGACAAACTCATGTCAAGTAAAGCAACTGCCGCAATAGTTACCCAGATGTTCGTTTCACTGCAAGCCCGGCCTGATTCAAACATGGATGAGTTTTTCATGCACGAGAATGCACGTGATCCGCCAGCATTATCCGATAGAGGTAAGCTACGGAGTGGGACAAAATCTCAAATTCTCAATTGTTTACCAGCTATTCCTGCACAAGGGAAGAATTCAGCAGCTAGACAAGCTTCAGTTGTCATCTTGGATATGCCTGCTGTAGTCCATGTAATCAAACCACAGAAAGCGGATCTGTTTGGAGAATATGCTCGATTGCAATTATTGCCATACATCGAATCTCTGATTAACACGAACACCACAAGGGTTGATGCGATCTATGACTGTTACCCCGAAGGCAGTTTGAAGAATCAGACGCGAGCAAAACGCCTCGGTGAGACAGCAGTTAGGTTGATACGGGTGTCCGAGAACGTCCCTTTACCTAAAGGGAAGAATTGGCAGGCATTCTTGAAAGTTAGTGAGAATAAAGACGAATTTTTCAAGTTCCTGTCTGCTGAACTGCTGAAATTAACATCAACATCCGAGTACCAGTTGTTAACGACATCAGGAGAATATGTACTATGCAATAAGGATGTTAGCTTATGTGACATATCTCCATCGAACCACGAGGAAGCAGACACGCGCATGATGCTTCATCTCAACCATGCAGTCTCACAAGGTCACAAAATAGCTTTTCTTCGCACGGTTGATTCTGATGTCGTCATTCTGTCTTTGCACCATTTCGCAACATTCCGTGACCTTGGACTCAGTGAGCTGTGGATTGGGTTTGGAATTGGAAAGGCATATAAAGATATGCCAATTCATGAGATAGCTTCACAACTTGGACCTGATTACTGTAAGGCCCTGACTTTCTTCCACGCCTTCACAGGTTGTGATGTAACATCCAGCATGCTCGGCATTGGGAAGAAGACAGGATGGAATGCATGGATGAATTTTCCCGCATCAACTGAAATGATGATAGAATTGACTGAGAATCCGCAAGTCTTTTCAGAGGATTCCCCTCATATGCAGCATATCGAAAAACTCACCATACAGATGTACAGTAACAGTTGTGTCAGTACACGTGTCAATGATGCGAGACGGCATATGTTCACACATGGCCTTAAGTCTATGGAAAACATCCCGCCCACCAAAGCAGCTCTGTATCAACATGTAAAAAGGGTAATTCTTGTGTCATCTTTCATTTGGCATCGTGCTCTGCAGAAACACTTATGTGTGCCAGACCCATCACAGTACGGATGGGAGTGGAATCCACGTCTCAATATTCTGGTCCCATTTTGGACTCACCTAGGAGACGCAAGTGCTGCATGTGCACTGATGCTCCACTGTAGTTGTGCCAAGGCCTGCAAGGGCAATTGCAAATGCTTGAAAGCTGGATTAAGGTGCACACCTTTGTGTAAGTGTGAAGGTGGCTGTTGTAACAATATTGAGTAGTATACTGTCATGTTAGGACCAGTCATCTCCTATTCTGGTATTTTTTTTTCCATTTTCGGCCAGTTAACACATGTCATGTTTCTAGTTGAGTTGATTTTGCTAACAAATGTTCATCCCATGTGGCTTGCTACATTGTCCGGGGTATAGGAATACAGTTTTAGATTTCGGAAAATAGTCTGTTATTTACTGCACAAGACGGTGTTAATTCATGCATAGCATGATACAATATCCCCAACTATTTTGCCTCTGTACAACAGTTGATACCTTCGTTCACCCGTGTGTTCATCTATGGTATCCTTGTCTTTCTCTGGCCATAGGCCACATGTGACTAGTCAGTTCCTACTCCATAGCAAATCAACTTGGAAATCCTTCATCTTGTAGCGCACTCATGTCTCAATGAATCCATACCTGAGTTGATCTAATAAATCTAACGTAAGGTATCAAATTGCCATACCGGATCATATTTCGATAAGTTATTCGCTAAAACATTTCGACCACTCATCGACATCAAAGGTCATGTTTTGGCTCCCAGTGGTGGCTATATCTCTATATCCCTGGTAAAGTAGCATACCATGAGGGATGGGCATTAAGTGTCGGCAACATTAATCCTGACTTGGAACACACCACATCTTAACTGGCCGAAAATGAAGAATACTACTTGTAGTCAAAAAATATTCCTGTACCTCGAATGACTGCAAACATACACTCACCCCTTCTAGTCCCATTTTGCCAATGTTCTATACTGGCAAGATAACATTGTATAATTAACAACGGGAACTAATGCATCCCGAGTTCATTCCAGCACTGCCCTTGCTGGCAGACGTGTCGCTATGGTGTTGAGATTGAACCAGAACTCCTCTAGAAATTTGATAGTTTTATTTTCTTAGAAAATAAATCTATCGAAAATGCCGGAAGTTGAGAATAGACTGTCACTTTAATTGGATTATCAAATGTCCAAGTATCCCCACTGCTGCATACTATCGAGTACCCTTGTTCATGTGTTGACAGGAATCTCTCATACCATGTTCATTTGACCATTGCATTCCCGAGAAACATTCAACACTAATTTATCTACGGACGGACGATCATACTGACAGTCAGACACACAGACGCACACATCGACGGAAATTCTGATCCCATTATCCATTAATCTTCCCCCCAACTTGTTCCAAGGGCTTCACTCCATCATTCACATCAATTACAGCACATGTATGGTGTTAGGTTTGGAGCTTCAGTTGTGCGATCGGCGAAAATAGCTTTTTTTCGATCCGCTTGGCGGCCATTTTGGATTTCGCTGCTAGTGGTGGCTAGAGGATGGTGCCAACTTGTAGCCGATCGATTTTGAAATCTCTGATGCCTACCCTTACATCATGCCAAATTTCAGGAAGGTATCACCAAGTGCACAATTCTAGCGAATTCCTCCCCCGCTATAGTAGACGTGTACCACCTTGAAAATGAACGACGATCGACTAAAAATGAAAAACGTCGACTACTTCAATAGTCGACGGTTAGTCGACTAATCGAATAATCGCGACAGCCCTATATTAAACATTACTCTGACAGCAAGCTGCTCATGAAAATACAAATTCTACTGGTGGAAACAACCTTGTATAAGCTTATAGCTTACTGTTGGATTCACACTTACTACAACTGATATATTTGTATATATTTGAGAACGGAAAATAAATATTGTTTAAACTAAATACCCGATTTAGTACTGACATTGTTTGCTTCCACAATATTTTTCACTTCTAACCGCCATGCGGGTTTATTCTCAACAAGACGAATGTCGAAAATGGTTATCCCAACAAGACGAATCCGAACAAGACAAATTTGATTAAAATGACTATATAACCCATTCATTTTGAAGTATTCCATCATACACTGCTAACACGGCTTACTGATGGATAAAGAGATTTCATTTAACTGGTTGAGTGCTGGAAGCCCATTTTGGGGCTTTATCCAGAAGTGTGAGCACCAGAGCTAAAAAAGCTTCATATTCTGTGGATGCACTTCAATTAATTTTTGAAGTGATATTATTAAGTCTGAGTGGATTTGCCCCATTACAGTTAATGGGAGAGTGCCTTTAGGCACTCTCCCATTAATTGTAACGAGGCAATAATATGTGACCAAAACTCTGACAACCCCAAAAAAGCCATAGCACGCTACCAGTTAACAGGGGCGCCATGCTTTGTTAAAAGACCATATTTGCTAGTTTTTTGTACCTTTTTATCAACTAAACTCCCACACAGATGCATAAAATAAAACCCTAAAATACCCAAGCAGCATACATTGTAATGTACATGTTCTTTTTAAAGTATATTTTTCCCATATTTGATGAGAAACAGTTTTTTCGTCTGGTTGGGATTCGTCTTGTTGGGATTGTCTTGCTGGGATATTTTACCAATTTGTCTTGTTGGGATTACTCCACCATGTGACCCAAAGGGCAACTACTTAAGAACTAGTAAGTAACTGTACTGTTCTGTTTTGTTCATGTAATAACAAATTCCGCAAAGGTAAGCACCATGTTGCTCCAACGATGTACCACATTTTAAAATTGTTCTTTGTCTACAAACTTGTTTAAACAGGGGTACCTTGTTGAATAAAGACTGATTGATTGATATTGCCATAACCACACTTATTAATGTCTTAAATGCACATAATTTAATTTAATTTAACTCTAAATTGTCATAAACAATAATAATCAGTTGAACTTATTTTCAAAGATGTTATTTAATATGAAATTTTAGTAAATCAACATAACTACCTTGAAATATAGTACAGACAATACTTCAGATCTCTATTGGGTAAGTTATGAACACCTTTTTATGAGAACAATACCTGCTGGCAAAGTGAGAACACCCCGAAACTGATCGTCCAGAACTCCAAGTTAGGCTGAAACCAATGAAGATACTTACTTTATGGTAAGTGATGGTGTCCTACAAACTATTGCGAATATTTTCCTGAAGTGTTATTTACTACATGTTCTTAACATAAAAACCTGGAATGTCGGCTTATTTGGACCTTGGCTCTTTCGTACCTCGGCTTATTCGGACCCTGATTTTTTCGGATCTCCGGCTCATTCGGACCTTGGCTTTTTCAGACCTCCGGCTTTTTTGCCTCTTCAATTATATATTGATTATTATGACAATAATTTAGGTAAGTTCAACTTTATTTGCTTATGAATCCATGAGAGTTGGAAGCGAGGGCCAATAATTTGGTTTGAGTTATACTTGATGAATGAAAGTTTCAGGTTGCTGAGGCAGCTCAGGGACGGTGTGGGATTGAAATCCCTCGCAACCCAAATAACTTTATTGCTTTATAACGTTATTTGCTTATAAATCCACGAGAGTCGGAAGTGAGAGCCAATAAACTTATTTGCTTTGAGTGTGCACACTGGCAGTAGGGTAGTGTTTCAGATCCCTGAGAACCTCAAACTAGAAGATAACTAGGAATTGTGCATAACTACAAGAATTCTGCTCTGCGTTTGCTTAGAAATATGGGCATATTTATGGTAAAACTGAAACCGCAGTTTGATGGTTGTTTTAGGAAAAAGAAACCCAAACAGTCGCTGGTTTTGGAGCAGCCCCAGCATATTATCCATAACGGTTACAAAAAGGAAAAAAATCCACCAATATATGGTTTTGGAAACTGGGATTCACCCATCAGCATATAAGAGAGAATGGATGCTGAGCCTTGGCCATCTGGTCTCCCTCTGGAGGGAACAGATGACGGTGGAAAATAATTAGAAAATGCAAATTACCTCAGTTATAAATTTATGTGTCTTTCGTTTATGTGCTTTTGCACTCTAAATTTTAATACAAAATGATAAAAATCAAAGCATGTGATACCTGGAAATAATATGGCTTGACAACACTGTCTGCAGTTGTCAAAACAGCCAGGTGATGTTCAGTTTGTTCAGCATTTTAAACTGATCACCCGTTAAAACAGTTTACTTTATTGTTTAGTTTAGCACCTGATATCGCATCTATTACTACCCGGCAAGTTAATATTGAAAAATAATTAGAAAATGCAAATTACCTTAGTTTTTTAACTTTTTGTCTCCTTTCTTTTGAAATCTGTTGAAGATGAGATGATTGTTCGCGGCGGCCTGAATGACATCGAAACACAAATTACATTCCAAGTGGTGGAAAATGGATCTAAAATGGTTGTCATAATGATCAAAATGTAATTGAGGGGTCGAAAAAGCGGGAGGTCTGAAAATTATTTTAGGTTCTTGTTATTGTTATCTTTTCATAACTGAATATTTAAAACCTGTATTTTATTCTATGTATGACTGTTTGGGATAAAATGTAATAAAATAGTTGAAATTTTCTAAACTTCTTGTCATAATTATCAATATGTAATTGAGGGGGCGAAAAAGCCGGAGGTCCAAAAAAGCCAAGGTCCAAATGAGCCAGAGGTCCGAAAAAGCCAGGGTCCAAATAAGCCAAAGTCCAAGAGAGGCAAGGTCCGAATAAGCCGGATACCAAAACCTGAACCGAAATGAAGGTTTTTTCCTTAAACTGGGATCAAACAGAATCTCAAAAATCAAAACCTCCCAGCAGCTGTAGGCCTACCTGCATTCTCACTTTCAAAGCAACAATTCATTTCCTTATACATGTAATGTAGTATTCTTTCAAAATCACTGTTAAAACAAAATAACTAAAACTGAAATTTTCATGACAATTAAATTTCCTAACAAAACAAATAAAAATGCATTCAAATATACATAAAATAATAAAGCAAATTAAGCACATAAAGAAATGAAAGTGTCAATGACACTGTAGCTCAACTTGTCAAGACAAAGACATGTACATGTATAGTATGTGACACAGCAATGACAAACATCTAGGTAATGACCTGATAACAAAGGTACATATAAAGTATTGTAACGGTCTGTACATAAATACTGACCGTTGCCTGTAACAAATGTATAGGTAAAGTATTGTAAAGGTGGGTGACAGTCAGATGCTGAACTAGAAAAAATCTTTGAGTCCCAGAGTGGGTCTGACTGAACCCCAAAATATTTGTTCTCATAGCACAGTGATAACAAAGGCACCCCAAAACACACTCGTTCCTGTCCCAAGGTGAAAACAAAAGTACTCAAGACGTTTTGTGAAGATCAGTTCATAAATACGAGCTGTATAGAACTTGTGACAAAAAACTGATTGGACCTAATTTCGGTACAAAATGGCCACTGGCAGCCATCTTGAATTTTGGACCGTACCCAGAAACACTCATTCTCATCCCAAGGAGATAACAAAGGTACCCAAGAAGTTTTGTGAAGATCGGTTCATAAATACAGCCTCTACCCTGAGCCGTATTGACATGTGTGCTTACATTGTATAAGTTGCACTGAATAAATCAAAGTTCATCTAATTTGCATAATTTCTGCACGAAAAAAAACCCTTACAATATGTGATGTATTCCATGTTACTAAACATTCATACAAAAATTTATTAAAATCAGAACTTTCATACAGAAGTTCTATACAAAAGACTGATTGCACTAATTTTGGTACAAAATGGCTGCTGGTGGCCATCTTGAATTTCGGACCACACCCAAAAACACTCGCTCTCATCCCACGGTGATAACAAAGGTACCCAAGAAGTTTCGTAAAGATTGGTTCATAAATATGGCCTCTAGTCTGAGCTGTATAGAAGTTGTGTACAAAAAACTGATTAGACCTAATTTTGGTACAAAATGGCCACTGGCAGCCATCTTGAATTTTAGACCGCACCCAGAAACACTCGTTCTCGTCCCAAGGTGATAACAAAGGTACCCAAGACATTTCGTGAAGATCAGTTCATAAATACAGACTCTAGTCTGAGCCGTATTGACATGTGTACTTACTGTGTGTAAGTCGCACTGAAAAAATCAAAGTTCATCTAATTTGCATAATTTCTGCACGAGAAAAAAACCCGTATTATATGTGATGCATCCCATGGTACTAAACATTCACACAAAAAAATTATTCAAATCAGGGCTTTCATATGGAAGTTCTGTGCAAAAATCTGATTGCACCTAATTTTGTACAAAATGGCTGCCATCGGCCATCTTGAATTTCGGACCGGACCCAAAAACACTCGTTCTCATCCCACGGTGATACCAAAGGTACCCAAGAAGTTTCGTAAAGATCGGTTCATAAATACGGCCTCTAGCCCGAGCCGTATTGGCATTTGCACTTACAGTGCTGAAAGTTACCCCAAAAAACATCAAAATTAGTCTAATTTGCACAATTTACGTACGAGAAAAAAACCCGTATTATATGTGATGTATCCCATGGTACTAAACATTCATACAAAAAAATTATTCAAATCAGAGCTTTCATATGGAAGTTCTGTACAAAAAACAGATTTCTGCATCGTCGGTACAAAATGGCAGCTGGCAGCCATCTTGAATTTCGGACCACACCCAAAAACACTCGTTCTCTTCCCACGGTCATAACAAAGGTACCCAAGAAGTTTCGTAAAGATCGGTTCATAAATACGGCCTCTAGCCCGAGCCATAGCAGCTTGGCACTTACAGCTCTGAAAGTAACACTAAATAAATCAAAGTCAGTCTAATTTGCATAATTTACGCACGAGAAAAAAACCTGTATTATATGTGATGTATCCCATGGTACTAAACATTTATACAAAACTTTATTCAAATCAGAACTTTCATACAGAAGTTCTGTACAAAAAACTGATTTTTGCATCATCGGTACAAAATGGCCACTGGCAGCCATCTTGAATTTCGGACCACACCTAAAAACACTCGTTCCCGTCCCAGGGTCATAACAAAGGTACACAAGAAGTTTTGTAAAGATCGGTTCATAAATACGACCTCTAGCCCGAGCCATAGCCAATTGTTGACGTACGGACAGACGGACGACGGGCCATGACAATAGATCAAATTTGACTTCGTCAAAGTTGAGCTAAAAACCAAGAAAAAGGGTGGGGAGGGGAGAGAGGTTGATATGCTGTATCATTATCTGCAGGACTACCGATGGTGTCATACCAGCAAGATGATCCCAACAAGTCGAAAACTTTTTTTTCATTAATTTTATGTGAAATAAATAATGAAAGTGTCAATGACACTGAAGCTTAACTTGTGTGTTGTGTTTGATGAAAAGGATAATGTTCAATGTTTAGGAAAGGATTATGAAATAAGACAAGAATTGTGATAATTGGGAATATGTTCATTTCTGTTCCCTGTGTGCTATGTTTATGATAAAAATAATATGAGGTGTACACTGTACTAAAGAGCTGAGGGGTGGGTTAATATGACCTCACAGTTAATGTATGTGGCCCTCACAGTTAATGTATATCAACAAAAGTTACCAAGTTACAGTGAAATTATTCTAAAACGAGTCATCCTATCAAGTTACATTAAAATCCCCTCATAAATATGGCCTGTAGACTGTGCTAAAGATTTTCGGGCTTCGGGCCCCTGTAGCCGTCAGTTTCCCAAAAGCGTCCAAAGGGGACGTTCTCATCTAGACATTATATGAAGTCAATCTACCAAGTTACAATGAAATCCCTTAATAAATATGACCGGTAGACTGTGCTAAAGGTTTTTGGGCTTTGGGCTCTGGCAGCCATCATGGTTGAATGATCGCAACCAAAAGGGGACATTCTCATCTGGACACTATTTGGAGTCATCCTACCAAGCTACAATGAAATACCTTCATAATTATGACCTGTAGACTGTTCTGAAGGTTTTTGGGCTTCGGGCACTTGTAGCCATCACAGCTGACCAATCATGACCAAAAGGGGATGTCATCATCTAGGCATTATATGGAGTCAACCTAACAGGTTACAATGAAATCCTTCCATAAATATGACCTTTTACCTATACTAAACGTTTTTGGGCTCGGGCACCCATCAAGGCTGAATGATCGCAATCAAAATGGGATGTTCTCATCTGGACATTATTTGGAGTCATCCTACCAAGTTACAATGAAATCCCCTCATAAATATGACCTGTAGACTGTGCTAAAGGTTTTCGGGCTATGGGCACCTTTAACCGTCACAGTAGCCCAATCATGTCCAAAAGGGGACGTTCTCATCTAGACATTATATGAAGTTAACCTACCAAGTTACAATGAAATCCCTTTATAAATATGACCTGTAGACTGTGCTAAAGGTTTTCGGGCTTCGGGCTCGGGCAGCCATCATGGTTGAATGATCGCAACCAAAGGGGACAATCTCATCGGGGCATCATCTGGAGTGATCCTGCGAAGTTACAATGAAATCCCTTCATAAATATGACCTGTAGACTGTGCTCAAGGTTTTCGGGCTTCGGGCACCTGTAGCCATCACAGTTGACCAATCATGACCAAAAGGGGATGTCATCATCTAGGCATTATATGGAGTCAACCTAACAGGTTACAATGAAATCCTTCTATAAATATAACCTTTTGCCTATGCTAAAGGTTTTTGGGCTCGGTCACCCATAAAGGCTGAATGATCACGGCCAAAATGGGACGTTCTCATCTAGACATTATTTGGAGTCATCCTACCAAGTTCCAATGAAATCCCTTCATAAATATGACCTGTAGACTGTTCTAAAGGTTTTCGGGCTTTGGGCACCTTTAGCCGTCAAAGTTGCCCAATCGTGTCCAAAAGGGGACGTTCTCATCTAGACATTATATGAAGTCAACCTACCAAGTTACAATGAAATTCCTTCATAAATATGACCTGTAGACTGTGCTAAAGGTTTTCGGGCTTCGGGCTCGGGCAGCCATCATGGTTGAATGAACGCAACCAAAGGGGACAATCTCATCTGGGCATCATCTGGAGTGATCCTGCGAAGTTACAATGAAATCCCGTAATAAATATGACCTGTAGACTGTGCTCAAGGTTTTCGGGCTTCGGGCAATGAAATCCTTCTATAAATATAACCTTTTGCCTATGCTAAAGGTTTTTGGGCTCGGGCACCCATAAAGGCTGAATGATCACAGCCAAAATGGGACGTTCTCATCTAGACATTATTTGGAGTCATCCTACCAAGTTACAATGAAATCCCTTCATAAATTTGACCTGTAGACTGTTCTAAAGGTTTTCGGGCTTTGCGCACCTTTAGCTGTCAAAGTTGCCCAATCGTGTCCAAAAAGGGACGTTCTCATCTAGACATTATATGAAGTCAACCTACCAAGTTACAATGAAATCCCTTCATAAATATGACCTGTAGACTGTGCTCAAGGTTTTTGGGCTTCGGGCACCTGTAGCCATCACAGTTGACCAATCACGACCAAAAGGGGATGTCATCATCTAGGCATTACATGGAGTCAACCTAACAGGTTACAATGAAATCCTTCCATAAATATGACCTTTTGCCTATGCTAAAGGTTTTTGGGCTCGGGCACCCATCAAGGCTGCATGATCGCGATCAAAATGGGACGTTCTCATCTAGAAATTATTTGGAGTCATCCTACTAAGTTACAATGAAATCCCTTCATAAATATGACCTCTAGACTGTGCTAAAGGTTTTCGGGCTTTGGGCCCCTGTAGCTGTCACAGTTGCCCAATCATGCCCAAAAGGTGACTTTCTCATCTAGACATTGTATGATGTCAACCCACCAAGTTACAATGAAATTCCTCAATAAATATGACCTGTAGACTGTGGTAAAGGTTTTCGGGTTTTGGGCTCGGGCAGTCGTCACGGTTGGCAGATCATGTCCAAATGGGGAAATTCTCATCTAAACATCATAAGGAGTCATCCTAACAAGTTACAATGAAATCCCTCCAAATTAAACATGACCTGCAGACTGTGCTAAAAGATTTTGGGTTTCGGGCTTGGGCAGCCATCACGGTTGATAGATCATGCCCAAAAGGGGACGTTCTCATCTAGGCATTATACAGAGGCATCCTATCAAGTTACAATGAAATCCCTTCATAAATACGACCTGTTGACTGTGCTAATGGTTTTCGGGTTTTGGGCTCAGGCAGCCATATCGGTTGCCCGATCACGACCAAAAGGGGACGTTCTCATCTAGACATGACCCCAAACCTGCATATGAAATTTCGTGACGATCAGACAAGAACTGCGGGGTGTAGCCCATGCTAAAGGAAAATGTGAACAGACGCCACAGTCTCACAGACTACCAGACTCACAGACTTCCGCACACGTGATGGCAATAGCTTATCTTGACTATGTCAAGAGTAGGACGTCACGTCTTGCAAATATTTAGTGCCCCCCCCTCCGCCCACTGTTCTTATATACATTTTTACCCAAAACCTCAAAATAAATGTTTTATATCATCGTTTTAATTAAAATCTTCTTGTTGGAATTCATCTTGTTGGGAATAAACCCTACAGATAAGGTTTTGTATAAAATTAGTTATCCCTCGGTTGTTATGTGAAGGATAATACAAAAGACCCAGGTAATTAGCCAGATAATGGTCGGGGGCAAAGCCCAAGGTCAGTATCTTCCTGAAAATCCTGGGCCAACTGAATTATCAGATTCAAAATCCACTTCACATTAAATCCTTGTTTTATTGAAAAAACTTTATCACTACGGGGGTGAATTAATGTCGAAAATGTAAATCATTTGATCGTCTAGTAATTGCTCTCTGAAAACAGTGTGTCATGTTTGTGTGGAAACTGAGCTTAAGGTAAAATCTCAGTCAGGTCAGTTTGGCACATGATTGAGACCTGGTAGGTCGATAGTTCTCAGCATTCCACTTCGGTCGAAATTTGATTCAGCGTGACATTGTGCGAACAGTGGCCAATACTATAAAACTTTTACAATTGTATTTTCTGGAATTGCATTTTCCAGATATGACTTTAAATGGGTTGAAATGAAGCATTAGTATTTTCAAAGATCTGGCCATTTGCCAGTTGCCATATCTTTTAAAATGCTTATAATTCATTTTAGTCAGTTATATGAATAGGTAGAAAATACAATTCTAGAAAATACCATTATAAAGGTTTTAGAGTATTGGCTCCAGGAGGGTTTATTACACACCTATTTCTTTTCATCCAGTCCCATATTTACAAATCTGTGTGGAACAGTAATATTCAGCCAAGTTTTAAGATGAAGACACTCGAATTAGCATCACTGCAAAGTGAAAGCCTCCAGTCATCCATGCTTTTCGGTTCTGTGCTAATTCAAAGACAATTCCATCATCCATTTTACCGTGATTTTCAATCTCTCTGGAAACGAACTCAGTTAATTACTATCAAATTTACTATTAACCCTTTAAACTCTAAAATTCCAAATTACAACCGACGGGCATCTGTCGATCCCAAAACAGCAGCAAAATCTAAGAAACATGGTAAGAAAAAAGAGTAAATTCATATAAAACAAATTCTAATCAACCATAAAGACAGAAGATGGAAATGAATTAATTCACCGATAAAAAATACATCTTATATATTATGTTTATTAATATATATGTCAGTACTGCAAAAGGTAGCTTTCTGTTATCAGTCAGACTGAGAATTATCTTTTGAAAGTTCCCACAGATAAGACTTGCATCAGCATGTTTAATTTGGCATTAGTAAATCAGTTTCCTTGTTTACCACTATTAATATTCTTCACTAATTTGCAGTATTAGTAAAATTGAATGGTAGAATTAAATCCTTTGTTAAATATTATGAATATAAATATTCCAAATGTTCAAAACTAACTTTGGAAGCACAAGTTACTGACAATGTTATACGGCTCTCGTAGCCTGGATTTAATGTCTTGCAGGCTATTGTTATTCTTGGAGATGTTTGCTGGATGTTAATAACTGTTATATGTGTCTTATATCATTTGGACATTCTTTGATCCTGTGGCATTCAATGCAATGCCCTCCTCCACCCCTCCAGTCACAATATCACCCCATTTCTAAAATGTGAAAAACATATGTTTCCATCTCATTTTTTAGTTACATGCCTGGTAACAACTCCGAGTAAAAATGACATTTTAAAAAATAGTTAATTTTTCGAAGCCACTGTTTCAAATAATTCATCTGGTCATTTTCTCCTATGCAGCAACCTCCAACTCTGTGACCAAAACTTCAAATTCTCTTGTCCAACAAATAGCCTAATGTAATCATATATCTGATACTAAAAATATATATCTCCAATTTACATGGCATTCGTTTCAACATATGCCCTATGTTTAGAATTTTACCCCTGTGCAATAGTGCCAAACACTAGAATGGAACCTAAATTGTGTGCATCATGAAAAATGGTATTACAATGTAGTTCCCATTCCAGATGGGAATTATATGCTTGGTGCACTTTGGTCAAATGGTGGTGTGGAGGGAAGGGAAGGGGGCAGTTTGAAGAAAAGAGGAATGTGGGGGATATTCAAACCAATAATTTGTTCATGATTTGGTGAACATGGTACAAAAGGGCATCAGCAAACTTTTAGCCCACGAACCATTGGGAGCAGCCTGCTGCCAGTGGTGGTTCAAGAGTTAACTGGTTTAGTGCTAGAAGCCACTATCAGGGCTTTCAAAAAAATGAGGGTACCAGAGCAAAAGCCAACATTTTTCTTGTTGACTTTTCATATTCAGTCTAACGCAAATAATATTTTGTTTTCATACATTTGTTTTATCACAAATTATTGAAGAGTGCCTGTGGGCATTCTTCTATAACTTGTAATACAACAAATTTTGAGGAACAAATTCAGATCACCAAAACTAATGTAGCCCTCAACCTGTTAAATGATTTACAGGTTAAAAAAATAGTGATTAGACAGATTTTCACTGCTGAGGGAGGTGCTGGGGAAGAAAAGTATTTTTTTAATATACTTAGGTGAATGGCTAAAAACGTGCTAAATAATATAAAATGCTAAAATAAGGAAAAATAAACAATGTAAGTAATCAAAAGGTTGTCAATGAATATTGTATACACTGTTAATATATTAAAATATTATTCTAAATTAACTGAGCAGAGAACCAGCTCACAAAACTTTCTTCTGATGCTAAGATTTCAGATTTAAAGAACTATATTTACTATTTACTTTCCATCTACAGAAAGTAATTCCCTATTCAACTTTTTACCATTCGAGGCCTACCTGGACTTGGAATCTGTGATTTCTAACTATTTATCTATTGGTGTTTAAGGTCACATACTTCTGCACAACGGCTGATCGTGACCACAACATGGAGATAAAGTTAAGTCCAGCCTATTGTTTATAGCCATGTTGCCCATTTTAGAGGACTTCCACCCCAAGCATTTGTGACTGGGTCCTATTTTATCAGTAAAACTGAGCTTGTTTACCACAAAAATTGCCATTCAATTTTCATTATTTTTTCAGTTCTTGTCACAAAAAGATAGCTTATGACCCCTCATTGGAACCAGCTCATCAAGCTCATTCCAATTAGGGGTCATAAGCTATTTTTTTAATGCAAAAATATTCAAATAATTAGTTATTCAATAATTTTGTTTGTAAATGTTGTCTGCTTTTCATGTTAGGTAAAGGGTTAATGAGGTGAATTTTTGAGAAATAATCAAGATACTTTTGTGGCTACCCTGCACTGTTACGAAACAAATCTACAGGAAAAATGTGCATAACTTTCCCCATGACAAATATATGTTTTCCATGAATATAATTAGCCAATTACAGGTGAAAACAGAAAGTAATATTGCATGACTGTCAATTGCACAGGTGTTTTTCTAATTTATGATCTAGATGTACCTTATCCATAATAATCCTGCTTGATATCCATGCCCACAAAACATAGACATATTGAAATTAGGGCCCTGCAAATCTTATTTTGGGACAAATCAAATTCCAAATCAAAACAGACAGAGGATTTCTGAAGAATCGAAATGAATTTCAACGCAAATCTCACTATTCACATTGCAAATATTTCATTTTTTGATACCATAAATATTGTAAGAATCCACAGTCTTCAATCGCATCTCATCTATTTGGGCAATCCAATAAAAAACGAGAATGATTCGCAAACAGAACCAAAGTACGAAGTTTCAGAAGTGGTACAACCTTGAACTCATCTTCTATCAGCAGGTCTCCCACAAGCCTGAAAATAAATTTCATTGCGCTTCCAGACAAAATGTCAGACACCAAATGAATCATGTCTGTCATTTTAGAATGATATCTGACATATTATAGTTTGAGTTTTCGAAATAATGTGTTTTGGGTGGACATGTACCTTCATCTTAAAACTGCTCCCTCAGTCAGACATTGGCCTTTTTGTACCTGACATTGTCCTTGTCTGACCACTTATTTTCTGGTATGGTCTCCCATACATGAGGCCATATTATAGTAGAAAAATAAAAGAGGAGTCTCTTGGTATGATTTTGAGAATATTTCAATGATTAGAAAATGTTCAAATCAGAGTGACTAGATTCAAATTAAATCACCCGGGTGATTTCGAATCAAATTGAATTTCGATGCTTCGTAGGGCCCCAAGTGAAATATGTTGAAATCTCACATCACAATGTGTTGGACTGATATAATGGAGTGTATTAGACACTAAATCAAATTAACTTTCTGAAGAAAATTACTTGAAGTACATACTAATTATCAAAACAAGCTGTCTGTCTGGAGCTGTCTATTGTTTTCATTTATTAAAAGTTGCAAAAGGAAACTTGGCTTTTTATGGCTAGCTAATTAGAAGTAACAGTCCACTTTGGTTCTTTGTTTAGTGAATGTGTTTTTACAGTAATTTGCAAGTTTTTATTCTTCCTTGGAAACAAATCTCTAAATCTTACCTCCTGGACTTTTATAATAATGGAAAGCATATAGTGTCTGTATTATACAGTTAAAACTAGAAGTCCTGTCACGAATAGTGCGCTTATCTAGGCTTAATAGCGCGCTGGAATTGCGCGCATTTGCCATATCGAATGGCATCCAAAGCACGGCAGGTTCTCTTGGTTACTCATAGCAAACACATGCAATGTTTCTGCCAATGGACCTCCGGGTTACCCGGAGGTCCATTGGCTGAAACATTGCTTGTGCACAGGCCATATGTACAGAATTTGATAGCTTTACTTCGGCCATAACGCGTACATTAACGCGCATATCAACGTGCTATTTGTGCGCATTTCATGACAGGACTTCTAGTTTTAACTGTATGTCATGATGTGCACACTGCTGATATAATGAACAGAAAAAAGTTACAGATCATCAAAACATGGAGGAAGTGCTGTTTTATTATTTTTAAATGGGTTTTAACATAGAATAACAGTCAAATGTTCAAAATGATTGGGTAAAAAAAAATGTAAAAATCCACATTCTGTATTTTGATACTACTCTACAGGAAAATGCCTGAAGTTTGTGAAATGATGAGCACATCAATGATACAACTTCGCTAACATTTCAAAATTGATATGAAATACTCAAATTTCTTCCAATGTCAAAAATTGTCAGCCATGGAGAATCAATCTCAGAGACTCCAAGGCCAAGCAGCTATATAGGTGGGATCTTACAAAAACAAGGGTGAACTGGATCTCCCACATAAATTTAAACTTCATCTGATATATTGTTATCCCTTTACCCAACAGAACGGCCAAAACCAGCCAGCTCTATTCTCTAAAATCTCCAATTAATTTTAATTATTTTTCTCATTTTTTGTCTCAAAAACATAGGTTATGACCCCTCATTGGAACGAGCTCGTTCCAATGAGGGGTCATAACCTATGTTTTTGAGACAAAAAATGAAAAAAATTAGTTATTCAAAACTTTTTTTTTGCAAGTGTCGTCTGCTTTTCGTGTTAGGTGAAGGGTTATACTGATATAAAAGTAAATCTGTTTAAAATGTCTAAAAATGCAATAAGTCAATCTTCAGGGTTTACTTCAAGCTGTTACCTGGCTTAGTGACAGAAGCCTGTATTTGATCCATGCTGTTTGTATAAGAAATGTCATTCATATCTGAGATTTGTTTTCATTATTCAGTACAGTACAGTCGCCGTGGACTGGTCATAATCCACACATTGGCAGTGATGTCCATCCATGCATTTACAAAGTTAAACAAGAGGCCCCAGGGGGCCTGAGGGCGCTCACCTGACATGGTAGCCTAAATAGCAACCCAGAGGATTGATTTCCACAAGTTGCATCTGCTCCTCCTAAGAAAAGCTGAAACCAAATATCCAAATATTCTGACCAGTGGATCTAAAAAAAGATTTTTAAAGAATATTCCTCATACTGAACTAAGTCATAATTCGGGCTCCCACAGGAAGCCCATATATGAACCCAGGGACTTGGCTTTAACAAACCTGAATCTCACACCCCTAAGGATTCTGCACACCAAATATCAAAACATTCCGACTGCTGGATCTGAAGAAGAAGATTTTTAAAGAAAATTCCTCATTTTGAACCAAGTTACAATTCGAGCTCCCACAATCAGCCCAAATATGGACCTAGGGACATGGCTTGAACAAACTTGAATCTTACCCCCCTAAGGATGCTGCATAAAAAATATCAAAAGCATTCATCTGCTGGATCTGAAGATTTTTAAATAAAATTCCTCATTTTGAACTAAGTTGTCATTCAGGCTCCCATAGTGAGCCTAAATATGAACCAAGGGACTTGGCTTGAACAAACTTGAATCTCAGCCCCCTAAGGTTGCTCCATGCCAAATATCAAAACATTCCAACTGCTGAATCTGAAGAAGAAGATTTTTAAAGAAAAATTCCTCATATTGACTAAGTTATAATTTCCAAATCAGCCCAAATATGGACCCATGGACTTGGCTTCAACACACTTGAATCCCCCCCCCCCCCCCCCCCCCCCCAAGGATGCTACTCACCACATATCAAACCATTCCGACTGCTGGATCTGAAGAAGAAGATTTTTTAAGAAAATTCCTCATTTTGAACAAAGTTACAATTCAAGCTCCCACATTGAGCCCAAATATGGACCTAGGGACATGGCTTGAACAAACTTGAATCTCACCCCCCTAAGGATGCTGCATACCAAATATCACAAGATTCTGCCTGCTGGATCTTGAGAAGAAGATTTTCAAAGAAATTTGCCTGAAATGCACTAAGTTCGAATTTGGGCTTCTAAAGTGAGCCCAAATATGAATCCAGGTGGCCGATTTGAACAAACTGGAATCAGATCCACCCCACAATGTTGCATACCAAATATCAAAAGATTCTGCCTGCAGGATCTGGAGAAGAAGATTTTTGAAGAAATTTGCCTGAAATGCACTAAGTTCAAATTCGAGCTTCTATAGTGAGCCCAAATATGAATCTAGGGAGCCGATTTGAACAAAACAGAATCAGATCCACCCCACAATGTTGCATACCAAATATCAAAAGATTCTGTCTGCTGGATCTGGAGAAGAAGATTTTTTAAGAAATTTGCCTGAAATGCACTAAGTTCAAATTTTGGCTCCTATACTGAGCCCAAATATAAACCCAAGGGGCCAATTTGAACAAACTTGAATCAGATCCACCCCACAATGTTGCATACCCAATATCAAAAGATTCTGCCTGCTGGATCTTGAGAAGAAGATTTTCAAAGCAATTTGCCTGAAATGCACTAAGTTCAAATTTGGGCTCCTATACAGAGCCCAAATATAAACCCAAGGGGCCGATTTGAACAAACTTGAATCAGATCCACCCCACAATGTTGCATACCAAATATCAAAAGATTCTACCTGCTGGATCTGGAAAAGAAGATTTTCAAAGAAATTTGTCTGAAATGCAGTAAGTTCAAATTTGGGCTCCTATACTGAGCCCAAATATAAACCCAGGGGGCCGATTTGAACAAACTTGAATCAGATCCACCCCACAATGTTGCATACCAAATATCAAAAGATTCTGCCTGCTGGATCTGGAGAAGAAGATTTTTTAAGAAATTTGCCTGAAATGCACTAAGTTCGAAATCGGGCTCCTATACTGAGCCCAAATATGAACCCAGGGGGCCGGTTTGAACAAACCTGAATCAGATCCACCCTCCAATGTTGCATACCAAATATCAAAAGATTCTGCCTGCTGGATCTGGAGAAGAAGATTTTTTAATGTTTTTCCCATTGCCTACAGTGTTAAAAAGTGCTGACTCAGCACTTTTTCAATGTCCTGAAACTGTACCCTATGATAAAACCGATAGCAATTTTTTTTTACCAATTCTTTCTGTTGGTCCTAAGGAAGCTTCACACCAAATAAAAATTCTCGGTGCCGTGCAGTTTTGGAGATATGGGCGTTTTAATTTTTTTCTATTTTTAGCTCCTGCGGTTCCCATGGGGCTACGGGAAAAAAAAAATCAGCATAAATTAGTTACTTATGACCCAATAAGCCCTCACATAAAATTTGGTTCAAATCAGCCTCTCGGTTTGGAAAATAGAAATTTTGGGCGAGGCCAAAAATTTTGCCCCTCCCATAACGACGCCAAGTATAGCCCCACAAACTTCTCTTGAACAAATCTGAGTCTACACCTCAAAAGGAAGCTGCACACCAAATATCAAGTCTCTGCTACTGCTGGTTCATGAGAAGAAGATTTTTTAAGATTTCAGCACACTTTTTGGGTGTGGCCCTACCCACGGGCGGGGCAACTTGATTTGAACAAAATCAAATTGCGATGTCATAACAAACTATTATCTCAAATATCAATTAAATTGGTTCAGCGGTTTGGGAGGAGAAGACGCAAACACCATGTTCACGGACGACGGACGACGGACGACGGACGGTGAGTGATCACTATAGCTCTCCTGACTGAAAGTCAGGTGAGCTAAAAAGTCATCTTCAGCAAAACTTTAATGAAGCACCAGGTTGTCCAGTGTTTCATTTCATTAATTAAAATTTGATAATTATTCCTATAATTAGCATTTGGAATCTATTAATATTAATCTATTAATATTATTAAGTCTGTGGAAATATTGTCCATCCATGGAGAGTGCCCAGTCCACAGCAACCGTACTGTAACTTTATATATTTTGCAGTAAAACTGTGAAATCAGTTTTTTAAAAAAATCCTAGTAAAGTTGTGTAATTATTCTTCTTCTCGGTGATTTCATGAATTTGTCGTCTTTTAACAGAATTTCATAGCATTCCGAAGTATTTCATGAAATTTGCCTGAAAATTACTGCCAGTGGTTTCATGAAAGGTCTTAAATTTTTAATAATAATCAACAACAATATTCAAGTGTGGTGACTCAGTGGCTACAGCATTGGACTTCAAACCGAAGGGTCCATGGTTCGATCCCCATCAGGGGTAACTGTGTTGTGTTCTTGGGGAAGACATTTAATTCCAATTGCCCATTTGGGGGCATGGTGGTGCTGTGTATTAAGGCGTACTGCACATCGATTATGTAATTATCTTCAACCAATACTAACCCTGTTTGTGTGGTGTTAGTACAGTGGGGAATCTGACAGTTACTTGTCATTGTTCAGTGGTTCTCTCTGGGTACTCCAGCTTCATCCACCCGTAAAACTGCAGACACGAGGTGACTATGGCCATTGAAATTGTGATTAAACCCCAATAAATAAAATAAATAAATAACTTTCAAAAATATAGCTGTACAAGCACGTTATAATGAGGGATCATAAGCTATTTTTTAACCCTTTACCCAACGTAACGGCCAAAACCGGCCAGCGCTATTCTCAAAAATCGCCAATTAATTTTCACTATTTTTTTCATTTTTTGTCTCAAAAACATAGGTTATGACCCCTCGTTGGAACGAGCTCGTCGAGCTCGTTCCAACGAGGGGTCATAACCTATGTTTTTGAGACAAAAAATGAAAAAAATTAGTTATTCAAGAATTTTTTTTGCAAGTGTCGTCTGCTTTTCACGTTAGCTAAAGGGTTAAGGGAAAAACAACGGAAGAACAAAATCTTGTTATTTTTTTTTTCAGTTACAGTGCTGGGTAAGTTTGATTAACTGGTCACTCAGTTTGTATCTTGATTTTGGCTCCATTAACTTATCAATAATGTGTTCTGTGTTTTATACTAAAATTGTGATACTCCGATGGAATGGGTGAAAAGACCACTTTTCTGATCACATGACGGTAACTATAACTTGGATCAAGTTTTAGTTTATGCCATGTTTTATGATTATGCTGTAAAATGTAGCTTAAAACTAAATTAGCTAAATGAATTTGGCGTAGATCATTTTCAAAATCAACTTTTTTTTGCAAATTGGTGGCTTATTGTCCCTTTATCTAACAAAGTATTTAAAAATGAAAGTGTCAATGACACTGTAGCTCAACTTGTCAAGACAAAGACATGTACATGTATAGTATGTGACACAGCAATGACAAACATCTAGGTAATGACCTGATAACAAAGGTACATATAAAGTATTGTAACGGTCTGTACATAAATACTGACCGTTGCCTGTAACAAATGTATAGGTAAAGTATTGTAAAGGTGGGTGACAGTCAGATGCTAAACTAGAAAAAAATCTTTGAGTCCCTGAGTGGGTCTGACTGAACCCCAAAATATTTGTTCTCATAGCACAGTGATAACAAAGGCACCCCAAAACACACTCATTCCTGTGACTCCTGTCCCAAGGTGAAAACAAAGGTACCCAAGAAGTTTCGTGAAGATCAGTTCACAAATATGAGCTGTGTAGAAGTTGTGACAAAAAACTGATTGGACCTAATTTCGGTACAAAATGGCCACTGGCAGCCATCTTGAATTTTGGACCGCACCCAGGAACACTCGTTCTCGTCCCAAGGTGATAACAAAGGTACCCAAGAAGTTTTGTGAAGATCGGTTCATAAATACAGCCTCTAGCCCGAGCCGTATTGACATGTGCACTTACAGAGTATAAGTAGCACTGAATACATCAAAGTTCATCTAATTTGCATAATTTCTGCACGAGAAAAAAACCCATACTATATGTGATGTATTCCATGTTACTAAACATTCACACAAAAATTTATTCAAATCAGAACTTTCATACAGAAGTTCTGTACAAAAGACTGATTGCACTAATTTTGGCACAAAATGGCTGCTGGTGGCCATCTTGAATTTCGGACCACACACAAAAACACTCGTTCTCATCCCACGGTGATAACAAAGGTACCCAAGAAGTTTCATAAAGATCGGTTCATAAATACAGCATCTAGCCTGAGCCGTATAGAAGTTGTGTACAAAAACTGATTAGACCTAATTTCGGTACAAAATGGCCACTGGCAGCCATCTTGAATTTTGGACCGCACCCAGAAACACTCGTTCTCGTCCCAAGGTGATAACAAAGGCACCCAAGATGTTTTGTGAAGATCGGTTCATAAATACAGACTCCAGCCCGAGCCGTATTGACATGTGTACTTACTGTGTGTCAGTAGCACTGAAAAAATCAAAGTTCATCTAATTTGCATAATGTCT
This sequence comes from Pictodentalium vernedei, assembly GCA_031216915.1. NCBI lineage: Eukaryota > Metazoa > Mollusca > Scaphopoda > Dentaliida > Dentaliidae > Pictodentalium > Pictodentalium vernedei. The sequence continues at coordinate 186,684,025 of CM062294.1, read as the reverse complement.
GCACGAGAAAAAAAAACGTATTATATGTAATGTATCCCATGGTACTAAACATTCACACAAAAAAATTATTCAAATCAGCACTTTCATATGGAAGTTCTGTGCAAAAATCTGATTGCACCAAATTTCGTACAAAATGGCTGCCATCGGCCATCTTGAATTTCGGACCGGACCCCAAAACATTCGTTCTCGTCCCACGGTGATAACAAAGGTACCCAAGAAGTTTTGTAAAGATCAGTTCATAAATACGGCCTCTAGCCCGAGCCATATTGGCATTTGCACTTACAGTGCTGAAAGTAACACCAAAAAACATCAAAGTTAGTCTAATTTGCATAATTTACGCACGAGAAAAAAAAACGTATTATATGTGATGTATCCCATGGTACTAAACATTCATACAAAAAATTATTCAAATCAGAGCTTTCATATGGAAGTTCTGTACAAAAAACAGATTTCTGCATCATCCGAACAAAATTGCAGCTGGCAGCCATCTTGAATTGCAGACCACACCCAAAAACACTCGTTCTTGTCCCACAGTCATAACAAAGGTACCCAAGAAGTTTCGTAAAGATCGGTTCATAAATACAGCCTCTAGCCCGAGCCGTATCCAATTGTTGATGGACGGACGACGGGCCATGGCATAAGCTCAAATTTGGCTTCGCCAAAGTTGAGCTAAAAATAAAGTAAACTTCACATTTTTTTTTAGAAAAATGTCATAATTTCTCAATAAAAACATACAGATATGGATATCATTAAAACCAGCTCGACGAGCTGGTTCAATGATATCCATATTTGTATAGTTGTATTGAGAAACTTCTGAGATATTTCAGGTTGTGGTAGGCTTATTCCGGTTAATATTTTCTGGGTGATTTTGGCTGCTTTGTTAGGTAAGGGCTTGAGATATATCCAATTAAGTTTGCTCCACCATAATACAAGCCTTTTCACATGAATTTGCAGAAATCTCAAGCAATTTCTAGGACCTAAATCTTGAGTTATTTTGATGATCTCTGATGTTTCTCTTCAAACCAGTCAATTATTTGTTTATTTATTTTTTAGGACTTTACGTCATTTTAAACAGCCAGGGCCACCTTGTGGCAGACAGTTTTACGGGTGGAGGAAGATGCACTACACAGAGAGAACCACCGAGCAAATGTCAGACTTTCCAATGAAATAACTCAACAAAAGCAGAGCTAGCATTGGTTGAAGACAAGAGCACCATCGCCATACAGTACGCCTTAGTACACAATGCCATATGCCCCCACGTGGGCAATTGGAATCAACTGTCTTGCCCAAGGACACAAAGCAGTTTCCTCAGGTGGGATTCGAATCAAGGACCTCTCAGCTTGCATCTCTACCTACTGAGCCACCGCACTCCCAACCAGTCAATACAGTGGACTCCACTTATTATAATAACCCTGTTAATTGAATATAAATTCCAAACACAAACCATTTACCACACTTTTAGAACAAATTTAACCTGTTAATTGCATATATGTTCTAAAGTAAACTCCTGTTAAATGAATAAAAAATCTTGTAATACATCATACAGGCTCTATCAAACAAGATATAAGAGAATGATTGCCCACATCATCTCTAGAATACAGGAAGTGATCATTTCCCTGTTGAATACGCCTGCCCTGTTAACTGAATAATTTTCTCTGGCAATTTGGATATTCGTTTATCATGGTTCCACTGTAATCCTAATTGATGTAATCCAAATCAGTAATGCCTGTCAATGACAATGAACCTTGCAAATCGGCGACAAGCCACGGACGAAGAATTATCAGTATACATGTAGGCCACCCGGAGTTTGTCATGTGAGCTAAGAACTTTTAACATGTCAAGAAATTATTCTGTCAGTAGCCAAATTCCCTTTATTTACAGATCTGTTTGGACAAAACAGGTATTATATCTTGTTTGGCGGAGCTCAATCAGGTAAGCTTAGTGATTGACCAATAAGCAAAATGACCTGTCATTCAGAAGGTCGATGGTCTACTTGATAATCAGCTGGTACCTGATCTCGATGTCAAATAATTGATAATTTTAACTCCTAGCATGCTTCTGGCGGATATTCCTGCCCAGGATAGGAAAGGTCTCGCCATTAAAATTAGTAAAATATGAGCATATTTAACAAAAATGTCCCCTTCAAATATTGTATTGACATTTTGACCATTGATTTCTTGAATGAAATTGTAACAAATTTTTCACCAAATCTAGTCATGGCTGCTTCACAGCAGCCATGACTAGATTCGATGAAAAATATTTTAAAAATGCCTACCATTTTAAGTGTTAATGAACATTAACCCTCTATTAATGAGGGGTGGTGAGGGGAAGGAGATGAGTAATATATGCCCCATCCATCGTACAGCTCTTGACATTCAGCACTGATGGTCAAGTTCAGTTTTAATTTGTCAAAATCAACATACTCAATTATCATATTACAGAATTAAGTAATATGAAATTTGTAACCCCCACATATTATCTTGTTGGATAGATATTGCCATCAAGCCTCGAAATAAGCAGACTGTCATCAGCAGAATCTGCAGAATGTGGTGCTCAGAGGGTGAATTTGGTGATACTATCCTGCAAAGGCAGGGTAGCATTACTAAAATAACCCTCTTTGAACCTCACTCTGAATCAAGGACTCAAGTCTAAGCATAACGAGATACCCAGAGGATAAATTGGGAGATTCTAGCCCACTGTATTGGAGAGCATCAGAAAATTCACTCTCTCAGCACCTCATTGTGCAAAATGACAGGTTGATTATTTCCAGGCTTGATTGTCATACCTCAAACCTGTATTGGATATTTATTTATTGGGGTTTAGTGACACTTTTGACAGCCAGGGTCACATCGTGTTGGACACTTGTATGGGTGGAGGAAGCTAGAGAAACCCAGAGAGAACCACAGAACAACTATGAGACACCCCAACATACTAACTCCACACAAGCAGGGTTAGCATTGGTTGAAGACATATGTAGAATTGACATGAAGTATGCCTTAGTACACAATGCCACAGTGCCCCCACGTGGGCAACTGGAATTAAATGTCTTGTCCAAGACACTATGCAGTTGCCACAGGTGGGATTAGAACAGAGAACCTCTCGGCTTGCAGCTTGCATCTCTACCTGTATTGGATCAATTTATTGGTGATATATAACTGATAATCAGTTTTCACTTGGGCATATTCCATTGGCAATTTGCAATGTTTTAAATATCAACATGACATTTATTTGCATTATTGCTGGACTAAAGTTGACAAATAATTATATTCAGTGTTGTATCATGTGACCCAAAACTTAGGTCAATAATGTCCAATCGGGTAGCCCTAATATCATAAAGGGAATTATGGGTCTATTGACATGTGACAGCACCATACACTTTGATTAGGCAAACTCCAATCTACAGCCAATCATAACACTATATTAGGACTAATATATGTACTTTATCAATGAAATATTTACCAGGAGAAACCCATTCGGCTCTCACCTGCTCATCTAACTTCACCATGTCCTCTTGTTGCAAGTATAGTGTTTTTAAATGATTAATTGTACCCAACTACATGCAAATTACCACATGCACATCAATTACACCGTCAAACAACAACAAACAAACAACAACCCAATATTTATTTTGACATTCAAAATGAAAATCGGTGAGCACCATTGTTGAAGGTCAACCACCGATGGTCTCCCGATAGTTCATTATTGGCCAATGCTGAATGTGAATTCCAAATTCCAGTCGATCACTAAGTGAGCAGAACAAAAATAGTTATCAAGTAACAAAAATTTTCATTTTTTAACTTAAAAAACAGGTTATAACCTCTTAATGGGGAAGATATTATGGAACATCAGTTTTGGCCATTATGTTAGTTAACGGGCTGAGCAGTGTAAGCCCATATTTGGGGTTTATTCTGAAGAACAGGTACCGTAACTTAAAGGGCTCATATTCAGTGGATGTGCTTCATATTATCTTTAACCCTTTTCCTAACATGAAAAGCAGACGACACTTGCAAAAAAAATTCTTGAATACATACTTTTTTACATTTGCAGTCTCAAAAAAATAGGTTATGACCCCTCATTGGTATGAGGTCAATGAGCTCGTTCCAATGAGGGGTCATAGCCTATGTTTTTGAGACAAAAAAAAGAAAAGATAATGAAAATTATTTGGCTATTTTTGAGAGTAGCGCTGGCCAGTTCTGGCCATTATGTTGGGTAAAGTGTTATAGTGAAATTATTTATTTTGCGAGAATTTGCCTTGTTACATTTTATGGGAGAGTGCCTGCAGGAACTCTCCCATACAAGTGTATCCAATAAAACAGATGCTCCGCGATTGCCAAGGGGGGCTAATAACCACCCACCAAGCATGAGTTTATAGTCATTTGTCTTTGTTGATATTGAATTAATAAATATCTTGTCTTATCTTACCTCCATTAAACCATAGCACCAATACAGCAGGCCAACAAATGTGTCCATGGAAGACTAATTCCCCTGTTTTTTGAAAAACTATATTTTTTTAATAGTTAACAAAGTCTAAAAAGGAACCATAACTCAAGATAAAAATTATCGCACCACACTCTAAATCAAACATGTCTAGTATACTATCTACAGTTAGCTATATTCTAAGTTTCATTGAAATCGTACACCAATGAATCAAGTTACTATCCGGAAAGCAATATCAACATGTCTTCAAGTCGGAAAAGGGCCATAACTCTGCCATAACTCTGCCAGAAAATATCAGACCAATTCCAACCTGTAGTGTGTGGTTATAAACCTATGTATAAAAGTTTGTTTTGTTTTGTTCAGTGAAACTAAAGTTATCGTCTGGAAACTAATATCAACATGCTTTCTAAGTTAGAAAGGGGCCATAACTCTGTAAAAACCAAGCCCCACTATCAATCCCAACCTGTATTATGTTGCTATACACCTATGTATAAAAGTTTGTTTCATTTTGTTCACTCAAACTAAAGTAATCATTCGGAAACCAATATCAACATGTCTAAGTTGATAAAGGGCCATAACTCTGCCCCAAAATACTGGACCAAGCCCACTATCAATCCTAACCTGTATTATGTTGTTATAATCCCATATATAAAATTTTGTTACATTTTGTTCAGTCAAACTAAAGTTATCATTCGGTAACCATTTGTTTCAGATGGATGGACAGATGGACAAGGCGGTGACTAGATGCTCCCCAGTAATTTTTTCGGGAGCATAAAAATGTAACAAAGCAAAGACATGTGAAGAAATTCTGTCAACAAAAACTAATTTAGCACTCTACCTGTTGAAGGAATCAGGTAGAAGTATTTCAGTTTTAACCCTGTGTAAAATGATGTCAAATATTTTTGCATAATACAACTACTGATTTAACTGGTTCAGGGCTAAATTATTTTTGGTGGTCTGAATTTGTTATTCAAAGTTAGCTGTATTACAAATTATTGGTGAGTGCCTGTGGGCACTCCCCAATAATTTGTTATAAAACAAATGTAACAGTATATAAACAAAATATTATTTGCGTTTAACTGAATATGAAATATGAGCAAGGACAACAGAGCCTTTTGCTCAGGCACCCTCATTTTTTTTAAAGCCCTGATAGTCCTAATGCCTTCTAGTACTCAACCAATTCAATCAAAACACCCAAATTTAAAACAAAATTTTTTTTGGCATAACTCACCTAGTGATTTAACCAATTCAATCTTGTGTGACAGAGCTCAAAGAACTCTGTTGAAGGATGTATTGGGGAAATTCCGAGATGTATCATGGGAAAAATGTACAGCTTGGAATTCTGATATTATGACATCATCATGCAGAGGGTTAAAAAGTTCAGGCACTTGAAACAATGTACTTGATCATGCACATAGGGTATTTTGGGAGGAGGTGTACTAAGTGGTGATTGATGATCACTGGCTCTGCCAAGACGGACCATGGTTGGCCTCAGCAGAAACAAATTTGAAAAGTGAGTATCAAATGGAGCTATGTGGTAGCATCTGGGAAAATATTGTGTACAATTTATAAAATAAAATATAAACACTTTCGCACCATTGTACATGAAAAATTACATACAAAATTGATCGATAAAATTGACAGGTATATTTCATTTTCCAGATGTATATAATACTTATATATGAAATTCAGATAACATATGATTCTGGCAGAAATTAAACACCTGATTCTGGCAGAAATTAAACACATTTCAGTTTGTTGCTACATAGAGGGCATGTAACACCAGAGGCCAATACTATAAAACTTTTACAATTGTATGTTCTAGAATTGTGTTCTCTAGTTATGACTTGAAATGGGCTGAAATGAACCATCAGCATTTTCAAAGATGAGGCAATTTACCAGCTGGCAAATTGCCATATCTTTTAAAATGCTAATGATTCACTTTAGTCTTTATATTAATAGGTAGAAGATGCAGTTCTAGAAGATACAACTGTAGAAGTTTTATAGTATTGGCGCCAGAACTATTTAACTAGTTTCTGTGAAATGCCAAGACTATAAAAAGGTTTCAAAGTAGTGACTGGGCATTTCACAGAAACAACATGCAAATGAGAACATATATTTTTTTTAAAATAACTTACCCTGATACATCATATGCTCTGTGGCTCTGGGATTAGACCATCGTGAGACAGGTTAGTTTTACCCTACTGATGACAGACATATCATAGAGTACGATGTATCAGGGCAAGTGAGGCCGCCCAATTCTATTCAAATTTTCAAACTGCAAGTGGAAGATAGTCAAACTCCAATTTCATGGGGTTGGCACATTTGCACCCGTTGTATCTACCCTGGCTACACTCCAGTTTGTAGATGGAGATAAAGCCAAGTTTAGTCAATCGTTTATACCCATGTTGCCCATTTTAGAGGACATCCACCCCAAGCACAGTAAACAAGCACTATTTTATTTCCCGGGGTTTCCATGGGGATATACACCTGTTAACCCTTTACCTAACATGGCGGAAAAAAATGGCCACAAAATTAATCAGAATAACCATACCATGGCCAGTAATATATTGGGACGCTTTTCAATAAAACGATAAAAATATGGATATCTTAAGAACCAGCTCATTGAGCAGGCTCTAATGATATCCATATTTGCATGGTTTTATTGAAAAATTATAAAGTTGAAGTAATTTGTATATTTTTATACTTTCCAATGGCCCAGACTAGCTGGGGCTGAACTCAAGTTATTAAGGGCCAAACACAAATTTTGAACCCCAAATCCCCAAAATCTGGCCCTCCATACATTTACTATCCACACATGTGCAGACGTCAGGAAGTGACCGGAATTGGTGCCAACATCATTCTTTGTAGAAGAGAGTAGTGCTGTATGGTTTACCGGTTTTATAAGTCAGTTTCGGTTTTGCTTTAAAACCGAAACCGTGTAACTGATAAATGGGTACGGTTTCGTTTTTTCCTAAAACATCGGGAAGAGATGTTTTCATTGTTCAGTTTGCACTAACAACGTCTGAAATGTCAAGCTTTGTCAGGACATGACAGTGTCGTCAATGCGTGCCACATTCTGGGTGTAAAGGGGGTCACTGCAGCATGTCCAGATCACTCCAGAATGATGTATGACAAGTTGTCAATCACACATCATTGACGTAAAAATGGGTTGTGTTTTCTGTGAGAATGACAAAACAGGCAGCCAACACGCCTACATTTCACTGATTACAGGATATACCTTGCTGCGTTTTTGAACAGGATTGTCTGAAATAGTCAATCAGTTTAATTAAAATTACTTATCTACAATCTGTTGGACAGTGAATAATATATCATATCAGAAAAAGGTCTTAGTATTTCATTGCCGTATTCGAAAATAACATTTGTCACAGGTTGCCCCACAATGTGTTTCGGATGTAAATCTGTTGCCTCCCTTGATGTGCTTATCCGGGAAGAGGTTTTACTGCGATTCAGTCTTGGGATGTTCCAACCCGAGATGTTTTGTCCTGAACGTTTCGGCCCACGAAACCCCAAGTTCTTATTCTATTTAGTTCAATATATGAGGGCTGAAACGTCCCAAGACTGAATAGTCCATATCCACGGGAAAAAGCTGCGTTCTGTAATATCGCTCTGTCAACGTGCCGCGGTTGCATTCGCACACAACTAATTTTAAGGGGGCCAACCAAAGGAACACATCAGTGGTAGAAATAGAAAGTGGAATGGCAAGAGGCAAACACAAAAAGTTACAATATAAAACAGCACACCAGTGAATTTGTAAAATCAATTCCGTTGAGCTAAAACCATTGTGTGCGCGAGGTGGGGGGGGGGGGGGGGGGGTTAGATAGACAATAGATATTTGGTAAAGTGGTTTGTTTTGAAGCCCACCCAGCTACAAATAATATGACTTTCCCATTCCAGGCTGACATGAAATGATTGCTGATTATCTTGCTAGGGCGGGTGGCACTAGCCACCACTGTGAGTGTGTGTGGGGGGGTACTGAAAAGAGGCCATACACCAGTTCATTGTCAAATATCTTAGGATGGGTGTCTAGGTGACCCACTTGGCAACGCTTGTTATTATTTGCTCACGAGGCTGCCCAGGGCCCCACCCAGGAGTGAACACTGAACAGAGCCCTGGGAAATTGTGAATCAGCTCTATTTGCACCCATATGTTAATATCAATTCATCATAGACTCTCTTATGCCTGAACTTAAAGACCAGAGGTGAGGGGGGGGGGGGGGGGGGGCATGTGCCTAGAATTGGTAAGTGGTGATATTCTACGAACACTGTTACATTTTATTTTCTTTTATTTTTTTTTGTTTTGATAATGATTTATACACTTAGTACCAATGGCCAATGCTAGTCACTGCCAATTAAATCATCATTGAAAATATGACAGTATGGCCATTATATTGACACCACATAGTTTCTGTTTGAATTTGAAACTGCAGATGTCTTACTATAAAAAAAACGAAAACCGACCTATAAACCAATTTTTTTTTAAAAAAACGAACCGAAACCGAACCGAAACAAGAAAAATAAAACCGCACAACATGAGAAGAGAGTACTACATAAAAATTCAGCGAGGAGGTATGAGTGCCCATTCATCGGAGGGCCATCTCCGTCTGGGCCATTGGTAAGGATAAAAATATACAAATTACTTTAAATTTATATTTTTTACACTGTAAACCAATGGCCCAGACCAGCTGAATCGTAAAAAGGTTGAGGGCCTAGGACTTCAGAATTAGTAGATCAACATAGTTCCGATCCTGTAATCCAAGGTGAAAGGAAATTAAAATTATTTGGAATTACATGTATGTCTCTCTATACGGTAATAGAGAAGACATATCATACAAAAGGAGCCCAGATCAAGTAATTCTGTATACTTAGCATGAAGACTATGCTAAATGGATGTAACAAGTTCTCAATTTTTAAGGTTAGCACGGACTAAGCCCCCAAAATTAGGATGATGTATTTTAGACTGAGAGAATACCCCCCACAAACATGCACCAAATACAATAAAACCCCAGTTGAATGCAGGATATAACTACGGACAAAACAGCTTCTCTCATACTTACATACCTATCAAGCTGGAGGAGAGGTAAAAAAAATCACCACCCACCCTTTTCTTTTGAAGGAATCTTCAAAAAGAAAGAGGGGAGCGCTCTGGAATTAGTAAAAACGGTACCAAAGAACAATATAAATATTCATCGAACAGGCACTCAGGTATTAATTATTATTAATAAAGAAGCTAAGGCTATAGCGGTGATCCTGGTAATTAATATCGCCCGCTATAGAATGTATACCGGAGTCGGCATATGCAAATAGGTCGAAAACAGAGATATAATATACTACTCAAAGTTTGCTAAGCACCAAATATTTTACACATCATTGTGAAATTTGCTGGTTTTGCGACATTTTTGGTGGATATGATTGAGGAATGTATTGAGATGGTCCCCAGTGTTTACATTAGCTCTCTTGACAGGCAGATGTTTCGTGACAGTCATGGAAAGCATGTATCTCTTGATTTTCATGATGTTTTCGTGTACTATCTACGTGTACATGACATGTGTAGGGTATTCAATCTTCATTTCAACACAAACCCTTGTGATTTAATAATTGAATATGGCAAATGCAAATGTAAGAAGACATTTGCCTGAAGCAGAAATGTGGCGGGCTGTTGGGATGGTGGAGCAAGGGGCTACCCATTGTCAGGTTGGTGAAGCGCTTGGTGTGCACCATACGGTGATCACCAGAGCCTGGGCAAGATTTCAGCAGTATGGCACACCAGTAAGACGACATTGTAGTGGCAGAGACAGGGCAACATCTGCGGCTGAAGACCTGTTTTTGATCATTCAGCCCAGTAGGAACCGGTTTGCCACAGCAACCCAGCTTTGCAGTGACCTTCAGAATGCATCCAGGGTAAATGTTTTGACTATACGGGCTAGGTTGCATGAAGGTGGTCTCCAATTGAGAAGACCATGTATTCGCATTCCGCTGTCCCAGAACCACTGCCAGGCACGATATGAATGGGCCATGGACCATGTTGGATGGACAAGAGAAGATTGGCGACCTGTCCTTTTTACAGATGAGTCAAGGTACTGCCTAGACCACACAGATAGGCATTCTTCTAGGGTACGTAGAAGACGAGGAGAGGCAATCCATGCAGCCAACATTGCTGAGCATGACCGCTATCGTGGAGGGTCAATCATGGTCTGGGGCGGCATCAGCTAGAATGGACATACAGAGCTACGTGTCCTTGAACGTGGTACATTGACTGCACAACAGCATATTGATGAGATCCTGGATGTCCACGTCAGATTGTATGCAGGTGCAGTGGGTGATAGATTCATTCTGATGGATGATAATGCCCGTCCTCATGTTGCCCATGCTATGGGGAAGTACCGACAGAGGGAGGGAATTGAGCTTATGGACTGGCCCTGACCTCAATCCAATCGAACATGTCTGGAATAAGTTGCAGCTTGTAACTTCAGCGCATCCAGTCCAGCCAAGAAGTGTCCAGGAGTGTGGTGCCATGCTGGTCCAAGAATGGAACAACATCTCACAAAGGACCACCAGGAATCAGATTGGGAGCATGAGAAGGCGATGTCAAGCTGTAATTAACAGTAATGGGTCTCATACTCGATATTGAACCCATACCAGTCCGCTCCGTCAACATTTTGGCCTCTTGAAAAATTTCCTCTTTTACCAATAATATCTATTTTCCATGGTTATCGTATTCAAAAGCTAAAAAATAATGTCAAAGTCATATCGAACCCTCCTCATCCGCATTACTTAATCGTTTTTGTGTTAGTAATAAAATAATATAGGAACCGCAATGGTCCCCTCCCTCTCGTGGAGGGAACTTCCAGGGAATGTCCCAAACCAGACACTTGAGAAGAATGATCCAAGGTTTCTGTGACGATGGAGGTGCTACTAGTAGGATTCACAACAAAACTGTTTGATCTTAAACATATTCTACTGAATCAACTGAATTGGAGGATATGCGTATCCTATCATTCATCCCCATGAGATCAGCAGAGCGTCTAATGTATTCACTCAATGGTTTGGGCATGGCAGCATGAACGACGGTAACTGATTGTTCTAGTGCGTCACAAACAGGTCTATCATGGGGCGATCCCTCTGGTAACAAATCTGTCCAAATACTGGCTTGTTGAGCTTTCACTCCAATTGCAACACGCGACCTTTCCAAGAGAGCGAGTCTGCTAGTACATTCAGATGACCCGGTATATGACGGATAGAAAGATGAACATGATGATTCATGACGTATTAGGAAAATCTTCTCCATTATTTGGCATAACGGAAATAAACGGGTGCCACCCATGTTCCCGATGTTCGCTACTACTGTTGAGTTGTCTGACCAAATTTGAACATGGACATCCGTTATTATGTGAATCCAATGTTGTAGCGCTAACTATATTGACATCATCTCGTTGATGTTTATGTGTTTCTCCTTGAACCGAGGGTCCCAATGACCCTGACACTTCATGACTGCGGGACTTAGGATCGTGCCCCAACCCATCTGACTCACATCCGTCATAATCATGAAAGCTGGATCCGGCAGTTGCAGCATAACTCCCTGAGTTTACCACTGAATATCTGCCCAATTTGAACCCTTGTTTTACTAGGTCCGTTAAAACAATACTGGTTCAAGTGAAAGCGTCTTCACACTCCAGTTCTGAGTAAAGAATATCTGGAGTAGACATGCGCACAGGCAGCCCATCGGAATGAGATCCACAGCCGCTCTGCACAGCTCCAACAGTCACATGAATTCCCTCACTATTAATGCGTCGGCGTGCAGACAAAAGCGAGCATAACAACTGGCTAATTTCACTCTGGGTAACGGCAGATGAACCAGATTGTTGTGAGTCTCAAAGCTCAGTCCCAAGTGAATAGACGACTTGTACAGAGCTAGATCCGACTTTTTCTCGTTTACGATGAAACCGAGACGTCGGAGTAATAGAAGCAGACTCTGAACATCGTTCTGAAGAATAATTCTGTTGCCGTATCCCTGTAAAAAGTTGTCCAAGTAAGCCGACGTTACCGTAGACAAATGAGCTCATAAGTAAGACATTACGGAGTTCATTATTCGAGTGAAACACCCAGGGGTTCAGATTCAGACCAAAGCATATTGTTCTGAACTGATACACCTTCCCTTGTACAGTGAACCACAGGTACTTTTAGAATGCCGGATGTACAAGGACATGAAAGATCTATGATCTTAGATCAATGCTTGCCACATAGGCGATCACTCGAACGCTCGCTTTTACCGACAGAATGATTTCCATAAATAAATGGAGCCATGATAAGCTTGTTATCCAGCTCGAGTCTATTACCGGTCGGAACGGGCCGTCTGGCTTTGGTACAAGGATCAGGTAACTGCAAAGATCTTGAGAATCCTGATTCTCAACAACCTGTATTGCTTCCTTTGATAAGAGAGCTTATACCTCCAGTAGGAGAAACTCTCTTATGCAAGAATTTGATGGAAGATTTGTCCAACGCGGACAACTTGTTAGTGGGGTTTTTACTCGGAATGATAGTTGTAAGCCATCCGAGACTACACATCTCACCCACTGATCTTCCGTGATTGTTATCCATTTTTTTGCGGAGCTTGATAATGTTCCGCCAACTGGGCAGCAATAGAGGTCTAAACCATCACCTGTTTGACCTGCAAGGCTTATGGGAGGTGAAACCACATCCTCCCTGCGCAAAACCTCGTCTCGTTGGCCTAGGGGCATCTGACCTATAGTCCCGATCAGATCTACGCCCCTTTCCCGTGTCGCTATACTGACAACCTCCATAGTAATTATAAGAGGGTTTCTTGTACCCTCGAGGGGAGTTTCCTTGTGATGATTTTTGTCTAGAACTCCCTCCATTACTCTTGTCTGCTGAAGCGGGTCGTTGATACACCGACTTTAAAAGCAGTGCACTAGATGCTTTCTTAGTAGCCTGATCATAGACTAACGAAAGCTAGTCGGCAAAAATAAAATATCCGGAAACCCGAGCGACTCGGGAGAGCTTTTCACCTTGCAGCATCACATCTGATTAACTCAAAATTAGACACTGTTAGGGCAGAGTTATACGTGGTATACATAATTGCCTTGGAAAGAACTCTAAGATAGGTACGAACGTCCTCAAATTCCTTCCCTTGAGACGTTGCACCATAGCTCTTGTAAGGTAATCTGCGTAAGACATAACGTCCAAATTCACTCTATTGGAGAAATTGCCATCTCAATTGCGTCTGAGTGAATAGTGAATGATACAGGTAAGGATACCTCTAGATCCCCAGCCTGCTCATCCAAATGCAGAAGAACTCTCTGAACATCTTCCCTGACCATTTTTAAATGAACATGGTCCAAAAAATGGTATTATATGGAAGATGACGATAAGAAACTGCCTTCTTCCTCACACTCGAGAGGATAAATGCGGCATTGTCTATATGGCCGAAGGCCTGCAACACCTGCATAAACTGAATCGGAAAAGAAAGGACTTCCTCCTTTGTCCGGATAAAGTCTGCGCCTAACGACGCCAGCGGTTTCTCTCTTATCGTCGCAGCATTCTTATTCGGCGGAACAAATTCAGGGTAGTATTGATGGATGAAAGCCATCGCAACCATGTACTGCTCCAAAAGGGAAGGGTAATCCTCTTCCTTATCCCTTTCACCATCTGAGAGAATCAGTTGCGCATCATGGTCCATTGCATCTGCATGAACAGGTCTGACTGACCCAGCACCGTCCAACAGCTCAGATTCTGAGACTGAGCGAGGCTGCATCTGCACTTTCTGGGATGCTGCGATCAGCTGTGCAATCTGTGACAGCAAGTCCATCATCGAGGCCTGAGGAGCAGCAGTTTTCCATTCCTTGGCCACATGTTACTCTTGGGACAGTGTGTTGGAAACGGATCGTTTCTCCGAACGTCCCGATGCTCAAGGCCCCAATTCCCTAGCTACTGGATGGTCCGACTTCACAGCGAAGAGTGGTTCCTTCTTTGTGCAACAGGCTGGATATCCAAAGTCGGATAGGTAGGATGCGGCCGTGTGTGCTTAAATAGCAGAGGAAGCCGTGACTGAAGCCGACCCTGGCTGCAGACTAGATGGAGCGCCCGAGCGGCGGGCGGACATATGCTCTGTCTCGTGCAAGTTTCCAACCAGAAAACTTCATTTCGGCCTTGTGAAACATAGTGGAGGAAGCCTGGACTAAAGCCGACCCCAGCTGCAGACCAAACAGAGCATCCTGAGTGCTCCGGCTTGTGCAAGTTTCTCAAAACAACATCTGACTCCAGATGTTGCAAGATTAGAGAGGGGGACCACTCCCGCTCACGGTCTATCAGACCTCGTTGAATACATGAACTTGCTGACTTCCTCCCTATTTCCGTCATCGCTGGGAAAGCTATTTATATTATAGAACTCACCCTACCCAATCCACTTTTTAGACTGCAACAGACTTACCCGGCATCAGGGCACCCACGGACAGAGTACCGCTTCACCGGTCGAGCTAGCTGCTTGCATGAGATTAAAACCTTTAACAAAAGGCCCTAACTCTTTCAATAATGAACAGTGCAGCTCGCTCTATATGCTCCATGGAGCGTGACGATGGCAGCACACTTGGATGGGTGTCAGAATATCACCACCTTGTTCATGTTTCTCTGAAATAGAAACTGACAGAATGAATTGAAATGCGGTGAGAGCCCTGATCCTCAGAACTTCACCGCCAACAACGTACTGTGACACCCGACTCCAACATCACTCATCCCTTTGCAACACAAGTATGAGTCTGTAGGAGTTGATATCAGTGGATATCAGTCCTCCAAACTCCACAACAAAATATATAGAACTGAATTACATGAATAATAACAATCATAATTAAATTCAAAATATTTTTTGTAAACAAAAAATTTTGAAAAAAAAACACCAAGTTCCCAAAGGGAACATTAATAGCCCAAGGGCATCCCAATAGAGCCCAAGTGTGGACAAAATCCAAACTTTTTTGAGCTACACTACTGGAATAACAATCCATGTATCCTACAGTATACTACAGTAATAGAATATAAAAAACTACCTATATATGAGGACATTGATAATGTAAACAACGTCAATGTAAACAAGACATAAGGCACACTAAATGGCCCAAAGTCAGAACCAATTGAAATGCTATCAGATGTAAAGCTAGATCTTCATACGAAGAAAAAACGATACATCAGATAGAAAATGCAAGACTAAACGGCCTAACACCCCTAGGGTGAGGACGGAACCCTAGGGAAGAAACAGAATAATATTCTGTAATACATGTTAATCTCCCAAGAAATTTAATAAAAAATTTCAATAAAAATAGCCAAAAAGCTTAAGAGTTTAACAGGAAGGGTTCATGGAAGGATAGGGAAGGAATACTTAACATATAGTGGAATAATCATTTTTAAAATCATTGTGTCCCGAAATTGGTAAACAAAATAATTTTATAATGTTACAGCCCTGAACGTCCGAAACCACCGTTGAACACTTCCTTCATCCAGTAACAGCCTTGTACCCACCAATTCTTACATTGATTTGTGTCTGGCATCCTCAAAAAAGGAGATTTTATGGTACAGATGTCATTTCATTGTTGATGCCTTTAGAGCCAAACAAAGAATGATGGCACCAATTCCGGTCACTTCCTGACGTCTGCGCATGTGCAGAGAGTAAATGTATGGCAGGACATTTAATTTTCGGTTTTGCAAGCAAATTTAGGGGATTGGGGGGTTCAAAATTTGTGTTTGGCCCTTAATAACTTTTGAGTTAAGCACCAACTAGTCTGGGCCACTGGTTTACAGTGTAAAAGTATTGTTAAATTTGTTTTCAAACAATGAAAAATTTAATTTATTTTTTAAAAATACTGTGTTAGGTAAAGGGTTAACATGTCTAGCTGATGATGAGCCTTATCAGATCAAGCATACATTTAGAACATTTACAAATACAGTACTTCAGTTCTGTTCAGCGAATTCTGGTTTGAGACTTCTGAGAAGCTCATCAGACAACCATGTTTCTGCATCTGAAAAATGAAAAAGAAAAATCAGTTTACTACACGCAATGCAGTTTCCCTGCGTGTACATCGCATTTTCACTGCAACACAAGTATACAGGCTTGATTTTATTAAAAAAAAACCAAGAAAGCAAAAAATTAAAATTTTTTAGTAAATTTTGTTTCTTAACATACCTACCACAATTGTTTACAATTGGCTGTAACATAAGTGCAAGCCCTACTTCGGAACTAACTCAAGCTTTTAGAATCTTTTCGAAACGAGTTGGAAAAGTACTAGAGTGCAAAACCACGAAAAAGATCGAAAAAAGGGTCGAGTGAGACCAGCGCTCGAAATTACAGGTACTCTCTCTGCACACCTCTTGCGTTTACCGAGCACATGCGCAACAACCGTGATGTCAATTCCGTATTTCCGCCAACGAGAAGTTTGTGATTTAGCTGGGAGGCATCGATATCAAAGATATCCCCAAGGAGGGTGGGCCTCCGGTAAACAATTGTGGTAGGTATGTTAAGAAACAAAATTTACTAAAAAATTTTAATTTCTTTTCAACCTACTCACAATTGTTTACAATTGGCTGAATAAACAATAGGAGGAGGTGAATCACATAACCAATACCAACAAGAGTAGCAGAACGAAAGCAAGGATGGCAGAGAACAAAAACGAAAACCTGTAATGAAGATAGAGAGAAGGCACCTGAAAGAACAAGGCTGAGCGAAGCGCAACCTCGACAAAAACAATTTAACGAGGGTGCACAACAGCCTGAGCAGCAACGAGAGGGCCTAAAGAATAAAGGTCCTCAGATTGCTGCTGAAGGTGGCAGAGATAAAAGGAGGAGAAGGTAGAAGCATTCCTCCAGTAAGCCGCATTCATAACATCACGGAGCGAAACAGAATTGGAGAACGCCCAGGATGTAGAAATGGCACGAACCTCGTGAGCATTAAGCCGGTTCGAAACAAGATCCGATGCAGACAAGCGAGAATAAGCCAGCTTGATTGCAAGACAGATCCACCTGGAAATAGAATGGGAAGAGATAGACTGCCTCTTAGGAATGAGAGACAGAAAGAATCTCTTCCGACTCCTCCTAATGAACTGAGTGCAAGTAATGTAAGTCTTGACCGCACGAACAGGACAAAGAAGAGGCCTCCGTCCATCTACAGCAGGGAGAGCCCGAATGCAGATGGGAGGAGGTACCGAATCGGGGAGTTGATTCTTAGCCAGAAAAAGCAATCAGTAGTGAATGTGACACTGTTAGCCTCATTTCGGAAGAAGGCAGAATCAACAGATAGCGCATGAAGCTCACTGACTCAACGAGCAGAAGCAAACGCTAGAAGCCGTCTTATAGGTGAGAAAACGCATGTCGGTCTCAGATAAAGGCTCGAATGGCGCCCCCTCCAAACAGTGCAACACCCATGCCAAGTTCCACTTGGGTGTAAGACGCAAAACTCGAGGCCTCTTCAAAGAAAAGTGCCAAATAAGTTTGGAGAGGAAAAGATTACGACCGATACACCGCTTTCCCACATAAGAGAAAGTATCAGACAGCATAGACCGATAACCCTTAATCGTAATAGGCTGGAGGCCCTTGGAGTCAAAAAGAAAAACCAGAAAATCCGCAATTTGAGCGATTGACGGATCACGGTAATTCACATTGGGATCTGAACACCAGCGGCAGAAAACCTTCCACTTGGCGGCATAAGTCATTCCAGTGGAAGGTCGCCGCGATGCAGAAATGCACTCCACTGATCGTCTCGAAAAACCTCTATGTCGGAGACTGGACCTGATAAAAGACAGGCGTGAAGGGACAGGCTCGCCAGGTTGTTGTGATACTTCCTGGGACGACCCTGTGAAAGAAGATCGCGACGTAGAGGTAGACGAATCGGTCGATCGGCCAATAGAGGCCGCAGCAGATTGATCCACACCCTCTGTGGAGACAGGGGTGTGATCAGAATGATCCTGCAACTGCAAGCACGAATCTTCGCTAAAACTTGAGGAAGAATCGGTGCAGGAGGAAAGGCATAGCTGACCCAACCTGTCCAGTCCAGAGACAGAGCGTCTACTGCAAATGCCAGAGGATCTGGACAAGGGGAGACAAAAGTCTCTACCTGATGATTCCAGCGAGTAGCGAAATGGTCGACCTGAGGACGACCCCACTGCTCGCAAATCGCCTGAAACACCGACCGATGTAGCATCCATTCGGTTGGAAGGACACTGTCGCGTCGGGACAGGGAGTCTGCTAGGATGTTGAGACGCCCGGGAATGTGTCGAATGGACACCCGAGCGTTCACATCCCGCGCCAACAGAAGAAGATCCCGAGACAGCCGATACATGGGAATCGAATGTGTGCCTCCCTGATTCCGTATGTAGGCCACTACTGTCGAATTGTCCGAAAGAAGTAGGACAACATGGTCCGACAGATGAGGGATCCAAAGCCGAAAACTCAACAGAAGAGCAAGGAGCTCCTTCTGGTTGATATGAAGGCCCACCTGCTCGCTGTCCCACTCTCCGTGAGTAGACAGACTGAGAGGATCCAACGTCGCACCCCAGCCCCGATCGCTGGCATCCGCAGTAAGGATGCGATCGGTCGAAGGAAGATCCAACGGAACACCCTGTGTCAGCCAGGGAATATCTGCCCAAGGGCGGAGGTGACAAAGCAGAGACCGAGGAATAGTGAGTTCCAGGTCCAGCGGATCTACATTCGGACGCCAATGATCCAACAGGAAGTGTTGGAGAGGTCGGACAAACAAGAGACCGAGCGGAATGAGATCTGTCACCGAACCGCAAAGGCCCAGCATCCGAAGGAAAGTCCTGGCCGACACCAAGGAAGATTGAAGCAGGTCCCGAGTCAAGGCGGAAAGAATCGTCGCCCGAGCCTGGGGGACCGACACTACATTGTGAAGAGTGTCGAAATCCATCCCCAAATGATGGAATCGCTGAGAAGGAAGAAGATCCGACTTCTCGCGATTGACTCTGAAACCCAGCGACGCTAGCAGACAAAGAAACTGCCAGACATCGAACTCCAGAACAGCAGCATCATGGTGCCGTTGGAGGATGTCGTCTAGGTGGGCTGACGAAGTCACTGCCGACTGAGTGCGGTGGAAAGCAAGCACATGTGACATCAGTCGGGTGAAGGCCCAAGGAGCCAGGTTCAAACCGAACGGGAGAGCTCTGAATTGAAAAACTCGATCCCGAAACGAGACCCGAAGGTATTTCCGTGACGCCAGATGAATGGGTACATGGAAGTAGGCATCCTTCAGGTCGATACTGGCCGCAAAATCGCCCTGATGAACTGAACGTCGACCGGAAAGTCTCCATACTGAAACGAGGAGCAATTATGTACTCGTTCAGGGTACTCAGATCGATGACAGGACGATATTGGCCGTTTTTCTTCGGCACCAAGAAAAGTCTCGAGTAAAACCCCGGTGAAAGGGTGTTCCTGACCACCTCGATCGCCCCTTTGGTGAGGAGATTGTCGATCTCCTGCACCAGAAGGTCCCAACGCAGAGAATCTGAAGGGACCTGAGTCGGAAGGGGCACCCGAGATAAACTGGGGTGCCGATGGAAGGACAGTCGCAGACCGGATTGAATGACGTCGAGGACCCAAGAGTCCGACGTTATCTCTGTCCAGCGGTCGTAAAACAGCGACAGCCTTCCCCCGACTGGAGGCGAATCGAGGTGAGAACCTTCACTTGTGGCCTCGACGAGGCCCCCGAGAGGAGAAACCACCTTGGGAAGTGACAGAGTCCTGAGACTTTCCAGCCTGAGGCTGCCAGCGGGCCTGGCCACGTCAGCGCTTCTTATGAGCAGAAGGAGCAGACGGAGCCGAAGGCGTAGCCGACGAGGCAGACGCAGCAGCACGCTTGGCAGGCCTGGAACGACCCCCACCCGCAGCAGCAGGTGGGTCAAGCTGTCTCAGCAAAAGCTGGTCCTTTGAATGACGAAGAACTTCGCCACGAACAGCTTCCACGGAACCATGGAACAACTGAGGTCCCACCAAAGAGGCAGACCTCAGAACAGCACGTTGCTCAGAAGGAAGGGATGGTAAAGAATCCAAAACCGCATCCCGGCGTGCCAGCTCCAAATTAGCCGTGTTACAGGCGTGAGCGTGAGTCAAGTTCATAAGAGCCTGTGACAAAACGCGAAAAGGCGCCTGAGCGTCATCAAACTCCCCTGGTGGAAAATATTCAGCCAGAGCAGCGACGACATGGTCCGCGAGAGATAACATACCCAGCATCTCTCGGGACAGGCCCACCATAGACTCAATTACCGACATCGGGAGAACTGCCGACTTAGGCTTAGTCAACCCGAGGGAAGAAGAATCCTCATCCACAGTAGTCATCCCTTGGAAGACTGGTGGAGAGACGGAATCGTACACACGAAACCGCGATGGAGGCAGAAAGGCATCAGCTCTAGAAAAGAAGGAACCCTTGAGGGCCTTAGAACGCATTTTGGCATCTAAGCCCTGGAAGGACTCAACCACCTGAGCCGATTGCAGAGGACGCAAAGCCCCGGAGCTAGAAGGCTCAACAGGGTTACGGCGCTCCACAGTGGACCGCGGCCGGACGGTCACAGAAGGCTTGTCGGAAGGTTGAACGTCTGGCAATAAGCCAAAGACGAAATCCAAAGCTTGCCCCAAGACTGACGAGGGGGGGCCCATCACCTTCAAGATACTCGTCATCCTCCGTAGCAGAGGAGACGTAGCCCAACTCAGGCTGACCAGCAGAAACCTCCTATGAATACTGTGCAGTATCCAAGGGGCCAGGCGAGACATCTCGGCGACCGACCAAAGGAGGTTGTGCCTCAGGAGGCACAGGGAGGCCAACTTGAGGGTTGCCAGAAAGCAACCGGGTGAGCGCCAAAACGGCCTGGCGCAGGTCACCCTGAGAATCCGTCGCAGCAGAATCGTCCGGCGGAGTGTCCTCCCAATGGACCCTTCTGGTAGAAGAACCCAAATCCTCAGAAGAGACCGACGGCGAACGTCGATCGGCAGACACAATAGGAGCACGGTGAGAAGACACCGGAGGATGGTCCCGATTGTGACACCCAGGGGCCATCACTGACCTCTGTGAAACAGAAGGCCCTGCCTGCAAATCCTCTAAAGAGACCGACGGCGCACGTCGGTCGGTAGCTGGACCTAGGACACGGTGAGAAGACACCGGAGGATTGTCCCAAGAATGACAGGAACCTGTCATTGGCCTCTGCGCAGCAGACGGCCCCAACTGCCTATCCTCTGAGACCGACGGCAAGCATCGGTCGACACCCAGACTCGGAACACAGTGAGGAATCACTGGAGGAAGGTTCCGAGAGTGACAGCTAACAGGGGCTGTCACTGACCGCTGCCAAACAGCAGGCCCTGGATGCCAACGTCCCAACACCATCCCGCTAGGCGGCACACTAGCAGGCGAAGATGGAACAATAAACGATTCACTCGAGGGACGAGGAATCGCTGCCGAAGCGACCGGCCGGCTCAACCGACTAGGAGCAAACCTAGCCAGATGAGACGGAGCAGACAGCAAACCCGCACAGCCCCGCCGCGAGGCTGGGGGAGGCTGAGAACACACAGACACACCAGCAGATACAGCCTCGGTCCCCCGAGACTGTAGACCATCCCCAGAGGAGATGGAAGAGCCACCATCAGACAGAATAGAATCTGGAGTAGCAACCTCCTCAACAATGGTCGACGGTGTAGGAGACAGATCGGAGAGGGTTACCGAGCTGACCTCGGAAAAACTCTCAACGAAAACAGACGCCTCAATAGTGACATCAGAAGACAAAGAGACCACGGTCTCCTTGTCAGGTATCACTGAACTAACACCGCCAACAGTTGCAGAGGAACTCGCCACAGAAGTCAGATCCGAATCCTGTGTGACAGAGTCACCACGTGCACCAGCAGAAATGTCTGCTACGGCACGGCTACCCTTACCCCGAGAACGAGGGGTTCTAGCTCTGGAAAGAACCACCTTGTTCACAGAAGCCCAAAATTTAGAGGACCAAACCCCACAGATACCACATGATTGGGCCTGAGTGCAATTGTTGCAAGTGACACATGTGGCATGAGAATCGTCCACATGTTTCACCTGCAAACAAGAGGTACAAGGAATAGTCTTAGGCATGATATCAAAACAATAATCAAGCTTCCCGCTGACGGAAAACAGTACTAAGGTCGTGTTCACACGTGGGGGAAAGACAAGATAAAGTGTGAAGAGAACAGCAATAAAAATACAAATTAACATTAAATAATAATAATAATTTGGTAGCTTGATAAAAGGATACAATCCAGTAGCACACTAAATATGAAGAATAAGATGTTCACGAAGAATACATAGCATAATTAGCACGAGTCACAAAAATTTCCGACCATGTACAATGGCGGAAAATAAAGGAATTGACGTCACGGTTGTTGCGCATGCACTCGGTAAACGCAAGAGGTGTGCAGAGAGAGTACCTGTAATTTCGAGCGCTGGTCTCGCTCGACCCTTTTTTCGATCTTTTTCGTGCTTTTGCACTCTAGTACTTTTCCAACTCGTTTGGAAAAGATTCTAAAAGCTTGAGTTAGTTCCGAAGTAGGGCTTGCACTTATGTTACAGCCAGTTGTAAACAATTGTGAGTAGGTTGAAAAGAAATCGCTTTCTTGTAAGCTAAATAGGTGAGCAAATTGCTCTCCTGAACTATTTTTGCATAGTTTTCCTTTGAATGCCTGGTAAATGGTGTGTGTTCTCCATAGATTGCACTCAAAGCAATCAATGCAAATAATTTGCCTTTGAACCCATGCTCAATTTTCACAAAACCCTCTATCCCACCCAGTATGGGCCCACTGAGCAAAAAGTTCTGTCTGGATTCACATCTGTGTGCAGACTCACAGTTGGGATGTCCATACGAGAAAGTTCCAAATAGAATGAAATTACTTTGTGACTGCATATGTTTTAAATCCCTTGGGTAATCATGATATGGTATTCAAGATCATGGCAAGTGATGTTTTTTGCACAAATATTTCAGTTCGGCATCATCACTTCAATCTCGTCAGATCATATTCTGACATGTGTACCAGGTATGTTGAATTGAATACACAGTGTTTTATCAAGTGTCTACTGAACAAGACCAACTCTTCTAAGAATTGAGGTGAGGCACCAGTTCCCATAACTTCTAATTAGGCAAACAAGTTTTGGTGCATGTTTTTTTGGGTTCAATTAACATTCACGTGAGCTGAATGGCAGTTCGCCTCAGATTTTCAAGCCTGATGTTGTACGTAAGTCTGGAAATAAGCAATCTGTCATTTGCAAATGAGGTCCCCATAGCGTGAATTTGCTGATGCTATCCCATATGCTGTGCCAATTTATCCACTGGGTACCTCTTTCTGCATCACCTAATTCACCCACTGGGGACCTCATTCTGTGGGTAACAGTCTGCTTATTTCTTGGCCTGGCTATATGCATAAAATGAGAATATACTAGCTAGTCATTCAGGAGAGGAATTCCTTTTGTTTTTGGCATGTAACCCAATGGTACCAAATACCACATTTTGATCAAATTGGACAAACACGGATAGGCACTAGGCATCGCATATGTGAATGGGCTGTTCAAATTGCAGAACACATTCTATGTTTGTGGTGTTTTTAATTGAAAGTGTCAATGACACTGTAGCTCAACTTGAACTTGGTAAGTTATAAATGAAACAGCAAAATTGAAGATCATTGGTACCAATGTTATTTGATGAAATTTCAACATAACAGCATTGTGTGTGCACAACGTCAGAGTAATCCATGCAATTTTTAAATGTAAACAGTAAGACTGGCTAAAGGAAGAATATTGATACACAAATGCAGTATGTTCAGAGGTTATTGTAAATGGCAATCAATAGTTCTTATCTGAAGGTCTTGCCTAATGAGCACACAAAGTTCAAAAACAAACCTATAATAAATGTGGCCTGTAGGCCATGTCAAAGAATGTTGATGCACAAATTTAATAAATTCCAAGATTGTTGCTAACAACAACAGTTTTTGATGGAAATGAAAAGAAAATGAAAAGAAAATCAATAGCTCCTATTGTTGTCACCCTGCATAAGCATACAAAGTTTCAAAACAACCTGATAGTGAATGTGCCCTTTGAGGCATGCCAAAGTAAGATGTTAATGCACAAATTCACTAAGTAGAAGGTCACTGGTTGTGGCAATGTTTTTTTTTTATGGAAATTTTCATAAATATACCCTGCTGAGAGTTCAAAAGGGATAAGTTGATGCACAAATGCAGTAAGTTCAAAGGCTGGTGATAACGACAATAATTTATGGAAATGAAAAAAAGCAATAGCTCACATCTAGAGGTCACCCCGAACACACATACCAAGTTTCAAAGTGATCCGATCATGAATGTGCCCTGAAGGGTGTGTTAAAGGGAAATATTGAGGTCTGACTAAACTCAGTTCAAAGGTCAGCGGCAACATCAAGAAAATCGAAAGCTCCCATATAGATGAAACCCCATACAAGCACACCAAGTTTGCAAGCGATCCAATCATAAATGTGCCCTGCAGGGTGTGTCAAAGGGAAATACTGATGCTAAGTTTTTACTAAGTTCATCGAAGGTCACTGCCAACATTTTCTGACGGAAATCGACTACTCCCATCTAGAGGTCTTCCCAAACAAGCATGCCAAGTTTCAAAGCAATCCGATTATAAATGTGCCCTGTAGGGCGTGCCAAAGGAAAATATTGAGGTCTGACCAAACTAAGTTCTAAGAACGTTGGCCACGGCAACATTTTTTGATGGAAATGGAAGAAGATCGATAGCTCCCATCTAGAGGTGACTCCAAACAACCATGCCAGGTTTCAAAGCAATCCAATCATAAATGTATCCTGTAGTGTGTGCCAAAGGGAAATATTAAGGTTTGACTAAACTAAATTCTAAGAACGTTGGCCGCGGCAACATTTTTTGACGGAAATTGAAGAAAATCGATAGCTCCCATCTAGAGGTTGCCCCAAACAAGCATATCAAGTTTCAAAGTGATCTGATCATAAATGCGACCTGTGAGGTGTGCCAAGGAAATTGTGGACATAAGTACTAACGTATGTATGTACATACGTCGACGGACGAGAAGTGACGGCAATAGCTCAGCTTGACTTTGTCAAGTTGAGCTAAAAATTGAAATAAGTATACTTGGACCAAACTATGTCATGCAATGTACCAATCTATTTCATTTGGAATAGATTTATGTTATATTGGTCTGTTGTCTAGTTCCAAAACAAAGACTGCTCCCGAATGGCAAAATGTTTTTTTTTCGTATAAAATCACCCGAAATCCCCCAAAATCATTCTAGAGCACAGAGAATAAAAATGAAAAAAAATCACCCACTACTTCCCAATAACTGCCAGTGGCCCATTCACCTGCCTAACAACCCCCTCCCCAATCATTCTAAAGCACAGAGAATGAAAAACATTCTACCCACTTCTTCCCAATAACTGCCAGTGGCCCATTTCCCTACCTAACACATCCGCCCACCCCCACCTCTGCATACACAAACACACATTTCAGGATTTTTCTTTTAAAATATGATCTGCCTCCTCTATGAGTAATGTTATATGGCAAATTTGAAACCCTGTAAAATTCCTTTTAAAGAGAAAACCAATCATCCAGAAACACTATGGTGAACCTGATCAAACTTCTCTGTGAGTAAAGTAAAGTTGTATGCCAAATCTGGAACCACCATGCCAGACAAATTCCTGAACTAGAAACCTAATATCATGGAAATTCAAATCATCAGACAGAAAATAAGAAGACCTTTGAAGAATATTCCCCACTCTGCACCAAGGAGCTGGATTTGAACAGACTTCATACTCACCCCACAAAGGATACTGTACAAAAGATAAAATTTGCATAAATATGACCCCAGGGACTACATAAGTTGAAGAAACTGATTAACCCTTTACCTAACGTAACGGCCAAAACCGGCCAGCGCTATTCTCAAAAATCGCCAATAAATTTTCACTATTTTTTCATTTTTTGTCTCTAAAACATAGGTTATGACCCCTCATTGGAATGAGCTCGTCAAGCTCGTTCCAATGAGGGGTCATAACCTATGTTTTTGAGACAAAAAATGAAAATAATAGTTATTCAAGAATTTTTTTTGCAAGTGTCGTCTGCTTTTCATGTTAGGTAAAGGGTTAAAACAAAATCAAATTTCAACATTTTGGAATGCTGCATATCAAATGTCCAAACTTGTTCCTTATATTATTATAAGTTAAAATTCAGGTTCCCACAGGGAGCCCAAATATAAACCCTGGAACTTAATTTGAACAAACTTGAAAATCTGATGCCACTAAGGATGTTGCATGCTAAATATCAATGACGGAGGAATTTGAAGAAAAAGAGTTTTTTAACCCTTTACCCAAAGTAAAGGCCAAAACCGGCCAGCGCTATTCTCAAAATTGCCAATTAATTTTCATTATTTTTTTCATTTTTTGTCTCAAAAACATAGGTTATGACCCCTCACTGGAACGAGCTCGTTGAGCTCGTTCCAATGAGGGGTCATAACCTATGTTTTTGGGACAGAAAATGAAAAAAAATGAGTTATTCGAGAATTTTTTTTGCATGTGTCGTCTGCTTTTCATGTTAGGTAAAGGGTTAAAGAATAGTCCTTATGTTGTTATACTGTGGTCTTCATATGGTACTAAGTTAAAATATGGGATCACACAGGATGCCCAAATATGGTCTAGGAGACTTGATTTTAACAAACTTGAATCTGAACCTCATAAGAATGCTACATATCATATATTAAGATTCACATTGGCGAGTCTGAAAAAAGATGATTTTTTAAGAATTTTCCTCATATTGTACTATGTTAAAACTGATATGATTATTAGGAGCCTAAATCTAAACCCAGGCACTTGATTTGAAAAATCTGAATGAGACTCGACTGAGGATGCTGCAAACCAAATGTCAAAAGATTCTAACTGGTGGATCTGAAGAATATTTTTAAAGAATATTCCACATATTGTGCAAAGTTAAAATTTGGGCACCCACAGGAACTTGATTTAAACAAACTTGCATCTGAACCTCCTAAGGATTGGGCAAAGCATATAACATAAGATTCTAACTGGCAGATCTGAAGATGATTTTTCAAAAATATTCCCCATATTTCTCCAAGTTCAAATTCAAGAACCCACAAGGAGCCCAAATAAAAACCCAGGAGCTTAATTTGAACAAACCTGAATATGTGATTCCAAGGATGCTGCACGCTAAATATCAAAAGATATTCTGACTTGGCGAATTTAAGAAGTTTTTTTAAAGAATAGTCCCCATATTGTACTGTAGTCTTCATACTGTACCAAGTTAAATAAAAGGCCGCCTGGAAAAGTGTGCAATTTGTGGTATCTGAAAAAAATGAATTATTCAAAGCCAAAAAGGGACATAACTCTGGCAACGAAATCCTGATTTGAACTCGACCTGTATTTTATGCTCATACACCTACATACCAAATTTTATATGAACTGGTCAACAACAAAAGTTATCAGGAAACCAAACTAAATGAATTTTTGAAGTTGAAAAAGGGGCATAACTCTAGCAAATTTTTTTGGTCCATACCCCGATTAGAACTTGACTTATATTTTATGTTGCTACACCTACATACCAAATTTCATTTGATTTGGTCA
The DNA here is from genome assembly GCA_031216915.1 of Pictodentalium vernedei. NCBI lineage: Eukaryota > Metazoa > Mollusca > Scaphopoda > Dentaliida > Dentaliidae > Pictodentalium > Pictodentalium vernedei. Next base: position 186,655,928 of record CM062294.1, on the reverse strand, counting down.
ACTATAACTGAAGTTATCATCGGGAAACCCCCAAAATGAATGTTCCAAGTCAAAAAGGGGCATAACTCTCGCAAAAATTGTTGGACTACACCCCTATTTGAACTGGATCTGTATGTTATATCGATACACAAACGTACCAAATTTCTTATGATTTGGCCTACTGTAAATGAAGTTATTGGGAAACAAAAAACCAAATGAATTTTTAAAGTTGAAAAATGGGCATAATTCTGGCAAAAATGGTTGGACCACACCCCGATTAGAACTTGACTTGTATTTTATGTCGTTACACCTCCATACCAAATTTCATTTGATTTGGTCAACTATAACTGAAGTTATAATCGTGAAACCCTCAAAATGAATGTTCAAAGTCAAAAAAGGGGCATAACTCTCACAAAAATTGTTGGACTACACCCCGATTTGAAGTAGCCCTGTATGTTATGTCGATACACCTACACGTGAAATTGCATTTGATTTGGCCAATTGTGGTTGAAGTTATCATCAGGAAACCAAAGTGAGATGGATGCAGAGACACACATTTGGACAGACACCAATTTATTTTTTGGGGGGGGGGGGGGGGATAAATATGGGCTCTCACTGAAAGCCCAAATATGCTCTGGAGTACTTGATTTGAACAAACTTGAATCTGAGCCTCATAAGGATGGTACATATCAAATATTAAAAGATTCTGAGTTGTGCATCAGAAAAAGAAGAGCCCAATAAAAGTACCAATGACACTGTTTCTTAACTTGACGGAGTGTTGTGCTTGATGAAAAGGTTAATGTTCAATATTTATGAAAAGATTATAAAATAAAAAAAGAAATATGATAATTGAGAATATTTTAATTTCTGTTCCTTGTATGTTATGTTTTCAATAAAAAATAATTTTGAGGTGTAGACTGTACTAAAGCATTGAGGGGTGGGTTAATATGGCCCTCACAGCTGATGTAAGCCAACCAAAGTTACCTAATTACAGTGATATTATTCCAAAACGAGTCATCCTATCAAGTTAAAATGAAATCCCTTCATAAATACAGCCTGTAGACTGTGGTAAATGTTTTCGGGCTTCGGGCCTGTGTAACCATCATGGTTGACTGATTGCAACCAAAAGAGGACGTCCTCATCTAGAAATTTACTGAGTCATCCCACCAAGTTACAATGAAATCCCTTCATAAATATGACCTGTCATCTGTGCTAATGGTTTTCAGGTTTTGGATATGGGCATCCATCACAGTTGAATGATCATGACCAAAAGAGGACATTCTCATCTAGACATGACCTCAAACCTCCATATGAAATTTGTTTGATGATTGCACAAAAACTACGGGGTGCAGCCTGAGCTAAAGGAAAATGTGAACGGACTCACAGACTTCTGCATGTGCGATGGCAATAGCTTATCTTGACTTTGTCAAGTTAAGCCAAAATGAACTAAGGAATCCCCCCCCCTCCCCCCCCCCCCCCCCCCCCCCCCCCAGAAGCAGCATGCCGATCATCAAAAGATTTTGCCTGGTGGATCTCTGAAGAATAAAGATTTTTAAAGAATTTTCCTCATATAACACTGAGCAAAATATTTACAACATGGGAATCCATATGGGGCCCAAATATGCATCCAGGCACTTTATTTTAACAAACCTGAATCTGACACCTCTAAGGATGTTGTATGCCAAATTATCAAAAGATTCTGATTGGTTGTTCTGGGGAAGAACATTTTTTTAACTTTTTAAAAACATATGAGAGTGCCCACAGAGTCAAGTAACTTGTGGCACCCCCTGTGGCTGGCAATTTTATTTGAACACACTTGAATTAACATATGACATGGAGCATCCATACTAAATTTAGTTCAATTCAGTGGAGAATTTTCCAAGGAAAAATCAATAATGTAAAGTTCGTGACAGATGACAGTGGATGGAAAGTGATAGGTAAGGATCCCCTTGAGCTTCGCTCAGGTGAGATAAAAATCTAACAGAAGAAAGTGAAGTGAATGGAAGATGGAAGTAGTTCAACTCTACAGTTCCATACAGTTCCCATAATGGACAGCATGGGTTGAAATTTCAATGGTTTTATTTATTATTATTTGTTTTATTATAATTACAAGAATTACATTGTTCATAAAATGAGTTAACACAAACTCATTATTGTGCTGTAGAACAAACTGACCCCACAATAAACATTCGTTGGAAAGTATCAGAGGCACCAAGTATGTTAACTGATTGAGTACTAAATTATTTTTCAAAAGGGATACGAAACATGGTCATTTTTTCAATGATACAGTGGAACCCTGTTTATTGAATAGTCACTTTGCCTATGAAAATTATTCAATTAACAGGAGTATTCAATTCAATTAACAGGGATTGTGCCACTTTCCTGTATTCTAGAGATAAACTTAGCATTTATTCTCTTATATCTTGTTTGACAGAGCTCCATGAGCTCTGTCAAACAAGATCTAACAGATTAAATGCCTGTATTGGATACAGTGAGGCCAAATAGGCCTATAAACAAAGGAAAACTGGGGAGATTCAATTAACAGGAGTTTACTCTATAACCTATATTCAATTAACAGGTCAAATTTGTACAGGAGGTGGGGTAAATAGTTTTGTGTTTGGAAATTATATTCAATTAACAGGGTTAATCAGTAAAGAGATTTCCAATTAAATGGGTTCCACTGTACCATACCTCCAGCAGTGTAGCCCTAGTTTAGCAAGATTTTGTTGATGAATAACTGTTTTGTTATAATGTATTGGAGCATGCAACAGGCACTCTCCAATAAATTATAACCAAATATTTGTATATAGAAATTTTCATTCTACTGACTGCTTAGCAAACAAGATAAGCCATATAGTGTGGCTCCAAGCACTTTTCTCTAGAGCCATGATCGTGGCTTCTCGCACTTAACCAGTTAAACTGTCGGGTACCAGGCATTCAAACACAATTGATGGATGCACTTCTGAAATGAATTCAAGTATTTTTTTATTTCAATACAGTCACCATGGACCGGGCAGTGAAGTCCACACATGCATTTACCAGGTAATAAAATTCATCAGCACAATCTTAATTGATGAAACACTGGGTTGTACCCTTGTGCTTCATTAATTAAATTTATTCCTATAATTAGTGTTTTGAATTTAATATTATTGCATGGAAATAATGCCCACCTGTGGAAAGGTCCTGTCCGTGCCCCCCCTCCCCCCCACCCCCACAATGTAATTACCTCCATTTACATCTGTTTGTACACTGACACAACTGTATAGTCACAATTTTTTTTATTTTTACATACAGTACTGTGATCATAAACGTGGTATTTATCTTGATCAGACTGCTATTGGATAACAACACACCAACCAGACTAACCTGGGAAAAAAACCAGGGTGCATGAAATAAAAGAGTTGCAAAAGTATTTGAGTGGCCATGGGCTTATTTTCGAAGTCAAGTCTGCAGGAGAATTTGGATTTAAAGTTGACACAAAGTTGGGCGACTCCAGACCTTCAGATCAGTCTAATTTGGGCACAACAGCAAATATGGATCAGCTGTATTGTGGCCTGCATGGCTGGAGAAACATCGCTGGTACTTTCTTCTTCTTGGCATCTGTTTTACCTTTTAGACCACAACTCCTCTCTTAAAAAGGCAGTTTACAACCCCTCGTTACAGGTCTTCACCATAATCACTGGTTCCCACCACCCTATGATGTAACTTTACTCAACTAACTCTTATTAGTTTCCCAGTGTCAAGCTAAAGTCCTATCTGAATATAAATTACACATGATGTTTACTGAGACATCTAAATTTTATAGTAAATTTCATTTCTTATTATACTTATCACAATTGTTTACTACAGGCTTGCACTACAGTGGAAGTCCCTAACTCGGAAAATATACTCTCTATTTTGATCTTTCCCAAGGGATTTGGGAAAGAAAAGTGGTGCAAAAGCACCAAGAAAAAAAGCCAAAGCTGGGTCGAGTGCTACAGGCACACACCCAGTGGGGAACGTTCTTCTCCTAGTACAGATCCATGGCTTCTGGTACCAGTGCGAGGTCAGTAACTAATGAATCATTCTTTTGATTCCACCAACATTGGAGTTATGTGATCAGCGGGAAGGAAGAATTCTTACCTAAGAAGATGGGTGGGCCTCCATGTAAACAATTGTGGTATGTATAATAAGAAAGGGAATTTACTATAAAATTTAGATTTCTTATCAACCTACCCTATAGTTGTTTACTACAGGTTGAAAAGACAATAGGAGGAGGGAATCACATAACCAATGCTCACAAAACCCGACTGCACTTGAACCCTGGACAGAAGAGTTCCCAAGGCCTATCAAATCATAGCATCACAAACATTAGAAAAGACAATGAGAGATGAGGCGTATGGCACTGCGTGACGCACTGGCAGAAAGGAAAGTAAAACAGCACAGGGTTGGAACTGTCTGAGCAGAGGAAAGAGGGCCTAAATAAAAAAGGTCCTCCGATTGATCCTGCAACTGACGCAGATAGGTGGAGAAAGTAGATTCATTTCTCCAGTAGGCCGCCTGCATAACATCCGACAACTTGATGGAGTTAGCATATGCCCAGGAGGTAGACAAGGCATGCACCTCGTGGGCAGAAATACAATTGGTAATACAATCATCAGTCACTAGACGAGCATAAACCACATGAATAGCAAGACAAATCCATCGAGAAATGGATTGAAGAGAGATCTTCTGTCGACCAGGAATAAGAGACAGAAAGAATTGTTTTCTGTCTTTCTGAATGAACTGCGTCTGGTTGAGATAAATGCAAAGTGCTTGAACCGGACAGAACAAAGGGCGATTAACCTCAGCCGTAGGAAGAGCCCTGATACAGATAGGAGGTGGAGTTGTTCCTGGTATCTGATTCTTGGCCAGAAAGGAGTAATCAGTGGTAAAAGTAACGCTGTTGGCGGAGCTCTGGAAAAAGGCCGGATCAACCGAGAGGGCGTGAAGCTCACTAATCCATCTGGCTGAGGCTGAAGCCATCAGAAAAGCCATCTTATATGTGAGAAAACGCATATCCACCTGGGATAAAGGTTTGAATGGCACCCCCCTCCACCCCCAAGCAAAGCAGCATCCAAGAAAGATTCCATTCTTCAAAATCCTAGGTCTTTTCAAAGAAAAGTGCCGAATAAGCTTGGAGAGGTATGGATTAGTGCCGAAACGAAGCTTTCCCACATACGAAAAAGGTATCTGAAAGTATGGACCTGTACCCTTTGATGGTAACAGGCTGGAGACCCTGAGAATCAAACACATATACCAGAAACTCCGCAAGCAGTGTTATCGAAGGATTGGCGTAATCAACAGAGTGATCAGCACACCACTGACAGAAGACCTTCACTTAGCCACATAGGCTAAACCAGTGGAGTCCCGCCTTGAAGAAGAAATGCACTCCACTGCTCATCTCGAAAAACCTCTACGGAGGAGACTGGAACTGACAAAAGATATGCGTGAAGGCACAATGAAGTTGGGTTGACGTGAAACCTCCTCAGGTGACCTTGGCAAAGAAGGACGTGATGTAGAGGGAGATGAGCCGTAACCGCCACCAACAGAGAGCCTGAAGCAGAATCAGAACCGGCGGGAAGGCGAAGCTGACTAGATCGTTCCAATCAAGTGACAGAGTGTCCACGGCGAAAGCCAGAGGATCTGGACACAGGGACACGAATGTGTCCACCTGATAGTTCCAATGGGTCGCAAAGAGATCGATGTGGGAATGACCCCAGAGATCCCAAAGCGACTGGAACACTGCCCTGTGAAGCATCCACTCGGTGGAAATGACCCAGCCCCATGGGGACAGGGAGACGGCTAGGACATACAGACAACTGGGAATGTGACGAACAATCACTCTGGTGTTGACATCCTAAGCTAGCAGTAGAAGACCCTGAGCCTATTCATACATGGGAACCAAGTGCGTGCCACCCTGATTCCGAATGTAAGCGACCACTGTTGAATGTCAGAAAACAGAAGGGCCTGCCGATTCGAAAAGTGGGGGATCCACTGCCAGAAACGCAGAAGAAGAGCAAGAAGCTCCTTCTGGTTGATGTGAGGAGCTGCTTGATCCTGGTCCCATACACCATGAAGAGAAAGACCTAAAGGATCCAACATCACACCCCATCCGAGATCACTGGCAACTGCCACCAGAACACGATTGGACGTGGGCAAGTCCAATGGACCTCCCTGCATAATTAACTGTCCGTCCAGAGAAGAAGGTGATGAAGAAGAGAGTCTGGTAACTGAAGCACCAGATCCAGAGGATCGACAATCGGCCTCCAACGACTGAGCAGAAAGTGTTGGAGGGGTTTGACATGTAGCCGTCTGAGAGGAATGAGATCCGTCACCGATCCGCAGAGACCGAGCAGCTGGAGAATACTCCGAACTGTCGCGGACGTGGACTGGAACAGAGTCGGAGAAAGCTGAGAGAATCACAGCCCTTGCCCGGTGAACCATCACCGTATTTAGCCGAGTGGGGAAGTTCATCCCCAGATGACAAAACGACTGAGAAGAGACCAGGCCTGACTTCTCCTCATTGACTCTGAACCTTAGCGATGTGAGCAAGCTCAACAATGTATCGACATCTGACTCCAGAAGAGCAGCCTTGGAGTGCCTCTGGAGATATCGTCCAGATATGCCGAAATAGTCACCCTGGACTGTGTGCGATGGAAGCCTATCACATGCGACATCAGTCGGGTGTAGGCCCAAGGAGCCAGGTTGAGGCCAAAAGGCATGGCCTTGAGCTGCTAAACTCGCCCCAGAAAAGCGGACCTGAGATACTTTCGCGATGTCCGATGAATCAGAATGTGAAAGTAAGTATCTCGCAGTTCGATGATAGAAGCGAGATATACCTGGTGAATGGAGTGGCGAACCGACCTGAAAGTCTCCATGCTGAACTTGGAAGCAATGATAGACTGGTTTAGGATACTCAGATCGATAACAGGTCGGAGTCGGACATCCTTCTTTGGCAACAAGAACAGGCAGAAATAAAATCCCACTGAATGAATGTTCTTGACGACCTTGATCGCCCATCTTGACAGGAGATTGTTCATCTTTGTGATTGAAAGCTCCCGAAACGTCTGAAGGAACTTGTGTTGGAAGAGGCATTCCAACAGAGTAAGGTGCCACTGGAAGGATATTCACAGCCCGGACTGAACAACATCTAACACCCGAGGATCGGATGTGATTGCGGCCCAATGGTCTGCAAACTCTGATATCCTTCCACCAACCTGGAATGAATCAAGGTGACGATGTTCATCTCGAGCCTCGGCGAGGCCCGCGAGAGGAGAAACCAACTCCTCTATTAGATGAATGATCTGGAGTCCTCCCTCTATTCTGCCGATGCTTACCCTTACCACATAATTAAGAAGTAGATGTGGCGGCAAGAGGATCAGCCTTTAACTTCGCAGAGGAAGCAGAAGGTCGATTGTTAGGCTTGGAATGGCCCCTGCCTCCAACAGAAGGCTGATCAAGCTGGCGAGGCAGCAGCTGATATTTGGAATGATGCAGGACATCATCACAGACCATCGCCATGGAACCATGGAAAAGTCACGGCCCCACCAAAGAAGCGGATCCAAAAAGCAGTGCGCTGTCCCTCAGGAAGGGAACAGCTTGTGGCCAACACAGCGTCCCAGTGAACTAATTTCAATATAGCTGTGTTACAGGCATGCGTGTGAGTAAGATGCATGAGTGCCTTGGAAATCACATGCAGCCAAAGCAGAGACAACATGATCGGAGAGAGAAAACATTCCAGCATCTCTCTCGATAAGCCCAACAGTGACTCCATAGTCGTCATAGGAATAATGGCTGACTTTTGCATGGAAAGCCCGAGGGAGATGGAGTCCTGACCCAAGACCGCCAAAGTCTGGCAGACTGACAGATTGGCGGAATCGTAGAAATGATAACGCACTGGAGGCAAAAAGGTGTCAGCCCAGGTGAAGAATGAATTCTTCATAGCCTTGGAACTCAGCTTAAAGTCCAAAGCTGCAACTGCTTCAACCACCTGAACCGACTGACACTGTCGAAGGCGCCCAGAGGCGGGTTGCTCCACACACTGGAGGCGCACGACCAATGATCGTGGCCTGGCTGACACCGTTGGCTTGTCTGACAGTTTGAGATCTGGAAGGAACTAAACACAAAGTCAAGAGCTGCCCCAAGTGAGAAGACTGTTAGTCCTCAACATCTGGTATGTCTGACCCATCCTCAGAGTTGGAAGACACGTAGCCCCTCAAGGGCAAACCAGCCGATGCCTCCCATGGTGGGATCAGAAAGCGGCCTGCTTCCAATCCCGGGAGGTTGCGTCTGCAGGCAGGGGACAGGGGGGGGGGGGGGCCTAGAAACCACTAGCAGCCTTGTTGGAGGCAACGAGAAGTCCCTTGGAAAGAACCTGAGTAAGCAAGGTGAGGGCCTCCCTAAGCTCTCGGCCCGTGGCAGCCGGTTCGACATGGGAACAAACCGGCAAAGTGGCTACACTCCTGGCCCTCTGAACAAGGGAAGGGTCACGATCCTCCAGAACACCCGATGCGGGGCGGCGGGTGGCAGCTGAAAATCTGCAGGCAGATGCTGATAGGGATATACCAGACCCCGAGGATCAACAGTGCGGGAACTCAGCAGTTGCTGCAGATCAGTGAGGGACAGAAGGTCCAGGCTGCACAAAAAAGCATCAGTTCCAAAAAACTGGCTGTCAGACCAGAGTGTGTAGACGGAAATGCAACCTAGTCCATGATGACCCCACCAGGAACATCTGAATCCAAAGAGAAGGCTGCTGGGCTCGACGGCTGAGAGACCACAGTAGAGGGCTCGACTGGCAGCCCCTTCCGACTTCGACCAGTTGAAGTCAGGGAAGACTGAGGCCGATATCCCATGTCTACACTACCAGACATCTCTGCAGACACCTGCAGGGATAAGCCGAGGCCCACTGAAACAGTGACCAATGACATTGCAGACAGAACAGCAGTAGCAGCAGATATGACGGGAGCTGCTGAAACCGGTGGAAAAGTGGAGAAAGCAACCAAGCTCGGCTCCAAAGGAGGAGTCACAACCCTAGTGATAGCCTCAGATGTCAACTGGAGAGGGACCACAGTCCAGGAACCAGGCATCTCTTCATCAAAAAAAAAGAAAATGTGGTTGAAATTAATATCGAGAATATATAAAACACAGTCCTGTAATTATACGATACTCAGATCCATAAATCTAGTCACAGGTAACCATTATCAATGAGTTGAATTATCACTGTTTTGTAATACAAATGGCCTCACATCATTCCAGGACGGCGTAAGAAAAGAGAATGATTCATTAGTTACCGACTGCACACTGGTACCGGAAGCCGTGGATCTGTACTAGGAGAAGAGCATCCCCTACTGGGTGTGCACCAGTAGCACTCCACCCAGTGTTGGCTTTTTTTTCTGGGTGCTTTTGCACCACTTTTCTTTCCCAAATCCCTTGGGAAAGATCAAAATAGAGAGTATATTTTCCTGAGTTAGGGACTTCCACTGTAGTGCAAGCCTGCAGTAAACAATTGCAGGGCAGGTTGATAAGATAAGGCCACAAACATGAATAGATCTCAAGCTTTAAGTACACGATTATATAGAATTCGTGACAGAAAATCATATACGACATTGTTATATACGATTGCTTTCCTGTGGCGAACTCTTGTGTTTTTTTTTTAATTATTAATCTGTGACATTGTTTGCTTGGAAGGTAAGCCCTAAGCTATGTTGCAAACAGCAGGGAAACCTGGCCAAACTATATATTGCCAAAACACTGCAAAACTTGCTCAACCGTGGAAAGTGACCGGTCTGCAGCAGTTGTACTGTAAATTATATAACAGTATATCAATCTTAAAGAAGTGATTATCCACTTGTAGATGGTTACTACATTAACACGGATGAACAGTCACATAAAATTTGATAACTGAAGAGATTCTCTAGTGTGGCACATCTGAACAAGTGCAACACCATGGGATGGTCAATCACAAGCACGTCCCAAGAGAAAATGTCACCAAATTTTCACTGAAATTTCAGTAGTAAAATTTTGGTGAAAAGGTGAAATTTTGGCGGTATTTCACAATTTTGATGAAATTCAGTGAAATTTCATGAAATGTTTTCAAAATTTCACTGAAATCCTTTTTTAAAATTTCAGTGAAATTTTGCCCTACACATTTCAGTAAAATTTCTGTAAAAATTTTATTTAGACATTCATGAAATCTTAATGGATATAATTAATAAATAATTCTACTAAAAATGCAGTGAATTTGGGTGAAAAGATGAAATTTTGGCGGTATTTCACAATTTTGATGAAATTCAGTGAAATTTCACAGAAATTTCATGGAATGTTTTCAAAATTTCACTGAAATCCTTTTTTAAAATTTTAGTGAAATTTTGCCCTACACATTTCAGTAAAATTTCTGTAAAAATTTTATTCAGACATTCATGAAATCTGAATGGATATAATTAATAAATAATTCTTATTAAAAATGCAATGAATTTTGGTGAAAAGGTGAAATTTTGGCGGTATTTCACAATTTTGATGAAATTCAGTGAAATTTCACAGAAACTTCATGAAATGTTTTCAAAATTTGACTGAAATCTTTTTTTAAAATCTTAGCGAATTTTTGTCCTACACATTTCAGTAAAATTTCTGTAAAAATTTTATTCAGACATTCACGAAATCTGAATGGATATAATTAATAAATAATTCTTACTAAAAATGCAGTGTGTTATAAAACAAGAGGCCTCAGGGGGCCTGAGGGCGCTCACCTGACATGGTAGCCTAAATATCAACCCAGAGAATTGATTTCCACAAGTTGCATCTGCTCCTCCTAAGAAAAGCTGAAACCAAATATCCAAATATTCTGACCAGTGGATCTAAAAAAAATGATTTTTAAAGAATATTCCTCATACTGAACTAAGTCATAATTCGGGCTCCCGCAGGGAGACCATATATGAACCCAGGGACTTGGCTTTAACAAAACTGAATCTCACACCCCTAAGGATTCTGCACACCAAATATCAAAACATTCCGCCTGCTGGATCTGAAGAAGAAGATTTTTAAAGAAAATTCCTCATTTTGAACCAAGTTACAATTCAAGCTCCCACAATCAGCCCAAATATGGACCTAGGGACATGGCTTGAACAAACTTGAATCTTACCCCCCTAAGGATGCTGCATAAAAAATATCAAAAGCATTCATCTGCTGGATCTGAAGATTTTTAAAGAAAATTCCTCATTTTGAACTAAGTTGTCATTCAGGTTCCCATAGTGAGCCCAAATATGAACCAAGGGACTTGGCTTGATCAAACTTGAATCTCAGCCCCCAAGGTTGCTCCATGCCAAATATCAAAACATTCCAACTGCTGAATCTGAAGAAGAAGATTTTTAAAGAAAAATTCCTCATATTGACTAAGTTATAATTTGGGCTCCGACAGGGAGCCCACATATGGACCCATGGACTTGGCTTTAACACACTTGAATCCCCCCCTCCCCACCAAGGATGCTACTCAGCACATATCAAACCATTCGGACTGCTGGATCTGAAGAAGAAGATTTTTTAAGAAAATTCTTCATTTCGAACAAAGTTACAATTCAAGCTCCCACAGTGAGCCCAAATATGGACCTAGGGACATGGCTTGAACAAACTTGAATCTCACCCCCCTAAGGATGCTGCATACCAAATATCACAAGATTCTGCCTGCTGGATCTTGAGAAGAAGATTTTCAAAGAAATTTGCCTGAAATGCACTAAGTTCGAATTTGGGCTTCTATCGTGAGCCCAAATATGAATCCAGGTGGCCGATTTGAACAAACTGGAATCAGATCCACCCCACAATGTTGCATACCAAATATCAAAAGATTCTGCCTGCAGGATCTGGAGAAGAAGATTTTTGAAGAAATTTGCCTGAAATGCACTAAGTTCAAATTCGAGCTTCTATAGTGAGCCCAAATATGAATCTAGGGAGCCGATTTGAACAAAATAGAATCACATTCACCCCACAATGTTGCATACCAAATATCAAAAGATTCTGCCTGCTGGATCTGGAGAAGAAGATTTTCAAAGAAATTTGCCTGAAATGCAGTAAGTTCAAATCTGGGCTCCTATACTGAGCCCAAATATAAACCCAGGGGGCCGATTTGAATAAACTTGAATCAGATCCACCCCACAATGTTGCATACCAAATATCAAAAGATTCTGCCTGCTGGATCTGGAGAAGAAGATTTTTTAAGAAATTTGCCTGAAATGCACTAAGTTCGAAATCGGGCTCCTATACTGAGCCCAAATATGAACCCAGGGGGCCGATTTGAACAAACTTGAATCAGATCCACCCTCCAATGTTGCATACCAAATATCAAAAGATGCTGGATCTGGAGAAGAAGATTTTTTAATGTTTTTCCCATTGCCTACAGTGTTAAAAAGTGCTGACTCAGCACTTTTTCAAAGTCCCGAAACTGTACCCTATGATAAAACCGATGGCAATTTTTTTTTACCAATTCTTTCTGTTGGTCCTAAGGAAGCTTCACACCAAATAAAAATTCTCGGTGCCGTGCAGTTTTGGAGATATGTTTTCTATTTTTAGCGCCTGCGGTTCCCATGGGGCTACGGGAAAAAAAAAATCAGCATAAATTAGGTACTTATGACCCAATAAGCCCTCACATAAAATTTGGTTCAAATCAGCCTCTCGGTTTGGAAAATAGAAATTTTGGGTGGGGCCAAAAATTTTGCCCCTCCCATAACGACGCTAAGTATAGCCCCACAAACTTCTCTTGAACAAATCTGAGTCTACACCTCAAAAGGAAGCTGCACACCAAATATCAAGTCTCTGCTACTGCTGGTTCATGAGAAGAAGATTTTTTAAGATTTCAGCACACTTTTTGGGTGTGGCCCTACCCACGGGTGGGGCAACTTGATTTGAATAAAATCAAATTGCGATGTCATAACAAACTATTATCTCAAATATCAATTAAATTGGTTCAGCGGTTTGGGAGGAGAAGACGCAAACACCATGTTCACGGACGACGGACGGTGAGTGATCACTATAGCTCTCCTGACTGAAAGTCAGGTGAGCTAATGAATCAATCTGACATTTATCTATGTATGGCTGCAGGAATGACTAAAATTCCTCATCTTAGACCAATTGGAAATGTGCTATGATTGGATTAATTAACTGTAATTGCATTTCCAGTGTAGCATGATATTATTTGCAAACAGACCTTTTCTTTTTGGGTTTGCGTAGGGAGCCCAAATATTAAGCCAGGCACTCAATTTGTTGAACAAAGCTGAATCTCACACCCCTCGAGATGATATATACCAAATATTAAAGCATTAATTTTGACTGTTGGATCTGAAAAAGATTGTTAAAGATTATTCCTCATATTTCCTAAGTTAAAATTCAACTCAAAATTGAACTCAAATATGAACCAAGGAGTTTAATTTTATCAAGACTTTATAATGTTATAACAGGAATAATCTCATTATCAACCTGGACATGTATTCATACCTAATAATGTAACTCATCAAATATCATTTAATTTCTTTAATTGCAACTGAAGATATCTCCTAAAGACCTGCAATTTTGGTAAATTCAAAGTCGACAATGGCGATAATTCTGGAAATATTATTTGAATCAAAACTTCCTTTCAGTATGCACACATACACATCCTACACATACTGCACACCAATTGTCGTAAAAATCTAACGAAAAATGCAGGAGTTAAGTGGAAAAAATGTAGGAGGAGTAAAGTGGACAAGCCTTTGTGATTGAAATTTTGCTATTACCAAGGTCCGTAACCACACAAAAATCATCGCATTGAAAATTCCAGACCACATGTACAACTACACTTGAGACTAATACTTTAGACCAAGTTTCGTAAAAATCCAAAAAAAAATGTAAGAGGAGTTAAGCCTTTGTGATGTAAATTTTGTTATTTCCAAGGATCGTAACCACACAAAAATCATCGCATCGGAAATTCCTGACCACATGCACATCTTCACTTGATACTGATACTTCAGACCAAGTTTCATAAAAATCCAACAAAAAAATGCAGGAGTTAAGCGGACTAGCCTTTGTGATGGCAAGTGTGCTATTTCCAAGGGCCATAATCATGCAAAATTTGTTGCATCAAAAATTCCTGACCCCATGCACATCTACACTTGATAATGACACTTCAGACCAAGTTTTGTAAAAATCCACTGAAAAAACGGACAGACAGACAGACTGATGGACTAAAACTATTTCAATATCACCCTCCTGACTTCATGGAGGGGGGGGGGGGGGGGGGGGGGGGGAGGTCGATAACAAGAGGCCCCAAGGGGCCTTAATCACTCACCTGACAAAGTGGTTGAAGGAAGTATTTGGGGTCACATTCAGTTAGAGAGCCCAAATATTAAGCCCGGGACTCAAATTTAACAAACTTGAAAATGATCCTCCTTGAGATGTTAGAAACCAAATATGAAAGAATTCTAACTGGTGCATCTGAAGAGGAAAGTTTTTAAAGAAATGTCCTCACATTGCACTAAGTTAAACTTTGGGCTCCAACAGAAAGCCAAAATATGAATCCACACTCCGATTTGAACAAACTTGAATCTGACCAACCTAGAGATGCTGTATACGAAATATGAAAGGATTCAGACTGGAGGATCTAAAGAAGATTTAAAAAACAAGAGGCCCCAGGGGGACTTAGGGCACTCACCTGACATGGTAGTCTAAATATCAAACCAGGAACTTGACTTGAAGAAGCTGCACACGCCCCTCCCAAGAAAAGCATGTACCAATTGGATGAAGCGATTGTGCCCACACAATACACATGATTTTCCTTCTATTTTCAGTTCCTGCACTTGTACGGCCCAAAATTGAGATAAACGCATAAAAAACAGATTTTTTTAATTTTTGTTCAGAAATTTTTGAAGTCCCAAACAAAATATTTTCAGACTAACATTTTTTTTTCTTCTTAAAATTGATCAAAATGCATAAAAAAACAAAAAACTAATTTTCGGATTTTGGTCCAAATTGGAACCCAAACTTTCAGTGTAACCCCCCCCCCCCCCCCCCCCCTTCCCCCCCACAGTGTTACAAAATGCTGACTCAGCACTTTTTCATTCAAAGTCCCCAAAAAGTACCCAATGATAAAACCAATAGCAATTTTTTTTTATCATTCCATTCTGTTGGTGCTAAGGAAGCTTCACACCAAATAAGAATTCTCAGTGCCATGTAGTTTTGGAGATATGGCCGTTTTAATTTTTTTCTATTTTTAGCTCCTGCGGTTCCCATGGTGCGACGGGGAAAAAAAATTGGGCATAAATTACTTATGACGCAATAAGCCCTCAGATCAAATTTGGTTCAAATCAGCCTCTTGGTTTGGAAAATAGAAATTTTGGGCTTGGCGAAAATTCTTGCCACTCCCAGAACAAAGGCAAATACTGCCCGTCAAACTTCTCTTGAACAAACTTGAGTCTACACCTCAAATGGAAGCTGCATACCAAATATCAAGTCTCTGGTTCATGAGAAGATTGTAAAAAAATTTGTGCATTTTGGCCCCACACCCCTCCTCAATATGAGCAGAAACCCAATTTGAAGAAAAACCCAAATGTCCCTATATAACCGCTACTCGTGTGAATTTTCATTGAACAGCAGCCAGTGGCTTGGGAGAAAATGACCCAAACACCACCTTTATGATGGACAAAAAGTGATCAGAAAAGCTCACCCAGACTTTCAGTCAGGTGAGCTAAAAATTCCCTCTTACTGGACTAAGTTAAAAATCAGGTCCCCATAGGCAGCCCAAATTAATAACTCAAGGGCCCGATTTCAACAACTTTGAATCCGACTCCCCTATAGATGTTGTACATGTATACCAAATATGAAAGGATTCTGACTGGTGGATATGAAGAAGATTTTTAAAGAAATTTCCTAATATTTCACTAAGTTAAAATTTGGGCTTCTACAGGGAGCCCAAATATTAAACCAGGGACTGGATTTGAACAAACTTGAATCTTACCCCTCCTAGAGATGTTATATACCAAAATATCAGAAAATTTTCCTCATATTGAACTAAGTTAACATTTGGGCTCCAATAGGGAGCCCAAATATCAACATGGGGCTCTGATTTGAACAAGCTTGAATCTCACCCCTCCAGAAATGTCGAATACCAAATATCATAAGATTCTAACTGATGATTCTGGAGAAGTAGATTTTTAAAGAAATTCCTTCATATTGCACTAAGTTAAAATTCAGGCTCCAATAGACAGCCCCAATATCAACCCAAGGACCAGGTTTGAACAAACTTGAATTTGACCTGCCTAGAGATGTTGTATATCAAATATGAACGCATTCTGACTGCATGGTCTAAAGAAGAAGACTTTTAAAAACAAATTCCTCATATTGCACTAAGTTCATATTTGGGGTCCCATAGGGAGCCAAAATATTTGCAGGTAACCGATTTGAACAAATCAGAAACTGACCCACCTCGAGATGTTGTATACCAAATATGAAAGGATTCTGACTGGTGAATGCGAAGAAGAAGATTTTTAAAGAAATTCCCTCATATTACACTGAAGTTAAAATTCAGGCTCCCTTAGGGAGGCCAAATATTAACCCAGGGACTCGATTTGAACAAACTTGAATCTGATCCCCCCTCCCCTAAAGATGCTGTATACCAAACATGAAAGGATTCTGACTGTTGGATCTGAAGAAGATGATTTTTAAAGAAATTTCCTCAAATTGCACCAAGTTAAACTTTGGGCTCCAATAGAGAGCCCAAATACTAACTCAGGGGGACCCAATTTGAACAAACTTAAATCTGACCCCCTAGAGATGTTGTATACAAATATGAAAGGATTCTGACTGGTGGATCTGAAGGAGAAGATTTTTAAAGAAATTTCGTTATATTTCTCTAAGTTAAAGTTCGGGCTCTTACAGAGACCCCAAATATTAACCCAAGGACTGGATTTTAACAAACTTGAATCTTACCCCTCCTAGAGATGTTATATACCAAATATCAGAAGATTCTAATTGATGGTTCAGGAGAAGTTGATTTTTTAATTTTGGAAAACAATTTTTGGATGCTGTCAGAGTAATGCCCCTTGTGGTGCCCCCTGTGGACGTGGCAACTTTATTTGAACAACCTTGAATTGACATATTATAAAGAACATGCGTACCAAATTTGGTTAAATTTGGTCCTGGGTTTACTGATGAGAAGCTGATAATGTGAAGTTCACACCGGACGGACGGATGGACAGAAAGTGATCACTTAAGCTCCCCCTAACTTTCAGTCAGGTGAGCTTGTGAGCTTATAAACTTGTATCTCACCCCTCCCCCTAGTCGACGCCTGTGCCACTCTTTGTAAAATGTGAATATAACAAAAGACTTGCCACCCTAAAAAACAGTGCCCATAGGGAATCATCTTTTTAAGCCACATTTCCTACCAACTAAGGTAGTGAATGCATGCCTGGGTGTAATGGGGGAGTGGTGGGGTGGAGTGGACCAGGGATCTGGGCCCGAAAAAATTTTCACACCACACACACAACCCCTCCCCCCCCCCCCCACACCCCCACAACTCCAAGAAATGGGCATCGCATAACAGAGTGTCAGTAAACGAAAAAGCACAATAATTCAGCTTTTTGTGTATTTGTGCCTCGCAACAGAATTTTCTTGTTACCGGTACTCTTGAAAAAAAAAGCGTTATGTGGCAGCACCGCCAACACGTGAAAGTCTCGAAGCAGTCTGGTGGTTTTTCAAAGACCGATCCCTATGGACCACATTTCAACATATGCATTCCAAGAACTCTTGATAATTTCGCTTGAGGACACACTCATTTATCTGAACCACTATGACTGACAAATAATAAGAAATACTAAAGAAAAATAGGCCACTGGAAAGTTACGTCACCTGCAGACTGCACATGCTGTGTGACGAATTTGAAAACAGAAAGCCGACATTTTGCTTCTGAAAGTATATCAATGTATTTGCTTAAACCAAACAAAAAATAAACGTACTGTTATTCCTTTTGTATGGTATCGGCATATCACTGATTATTTACAAACGCACAGGTGCAAAAAATCCCGATCTTATTGTTAATTGCATCTCCCAAACGAACTTTGACTGGCGTGCGATTTTCGAAGTAAGTTCTTTTTCCTCAATGACAATGTGGTTAACAGAATAACGGTCGTTTCGTCCCATAGGCAGTTCGTACAGAAATCGAAACCGGACGTTTTGTGCGAGATATGCTTGTTTTAATTCCAAGTTGAAATTTCTCATCTGGAATGGTTTTATTTTAATTATTGATACTGGTTTGTTTGTTACTATTTATTTTAGCAAAATTATGTTAAATGAGATGGGGACTCATACTCAACTCTGGGAAATTCATTTTGTGACGATGTGTCTCTTCACATTTTTCAAGAGATCCTTCCTCTGTTGATGAATCCTAGTCAAAACATCCCAAAACCAACACGTCCCCCAATGTTTTGGTCAAAACGTCCCCAAATAGTTGGTCAAAACGTCCCCAGTACAGTAGTTGTCAAAACGTCCCCTTTGTTCTTTCTTGACTGGGGCCATTGAAATAACATGCAATGTTATTTTAAAACAAATTTATTGTTTTACAAAACATTAATTATAAATAACCCTGTTTCTGTCAGGCCAATGTTTATGCGTGCCACCCCTAACTTAGTGCATGCCTTATGAATAGAAAACTCTTATCAATGCCTGGGAATGGAAATTCGAATCCCAGAGTTAATTCTGTGACATGCCTCCTTTCAAAAGTGTTGGGATACTGATGCAGATGCCAAAGGCAGGCAAAAGCACTGATGGGGTGGGACGCAAATCATAGTCGATAATAGGGGGTGAGTGCCCCTCCCCCCAATTTTTTTTTTTTAAATCAGTTATAAATGGAGACTTCTGGCAGCTTTTTATATTAAAAAAATTGCATTTTTTGCCGTCATTTTTAGCAGCATGTTTGAAATTCTCAATAATAAGGCCTAAAAAAGATATATGTTTGTTTCCGCTAACGGAATGAAAAAAATTATGGTTGGTAGGTCGGAAAAACTTTTTAATTTTTTTTTTTTCTTCAGAATGCAGTTCCCTTAACTCAGTTTATAACTTTTTCAACTTAAAGTAGGCCTCTGTGTAGTGCTGTGTGGTTTTATGGTATACTGACTATAATCGGTAAAATTGTCAATTCCGTCACCGATACAAATTAAATCATAATCGGTACCTGAAAATGTTGGTTTTACCCCGGTGAGGCAGTATACAAATTTCAACTTGCTTTAAATTAATGTCACGGTTTACAAGAAGTGATTTTACTTCACTAGTGTGGATTAATGTTGGTTTAAATTTGGGTCTCTTCCCTTTTTAACACCCCCTCTGTCCTGGCAGACAATGAAATCTTTATTACTTTTCTACATCAACTGTTCAAGTGTTTTGTCTCAACAGTGACCATTATTATGCAAGTGATTGAATATTGTTTACATATTGTTTACATCTAACAGTGCTGGAAATGAACAAAATTGACGGGTGCAGTTTTACGCTCCCGCGAAATCAGAGACGAGAGTAAATTGCACGCCTTAAAATGTTAGTACAGTAGAATCTGTCTTGAGAGACGCCCTTAGGGCCACATAAAAGTGGTCTCTCAAGACAGGTGGTCTCTCATAACAGGTGTCAGGTTTTCTCAAGTCAGTGACATTACGTGTACAGTGCATTAAAAATCTGAGTCCAGTTCAGCAAGCTAATTAACACCCACCTTTGGCTATAAATAGATTCCTCACTAAACTGGACTATTTCATCTCCATGACAATAAACAACCCAGCTGTGTTTGTACATATTGATGGAAGCATGCTTAATTAGTTTGCAAGTCGGGGAGGAGGATTGGAAATGCAATAACAAATTGCTCGACAAATAACCAGACAGATTTGTACCATGGGGGCAGGGCCGTAAATTCGGAGTCATCCCCCCACCCCCCCCCCCCAATATTTTCGGGTAGTTTTAATAATAGGTCGGTCAGGTTGATAAATCTAGCTTTGGAGTAAAAAATCCAGCTGTGTTTTCAAACCTGGGTCAAAGGTCTGCAATATATATATTTTTTTGCAGCACGCATGAAAGTACCACACCAAAAAATTAAATTGTTTACATTAGGTCCAAGTTTGGACTACCCAGGGCCATGGTCGGACCAACAATTTGTTAAATAATGCCAAACACCTAATAATCTGTGCAAGGCTAGTGCCAGACAATTCCTCGCTGGGGGATGGGGGGGGGGCTAGATATTCCGAGAGATGGGGACGGCCAGACAAGAAATGCCATTTAGCTTATGATCCTGCATTGGAAGGAACTCCTCAAGCTCATTCCAATGGGGGGGGGGGGGTTCATAAGCTATGTTTTTGAGAAAAAAATTTAAATTTTTAAGTTGTTCAATAATTTATTTTGCAAGTGTTGTCTGCTACCTGTGTTGGGTAAAGGGTTAGTTAACTGGTGATTTTAAAAAAAATTAATTTTCTAAAAATTGGAGACTTAATCATGTTATCGGTTTTCAATTTCGGGGTTTTCTTGATCATTTTTAGAAAATGTCATTCTACATGTTTTAACTCTTCACCTAACATGAAAAGCAGACGACACTTGCCAAAAAAATTCTTGAATAACTAATTTTTTTAATTTTTTGTCTCAAAAACATAGGTTATGACCCCTCGTTGGAACGAGCTCAACGAGCTTGTTCCAACGAGGGGTCATAACCTATGTTTTTGAGACAAAAAATTAAAAAATAATGAAAATTAATTGCCGATTTTTTAGAATAGCGCTGGCCGGTTTTGGCCGTTACGTTGGGTAAAGGGTTAACTGGTCATTTTTTAAATAAATTTTCGAAACGTTGGAGACTTGATTATATTTCAGTGCTAACCACAGGCGCTATTTTCCGAAGGTAGGCCACTGTCTCACAGTGAATAGCATTTAATTATTATATGTTTTCTTCTTTTTTTGGTATCTTTCAAATGAACAAGCTGAAGATGAATTGAACTAAAATGGCATGGGTCCAACAATTATTTGGTACAAATTGTGAAAAGTTTGAACATAACATTTGGACAAATTTTGAATGCAAAACTTCCTGTATTTTTATTTATGGGTATATTGATTAATAGACGATTATCCTCAATCAATAAACGTGAACGGGCAGAGGAAACAAAGAAAAGATTATCAAACCTTGTCGAAAATACTGACCCTATACAATTTACTGCACTAGTCTTTTCTCTTTGAAAGTAATTAGTTAATCTAAGGCCACACAAAGTAGATATTCTGTTTCTCAGGCCATTATTTGTGAACTTGCATGCGGGAGAGCGTTTTTTTATTTTATTTTTTATTTCAGTAATTACTTTTTTGTCATCAAAAGTTCATGCTCTTGGTTCAAGTTTTAGGCCTCATAATCTATAGATTTGCATGGGTGGTGGTGTATTTCATCCCTTGAGTGCAAGAAGACTTTGCAATGCTAAAGCATTGCAATGCCTTCTTGCACTCAAGGGACAAATTCATCAATTTTTTTAACTTGGGTAAAATATCAGACATAAACCATTTAATTTTTATTTTTTTAAAGTTTAAATTGGTTATAAAAAGAGAGCATGCGGCAGCCAAAAGGACCATGCGGGAGGGCCTGAGAAACAGATTTTTTATTTTTTTAGGCCTAATCGTTTTACTTATGACAAAGATGACAATTAACTAGCAGAAAATAGAAAACACAGATAAGCATTTTAGGAAACGTTTGTACAAAGGCAAATAATATGTTTGTAATGGATTTTTTATATAAGGGTGGTGTGTGTGTGTAGGTGGGGGGGGGGGGGGGGGGTGCCTTTTATGAACGGAAATGGAGTTTTGGGGCGCAGCCGGCCCTGTGAGCCTACAGCTAGTCTGCCCCTGCCATCGCGAATCTCCGACACCCTTTTCCGATGAGAAAAATACAAATAAACACAACAGGATGGAAGGGCTATGAATTTCATTCTTAAGGAAAATGTCTTTTCAGAGTCGAGCGATGGATCCAGTCATCCAGACCATTGCTAAATGGTGAAATAAATAATATCCTCCTACCGCCGCCCTGATATTTCAATATATGGACACCGAAACGTTTCAGGCCATGAACCAGGTCTGAAACATCCCAGGGGTGAAAAGTCCAAGAACCACTACACACAAGCATTCCTTCTTCCTTCATGTAATTTAATTATGTATGTAAACTGCAACTTTCAAAGATTTCACCAAAAATACAATTCCACTCTCAACTTATCTTATAAAATCATAAATCAGAATTTTTCCCAATTTACTCAAAATTACTAAGATTTTTTCCGGTCAATGTTTCATCTGCAAATGACATTTAAAGATTTTGGTAAATTTTTTAAAACAGTTAAGTTTAAAGACCATAAATAAAACGAACTTGCAGGATATAATTTGAAATTATTTCACATTTTCATCGCGCATATAAACTGGTGGTTTGTTTTATCATCAAAACTGTTTATTCCTATTACATTAAATAAAAGTGTATATCTTCAATATATTCATAGTCTCAAACTGTCTTCAAATATTGTGACCATCTTCTCAATGTGTTTCAGTTCAAAATACAGGGGTGTCGCTCATATCTGTGCCAGCGTATCATTGGGCGACCGAGTTTTGTAGGTGGGCTTAGAATCGTGTCTTTGTTTGGTAATCTGAAAAACAATCCGCGGATTAAAACGTCATATTATAAGCAGATTTTTTTCATACACATCTGTCAAATTAATAGTTTTATAACATTTTGAACTTGTTGAACAAAAAAGTATCCTTTAGTTTTGAATTCACTTGCACCTGTTTGAGAATTAACTCTCGTACTGTGACTTCATGCTAGTTCGTAATGATATTGTAGTTAATTGTCTTAGAATGGGATTTCTCCAGTGGATATTAATAGTAATGAAATTGGGGTCGATCACCCCGACTTTATCACTTGAAAATTGGGGTGATGAATCGGGGTCTTTAATGCAGTGTACACGTAATGAATAACCAACCACAAAATTCAGAAATGGAGAAGAATGGATTTTTGTAATTACTTTGTAGTTGTTCTTTTTTATGAAGTTACAAATTGAAATGGACTGTTATAAAAGTAATAAAAATAAATTAGCGTTGAAAATCTTCATTGAAGATTTTCAACACAAATTTATTTTTATAATCCTATCTGTCACATTTCAGGTATGTATGAAATTATTTATTCAGCAATAGTCCTAATCTTTTCACAGGAGTCTTATAAAAACATCTCAATCTTTAATGAGTTATGTAACTGAATAGCAATTGAAACGGTGTTGTCTACTTTCGCCTACAGTGCACTTTCGCCTACAAAATTATCAGGTAAAAGTGTAGGCGAAAGTGCACTAATTAAGGTATAGGGATTAGTAGCTAATTACCTGCTCTACCCACAATAAATGGACTGACCGACTATTCATTCCCAGCATTTTTCTTTTTTTTCTTATGTTATGTGTTTGTTTTCTTTCTTATGTTATGTTATGTGCAAGGTAGTTGTTTTAGCTGAGGCCATGAAGACAAATACTGATTTGTTTTTAAAAGCACAAATCAACTTATCAGCAGCTTATCAACTGTATGTTATCCATGGACTTGTGGGAACTAAAATGTCCCAGCTCGCATTCTGCGATTGGGATGTCAACTTAATGGACTCTTGTAAAATCAAATCAAATCTTTATTCACTCTCCTTGACCACATAAGTGGTATGAGAGGTATATATGTGTGTGTACATTAAAGTATATTGTTTCGCAGTCAGTATAAATTGTTATATATTACTAAGTATAAATAGAAGTAGGATATGCCAAAAGAACAAGTTTAGAGCATCATATACAATGTGGATTTGTTATTTGTCAATAAAACCTTGCAAATATGAATATTATTGGAACCGGCTCAGTGAGCCGGTTTCATTGATACTCATACTTGTATGTTTTTATTGAGACTAGAGATAGAGAGGGAGAGAGAGAGAGAGAGAGAGAGAGAGAGAGAGAGAGAGAGAGAGAGAGAGAGATAAATTGTATCGATATTTGTCAGTAAAACCTATGAATATGAATATTATTGGAACCTCTCTAACTCAATCATCAAACGGTCAGTCGATTTTATTGTGGGTAGAGCAGGTAATTAGCTACTGATCCCTATACCTTAGTTAGTGCACTTTCGCCTACACTTTTACCTGATAATTTTTGTAGGCGAATGTGCACTGTAGGCGAAAGTACACTGAACCATTGAAACCCAGTTAAGAGCTTTTAATACTTTTAATTATGTTAGTATAACCACATAACAGGTAAAAAGTTTTTGTCATGGTTTCAGTCTTCAAAGCGGCGGTCTCTCAAGACAGGTCATGGCATAAATATACAAGTTGGTACCAGGTCACAGTGGTCTCTCAAGACAGGTGGTCTCTCAAGGCAGGTGGTCTCCCATAGCAGGTCCATTATAGAGTAAAACCAATCGGTGCCTGGCAGATGTGGTCTCTCAAGACGGGTGGTCTCTCAAGACACCGGTCTCTCAAGACAGGTTTTACTGTATATGAATTTTCGACACAAACAACACATCTGTATGCTCTCACAGTATATTAGTGCTCCACAATATTTTTTAACGAGTGCATTTTTAGCTCCCGTAAAATAGAAATCACGGGTGCAATTGCACTCGCACCCGTCTCATTTCCAGGACTGATCTAATTTGAAACAAACACATGGACTGTATTTCAGTAAGCATGCATAGTTAATCACATTATTACATTTCGACCAATGGCATGCCTGCTATTTAAAACCTGGAAATCTTTCTTGTGAAATGCCAAGGGATTCCCTGTAAATTTACACTTGTACTTTAAAGTGATAGGCTGTTTGCACATGCTGACGTCACGATAGCATCATGCCTTCAAAACGGTGTGCTCAAAATTCAAAAGTGTTTCATTCAAGACCAAAGCAGAGAACTTTATTGTCTTCAAATAAACAAAAGCAAGTAATTTGTGCTTTCTTAGGAAAGATAAATACGATGTTACTTAACTAGTCCATTACCACAATCACTTAAAAAGGCAATTTATTTCAAGTCCTGAGGTGTCCTTACTTTAACACTTCTTGACCTCATGTCGTGATAAAGTGAGGCATTGGATCTCACTATTCAAAATAAGATGGCTGCTGAATATTATATTATGAAGAAGTTCCGTGGCTCGATAGACTTTTATATAAAATAGGGTTTCTTTTATTATAAAATCTTAATTTTTTGACGATCAATATGTGTGGCATTATTTAGAAAGTGGCAAAAATACCACCGGTTTTTTTTTTCACGTTTTTTGCGATTTCAATAAAATGCTTAGACTCTGCGGTTTGAAATAGGATCGGTCGGGTGAGCGGAAACAAAAGTATCATTTTTTTAGGCCTAAAGTGATTACTTCAAGAATCACGCAGTCAAAAATTACAATCGTAGAATAATTCTAACATATGGCCTACTGTGACTTACACGTCCAGATATTAGCAGCACAACACTCTACCTTAGAGGCTGATGGGCGACTCCCAGTTTTTAATCTTCTTCTTTCTTTCTATATTTTAGAATGTCTGTATGTATGTCTGTCTGTCCGCTATAGAAATGAATATGGGACCACCCCAAGTGTCCAAAATCTGTCTATTATGAGTACTTTTTTATGGCGGAGGTCTTCGTCAGGTTTAAAAAAAGTGTGTGGGTGGGGTGGGGGGGGGGGGGGGGGGCATCAAAAGTTAAGACCAAAATTTGTTTTTACCAATATATGTTTTCAAAGGGGTCTCCTGGGGGTAATTTTTTACCAGGAATATAATGGTGAGGTTTAAAAAAGTGCCGAGTGGGGGTGCAAAGGGGCACCAACAGTTATGACCAAAATTTTTCTCACCGATATAGATCTTCAAAGGGGTCTACTAGGGCTAATTTTAATACTCTGCTCAGCCTGAGCAATGCCAGGTAACCCTCCTAGTAACACATATTGGTGTAATTTTTCCTTTTTTTTCATCAGCTCACCGAAGGGAGATAAACTTATCACTTGCCGTCTGGAGTCCTGAATATTTTTCAAACAACTTCTCCTCCGAAACCGCTAGATCAATTCACTCGAATCTTGGTATGGATGTTCATTACAGTATGTCAATTTCCGTTTGTTCAAATAAAATGGACACGCCCACTTGGCGCTCCATATGGGGCATAACTCTGATAGCACCCTATGTATATTAGAGAAATTACTAAAAAATATTTTTCTCCAGCACAAATAGGCAGAATCATTTGATATTTGGTATACAGCATTATGGGGTGGATCTGATTCAAGTTTGTTCAAATCGGCCCCCTGGATTCATATTTGGGGCTCACTATAGAAGCCTGAATTCGAACTTGGTGCATTTCAGGAAAATTTCTTAAAAAATCTTCTTCTCCAGATCCTGCAGGCAGAATCTTTTGATATTTGGTATGCAACATTGCGGGGTGGATCTGATTCAAGTTTGTTCAAATCGGCCCCCTGTGTTCATATTTGGGCTCAGTATAGGAGCCAAATTTAAACTTAGTGCATTTCAGGCAAATTTCTGTAAAAATCTTCTTCTCAAGATCCAGCAGGTAGAATCTTTTGATATTGGGTATGCAGCATGCATAAGGGGGTGAGATGCAAATTTGTTCAAGCTAAGTCCCTGGGTTCATATTTGGGCTCACTGTAGGATCCCGAATTATAACTTAGTTCAATATGAGGAATTTAAAAAAAAATCTTCTTCTTCAGATCCAGCAGTCAGAATGCTTTTGATATTTGGTATGCAGCATCCTTAGTGGGGTAAGATTCAAGTTTGTTCAAGCCATGTCTCTAGGTCCATATTTGGGCTCACTGTGGGGGCTCGAATTGTAACTTAGTTCAAAATGAGGAATTTTCTTAAAAAATATTCTTCAGATCCAGCAGTTGGAATGTTTTGATATTCGGTGTGCAGCATCCTTAGGGGGTGAGATTCAAGTTTGTTCAAGCAAAGTCCCTGGTTTCATATTTGGGCTCACAGTGGAAGCCCGAATTATAACTTAGTTCAAAATGAGGAATTTTCTTTAATAAACATCTTCTTCAGATCCAGCAGTCAGAATGCTTTTGATATTTGGTATGCAGTATCCTTAGGGGGATAAGATTCAAGTTTGTTTAAGCCATGTCTCTAGGTCCATATTTGGGCTCACTGTGGGGGCTCAAATTGTAACTTAGTTCAAAATGAGGAATTTTTCTAAAAAATCTTCTTCAGATCCAGCAGTCGGAATATTTTGATATTTGGTGTGCAGCTTCCTTAGGGGGATGAGATTCAAGTTTGTTAAAGACAAGTCCCTGGGTTGATATTTGGGCTCCCTGTGGGAGCCTGAATTATAACTTAGTTCAATATGAGGAATATTCTTTAAAAATCTTCTTTTTTTTTTAGATCCACTGGTCAGAATCTTTGGATATTTGGTATAAGCTTTTCTTAGGAGGGGCAGATGCAACTTGTTTAAATCAATTCACTGGGTTGATATTTAGTCTAAATTGTCAGGTGAGCACCCTCAGGCCCCCTGGGGCCTCTTGTTTAAAAATCTTCTCATGAAGCAGTGGGTACAATGACTTGATATTTGATATGGACCTTCCTTTTAAGGTGTAGAATCAAGTTTGTTCAAACGAAGGATGTGGAGCAAATTTTGCCTTTGCCTTTTGTAATGGGAGGTGTAAAATTTTTGGCCCCACCCCAAATTTCTGGGAGGATGGCGGGTAGTGAGCATCAAAAATATTTTGAGTCGGTGTATTTGTAAATTTAAAAAAAAAAAATTCCTCTAGAACCAATGGTCAGAATCTTTTGATATTTGGTATACAGCATCCATAGGGGTGGGGTTTTTTGATACAAGTTTTTTTAAAATGATGCGCCTTGGTTCATATTTGGGCTCAATACAGGAGCCCAGATTTTGAACTTATAGCAATATGGGGAATAATCTTTAAAAACTTTATTCAAATCGAGTGCCTGGGTTAATATTTGGGCTCCCTATGGGAGCCCAAATTTTAACTTAGTGCAATATGAGGAAGTTTGGTCTAAAATCTTCAGATCCACCAGTCAGAATGCTCTCATATTTAATATACACAACATCTATAGGAGAGTCAGATTCAAGTTTGAGTGCCTGGATTAATATTTGGGCTCCTCATGGGAACCAAAATTTTAACTTAGTCTTAGTGCAATATGAGGGAATTTCTTCAAATATCAGCTTCAGATTCACCAGTAAGAATCCTTTCATATTTGGCTTACACCATCTCTAGGGGAGATAGATTCAAGTTTGTTCAAATCAGATCCCAGGGTTAATATTTGGGCTCCTTATGGTAGCCCAGATTTTAATGTAATTCAATATGAGGAAATTTCTTTAAAAATCTTCTTCAGATTCACCAGTCAGAATGCTTTCATATTTGGTATACAACATATATACTGGGGTGAGATTAAAGTTTGTTCAAATGGAGTGCCTAGATTAATATTTGGGCTCCCTATGGGTAGCTCTGGTAGCTGAAGAATTAAAAAATTTTTATTAAGTACCTTCTAGAGGTGTGTAACTAAGATTAATCCACATATGTTGTATCAAGGAGCTCCATAGGGGAACTCCACTTTTTAAGTTTTGATTAACTGAAGAAAAGGCTTGACGCTTGGATTAGTTTAGTCACTCCTAAGAAGCTCAAGGGTTGACAATGGATCCTGTGGAGGTTGATTGTTTAATATAGCTTCATTCTTGGACTCTTGTTTATTTCAGGTTCTGTTCAAAGTGAGCACCTCAGGCCCTGTGGGGCCTCTTGTTAGTTCACCTGACTGAAAATCAGGATGAGCTTATAGTGATCACTCACCACCCGTCGTCTGTGAACATTGTGCTTACATCTGCCCATCCTAAACCACTGACCCAATTTGAGTTAAATTTGAGGTGATTGCTTGTTCTGACATTACATTTTGTCTTTTTTCAAATTAACTTGCCCAGTCCCATATTTAAATTGGCCAACCCTACATAAATTGTAACAAGTCAAAACTGTGTGATCAAATTTTGAGGCTGAGAGAAAATGTAACACGCTACCATTTAAGTTACACTGACTTTACCATTCAAAATATCACAGATCCTGGGATAGCATATCCAGCTTCAAATGAAAATTCCCCTGTTGGTTATATACTTCCACGTTTCATGAGTTTTATATACACTGGTTTTGAAATGTATATAATGCATGATATAGATTACTGAAATTTATCAACATTTTCATGAATTTTTAGTTTTAGCCAGTCAGTTTTAGTCAGAAATAGAGAAATTTCACAGAAATTTAGAGTAGAACTTCAACAAAATTTCACTGAAAATTTTAGCCAAAATTAAAGTGAAATTTCATTAAAATTTCACTGAAATTTAGGTAAAAAAATTTACTGAAATTTAAACAAAATTTTCATGAAAATTTTAGTCAAAATTATAGTGAAATTTCAGTAAAAATTTCACTGAGATTTCAACAAAGTTTTTCATGAAAATTTTAGTCAAAATTTCATTAAAATTTCACCGAAATTTCAGTAAAAACTTTACTGAAATTTCAACAAAATTTTCATGAAAATTTTAGTCAAAATTATAGTGAAATTTCATTGAAATTTCAGTAAAAAATTTACTGAAATTTCACCAAAATTATCATGAAAATTTTAGTCAAAATTATAGTGAAATTTCATTAAAATTTCACTGAAATTTCAGTAAAAACTTTACTAAAATTTCAACAAAATTTCCATGAAAATTTTAGTCAAAATTATAGTGAAATTTCAGTAAAAAATTTACTGAAATTTCACCAAAATTTTCATGAAAATTGTAGTCAAAATTATAGTGAAATTTTATTAAAATTTCACCTAAATTTTGGTGAAAATTGTTGCTAAATTTCACTGAAATTTCGGAGATATTTTGACTAAAATTTTCATGAAAATTTTGGTGAAATTTCGCTGAAAGTTTCATGAAAATTTTGGTCACATTTTCTCTTGGGGTATGCCCATCATGAGCAATAGGTTGCAAAGAATTACTTGAACACAGTGGGTTTGAAATCCATTTCATGATATTATCTCAAATAAATTTGAAAAAAAAATTCTTGAATGCATTTGTTTGAAATGTGATAATAAATGGTAATGAGTCCAACAAGAGCAATAACTCTTGAAGAAAAACTTGAACATGACTGCTTCACAATCCCATTCATGATATTACCACCAAGATAGGCCCAAGCAAATATCTGAATGTGATTGAATTGAATACCGAATAGAATACAGTTTACTATTCGTGAATCAAATCAAATATCGAATCAAATTTATTAGAATGGCTACCGGTAGTCCTACTGAAAAAAATTCTTGTTTTAATCCGGAACATAACCAAGTTGGCTGAACTCCCTATTTCATGTGCTGGCATGGATATATCCATTGGCAGCACTAAATGTGGAGTTGCGTGAGATGGAATCCGTCTTTAAGCTGATGTTAGCCAATTTTTAAAACATGCTTTCCTCCAGCTGATATTCGGTGCATTGCGACCAAGAGAAAAATTGCAAGGATAATCAGAGATATTTTGATAGATATTCAACACAATTGCCGCATCAAATTCAAATTGAATACTTCCATCAAATTGAATATCATTTCAAATATTGAATATTTGCAGGACCCTACATCAGGAAGTATTAAATTTGGTTAAAAAAACTTAAACTTTTTTTTAAAATGTACAGAAAGGAAATGGTAATGTGAAGACAAGAAAATCCAAGTCCAGCAAGAGTAATAACTCTTGAAGAAATATTTTGACAGACCTGGTTCAAATCCCATTCACGATACTTTCACCAAAAATCTATATATGAAATATCTGAAAAGTTAAAAAATTTATAGTAATTTATATATTTTTTATACTTACCAATGACCCAGACTTAGCTGGTGCTATTCTTAATTATTCAGGGCCAAACACAAATTTTGTCCCCCCAATCCCCCAAATTTGCATCAAAAACCAAAAATTAGATATCCTATATGGTCCTCCATACTTTTACTCCACTGAGCATGCGCAGTGTCAAGGAGGTCTCAAAATTAGCGCCAAATGTCATTCTTACAACCAGTGCCTGGTAAGCGTTATGTACTCAGTGGGGATGTATGAGTTCCCAACTCCTTGGAGGACCATCCCCGTCTGGGTCATTGGTAAGTATAAAAAATATATAAATTACTATAAATTTTTTAACATTTTTATACTGTACCAATGACCCAGACTTAGTTGAATAGTAAAAAGGTTGGAGGGCCTAGGACATAAAGGAAAATCCAATAGGCTCAATTACATATAACAGAATTATCCCCTCAAGGAGAAAAGGAGAGATAGGCTTTACATGTATCTTTCTTATTTATATCAAAGAAGAAAGACACAACACCATTCTGTAATTGAGCACAATAACATCAATGATTTCTATTAACATCCAGTATAACCCTTTATACTAATTATTTTTAAAGGTAAGCCAATAAATAAAGGAAGTCCAGAGAAATGAGACTCTTAATACTCATTAAAAGTGTCCGAGGATTGTATATTAACGCCCGTTTGACACGTGACATATATAAATGCTTCACACCGAGCTACACTTTAAAAATATTACATGTATGAGTAAACATTAGCTTTACACTTTAAAACCATCCTGGTACCGACTCGGAATTACTGACTCCAGGGGAGGTATTCCCTTGCTTTTCACTATAAAGCAGGTGACCTAAGGGACCATCCACCCCCCACCCCCTTCCCCTTGCCCTGGGTCAAATACCCCAGAGCGAAGAGGACAGCAGGACAGAGTCACTGCCGGAACAGAAAGCCTACATAACTATAGTTGCAACTGTTTAGTGAACGATATTCTGAGCAACTGATAACGGACCTAAACAATGGAGGTCTCCAGAAATGGACTCAATATTTCTGAGATAAAAATTTGTGAAAGTGGAAGGCTGAGACCAATATGCTGCCTTCATTAAATCAGTAATAGCAACACTATTAGCATAGGCCCAAGATGTAGACAGAGCTCTTACTTCATGAGCTGAAATCTTAAGCGCAGACCACTGAGTAGAAGATAATTTTTCATAAGCAGTACGGATAGTTAATTGAATCCATCTAGCAATAGAATGGACCATAATGTCCTTCCTATTAGGCATCAAAGACAGAAAGAAACACTTACGTCTCTTTCGGATGAACTCAGACCTACGTTTGTAAAGACGTATTGCTCTAACAGGACAGAGGCCTACGCCCATCTGAAGACGGAAAGGCCTTAATAACAATAGGTTCCGGATACTTATAAGGAGCCTGATTCTAAGCCAAAAATCCAACATTGGTAGTAAAGGTAATAGTATTACCGACACTACGATAGTGAGAATCATCCACAAATAGTGCATGAAGCTCACTAACTCTTCTAGCAGAAGAGAAGGCTAAGAGAAAAGCTGTCTTATAAGATAAGAATTTGAAGTCCACTGTGTCAAGAGGCTGAAATGGCGCTTCTTTTAGCTTAAGAAGAACCCACGCCAAATTTCACTTAGAAATTATTCTAAGGGTTCTAGGTCTATTTATCGAAAAGTTTCTAACTAATTTAGATAAAGAGACATTAGATCCATCATTAAGCTATCATGATGTGCATAGGTATTGGATAGCATAGACCTATAACCCTTAATGGTGACAGGCTGCAGTTTGATCTCATCAAACAAGTGGACTAGAAAATTTGCAATGTCTGGACTGGAAGGATCATAAATATCAACCGAATGATCCCCACACCACTGAAGAAAGATCTTCCACTTAGCTGCATAATTTAGCAAAGAGGAGGTCCTCCTACAGTTAGAAATCACATCCACTGCTCGTCCTGTAAAATGCTTTCCGTGCAAGAAGGACCGCACAACGGAAATACGTGAAGGTTGAGACCTTGCGCATTGTGATGGAGATGCGTGATTTCCCCTGCGAAAGAAGATCCTCCCGTGGAGGAAGTTTCGGCGGCATGTCCCACAACAGACACCTGAGTAGACTTATCCACAGTTTCTGTGGAGACAGAGATGCTACCAACATAATCTTGCATTGTGATTATTTTATCTTGAGCAATATCTGCTGAATCAACGGCACTGGAGGATACGCATATCTTATTATTCCGTCCCACGAGATCGACCCGGAATATGACAGACCGATAGGAGAATCTGATGTTCTAGTACAAACAGAAGGATTCTTTCCGTTAGATTGAACTACGGAATGGAATGAGTGCCTCCTTGATTCCGAATATACGCTACTACCGTCGTATAGTCGGATAGAATTTGCATGTGTGCATTCTGAATAACGTCAATCCAATGACGTAGCGCAAGCCAAATTGACATCATCTCTTTGATGTTTATGTGCTTGCTTAAAAACTGTGGATCCCAAAGACCCTGGCACTTCAAATCCGATGGGCTCAGCATTGTGCCCCAACCTGTTTGACTGGCATCCATCATAATCGTAAAACTCGGATCCGGCAATTGCAGTTAACCACTGAATATCTGCACAAGTCTGAATCTCTTGTTTCACTTGGTTTGACAAGAGGATGTCCGTATCGTGCAAATGAATCTTCGCCCTCCAATTCTGAGTCAGAAAGATTTGGAGAGGATGAGTGCGTAGCCGCCCCATTGGAATGAGATCCGCGGCAGCTCCGCACAGACCTATCAGTCTCATGAATTCTCTCGCTGTAACCTTGTCTGAGTGAAGACAATAGCAAGCATAACAACTGACTCACTTCGCTCTGGTTAACAGCAGATGAACGAGATTGTTGTGTGTCTCGAAGCTCATCCACAGGTGGGTGAATGACTTGGACGGCACCAGATCCGACTTCTCTCCGTTTACTATGAAACCGAGACATCGGAGCAATAGAAGCAGATTCTGCGTATCGTTCTGAAGCGTTAACTCGTTGCCGTACCTCTGAAGAATATCGTCCAGGTAGGCCGACGTTACCACAGACGAATGAGCTCGGAAATGAGTCATTACAGAGTTCATTACTCGAGTGAAACCCAGGGCTCTAGATTCAGACGGAAGCACATCGCTCGGAACTGATATACGACTCCTAGGACAGAGAAGCGAGGATATTTTCTGAACGCCGGATGTACCATGACGTGAAAGTACGCATCCTTGAGATCTATGCTCGCAGCATAGTCGTTCACTCGAATGGTCGCTCTGACCGATCAAATGGTCTCCATATAGAATTTTGGAGCCACGATCAGCTTGTTTATCAAGCTCAAATCTATCACTGGACGGAACGAGCCGTCTGGTTTCGGAACCAGAAAGAGATGGCTGTAGAAACCTGGCGATTCCTGGTTTTCTACGACCTCTATCGCGTTCTTCATTAAAAGAGACTGGACTTCCGATAGAAGTGCTGCTCTTTTCTGTTGATTTGACGGAAGCTGAGTCCAATTTGGACTTCGAGTTAACGGAGGTTTTCCTTTGAAGGACAGTTTCAGACCTTCCGATATAACCCCTCGAACCCAAGGGTCCTCCGTAATTAATTCCCAATTGTTTGAGAAACTCGACAGTCTTCCACCCACTGGAACGCGACACAGGTTTAAACCATCACCTCTTGGATCTGCGAGGCTTGAGGGAGGAGAAACCATGTCCTCCACGGCCCACACCTCGCCCCGTTGGCCTAGGGGCGTCTGAACGTTTGTTTCGGCCAGCGTTACTGCCCCTATTTGAGTCGCTACCTTGATGGTCTCTAGAGTACGACCTAGAGGATGCATACGAACCTCTATAGGAACTTCCCCTGGATGTACTCGTCCCAGAAGTGCCTGGCCTACTCTTCTCCGCTGCCTCCGACTTTTTGGAAGTGGATTTAAATAGCAGAGTCTGAAGCTTCCTTAGTTAATTGATCATAAATTGCAGAAAGCTTGCCGTCGAAGAGAAGCTTTCCGCAGACCGGAGTGACTCTGAGAGTTTTTCACCTCACTGTCCACGCAGGTGGAAGTAGCTAGGGCCCTGTCACGTCTAACTAACTCCAGATTTGTCACTGAAAGGGCGGAGTTATATGTGGAGAATGCTATGACCCTGGACAGAACTCTTAAGGACGTTTGTACATCTTGGAATTCTTGTCTCTCAAGGCGTAATGACAATGCTCTGGTAAGGTGATCTGCATATGAGAGTGCATCTAAATTAGCTCTGTCAGACAATATTGTCGTTTCCAACGTCGACGAAGGAATTGACATAGACGACAGGATGGATAATTCAAGGTCATCAGCCTGGTTGTCTAGACGCAGAGGAACTCTCTGGATGCCCTGTCCTGCCATTTCAAATTTATTCCTTGGGTTGATGATGAAAGGCAGAAGAAGAGCAGATGCCGGTAAGAAGGCTGACCTGCCCGTTTTGTTAGCAAGTTTAGTTATAGTATCATTTAATAATTCAAATGTCCGTGAGATATTTCTGGACAGTGACGGAAATTCCAGGACAGTGTCCCTAAACCGATTGAAAAAATCGGTGTCCAGTGGCGTCATAAGCCTCCTATCTAGCTGCGCAGCATTTTGGTCCGTAGGAACAACATCTGGAAGGTAATGACGGATGAACTCCATGGCAATTTTATGTTGTTCCGAAAGGGAAAAATCCAATTCCTCGGAATCCCTTTCGCCATCCTGTCGGATCCTCTAGCAAATCTCGGTCGTCCGTACCTGATCCAGCGGCGGAACGCACCGACCCAGCTTCGTCTGATAATTCATGTTCCGACAGAGGCTCTGCCGGCTGCTGGGATGATCTGCGCTATCTGTGATAGCACGTCCGTTACGGAGGCCTGAGGAGCAGCGGTCTTACAGGATTTAGCCGCCAGGAGCTCCCTGGATGTTGCATCTTGCATACCTCTTTTATGCGAACGTCCGGATGTTGAAGGCCTCGTATCCCTGGCTACCTGGTCGCCGTGGAATCCCTGGTCGGTGATGCTGGCTGGATGTCACTGGTCACGTAGACAAGGTGCGGTCGTGTGTGGGATGAGAAGCCGTATAAGTAGTCTCGCCGGACTGCCTATATACCGGAACATCCCGAGCAGTGGATCATATGCTCCGACTGAGGAACGTTATGTACTACAACATCTGGGCTCTCTTGCTCGCAGCCTGGATGGACCTGGACAAGCTTGGAATCGGACTATCAGGCGTCCTCCGTTCTATCCTCTGTTCCACCGTCACTGGGTGTGCATGTGGAAAGTGCTCGCAACACCTGACTCGCTTTCCTGGGCCGCAACGGATGAACCCGGGTGCTGAGCCATTCGGGGAATGGTCACGACACAGGGCGAGCTAGCGGACGTCAAACCCTTCGATTGAACTAGTGAACTCCCGGGTAATTGACATATCTGCATGAGCACTTTTGCCGCTAGCTCTTCATTTGATTGTGACGACGGAGGCACACTTCTGGACGACATCACGGAAACATCACACTGTTCTTGTTCCTCTGAAAATGAGAGTGAAAAACTAGAGTGACCTTGCAGAGAGAGGACCGGCATGGTACTCTTCCCGCTAACAACATACCGTGACACACGTTTCCAACGTTTGTCATCCCAATTGATACACACTGAACAAGGGTTAGTGCAAGTACATTGACTACAATTAATACAGAGATCATGAGAATCAGAGGAAGATTTCCTCCCATTATAATTTGAACAATAATCTTTCATTGTGAAAAAAGTAAACAGTCATAGTACTCGCACCAAACCTTGAAAACAAAGATACAAAATAAAATAATCCATTATAATCATTACGAAAAAATAATTCAAAAAGAAAAAATTTTTTTCAGAAGAGCCCAAGTTCCCAATGGGAACCCTGAGCCTAAATGGATCCCAAAAAAGCCTTAGTGAGGACAAAAATTTTAAATCATTTTGAAAAATTAATGTAACACTTAATGTATCTTGCTATGAACTAAACTAAGCAGAAGACAAGTAATCACTATCAGAAGTAACCGTTGTCAACATAAACAAAATGTGTAAACAAACCGGAAACATGACTCCAGGCACTGGTAAACATAGCCCGAAATCAGTTACCAATTTAAACACTCTCTGATGCAAAACAGAGGCTTCCAGAGAAGAAACTGTAGAACATCAGATGTAGATGCAGACCAAAATGCCTAAACACATAAGGGTGAGGACGTAAACATGGGGAAAAAACAGAAAAAAATTCTGTTACCAAGCCAAAACTCCCAAGAAATTTTAGTAATAAACATTACAAAAAATAAGCCAAAAGCATGGGAGAATAGCTAGGGAGTAATAAAGGAAAGGCAGAGAGGAAACACTGATCAAACAATGGAACATTCATAGCAAGAATGACAACAACAGGGCCATGCCTCGAAAATAGGCAACATGAAATAATTTCGTAAAATAATTATAAGTTACAGCCCTGAACATTTTCTTGCACTATTTTTTCCTCTCCTCCTATTTCCTCCTTATATCCACCATTTCTCTCATAATATGTGTCTGGCATCATTTGAACTGAGATTTAGAAGCACAAATAACAGTGAGGTGTAACTGTTTTGAGGGCCAAACAAAGAATGACATTTGGCGCCAATTTCAAGACCTCCTTGGCACTGCACATGCGCAGTGGAGTAAAAGTATGGAGGACCATACAGGACATCTAATTTTTGGTTTTTGATGCAAATTTTGGGGATTGGGGGGACAAAATTTGTGTTTGGCCCTGAATAATTAAGATTAGCACCAGCTAAGTCTGGGTCATTGGTACAGTATAAACATATACTTTAAATGGTTTTTCTTTAAAATGAGATGTCAGGAAATGGGGAAGGATGGATGCATGAAGAATGAAAGTAAGGAACCCATTCCTATTTTCCCCCATTACCATTTAGTTGGGAATAAAATACTGAGTACATTCTTCAGTTCTGGCAATGCAAAGCAACTTTTTGTGAAGCTACTTTACTGCATTACAAATGTTTTAATTACCCATGGACTGATAAATATTAAACATTATAAAATATGGATAATTAATACTGACCATCATAATAAATTATGCAGTAGGTGTTTTTCAGATTGTCATCACTTTCTAATTTGTTTTTAAGAAGTTCCAAAAATTTCAGTGCCTGGATCCCCATCTCCTTTTGACTAAGACCTGCAATCTTATCTTTCACCATCTCTGATAATGCTAATATTGGAGTAGCAAAATGGCCAATGAAATGGTACTCCTGCAATAAGAATCAAATTGAAAAATAAGATATTCATATGGTGTGTCAGTTTGGCTATTAAAAACAATAGGGGAGTGGGCATGCCCCAGGGCATACCCCCACAGTACCACAAAACAACGACAAGAGAATAAATGAACCATGATACTGTGAAAGCTGT
This sequence comes from Pictodentalium vernedei, assembly GCA_031216915.1. Lineage (NCBI taxonomy): Eukaryota > Metazoa > Mollusca > Scaphopoda > Dentaliida > Dentaliidae > Pictodentalium > Pictodentalium vernedei. The sequence goes on along the minus strand of CM062294.1, from coordinate 186,617,677 downwards.
TCCCATAAACAATCTTCATTCTGAATTTCAGTGAGAGCCACAAACCCCAAATCAAAGATATGATGTGAACAGACAAAAATTGGCTATTTTAGACAAAGCAAACAGCAAAATTATTGTCTTCGTTTTACAACAAGTTAACTGTGCAGGCCATAAACACCTGTTACTGAAGTCTAGTGATGATCGGACCAGTCACATTCATTCATTTATTGGTGTTTAACTGGTGGAGTGCTAAATTATTTTTGGCTATAAAATCTTGTACTCATGTCTTTGCCATATTACAATTTATGGGAGAGTGCCTATAGGCACTCTCCCATAAATTGTAATATAGCAAAGACATAAATTTTAATGAGGCAAACCTTCACAAACTGAATAATATCACTTCGAAGATAATGCAAAACACATTGACTGAATATAAGCCTTCCAGTTTTCGTACCTCCACTTCAGAATGAAGCCCAGATATGGGCTTCCAGCACTCTACCAGTTAACCCTTTACCTAACCTGAAAAGCAGACGACGCTTGCAAACAAAATTCTTGAATAACTAATTTTTTTCATTTTTTGTATCAAAAACATAGATTGTGACCCCTCTTGGGAACGAGCTCAATGAGCTCGTCCCAAAGAGGGGTCACAACCTATGTTTTTGAGGCAAAAAATGAAATGAAAGTGTCAATGACACTGTACCTCAACTTGTTAAGCCATGTACATGTATAGTATGTGACACAGCAATGACAAACATCTAGGTAATGACCTGATAACAAAGGTACATATAAAATACTGTAACGGTCTGTACATAAATACTGCCCGTAGCCTGTAACAAATGAAAAGGTAAAGTATTGTAAAGGTGGGTGACAGTCAGATGCTAAACTAGAAAAGAAATCTTTGAGTCCCAGAGTGGGCCTGACTGAACCCCAAAATATTTGTTCTCATAGTACAAAGGCACCCCCAAACACACTCGTTCCTGTCCCAAGGTGAAAACAAAGGTACCCAAGAAGTTTCATGAAGGTCAGTTCATAAATACAAGCTGTACAGAAGTTGTGACAAAAAAACTGTTTGGACCTAATTTCGGTACAAAATCCATCTTGAATTTTGGACCATACCCAGAAACACTCGTTCTCGTCCCAATGTGATAACAAAGGTACCCAAGAAGTTTCATGAAGATTGGTTGATAAATACAGCCTCTAGCCCAAGCCATATTGACATGTGCACTTACAGTGTATAAGTAGCATTGAATAAATCAAAGTTCATCTAATTTGCATAATTTCTGCATGAGAAAAAAACCTGTACTATATGTGATGTATTCCATGTTACTAAACATTCATACAAAAATTTATTCAAATCAGAACTTTCATACAGAAGTTCTGTACAAAAGACTGATTGCACTAATTTTGGTACAAAATGAGTGCTGGTAGCCATCTTGAATTTCGGACCACACTAAAAAACACTCGTTCTCATCCCACGGTGATAACAAAGGTACCCAAGAAGTTTCGGAAAGATCGGTTCATAAATACGGCCTCTAGCCTGAGCCGTATAGAAGTTGTGCACAAAAAACTGATCAGACCTAATTTCGGTACAAAATGGCTACTGGCAGACATCTTGAATTTTGGACCGCACCCAGAAGCACTCGTTCTCGTCCCAAGGTGATAACAAAGGTACCCAAGAAGTTTCGTGAAGATCGGTTCATAAATACAGACTCTATCCCAAGCCGTATTGACATGTGTACTTACTGTGTGGAAGTAGCACTGAAAAAATCAAAGTTCATCTCATTTGCATAATTTCTGCACGAGAAAAAAACACGTATTATATGTGATGTATCCCATGGTACTAAACATTCACACAAAAAATTATTCAAATCAGCGCTTTCATATGGAAGTTCTGTGCAAAAATCTGATTGCACCTAATTTTGTACAAAAGGGCTGCCATCGGCCATCTTGAATTTTGGAGCGGACCCAAAAACACTCGTTCTCATTCCACAGTGACACCAAAGGTACCCAAAAAGTTTTGTAAAGATTTGTTCATAAATACGGCCTGTAGCCCGTGCCGTATTGGCATTTGCACTTACAGGGCTGAAAGTAACACTAAATACATCAAAGTGAGTCAAATTTGCATAATGTTTGCACGAGAAAAAAACCCGTATTATATATGATGTATCCCATGGTACTAAACATTCACACAAAAAATTATTCAAATCAGCGCTTTCATATGGAAGTTCTGTGCAAAAATCTGATTGCACCTAATTTTGTACAAAATGGCTGCCATCGGCCATCTTGAATTTCGGACCGCACCCAAAAAACACTCGTTCTTGTCCCACAGTGATACCAAAGGTACCCAAGAAGTTTCATAAAGATCGGTTTATAAATAGGGCCTGTAGCCCGAGCCGTATTGGCATTTGCACTTACAGTGCTGAAAGTAACACTAAGTACATCAAAGTTAGTCTAATTTGAATAATTTATGTACGAGAAAAAAATCTGTATTATATGTGATGTATCCCATGGTACTAAACATTCATACAAAAAATTATTCAAATCAGAGCTTTCATGTGGAAGTTCTGCGCAAAAATCTGATTGCCCCTAATTTTGAACAAAATGGCTGCCAGCGGCCATCTTGAATTTCGGACCGCACCCAAAAACACTCGTTCTCTTCCCACGGTGATACCAAAGGTACCCAAGAAGTTTCGTAAAGATTGGTTCATAAATGCGGCCTCTAGCCCGAGCCGTATTGGCATTTGCACTTACAGTGCTGAAAGTAACACTTAGTACATCAAAGTTAATCTAATTTGCATAATTTACGTACGAGAAAAAAACATGTATTATATGTGATGTATCCAATGGAACTAAACATTCAGACAAAAAATTATTCAAATCAGTGCTTTCATATGGAAGTTCTGTGCAAATAACAGATTTCTGTATCGTCGGTACAAAATGGCGGCTGGCAGCCATCTTGAATTTTGGACTGGACCCCAAAACACTCGTTCTCGTCCCACGGTCATAACAAAGTTACCCAAGAAGTTTCGTAAAGATCGGTTCATAAACACGGCCTCTAGCCCGAGCCGTATTGAATTGTTGACGGACAGACGGACGACTGGCCATGGCATAAGCTCAAATTTGGCTTCGCCAAAGTTGAGCTAAAAATTAGGAAGAAAAATGAAAATTAGAATAGGAAAGTCTGACTGAGAAAGTAATAAGATGAACAGATACATGATGTAAATGAGTTAAACAAAAGAATTCCTAACATATTTTATTACACATCCATTCAACATTAAACCCTTGTAGTTAACAGGATGGCCTCTCTGATATAAAAGATTCTGTATTCAATGGTTGATGTGCAAACTGGAACTTTTTTCCCAGCACAGTTCAAACTAGCTCCTTTCCCATAGAGTCATTTGTTATGCTTCAAAGATTTTTCCAAATTTTTGTTATAAAATAATAGACCGTGTGTCACATAGTGTGAAAATGAAAACGTCCAAACCAAAATAAAGTCGGTTCACAAAAAATTAGCTAACAAAAAATGAGATAATATTTTTTAAAAACCCAGTCATTTCCAACAAGAACATTAACCCAGTCTGTGGCCATCTTGTTTTGTGGATCCTGTTATATCTAAATTGGACAACTTTATTTCGGGAAATCTTTGTACATCTCGACATCCTTCAAACTTTTAAAAATCGTGACATCGACGCCGTAGCTGCGACGGGTGGTGCAATCTCGCAAAATTCTAAGTTTATCAAGGGCCATAACTCCAAGAAAAATGTTTGGAACAACACATGCACTGAACAGTGGCTAGACATCAATAAGATACACTTACATGCCATATATAAAGCCATTTCATCAAGTATTTCAAAAGTTATTGAGTTTTGAAACTCGTTGGTCACAGACAGACTGACCAACCGACCGACAGACAGACTGACTGACCGACAGACAGACCGACATTGCCACTTATAGAGCTGCTAGTCGCAGCTAAAAATGTTTCTCCCAGCTGTTTTGCAAATCTGAATGAGTCTGAACTTATATTTTTACTAACAGTAATAGCCACCAAATGGTTAGGCATGGATGGGACCAGCCGAAAAGAAACAATGATACGAATTAAAAAAAAACACTGGTTCCGAAAAGGTTGGTTTGATTTTTTATCGATCCATTTGATCAGTACAGCGTCAGTCAAAACAAAGGCTCTTCATCTCTGGGTTCAAACATTGGAATTAAAATTTGTTTATTTAAATGAATTTTAATGCATGGGTTGTGTAATAAACACAGAATGGCTCTCACGAAATATGACTATGCCGTTCCAACTCATTAAATAAAACACTCATCTATTCAAACACACATCGCGTTCTGTCTGTTTATACAAAAATTGCGACATCAACGCTATAGCTGCGACGGGTGGTGCAATCTCACAAAATTCTAAGTTCATCAAGGGTCATAACTCCACGAAAAATATTTGGAACAACACATGCATTGAACATTGGCTAGACATCAATAAGATACACTTACGTGTCAAATGTAAAGTCATTCCATCAAGTATTTCAAAAGTTATTGAGTTTTGAAACTCATTGGTCACAGACAGACAGACAGACACACAGACCGACCGACCGACAGACCGACCGACAGACAGACCGACATTGCCACTTATAGAGCTGCTAGTCACAGCTAAAAATATGTTTCTCTACACATATTAGAGCTCCACATACAAATGGGGCCAGAATGTGGGCCATCCTTATTAGTTGTAGCTTGGTTCATACATGTATCTCCCACCTCAGCTTCACAGCTCAATAACCCATGCTAAAAACACTTTAAGATAAAATTTAGAACAATTACATACCATTAAATTATTGCAGACATGAAGTATTTATATTATTTATCTCTGGTTTTGCATAAAATCTGCTCTAGTTTTTAAAAAAAAAAGAGTGAATTATCTCCCTTTTTGCGCTGTTACGAGTGGGTGTCAGTAAGTTTTGAGACTAATGCAAGTTTAATATCAGGGTTCTGAAATAAACTATAGGATATCGAACAACGGTTTATACTGAGGTCAGGACTGACTTACTGGAACTCACACTCTTACCAGCTAGCCATCAACTGACAACCAAATGTGGTACCCCACTTGAAATGACAGCAATGGAGAAAACTGAATACAGAGCAGTCATAAAGTTTTTGGTTCTGGAAGGCAATTCAGCCAAGTGTATTGAAGAAAGATTAACAGCTGTTTATGGGAAGGTTTCCCCATCATCTGCCACCATTAAGTGATGGGTCAAGGAATTTCAACGTGAGAGAGTCTTTAAGATGACCCCTGTTCAGGTCGTCCCACAACTAGCACTAGCCATGAAAATATTGACAAGATGCACAAGCTTGTGATGAATAACTGGCAAATCACATGAGTTACCGGTAGTGGAGACAACTGGCATATCACATGGATCAATAGAGACTATCCTTCACAAACATCTATGCATGTCAAAGGTGTGTGCAAGATGGGTTCCAAGAATGCTTTCAGATGAAAATGAAGCTATCAAGGGTCACATCAGTAATGCCATGTTAACAAGATATTAACAAAATCCTGACGACTTCCATTTCGGGTTTATTACCTGTGATTAAGGCTGCCGTGAATAATTGGATGATTAATCAATGATCGTCCAAGCTCATAATCGATTACAATTTTCAATGAGTTCACCTTTTTCTTCTACTGGCAGCACTTTGACAAACAATCTGAAATGGCTGTTTCTTGTAAAAAATGCAATAAGCATTTTGTTTACCATGGATCTACCACTACTCTTATCACACATATCAAGAGCGTCCATGGAATGAATTCCGGTGAATACAGCGAACAGTCCAAAATTCTCACTGCCTTGTCCAGTTCTGCTTCAGCAAAAATCAGTGATTTCAAGATAAAATCATTTGATACATATTTGGCCAGATTCGTTATTATTGATATGCTGCCTTTAAATACAGTTGAAGGCAAAGGGGTTCATGATCTTATGCATTATGTTATCCCTGGATATGAACTTCCTGGTAGAACCCGTATAACGGATTTAAAGAAAAAGTATGGTGAAGCTAAAAAAGTTTTGATGAAGAAATTGATTACACTACAAGAATCTTCACAATATGATTCTCAGTTCTTTTGTTTGATGACTGATATATGAACAAGTGATACAAATGATCCATGTATTACTGCGACAGCACGTTTTATTTGTGAACATAAATGGGACGATGAAAGTTAAGTATTGACTACCAAAATTATGCCCGAGCAGCATGCTGCTTTCAATACTGCAGAAATTTAAATTTAAAAGTAAATTTCCTTTCTTATTATACTTACCGCAATTGTTTACTACAGGCTTGCACTACAGTGGAAGACCCTAACTCAGAAAATATACTCTCTATTTTGCTCTTTCCCAAGAGTTTTGGGAAAGAAAAGTGGTGCAAAAGCACCACGAAAAATAAGCCGAAACTGGGTCAAGCGCCATCAGCGCACACCCAGTAGGGGACGCTCTTCTCTTAGTACAAATCCACGACTTCCGGAAACCAGTGCACAAGGCAGGCACCAATGAATCATTCTTTTGAGTCTGCCAACATAGGAGTTATGTGATCAGTGGGGAGGAAGGATTCTTACCCAAAAAAGAAGACGGAAGGGCCTTCATGTAAACAATTGCGGTAGGTATAATAAGAAAGGAAATTTACTCTAAAATTTAAATTTCTTATCAACCTACCTTACAATTGTTTACTACAGGCTGAATAGACAATAGGATGGAGGGAATCACATAACCAACCCACACATAACCCACACACAACCCAACTACACTGCAACCGTGGACAGAGGAAGAGGTCCCTAAGCCTATCAAACCATAGCCTCACAAACATTAGTAAAAGACATATGGTTCTGAGCGATGACAGACAGAAAGGGCAGTAACAGCACGGAACTGGAACTGACCTTGTAAGAAGCCGAATGGCTGGGGTAGACAACAGCCTCAGCAGAAGAAAGAGAGCCCGTAGTACAAAGGTCCACTGTCTGCTCCTGCAACTGTCGCAGATAAGTGGAGAAAGTAGCATTTCTCCAGTAGGCTGTCAGTATAACATCTGACAACATGACAGAGTTAGTAAGCTGCACAAATGGCAAGACAAATCCATCTAGAATTGTATTGAGGAGAGATCTGCTGTCAACCAGGAATAAAGAGACAGAAAAATCGTTCCTACCCTTCCATACGAACAGCATCAGATTGAGATAAAAGCGAATTGCACAAACCGGACAGAGCAAAGGGTGTTTACCCTCAACAGAAGGAAGAGCCCCGATACAGATAGGAGGAAGAGTAGTTTCTGGCATCTGATTCTTGGCAGAAAGGAGCAATCTGTGGTAAACGTAACACTGGTGGGAGAGCTCCTGAAAAAGGCTGGGTCAACCGTGAGGGCGTGAAGCTCACTAACTGGTCTGGCTGAGGCAAAAGTCATCAGAAAAAGCTGTCTTGTATGTGAGAAATGCATATCCACCTGGGATAAAGGCTCGAACTGCACCCCCCACCCCAAACAGAGCCATCTTGGGGTAAGCTGCAAAGTCCTAGGCCTCTTCAAGGAAACGTGCCGAACAAGCTTGGAGAGGTATGGAGTAGTGCCGATACGCCGCTGTCCCACATACGAAAAGATCTCTGAAGCATGGACCTGTACCCTTTGATGATAACAGGCTGGAGACCCCGAGAATCAACAGATATACCAGAAACTCCACAATCTGTGTGATCGAATGATTGACATAATCAACAGAGTGATCCGCCCACCATCGACAGAAGACCTTCCACTTAGCCGCATAGTTTAAACCAGTGGAGTGCCTCCTTGAAGAAGAAAAGCAACTGCACTGCTCTTCTCGAAAAAAAACGCTGCGGATGAGACAGGACCTGACAAACGACATGCACAAAGGCACAATGAAGTCGGGTCGACGTGAAACCTCCTCGGGTGACCTTGGCAAAGAAAGCCGTGACATAGAGGGAGACGTGCCAGAACCACTGCCAACAGAGAGCGGAGCAGATTGATCCACACCCACTGAGGCGACAGGTGCGATCAAAAAGATTTGACAACTGCAGGTTCGTCACTTGGTTAGAACCTGAGGCAGAATCGAAACTGGCTGGAAGGAATAGCTGACAAGACCATTCCAAAGGGAAGACAGAGCGTCCACGGTGAAAGCCAGCGCATTTGGACACGAAAGTGTCCACCTGATGGTTCCAACAAGTTGCAAATAGATCAATGTGGGAATGTTCCCAGAGATCGTAAAGCGACTAGAACACCGCCATGTGGAGCATCCACTCAGTGGAAAAGAACCTGCCCCGTCGGGACAGGGAGTCGGCTAGGACGTTCAGACGACCGGGAATGTGACGAACCACCACTCCGGTGTTGACATCCTGAGCGAGCAGTAGCAGATCCCGAACCAATTCGTACATAGGAACATTCGTACATGGGAACATAGTGCAAGCCACCCTGGTTCGTAAGCAACCACCGTCGAATTGCCGGACAACAGAAGGACTGCCGGAAAACAAGAAGCTCCTTCTGGTTGACATGAAGAGCTGCTTGATCCTGGTCCCATGACCTGTGAAGGGAAAGAACTGGAGGATCCAATGTCACACCCCATCCGAGATTGCTGGCGACTGCCGTCAGAACATGATCAGACGTGCGAAAACTCCCTGCGAAACTCCCTGCATAATCCACTGAACATCCATCAGGGAAGAAGGTGACGAGGAAGAGACTCTGGAATTGAAGCACCAGATCCAGAGGATAGACATTCGGCCTCCAACGACTGAGCAGAAAGTGTTGGAGAGGTCTGACATGCAGCCGACCTGGAGAAATGAGATCCGTCACCGAACCACAGAGACCAAGCAGCTGGGGAAGACTCCAAGCTGTTGCGGACGTGGACTGGGACAGAGTCAGGGCAAATGCTGAGAAAATCACAGGCCTTGCCAGGAAAACTGCCAGCATATCCAGCTGAGTATGGAAGCCCATCCCTAGATGACAAAAAGACGGAGAAGGGACCAGGTTCGTCTTCTCCCTGTTGACTCTGAAACCTAGTGACATCAGCAGGCTCAACAGTGTGTCGACATCCGACTCCAGAAAGGCAGCATTGGAATGCCTCTGGAGGATATTGTCTAGATATGTCGAAGAAGACAACCTGGACTGTGTGCAATGTAAGGCTAACACATATGACATCAGGTGGGTGATGGCCCAAGTATCCAGATCGAAGCCGAAGGGCATGGCCTTGAACTGGAAACTCCCTGGTGAATGGAGCGGTGAACTGATCTGAAAGCCTCCACGCTGAACTTAGGAGCAATGGGATACTCAGATTGATAATCTGTCGGGAGTCAGCCGTCCTTTTCGACACCAAGAACAGGCGGGAATAAAATCCCAATGAATAATGTTCCTGATGACCTTGATCGCCCCCTTTGACAGGAGATTGCCTATCGCTGTGATCAAAAGTTCCCAATGTGTAACGTTGAAAGGGACTTGTGTTGGAAGAGGCACTCTCGTCTGAGTTGGATGCCTCAACCTTGGATGAATCGAGGTGACTACTGCCGACGCCTACCCTTACCCTGTAAGCAGAAGCAACGGCAGGAGGATCAGCCCTTGGCTTTGCGGAGGAAGCAGAAGAGTAATTGTTAGGCTCTGGACGGCCCCTGCCTCCAACAGAAGGCTGATCAAGCTGTCGAAGCAGCAGCTGATCTATGGAATGACATAGGGAGTCATGCGGGACCATCGCCACAGAACCATGGAATAGTTGCGGACCCGCTGAAGAAGCAGATTGAAGAGCAGCACGCTGCCCCTCAAGAAGGGAACGGCTTGTGTCCAGCACAGTGTCCCTGCGAACTAATTCCATGTTAGCCATGTAACATGCATGCATGTGAGAAGATGCATGAGTTCCTTGGACAGCACACACAAAAACGCCTTACGTCGTCAAACTTATCTGGGAGCAGATAAGCAGCAAAGCGGAGATGACATGATCGGAGAGAGAAAGCATTCCAGCATCTCTCTCGATAGGCCCAACACGGACTCCAGAGTCTCCATATGAAAAATGGCCCGGCTTGGGAGTTGGAGTCCTGATCCAAGACCGTCAAAGTCTGGCAGACTGACAGACTGGCGGAATTGTAGGAATGATAACGCACCGGAGGCAAAAAAGTGTCAACCCTGATGAAGAAGGACGTCTTCATAGCCTTGGAACTCAGCTTAGAGTCCAAAGCTGTAAACACTTCAACCACCTGTACTGACAGGTACAGTCGAAGGCGCCCAGAAGCAGGTTGCTCCACAGGCTGTAGGCGCGCGACCGATGATCGCGGCCGGCCTGACACTGTTGGCTGATTTGCTGGTTTGAGATCTGCAAGGAACCCAAACACAAAGTTAAGAGCTGCCCTCAAGTCAGAAGACTGTTGGCTCTCGGCATAAGGTATGTCGGACTCATCCTCTGAGTCGGAAGACACATAGCCCATCATGGGCAAACCAGCCAATGCCTCCCATGGTGTAGACACACCAGGGGGATCAGAAAGCAGCCTGTTTCGAATCCCAGGAGGCGGCGTTATAGGGGGCGCCCGAGAACCACTCGTAGCCTCTCTGAAAACTCTAAAAAGGCTCTTGGACAGAAACCTCAGTGGGCAAGGAGAGGGCTTACCTAAATTCACTGACTGTGTCGGCTGGTTCGACATGGGAAAACAACTGACAAAGTGGCTTCACTCCTGACCCATTTATCCAGCGAAGGGTCACGATCCTCAAATAGACCCAACGCGGGGTGACAGGCTGTAGCCGAAACATCTGAAGGCAGACGTGTATCTAGGATCTACAGAGCGGAAACTCAGGAGAGTCGCTGCAGACCTCTGCGGGACAGAAAGTCCAGGCTACACAAAAGGCATTAGTCCCACAAAACTGGCCATGGGACCAGAGTGCGTGAACAGAAACACCACAGAGCTCATGGCGACCCACCCATGAACATCCAAATTCAATGAGAAACACTGTGGTACTCGATGGCTGAGAGACCACAGTAGAGGGTTCGGCTAGCAGCCCCTTCCGACTTTGCCCAGTTGAAGTCATGGAAGGTGGAGGCCGATACCCCACGTCTACACTACCGGACATCTCTGCAGACCCCTGCAGGGATAAAACTGCTGTGCTCAATGGAGGAGAGGCCACAGCAGAGGGTTCGGTTGGCAGCCACTTCAGACTTCGCCGAGCTGAAGTCAGGGAAGGCTGAGGCCGATACCCCACATCCACACTACCAGACATCACTGTAGACCCCTGCAGGATAAGCTGAGGCCCCGGCGGGTGCAGAAGGAATGGCCACAAGAATGCACCAAAGCGAGGGCAAAAAGCATTGCCCTAAAGGAACCGTACTGGACATAACAGAGTTGAGAGCAGTAGAAGAAAAAGGTGAACTCAACAGATATAGACAACAGAAGAACACCCCCGCGTACTAGAGAAAGGTGGCAGAAAAAGTACCAGCAGGAACACAATTGAACACAACTGAACCCAGATGGCAGACAGGGACCTAAAAAAAAAGTCCATACAGTCCAGCATTGACACCCAACTCCAATAATAATAATAAAATTTATCAACCGAAAATTGTTATGTCCAAACCGCACAGTACGCGAAAGTCGTGCACGACATAGAAAATATATCAAATATAATGAAAAAGTGGTTGAAAATAATAATGAGAATATGTAAAACACAGTCCTGTTATTATACGATCCTCAGATCCATAATTCCAGTCACAGGAAACCATTATGATCGACGAGTTGAATTATCACTGTTTCGTAATACAAATAGCCGCACGTCAATCTTGGACGGCGGAGGAAAAAAGAATGATTCATTGGTGACTGCCCTGCACACTGATTTCCGAAAGTTGTGGAATTGTACCAAGAGAAGAGCATCCCCTACTGGGTGTGCGCCAGTGGCGCTCGACCCAGTTTTGGCTTATTTTTTCGTGGTGTTTTTGCACCACTTTTCTTTCCCAAATCTCTTGGAAAAGATCAAATAGAGAGTATATTTTCCAAGTTAGGGTCTCCCACTGTAGTGCAAGCCTGTAGTAAACAATTGTAAGGAAGGTTGATAAGAAAGGTTGATTCATGTGATGGACAATTTTGGAATAAAACCCATGTCAGTGACCTCAGTTATTCATGATAATGCTTCGAATGCAGTTTCCAGTATTCGAGTGCTTAACAAACTCTTGTCAGAGAAATTGGGGTCGAAAAGGATTGCTAGTGTTCCTTGGGCTGCCCACACACTTCAGTTATCGGGTAAGGCGGGTCTGGATGTGCATAAAGTATCAACTGCACTGGCAGCATGCAGATGTTTGGTTGGACATTTTAGCCATAGTGCTCGTGCGGGAATTAAATAAACGACAAGAGATGATGGGAAAACAGAAGAAGAAGCTTATTAAAGAAGTGAAAACAAGATGGAATTCGACCCTCTATATGGTTGTAAGACTTGTGGAGCAGAGATGACCTACAGTAGCAGTTCTTTCTAATGATAGTGTAACAGATCGGAGTAACGTCCATTCGTTGGATATGACATATGAACAGTGGGCATTAATTGAGGATTTTATTCCTGTACTCAAACTTTTAGAAGCAGCTACTACTGTTTTATCATCAGAAACTGAGGTCATTTTGTCATTTGTCTTACCAATGGTGGTCAGTTTAGTTGAGAGACTCAAAGCAGAGGAGAACGATTCTACTGATATTGCATTGGTAAAATCAGCCATTAGAAATGACCTTGAACAGAGATTTGGACTGACCGATGATGTGTTTCTGAACTTTACACAGGTCAGGTGTGCAGCGGATCCAAGGCACCATAATTTATCTTTCCCTGGAAGTCAATGTTCTTCTACCAATCTTGATTCAACTCTGAGTCACTTTATTACAGAGTTCCCTGGTGTTGGTAAACAAGATGCCGAATCCACACCTTCATCTCAGAAAAGTACAGTAGGCTTACCATGAGATGAACCTGCCAGTACCTCTGTTTATAAGCCAAAACATGTTTCACAGGAACTTCAAGAAGCAAGTGGTGCAAGCGCAAGCACATCGGCAGAGGAACCATCGAAGAAGTGCCAGTTGAGTCCACTGGAGTTAATTTTTGGCATTTCTTCAGAGCGTTTGAAAAAACGTTGGAGTGAAACTGATCTGTGTGGTGAGTTCTGCAATTTCGCAAACAGCTACAATTGGACCTGGACCAGTGTCCACTAGCATGGAGGAAGAACAACGAACGTCGTTATCCAAGAAAAGCTACTATCGCGTGAAAATACTTACCCACTTTAACAACATCAACATCATCTGAAAGGGTGTTTTCTTGTTCTGGACATATGGTATGTCCTAAACGTGAATCTTTGAAGCCAGAAACTGTCGACATGCTTGTTTTTCTGAACAAGAACTTGGATAGGATTTAATTGTTGGTGGACAGTTGACTGTGTCACTAATAACTCACTATGACCTCGAAATTGAGTTCAAAGGCCTATATCCAGTGTTAACTAAAACTGTGTGAAGTATCAACAATATTTTGGCATTTCAGTACCTTGTTAAAGAAAACTGACAAAATATGTCCAATTATATTTTGTTATTATAAAAGACTTGTTCAATATCTTTTCAATAAATTTCCAAAATGCCCCAGCCCACAACAAAGGATCGAGAACATGGCCGTCAGAACCAGATTGATATTGGGGGTGCTACAGTAGGAGTCTGGAGGCCCGACTCTTGGAATAGGGGGTTGCCCCAGTATGTTCTTAATACCAAAACTAGCATTGTTCTGCAGATAAGGTGTCCTTTTTGTATGTAACAGGGGTGGGGTGAACGACTCCCCAGGGGCTAGAACCCTGGCCGAAATCTCCCTGTTGTTTTTCAGATTCGTGAGGATCTGGGTCAACTAGCAAACCATGGATAAAATATAACTCAAATCTGAGATAGAATAACCATGAAGTTATGTGTTGTGGTCTGGATGAATTCACAATAAAATAGAAAAACAGTTTATACGTGGTTTATTAAGAAGCCAAAAATAGTATGATATGAAATGGACATGATTGTGAATGATGGGTCAAAAACCACGGGCCCACTACACTTTCAACCAAAAGGGGTTTAACTTCCACCCAACATGTGATCAGTAAATGTGGATGGTTCCCATGGAACTCGGACCTGGAGAGAATCACTCTCAGAAACAGTGATTCTCACCTGGGCCGAGCTGAACGGGTCCCAAAATGACGGTACCCATTACGGTTAACCTTTTTTACAGGTTCAAAGTGTCCCCATAACTAACCTCAATAGGCAGTTGTGCTGGCGCAGCTGAATTAGAGCTTTAATGCCAAGACATGGGCGGCAAATTATGAGCGAGACTGCTCTTATATAGGATAATTTCGCGGGGAAAGATTTCGAATACTGGAATCTGACTGATCCCTCGCTTTCACATTGACGAATGAAACAACAGCACAATGCACTACGGCGTGAACCAATTAGGTACATCGATTCATTTTAAACATGGAAATGACTTGAAGCCAACAAAAATAGAATTACACTTCTGTTATGAGCAGACGAATTATAACAGAGTAATTTAGAACTGTTATTGCATATTATATTTCAACTGTTGTTACCAAATCCGTTATATGTATAAACAGCAGGGTACCTTATCTGGTAAACAAGGGCAATTTTGGTATTCGAAGTCAAGATGAAGTCCCATGTTTTAAAATTCATGACCATAATTACTCTAGAGGCCTGTTTGAATGAAATTGATATGGGATGGCATAAATAAAGTGAACTATAATGGTGATTTGGCCCCCACACTACCACAGGAAAGCAGGTTAAATTTAAATAAGTACAAATTATTGAGGGAGGCTAGGCCCCCATTCCACCCGCGCACTGGACAGTCCTACATTTTAGTATGCTGAAAAGACCATGCATTCCTGAACAATTTTCCACAATACAACTGGGATGGGGGGAGGGGGGAGGGGGGGGGGGTGCTGATTTTTCGACATAATGGTTGTAGGCCTATGTTGAATATTGGAAGCATGGCCGTGCAGGGGATTTGTGTGTTTTGAAGAACTCTTTGCCTATGGTTCACTTCAATTACAAAAATCTACCCTTGTTTACCAGGTAGGGCATCCTTGTTCAAACAGATTGAAGGGAGACATATCTGATAAAAAATATAGGTAAATATCCCATATTTTAAAACAAGATACACTGTCACAGTGTTGAAGCTGTGACGATTCGTGCAATACCAATGATGTTTTAAAACTTGTTGGTGACAAAAAAACTTGTTGGTGACAAACGCATTGGTCACCGACAGACAGGCCGACATTGCCACATATAGAGCTGCTCGTCGCAGCTAAAACTTAAGATTTAAATCTGTAAATGGACATGAACTATAATCGGGGGTGGGGTTGTACCTATAACCCAAGAAAATGTTTTGAAACATCCCCCCCCTTTAAGTTTGCTGGAAATGCGTATTTAAACAAGAATGAACAAAGATGGGGTGGGGGGGGGTTTCCTTCCCTGCATCCCCAACTCTACTTCCTAGTACCTACGGTGCTGAAATATTAAGGATCCATTTTTTATCGCAACAAGCTCGAACGCAACGGTCCACATATCGTAAGTTGCGGCCATGATGCTTGATTAGTACAATGAGAGAATGATCCCATAATTAGAAGACAAACGTATAATTATTTATCGCCAAGTAGATAATTATCTACCTGGGTTCCATTTTGCTGTAAGTCATATCTATGACATGTGTACACTTAGAAGAAAATGGAACTTGGTAGCGAAATGTGCATTTACTGTTAACCACGTTTGAAATGAAAATAAGAATGTATGTTTCTATATCCTGCTTTCCTTAAGACCCGGAGTTCAACTTCGTCATGACTGTCTGAAGTAGATGACTCCAATCAATCAGATCCTGTAACATTCGCATTTTTTTAAGACAATTCATCATTTCGAACTAAGTTACAATTCAAGATTCCACAGTGAGCCCAAATATGGACCTAGGTACATGGCGCGAACAAACTTGAATCTCACCCCCTAAGGATGCTGCATACCAAATATCAAAACATTCCGACTGCTGGATCTGAAGAAGAAGATTTTTAAAGAAAATTCCTCATTGTGAACTAAGTTATAATTCTAGCTACCACAGTGAGCCCAAATATGAACTCAGCAACTTTTCTTGAACAAACTTCCCCCCCCCCCAAGCATGCTGCATACCCAATAATAAAAGATTCTGCCTGCTGGATCTTGAGAAGAAGATTTTTAAAGAAATTTGCCTGAAATGCACTAAGTTCAAATTTGGGCTCCTATACTGAGCCCAAATAAAAGCTCAGGGGGCTGATATGAACAAACTTGAATCAGATCCACCCCACAATATTGCATACCAAATATCAAAAGATTCTGCCTGCTGGATCTGGAGAAGATTTTTTAAGAAATTTGCTCGAAATGCACTAAGTTCGAATTGAAGCTTCTATAGTGAGCCCAAATATGAATTCAGGGGTGCTGATTTGAACAAACTTGAATCAGATGCACCCCACAATGTTGCATACCAAATATCAAAAGATTCTGCCTGCTGGATCTGGAGAAGAAGATTTTTTAAGACATTTGCCTGAAATACACTAAGTTCGAATTTGGGCTTCTATACTGAGCCCAAATGTGAATCCAGGGGGACGATTTGAACAAACTTGAATCAGATCCACCCCACAATGTTGCATACCAAATATCAAAAGATTCTGCCTGCTGGATCTGGAGAAGAAGATTTTTTAAGAAATTTGCCTGAAATGCACTAAGTTTGAATTCGGGCTTCTATAGTGAGCCCAAATATGAATCCTGGGGGCCGATTTGAACAAACTTGAATCTGACGCCCCTAGAGATAATGTATACCAAATAGGAAAGAATTCTGCCTGGTGGATCTGAAGAAGAAGATTGTTTTGAATTTTGGAAAGAAATTCATGGGTACTATCGGAGTTATGCCCCTTGTAGTGCCCCCTGTGGGTGCGGCAAGTTCGTTTGTATAAGTTTGAATTGTCATATGATAGGGAACATGCACACCAAATTTGGTTCAATTTGATCCAGTAGTTTGTGAGGAGTAGTCGATAGTGTAAAGTTCACGATGTATACCGACGGATGCCGGACGACAAGTGATAAGTTAAGCTCCCTTCGGTGAGCTAAAAAACTATATTTTGAAACAGAATCATGTAAAAAGTACGCTTTAAGTTTTGCACGTTTCGACCCACACTTTTCAGCCTTGCTGGGTCTCCCGCCCTTCGGCCTCAGGATGTTCGGATGGGTTAATGTAATAATATATAAAGAAAATAAATTCATTTTTATGATTTATTTCAAGTTATCAACTAAAACTATTCAACACATACTTACATCATCAACAAAACAAGACTGACAACAAATCAAGATACAATTGATCGCCTTCTATTTCAGTTATGACCGCTTATGATCTGCCCTTATTAATACTGTCGAAAATAATTTTAATGATTTTATTTGCAATATCCAATTGCCGTTTTTGAATGCACTCAAATTAAATTGCGTTCCGGCAATATATATATAGTTATGCCAAAAAATAACTTTTAACTTTCTGTGGAACTAGAGGTGGTGTCAGTAAGCCTATCTCTGCGATAGGCGACATGTGATCCCCAACATGTGGGTGGGGTGGGGGGTGTACATCTGTTATTTATGGGGGGGGGGGGACTTTAAACTATAAGGGTGTCGAAGCCTGCTCTTACTGGACGTCGACTCGGCACATGTACATACGGCAATCTTAGGTGGAAAAGACAGCTATCCAGTATTAAGAAAACAACACTCGAATACATGGTCTCTCAGTGAGCTGCATTACACGAATTGTAGAAATTGTATTTTTTCTCTTCTCATTTTTTGCAACTATCTATTCAAAACACCGCTGGATGTTTTCCAATAAATTGTCGCAAAAAAGAAAATTCAAGCTTTGTTGTGGTATAAAGTCTACAAAGAGTTAAATGGTGGGAAGTCGTCCCCAAATGAAGTCGCCCATGGGAGAAGTCGGCCAAAAATAAAGTCAGCAACTGAGTCGGTCCACGGATTAAATCGGGCCAGGGCTTTTTCGCAGTGTTAATATACATGTGTTCGGTTAACTTAAGTGACAGGCCGAATGTTAGAAATTGAATTTTTTTCTCATTGTGTTGCAACTATTTGTTGGAAAACACCACACGAGTGCTGTCTTTTCCTATAAATAGATTCAAACTAATTTCAATATTTGTTGTAGTGCTAATAAAATTGTTAAATGGTAGGTCAAATGTAAGAAACAAAATTTTCTTCACAAGTCGCAGTGCAAATATAAAAGTATATAGATATACATAATTGTAATTCAATTTAATCAGTTTCTGATGTTGGAAATCTCAAAAGAAAAAAAACAATCAGTAGCTATTGTTGGCTCTTGTTTTACATCTTTGAAGGGTAATT
Organism: Pictodentalium vernedei; assembly: GCA_031216915.1. Classification (NCBI taxonomy): domain Eukaryota; kingdom Metazoa; phylum Mollusca; class Scaphopoda; order Dentaliida; family Dentaliidae; genus Pictodentalium; species Pictodentalium vernedei. Next base: position 186,599,288 of record CM062294.1, on the reverse strand, counting down.
AAAGGATTAGTTTGGATTAGGAAATGTTATTGATACCAAATTTTATTGCTGCCCCGAGAACTCAATAATTGATCATGTTTAGTGTTGTGTTATATTCAGTTATATTACAACAGCCTGAGTCTACTTTCCTCAGTGGTCCAAAGCAACAAACCTCAAGCTATACACATCGTTTTTTAATGAAATATAAAATATATGTATATGTTTCTTCTAATTTTGCTGAGTTCATACGGGAACATTACGTGTACATTGCATACAAAACCGCACTTGTTAATACATCGTCGTTTGTGTAGAAACGACCAGGTATGAAAAGCTGTTTTAGTGCGGTCATGTGAGAAGGATTACTTCGGAAAAAAAAATCTTTCAGAGACTGTCCGTGATTAGCAATTATATTGTTCAGTCCGAAAATTTCTAAAACCTACATTTAATGAAATATTCAGATACAAATGCCATATCTTTCATTTCCAGAACTCTGTACTGCGGTTTAATATAGGAAATGAAAAAATTTGTTCGTTAATTCGTGAGATGTTTGATTTGATTTCATATTAAAATAAAATTTTCGCTGATATATGGCACGTGATCGGCGAGATTCTCATTTTTGGGGTCAAATTTATCACAGAAAATAACGGGATTTACCGAACCGATTTTCACCGTTAAGAGATTTTATTTGATATACAAAACTCCCAAACAAAATGTATCAGGTACAAAAAACAAAGATTTAGTGAACAGAAATTAATATGTTAATTGGCAAATCTTTTTCCAATGCAGTTCAATCAACACAGATTAGTGAGTGGACGTCTTACATTATGTAATTACACATAACACACTCAGTCGATTTTTGGATAATTTTTTTGAATGGAGTGTACACGTAATGAACTGAAAACTCTCCCAAATTCTGCCAATTTATAATTTTTAACTGATCTCAGATACATCGCGTCCCATCTCGCCACATAAAGAAGGGTCTCTGAGAAAACACTTGAGGAGTGAGGTTTCCACTCACAAAATATGCTCTCATCTTCGGTGGCAAAGGGACACCGAACACAACATATTTCTGCAGATGGACTGTAGGTTGTCGTTCAAAGGACCCTCAGTTCAATGAAATGCTTCTTTCACATGGGTTAAGACGATATATGTGTGAAAATTCAACTCTGTTAGTGTTTCCATTTAGAATTTCTCTCCATGTACCGTTGATGGGTTCCAGGATCTCCACAATTACAGTCTTGGTCATCCGCAGTGTTTCAAAGGCCCTGCATGGTTCAATTTAAAAGAATATTCTGTTCACCTGAACAATGGGTCGAACCGCATGCTGGACGAAACTGTGTTGGAGAGGAATTGACTCAGATTTCTCACCCCACATGTTATTCAATCATAATAGACATTTTCAGCATAGCACCATCTTACATCCGGGAACCGATATGTAGGTGCACGCACGGTTTGTCTATCAAATTTGGTTCCACATCTGAAATCAGTCTGGAAATTATTGTGGTCTGTCAGGAAATTTTGTTCAGCTCCATAAGGTGAGGAGCACTACCTATATCGCACTTGCATATCCCATTTGATGCTGAGTAAGATTCCCACCCCACCCAAGTTCACCGGGATTTTTTTTAATAGGCCTAGGCCCACAAATAGTAGGCTTACAGCAACACTGAACATTAGGAGACAGAAACACAGAATTAAATGTTTGTGGGGTTGGCCTACGCAACTACACCCTCTGATGGCAAGATGGTAGGCCTATAACAGTTGGCTCTCTGCCTCCACTGAATTAGTACTTAGCCTCCCCCCCAACCAACCAACCAGTCAGATGATATCTATACCCGACTGGTCTTCCACTGCATTTTTTTTTACCAAGAACATTTTTGGGTGGAGGGGGGGGGGGCGGGGCAGATTAACATTCTGCATACGTCTTTTGGGTATTCTTTTTATATTTTTGCCCAGCCAAGTTGAGTGGGAACATCGCCTTGTAAAACATCGATGCTTTGACGCGTCACTGGTGCGAGTTCGCAATGGACCAGCTTGTTCTCTGCACACTTTGAAATCCAACATTACCCATTGAATGCTTATTGTTTTTATTGAGAAATGTTGTATACCATCCTCGGATTAAAGGGGATGTCGTCATTCAGAGTTGCTGTGCATCCCGCTCCCAGGTCCCATTGCCTTGTCTAACCACAGATGTCTGGAGACCTGATTAATATCACATCACCCCCAATGTCACACCTCCCTCTTATATATGCCCCCCACACACACGCTTCCAAAATAAATAACACACAGATATGTGTGTTATATATTTCGGGGGGGGGGGGGGGGGGGGGGGGGGGGGGCATATAAAAATGAGGTGTTTTGAGGTAGGGGTGATTTAGATCAGGTTTCCAGACATCTGTGGTCTAATAACTCTGGCAATTTGACCTGTTTATTGGGTAACGAAACTATGTTGTTCTCAACCTGTTAAGTCGACATCAGCTGTCCTTCATGCGAATACCTGGAAACGCAACCAAATTGTGTAAAGTTCTTTTTCATTGCCCAGAATGTGTCTACCACTGCATAATAAAAAAGGTGTGTATTTGAATGACTCTTTTCGAAAAGTTCTTCAACCTGTTTTAAATGAGCTTTTTTTATTATTTCCATTTTTGGCGTAACTTCGCTGATAATAGTTGGATAATAGTTGTAAAAATTCAAGGACGAAATCGCACCGAATTTTACTCAATATATTCGAAACGAAATGCGATTTTAAAACTTCCCTATGATATTAAAAATAGTATTTGCCCGACTGGTTGGAAAAATGTGCTAATTGGTATCCAAAAATTAAGGGATAGAAGAAACACCGACATCGACAAAAAGAAACGAGAAGGTCTTCACAAATATTCATGCGAGATCGAAACTGCCCTCAAAAGTCATTTTGTACGATATTTCGAAATAAATTTTAACGATTTTATTTTTATTTGTGCAGTCTGGGAGCGATGCGCTTTTTCCCTACTGTATTTTCCATATCATACTATGAGTTAGACTATATCGCGTATCTCCGGTTCTGTTCATTATTCAATTATAAACAACCACTCAAATTAAAGAATAGGTGAAGGAGCGAATTTTCGCATTACTACCTTATCGGCGGGTCTTCTTTTTCCCCTGATTTCACTCAAAAGCTCACCGTTGTTGTTATTTTACGCCAGCAGCCAACATGTTTGTTTACCAATGACGTAACGGATAGCATAATCTATTTTTACATGAGGATTTCATGGTTGTTACAAGGAGTTGTGTTTTGCTGGATTTGGATACAGATCAAAACATAAATCTGAACTGTTCCACAACATCGGTATGTTTTTTGTGAAATTCGGGCCCAAGTGAAACTTACGATCACAAAGTGATGACCGTTTCTGTAAAATAACTAAAATACGACGGAAAATAATTGTTGAGGCTTTCTAAAAAAAATTTTGAAGTTCACACAGATAAATTTTGTAACAGCCTTAGAAACATTGTGCACGAAAGAAGACTTGTGAATGATTTAATAATGTTTTTCTGTCGAAAATTCCTTTTTCGATGAAAATTCTTTAGAAGGGTCGACGTTTATTGCCGATTAGGGTGGGGATAAACCACATATTTTTCAATATATGGGGTTTATCCCCACCCCAATCAGCGATAAAACACTGATTTCAACAGATTTCTGATTAAAAACCAAAACATTGATTTCAAGATTTCTGATTGAAGAACCAAATTATGTACCGTTTTTAGTTAGTTAGTTATTGGTGTTTAAAGCCACATATTTCTGCACAATGGCTAATCATGACCACGACAGTTTTATGGATGGAGGAAGCCGGAGGACCTGGAGAGAACCATCGAACAATGGCAAACAACTCTCAGGTCAACAACATGGTAATTCCACACAAGCAGGGTTAGCATGGGCAATGGGGTGAAGTGTCTTACCCAAAGACACAACCCGGTTGCAGCAGGTGGGATTCGGAACCGAGTACCTCTCGGCTTGCAGCCTGCACCCCTACCAACTGAGCCACCGCACCCCCACGTAACATTTTTGCATCCTACACGGATTTACTTATAGAAAAATCAAGCTCTAAAGTATATGTTGCCGTCAAAATACTGACTTTTACTTCCATTTTGCCAAATTTACCAACAAGAGACCTAAAACAAAATTCCACTCGAGCCAAGAACAAAAACAAAAAGTCAAAAACAAAAAATTCTCTCAAAAAACTATGAGTGGACTTTGCCCCCCCCCCCCCCCCCCCCCACACACCACCTGAAGTCCACTCCGGCACTGTCCTGCCCACTGAACTGCGTAGAATATAATTAAGGCAAACAAATCGCATTGAAATCGAGTTTGGGGAAATGGGCTAACCATCTTTGGTTTATCGCATATCTGTGTCTTGCAAGGAAACAGATGCAAGACAGTATGGGGTTGAGATAGCTGGCGGCAGGTCCCTCGATCTGGCATTACTGACTGTGTACACAATGCTCACAAAAAACGCCATCTCTCCAAGTGACCATATAAACACACGTTCCAATTTTTCTCTGCCTGTGAATTTATAGCCCATACTCTTTGAAGTCTGGGCGGAGCATATAAACTGAACTAAATTTTAAAAGATTATTAACCTGGCTATTCAGGACATGTCATGTTTGTAAATTCTACCACACAATTCCCCCGGTTAACAGAACCCTGGTGGGAATGTGTTTGTGGAACAACCACTCGATAGATTGCATGCAGATTGCCGACAATCTGCATGGCTGTACAAGCATCTAACAATGGTGTCTGCCACATCAAGGGAGCTTTCCCAAACTATTCCGCTGCCTGGTGGTAGTCTCATGATCAGGTTTGGCATAAAAAATCCAGTGGATATAAGCACCGATTCCTGGATGTTTGGGAAGTTGTCTCTAGGCCTACCTACCTACAAGAAGTAAGATGGATGCCACCACTGTTGCTATAAGGTATGAACTTTGACTCGAACATTGTGAATTTTACTTTATACCACAGACAAAACGATTGGTAGCTGAGTTTTATTTGTTAATAAAAACCGTAGATAACTGGTAAACTGGTCTTCATTGTGCTGAACACGACAAGCTTGTGAGGTAACCAACCTGAACCTAGAATCTGGAGCCTGTGTCTGATATCGTCTGGTAAGGAATCAAGAATCAAAAACGCCACGGGACTGATAGGACTTCGCGGTTGAGGGGCTCCGTAGTTCTCTCAGTAATCACAATGCTTGGAGTCAGAATTTACGTCGCAGATCGATAGACTTTTTTTTACTTAATTCCGTAACAATTGCATCATTTCCGAGTGCAAACAATCAAGGCGAGTAACTCTAATTCAAGGCGAGTAACTCTAATTCAAATTTTTAGTTCCCCTGATACCTGTTGAGAGTATCTATATTTAATAATAGAGGTTCCTCATTCTTATAAAAACCGATGTCAGATCCACTGTGTGCCGCGACAGATTAGGCGGCCGCCGCCATGACAGCTACTGAGTCATCGGAAATTAAACGACTTGACATGGACACTGTGGATTGAAGATTTTGCAGCACTAAAGGCATGGAAGATTTCACACAAAAAGTCAATCATCAATGACTGATCATGTCCAGTCTTTTCGCTGCCCATCAAACCTGTCATAATTTTTATGATACACATCACAATAATTTTGATGATACAATCAGCGTGATGGTATTACAATGTAAAACTCTACTCACAGTTGCGGACAATTGGTTCTGTTAGCATAGGCCAATATATGTTTAACAAGTATCATATGAAAATAGAAATAATAGTGAAGTGTCATTTGGCATTTAGTTTGGGATTCGGGATTTGTTGCATCACTGATGTTTCATGCTATGACAGTGAATGCATGTCTGACAGGATCGTATCCAGAAAATTTACCATATTATCAGTGTGCGTGCTTAAGCTTCAGGCGCCCCGTGGGGAAAAAAATGATCAAATTTATAAATAAGTGTTGGGAAGGTTGGGGACTGTCGTTCCACATGTAATAGAAGTTGACTGATATCTTGGGTTTTTCGGTCACTTCGTCTTTATCAACGATTATAAAAAATATAAACTTCATCATGCAGGACGCTAATGTTAACTGTATTTCTGACAGTCTACCTGCATGATGTACTGTGCTTTTATGTAACATCATCAGTACTAGATGTGGAGATTGTGATGCATAGGGGAGAGGGGGGGGGGGGCTTAATGGAAAACCTAGGAAGGACATCATATAAATGTGACCCAGTATGCCAAGTTAGTCGTGTGACACACTTGGTTGATGTGCTAGCCCGTGTGAGCGGCCATCTTGTGGCGTCATTTCCTAGTGATACGTGGTCTTAGTGCGCATGCACAGCTCGTGTTGTTAGGGTGAAATGCTGTTCCATCGGGCATTTTGTATACTGGCTTTCCTCAAATACCTAAATGAGTCGAAGAGCAGTATGTTCGAGTCACTCGAATGAGCAATTGTTCTATAGCTCATTTGGCTCGACGGGATTCGAGTCGCTTGAGCAATGACTTTTCAGTAACTCTTCGATGGATTCATGGCTTTAAGAATCATATATGCTTTCGTTATACACACTGAAGATAACTCTGCATACATGGAGATTTGGAGGGTTTGTCGGTTTGTTTCTGGTAATTCTACAAAGTAAAACTACTCTTATACAAAGGAATGTACCTGTTATTGAAAAAAGAAGGACTGGTGAGGACTGGTGAGAAATCTGTATCAAATAGCCGTTTTGGGTGGTTTGGATGGATGGGTGTGTCTTTCAGGGTAATCACATTTACTCCCATTCAAACGAACAAACCCTCCGCACATACCCCCGTCTTGGTGGTAGGCCATTCAGGCTCATAGCAACCACATGCTAACGTTAGAAACCAAGATGACGGCCTCTATCAGACAAAATGGCCGACAGAAATACTATCACCCTAACAACACGCGCTGTGCATGTGCACTAAGACCACGTATCACTATGGAGATGATGTCACAAGATGGCCGCTTCCATGGGCTACCATGACAATCTAACATGACATAATTGGGTCACATGACTGTGACGTCACTTCTCAGGGCCCCCTCACTAGGTCCCACAATGTGGCAAATAAAGCCAAGTGGTCGAAAGCTCCAGTACTGATTGATATTATTATACAAAATGTCCCTACCCACTGAAAAATGTTGGCAGGCTGAATGGGAACATAGTTTATTAAGTGGCCAAAAAGCCCCCGGGATTGAAATCTTTTGCCAATTTTCCCGGGCATACTCCCCGCCATCATCTATAATTCTATTATCATCCCACCAGAGGTCTTCGGCATATATGACGCCCCTTGCTTAAGTATATCCAGAGAGGAGACACTTTTGAGCCGCCACTTGGACCCAGTAGAAGTAAACGCAGGTGGTGTTTGAAATATTGGACAGTCGAGATAATAATTCATAGCTTAGGGTTTTTAAAATTTTGTTGTAATTAACTGCAGTAATAGTAAAAGTTTGTAGGGATTTATCCGAACGATGTATCAAACTCAGAAATAGAGACAACCAAAGGTAAAAAAAAAACATTAGAGAAAGAGTCATGAGGGTTGTAACCAAAACTGGCGAGAGTAGGTCAAAAGAAAGAGGTCTTTGTGTGGCCTGCTGGCAACGAGAAGACAGGTTTTGAAGAGTACCTTAGACAGGTTTTGAAGAGTACCTTGACAATGGCACCATTGTAAGGGGAGGGATGGTCACTGTTGTTCAGACTGAGGTCGTGATCACTGGAGATAAGGGGGAATTGGGAAAGACAGTGGAAAAGGAGAGCCAAATGTGTAACTTGGGCATAGTGGTGACCTTGGAATACGTTTTATTAGGAAGTCCAAAATCTCAATCTTCTAGATCAAAATTCACTGGGATTAGTATAATGAGGACTTGGGATGGGAGAATAAAGGACGTGGTTAGTGGTTGACACAAATGTGATGGTTAGTATGCTTATTGGAGGGATTGTGAAGAATGGGGGTACAGAGTGTCTTCAAGCAGTTCGTCTCAGTGTTGGGAGGAAAGATGTGTGGGGAATCGGGAGGCAGTTGGAAACACATGAGTAACCAAAACCTTCTCAACTGAGAACCACAGCAAATCAGCGGCCAGCCAAACTGTTATTAATAGTATATCGACCCATGTATATAGTGTCAAAGCCTCATCCATCTGTAGGGTTTCGATCCTCTAATGCTATGGGCACACAGGCCTTACATTACCCGTATTTACTCCAGCTGAATCCCGAGAAGCATATAATGTTTTATTGCAGTTGACTGATACCAGATGAGACCGCTCGAGCACATTCAGCCAGGTACCTCTACAAAAGCGATTGTCTTTTCATCCAATTACAAGGTTCGAAAGGTAGCCTGGGTTCTCTAGAAACCCCCAGCAGATCAGATTTTTAATGAAAGTGTCAATTACACTGTAGCTTAACTTGTGTGTTGTGTTTGATGAAAAGGATAATGTTCAATGTTTATGAAAGTATTATGAAATAAGACAAGAATTGTAATAATTGGGAATATGTTCATTTCTGTTCCCTGTATGCTATGTTTTTGAAAAAAAATAATATGAGGTGTACACTGTACTAAGGAGCTGAGGGGTGGGTTAATATGACCTCACAGTTAATGTATGTGGCCCTCACAGTTAACGTATATCAACGAAAGTTACCAAGTTACAGTGAAATTATTCCAAAACAAGTCATCCTATCAAGTTACATTGAAATCCCTTCATAATATGGCCTGTAGACTGCGCTAAAGGTTTTCGGGTTTCGGGCCCCTGTAGCCGTCAGTTTCCCAATTGTGTTCAAAGGGGACGTTCTCATCTAGATATTATATGAAGTCAACCTACTAAGTTTCAATGAAATCCCTTCATAAATATGGCCTGTACACTGTGCTAAAGGTTTTTTGGCTTTGGGCTCGAGCAGCCATCATGGTTGAATGATCGCAACCGAAAGGGGACATTCTCATCTGGGCATCATCTGGAGTGATGCTACGAAGTTACAATGAAATCCCTTCATAGATATGACCTGGAGACTGTTCTAAAGGTATTCAGGCTTCAGGCCCCTGCAGCCATCACAGTTGCCCAATCATGTCCAAAAGGGGACGTTCTCATCTGGACATTATATAAAGCCAAACCTACCAAGTTACAATGAAATCCCTTCATAAATATGACCTGTAGACTGTGCTAAAGGTATTCGGTCTTCGGGCTCGGACAGCCATAATGGCTGAATGATCACAACCAAAAGGGGACATTCTCATCTGGGCATCATCTGGAGTGATCCTACGAAGTTACAATGAAATCCTTTCATAAATATGACCTGTAGACTGTGCTCAAGATTTTCGCGCTTCGGGCACCTGTAGCCATCACAGTTGACCAATCATGACCAAAAGGGGATGTCATCATCTAGGCATTATATGGAGTCAACCTAACAAGTTACAATGAAGTCCTTCCATAAATACAACCTATAGACTATGCTAAAGGTCTTTGGGCTCGGGCAGCCATAAAGGCTGAATGATCGAGACCAAAAGGGGATGTTCTCTTTGGAGTCATCCTGCCAAGCTACAATGAAATCCCTTCATAATTATGACCTGTAGACTGTTATAAAGGTTGTCGGCCTTCGGGCCCCTGTAGCTGACACACTTGCCCAATCGTGTCCAAAAGGGGACATTCTCATCTAGACATTATATGAAGTCAACCTACCAAGTTACAATGAAATCCCTTCATCAATATGACCTGTAGACTGTGCTAAAGGTTTTCGGGCTTTGGGCTCGGGCAGCCATCATGGTTGAATGATTGTAACCAAAGGGGACATTCTCATCTGGGCATCACCTGGAGTGATCCTATGAAGTTGCACTGAAATCCCTTTGTAAATATGACCTGTAGACTGTGCTCAAGGTTTTCAGGCTTCGGGCGCCTGTAGCCATCACAGTTGATCAATCATGACCAAACGGGGATGTCATCATCTAGGCATTATATGGAGTCAACCTAACAGGTTACATTGAAATCCTTCCATAAATATGACCTTTTGCCTATGCTAAAGGTTTTTGGGCTCAGGCACCCATCAAGGCTGAATGATCGCGATCAAAATGGGACGTTCTCATCTAGACATTATTTGAAGTCATTCTACCACGTTACAATAAAATCCCTTAATATGACCTGTACACTGTGCTAAATGTTTTCGGGCCCCTGTAGCTGTCACAGTTGCCCAATCAGGACCAAAAGAGGACTTTCTAATCTAGACATTGTTTGAAGTTAACCCACTAAGTTACAAAGAAATTCCTCAATAAATATGACCTGTAGACTGTGCTCAAGGTTTTTGGGCTCGGGCAGTCCTCACAGTCGGCAGATCATGCCCAAATGGGGAAATTCTCATCTAGAGATCATAAGGAGTCATCCTACCAAGTTACAATGAAATCCCTCCATATTAAATAAGACTTGCAGACTGTGCTAAAAGTTTTTGGGTTTTGGGCTCGGGCAGTCATCACGGTTGATAGATCATGCCCAAAAGGGGACGTTCTCATCTGTGCATTAGACAGAGGCATCCTACCAAGTTACAATGAAATCCCTTCATAAATATGACCTGTAGACTGTGCTAATGGTTTTGGGGTTTTGGGCTCGGGCAGCCATACTGGTTGCCCGATCGCGACCAAAAGGGGACGTTCTCATCTAGACATGACCCCAAACCTGCATATGAAATTTCGCGTGATGATCAGACAAGAACTGCAGGGTGTAGCCCGTGCTAAAGGAAAATGTGAACAGACTCTCAGATTCACAGACTCGCAGACTTCCGCATGCGTGATGGCAATAGCTTATCTTGACTATGTCATTTTCGGCCAAATTCTTCCAGCCCCCCCCCCCCCCTCCACCTCCATGGAAAAAAAGCTGGCCCGTCGGTCTATATACGCCTGTGCTGGGTATAATCAGTGAAGTCGAAATATGATTAATATTATATAAATTCTCTGATCAACTTTGCTGAGAGATTTCTCCCTCAGAAGATTTCCTCAGAAGATTTATCAGGTGCTTGCTGAGAAATGGTGTGGGGGTGTGGGGGGGGGGGGGGGGGGGGGGAGGGGGGGCAGCGTGATCATAGTGACGAATTCGTAATGCCCCCTCCCCCCCCCCCCCCCCTACAATTTTCCAATAAACTCTCTAGTGGTTATACATATTTGTCAGGGTTGTATTCGAAGACGCCAATTCTCTCGTGCTATTAGTTATATACTTTCTTAGAAGAAAATTGGTTGACTTCTGTCGGGTTATAGCGAAAATGGCAAGGTGTGAAAACGGCACCTGGGGTAAACGGCACCGAGTGAGCAAAAACGGCACCAACTGATTGTGGCAAAAACAGCACAAGTTCCTATGGTGAAATTAATTCATTTAAAGTCTGCCTTTTTCTGTGTTTCGTTTTGAAACTGAGTATATAGCCTAAGGCTCTCTAATAAATTTGTTGAAAATTGAGCAGTTAAAAATGAGAGGTTATATCTCCCCCTCCCAACTATCTCATGGTTTTCTTGTTGTTTAGCAGTGACTTCTAAACATTAAAAGCAATAACACCCCCTCCTCCAGCCCCACCCTTTCCTCGGCCCTGTAATCTATCCAACCTGGATTCACGATACACCTCCTTCTTTATTATTTGACGCAGAAATCAGAATCTTGTGTGTGTGTGTGTGGGGGTGGGGGGGGGGGGGGGGGGGGGGGGGGGGGCAGAGTCCGAATTCAAAGGATGTGCCAAGGTAAAAAATTAAAGCAAGGTCTTTTAGGCCATATTTGGATGGGGGCAGTCCAAACCCAAGAAATCCGGACTCCTGTGCCAAACCGAAAGTAACGGACCGCGGATTTCACACAGTGCTGTTTTCACCTGTACCTGTGTCACTATCACACAAACAATCAAAGCCTAAATGGAGGTCTGTAGCAACATACTACTGAGGGCAGTTGTCGGCAAGACATGACAAATTTGGAAAACTGGTACAGCACATATTAATTAAATAATTTACGTCACGACTACAATACATGTATATTTTATTTATTCACTAATGCATTTTGAACAAAACTTGAGTTTTATTTTGAACCATCATCACGACTAACTGATACTCCAACTTCGTCAAAACACACCTTCTGCAAAGGCAAGCCGTAAAATTCAAATTTTACCTGTTCTCAAATGGACCGTCCCAGTTACGTCACTTGTGCATTGTTGCAAAATGGACACTCTTCCGAAAATACACACAAATTCAAATAGAGAATTAAAAAATTCGCTCATATAATTTTCGAGCGAGCTAAAATCACAGAAACATAACGATGGTGAAGTTAAATATATTACACGTAATCAAATATATTACATGTAATCAGGAGATGAAAACTAAAAGATCTTTTCTTGATTTTGTATTATTCCAGAGTTTATTTACCATTGGGGGGTTTTAGAAAGGACAGTAATTATCAACAGCCGTTTTGCAGAGAAATGATGTTTGGAGGTCCTATTTTGGGTCAGAAGCATAACCTTGTCACAACACTGGGAAACACTTTGTGCTAATTATAACCGGCAGTATGTTTTATTGAAGTCACATGGTAGGGCTTTGATGCCCAACGTCAGAGAGCAGTTAGTGGGGAGTGGATTGGCAGTGTTTTACACATCATCACTCCATGAGTTATTGATAATATACTCTCCATGTACTGTATAAATCTACACTAATACATGATAGTCCTTTCAATAAACTTACTGGACTATCAAGCAAATTTTCAGCTGACGGGCTACTTGATATCTATGAGCTGCCTTTAGCATTCTTGATGCAGTGCTCTACCGTATATGTAGGGTTCATAACTGCCATAATTTAGCTACAGTATTAGTGTATTAGTATCCATATTAAGCCTCCAAAGCATTTAGGGACCGATAAAAGGTTGCATGAAAATAAGTGACATAAATTTAAAAGCACTTCCCTGAATGAAAAAGTTCCTGAAATTCTGCTGAGAAAGCGAAGATAACGTCCTATTTATTTATTTTTTATTGATGTTTAAGGACACAGATTTCTGCTCAATGGCTAATCATGACCACAAAAGTTCTATGGGTGGAGAATGCCAGTGTACCCAGAGAGAACCACCAAGCAATGGCAAGCAACTGTCAGCTCCCCACCATACTAACTCCACACAAGCAGGGTTAGCACTGGATGACAGGCGCACCATCGACGTGCAGTATGCCTCAGCACACAAATCCACCGTGCCCCCACATGAGCAATGGGGGTGAAGTGTCTTAAGCACAGAAGAATTCATTCCACTCCAGAAATTTCCCAATCCAAGAGCCGCCCCCCTCCCCCCCCCCCCCCAAAAAAAAACCCAAAAAACAAAACAAAAAACACAGTGAGGCCCAACACAAGGTTCTTTCTTGTGTTGGAAAAGTGGAAACTGACTTTCAGAGGCTTTGGTGGAATTGAACAATGGAATGCTCGACTATTCTGGATAAGGGATACCAGGTTATGTATGCCATATCCAAATCAGCACCTGGTAAGCCTGGTTGGTTTTCCTTTTTGATTTTAATCATTTTTATAACCTACGCTTCTTCTTAGGATTCATCTAAATCTGCCTACTTTTCCAATCAGGAAGGGATTAAGAGGATAAAGCAATTGTATTACTTTGTTAAGAGTGGAAAAAATAGGTGACACCTTAACCCTGAATAACGAATACTTTTCCAATCAGGAAGGGAATAACCCTTTACCCAACGAATCGCCCGCATCCGCCCGCGTAATAGGCAAATTCAGCAGCTGGAAAAATATTATATTTCGAAAAATTTCAACAAAAACCATATCATGTGACCCCTCTTTGGAACGAGCTCGCCGAGCTCGTTCCAAAGAGGGGTCACATTATATGGTTTTGTTGAAATTTTTTGAAAATATTAAAAAAATGATATTTAAAATAATAAATTTGAAATCGGCTGTGTTGGGTAAAGGGTTAAGAGGATAAAGCAATTGTATTACTTTGTTAAGAGTGGAAAATATAGGTGACACCTTAACCCTGAATAACGAATAATGTCTATCACGTATCTACACAAAGGCTGATTTGCATAACTTGTCCAACAAAGTAGCATGGGCATCAACATGGTTAACTTCGAGAATCTTGTCCATTTTCACACATAAATCAAGTCGTCTGGCTCCACTCTTGATAGTTAATTGGAAGAAGACAGTATCCTGTGACAATGCCCCATGTCAACCTCACCCCATAAATCATACAAGTATGGATATCATTGGCACAAATTTGATCAGCCTGTTTGTCTGATATACACATTTATACAGTTTTATATCTCTAAGGTTTTATGTTAGATTTTTTATAAAAAAAAAAAGAAAACTCACTATTTTCTCTTTTTGGTGCAAGAATAATCCAGCTCGTTGGTTCCTCGTATTGATGAACTTGTTTAAAAAATTGCTTACAAATGTTTGAAAATGCATACCTATGTTTTATTTTCGCTGAACCTATAGTCAACAGTGATCACATTGTATTGCTTCTTACTTTGTTGCCTTGGCCGCACCTATGATTTTCGGTTAACCTTGGCATTTTTTAAAATGTCAGAAGAGAAAAAAGTAGCATGTTGTCTTAATAATCCAGGCTCTTCAACCACAATATAACACAAAGAAAATTGTCGGTCACCCATTCAATTTGACATTCCAGGGTAGAACGTGCTATTTTGAAATCTGTAGCAAAATTGTATATGGTTGGGTGGATAACAACAACAAGCCATTTTATAAACTCTTTGCACGACTTATTGTCCACAAACATGCAACATTAGAACTAGTAATTGCATCTCCTTTTTCCTTTTTGTGCCCTTTTCCCCAAATCGGCATCCACCAAAGAAACCATTCACTTTGGGGTCATCTTGGATGTGCGAAGTATAGCACGCTTGGATTTTTTTTAAAATGGTCTGTGGCCAGTGCTTTTACAATGAAAGTGTCACTGAAACAGCAGATTAACTTGATGGTGTGTAGGGATAAAAAGGATAATATTCAATGTTTATGAAAGGATTATGAAATAAGAATTGTGATCATTGAGAATATGTTAAATTCTGTACCTACATGCTATATTTTCAAAAAGAATAATTTGAGGTGTAGACTGTACTAAAGAACCGGGGCTCAGGTTGATGTGGCTCTCACCATTAACATATGTTAACCAAAGTTACCAAGTTACAGTAAAATCATTCCTAAACGAGTCATCCAACCAAGTTACAATGAAATTCCTTCTTAAATATGACTCGTAGGCTATGTGAGAGGAATCTAGGTCCTGCGCCCATCCAGTGGTCATGGTTGAACGGTCACAAACAAAATAGGATAGTCTCATCTAGATATCATTCCGAGTCATCCGACCAAGTTGCAATGAAAATCATTCATAAATACAATCTGTAGACAGTAATAAAGAAATCTAGGTCATATGACTGTGAGGCCATCGCTTGTGACCGATCATGACCAAAATAGGACATTCTCATCTAGGCATTATACTGAGTCATCCTACAATTTACAATGAAGTCTCTTCATAAATGCAACCTGTAGACTGATCTAAAGGAATCTAGATCACATGCCCCTGCAGCCATCATGGTTGACCAAACCCGACAAAACAGGACGTTCTCATATAGACATTATACAGTCAAATCCTTTTATAAATACAACCTGTAGACTGTGCAAAACATTTTCGGGTTGCAAACCCACACAGATTTCATGGTTGACTGATCACAACCAAAATGGGACATTTAGTGATGATCAGACAAGAACTAGGGGTTGTAGCCTATGCTAAAGAAAATTTGAACTGACTTACAGACTTCTGCATGCATGATGGCAATAGCTTATCTTGACTTTGTCAAGTTAAACTAAAAATCACTTTTCCAATTTTATTATTTTTTGCCTCACACCATGGCATACCAGTACTTGGGGGAGAAAAGTGTCATCTGCCATTCATCGTAGATTTAGTTAAATGAATTACATTACTGTAACGGTATTAGTAAAATACATAAATTTCTGGAATCTCACCTTGTGTTCATCTTTTACTTTGTAAATTTCTGCATCATATTTTCTTCCTAGGGAAGCAGCAATATTCTTACTGGCCAAGGTGATGGTTTTGTGTTTAGAAATTCTGGGATCACTCAAGCTGAAATCTTTGGATGTAGAACAAGAGTCAGGAATAACTATGAAGAATCTCTCTGAGAGAAGAATATCAGGTTGGTTTTTCTTCTCATTCCTCAAACTCTCTTTAGCCACTAGAAACAAGAAATATTTTGTGTGTTATTACTCAGGAAAGCTCAGTTCCGACTTGGAAACCTCTAGACAATCACTCTGTATTACAGACTTTGGATAAACTTCAAAATACCATTATAACAAGCCCTCTGGTATATTATCAAAAAGTATTAACATTTTTATCTTTTGGATTGTCTTTCCTGATTCATTAAACCCGAAAGGCCACTTTTCAGGCAAGTAACATGATACATCACACCATCATTTCACCTAGGATGGCTGCTAAGTGAATGTGTGATGTTAACCAATCTGTACCTGAGAGGCCACTTTTCTGGAAAGGAACATGATACATCACACTTTCATTTTAAGTATAATGGCTAAGTGAATGTGTAAGGTAAACCAATCAATATTTTCAACATGCAGCCTAAAGCATGCATGTTGAAAATATTAGTTGCTCTACCCCTAAAAAATGAATATAGACTCTTCCAACTGCTGCCCTTGAACTATTATGGAAGATAATACCAGGATTCGAAAGGTTAAATAACATGCAACACTAAAAATACTGCCTACTCATTTTCACTGATGATACATTTTGGAAAAACTACCTGGAGGGGAGAACACCAGCTTTAATGAAAACAAACCTGTCAAAACAAGAGAAATTTTCATCCAAACTAAGTCGCCAGGGTGCAAAAACATAGCGTGTACAAGCCTGGCACTCAAACAGTGTCCTAAATATCCCCCTTTGTTGTTATCCAACCTGATCTGATTTGGTAGTTCTGCTTACAAAGCTGTAAATAAAGCAGAAGGAGGAAAGGGGGGTGAGTTGACCAGTGGCCCAGTAGGTAGAGGTGCAGTCTGCAAGCCTCGAGGTCCTCGGTTCGAACCCCACTTGCAGCAACTGCATTGTGTTCTTGGGCAAGACAAGACACTTAACCCCCATTGCCCATGTGGGGAAAAGTGGCCTACTAAGGTGTACTGCACATCACTGGTGCAGCTGTCTTCAACCAATGCTAACCCAGTTTGTGTGGAGTTAGTATGTTGGGGAGCTGACAGTTACCTGCCATTGCTTGGTAGTTCTCTCTGGGTACTCCAGCATCCTCCACCCATGAAACTGTCATGGCCATGATTAGCCATTCTGCAGAAATATGTGCCCTTAAACACAAATAAATAAATAAAATAATACATAAATAACAAAAGCTAGGTAAGAAATGGAAGACATTATTTATTGGATATAATTTTCCTGCCTAGAATCGCTCACTATCAAACTTGACTGATATGGCTTCAAGTCCTGGCTGATTTGATTCCAATTTTGTCGGATTTGAACCAGACTAGAGTTGTCCTCCTTGATACATTACTAGGCACAACAAATGTATTCACATCAAATGTTCTTAGTTATTCATGAAACAAAATCAATAAGATTGGCAGTTGGAAGAAACGGTTGTTTCAAGCAAAGTTTTGTATCATGGGGAATTAATGATGACGATAAGTTATGATTAGGTGGATGAGGAGAGGAAAGAAGAAAATTGTAGGGCTGAAACGGTTGGCTCATTTTCACAACCGACTAACCGCGGGCTATAACTGGATAATATCTGGTAATCCGTAGCCATTATTTTGCCGAATATGGGATCAAAACTATAGAAATTCGAACGCAGTTTTCCCAGAAACTATTCTGTAGTGTGTATACAATTGAAAGCTGTCGAGTACTTGACAACGTTCGTTTGTATACACACTAGTAGTAGAATAGTTTCTGCGGTTACTCAATACTCACGGAAATTGCTGATCATTAACTAAGTCTTGAATGCCAAAGTCGATTATTTCTCAATATATACAGCACTGCTTTGAGGTGTAATCCATCCCAAAGGAGAAGCGGCAGATTTACTACATTTTAACCATGGAATGGCAATCACTATTGATATTTCTATTGACCGGTTGACATTTTTTCCAGGTAGGTAAACGCTCCCAAACCGGTTATCCGGTTAACCATTTCGGTACTAGAGAATTGTATAGAAAATTCATCAGTCGAAGTGGTATACTTCAGCTATCTAAATGTTTCAGCTTCCCCACTGGGCAAGAGGAAACGTCCGATTTAAAAAAAAAATTGAGAAACAAAAACACCGTCAGAAAAATGTAACAGATCTAAGAACATTTTGTAATTATTTGTTTTGGTTTAATAAATAAAGATGTTATTACTTGGTTTATTTCATACTGGCCGGGATGTAACTCTGTAACTTCACATCAGACTTCGACCTTCGATCTCAGGCTGATATGCTCTAATTCATATATAATATAAAAAGACAGCAAAAGGAATGCAATAGAATATCTCTGTAACTTCACATCAGCCTTCGACCTTCCATCTCAGGCTGATATGCTCTAATTCATATAGAATATAGACAGCAAAAAGAATGCAATAGAATATCTAGCCTACAACAGCAAATCAACATTTATACAGGTTCATGGAAATACATTATACAAATGTCAAGTTCACTGTAGGTGTTTCTACCCATTCTATTATGCTGGTATTAACTGGTTGCGTGTTAGAAGTCACTATCATGGCTCTACTGAAAAGTGCTAAAAGCCACCTTAGTGGCTTTATGCTGTTTGCATGGGCTTGTTTTCTTAGCAGCAGAAAATAAATGTTTAATAAAAATTGCTTTATTACAATTAAATCATCACAAAACAATTTTTCTTGAACAAAATACTGTTGAGTTAAGGCATCCCTTGTAGCGGGGGAGGAATTCGCTAGAATTGTGCACTTGGTGATACCTTCCTGAAATTTGGCATGATGTAAGGGTAGGCATCAGAGATTTCAAAATCGATCGGCTACAAGTTGGCACCATCCTCTAGCCACCACTAGCAGCGAAATCCAAAATGGCCGCCAAGCGGATCGAAAAAAAGCTATTTTCGCCGATCGCACAACTGAAGCTCCAAACCTAACACCATACATGTGCTGTAATTGATGTGAATGATGGAGTGAAGCCCTTGGAACAAGTTGGGGGGAAGATTAATGGATAATGGGATCAGAATTTCCGTCGATGTGTGCGTCTGTGTGTCTGACTGTCAGTATGATCGTCCGTCCGTAGATAAATTAGTGTTGAATGTTTCTCGGGAATGCAATGGTCAAATGAACATGGTATGAGAGATTCCTGTCAACACATGAACAAGGGTACTCGATAGTATGCAGCAGTGGGGATACTTGGACATTTGATAATCCAATTAAAGTGACAGTCTATTCTCAACTTCCGGCATTTTCGATAGATTTATTTTCTAAGAAAATAAAACTATCAAATTTCTAGAGGAGTTCTGGTTCAATCTCAACACCATAGCGACACGTCTGCCAGCAAGGGCAGTGCTGGAATGAACTCGGGATGCATTAGTTCCCGTTGTTAATTATACAATGTTATCTTGCCAGTATAGAACATTGGCAAAATGGGACTAGAAGGGGTGAGTGTATGTTTGCAGTCATTCGAGGTACAGGAATATTTTTTGACTACAAGTAGTATTCTTCATTTTCGGCCAGTTAAGATGTGGTGTGTTCCAAGTCAGGATTAATGTTGCCGACACTTAATGCCCATCCCTCATGGTATGCTACTTTACCAGGGATATAGAGATATAGCCACCACTGGGAGCCAAAACATGACCTTTGATGTCGATGAGTGGTCGAAATGTTTTAGCGAATAACTTATCGAAATATGATCCGGTATGGCAATTTGATACCTTACGTTAGATTTATTAGATCAACTCAGGTATGGATTCATTGAGACATGAGTGCGCTACAAGATGAAGGATTTCCAAGTTGATTTGCTATGGAGTAGGAACTGACTAGTCACATGTGGCCTATGGCCAGAGAAAGACAAGGATACCATAGATGAACACACGGGTGAACGAAGGTATCAACTGTTGTACAGAGGCAAAATAGTTGGGGATATTGTATCATGCTATGCATGAATTAACACCGTCTTGTGCAGTAAATAACAGACTATTTTCCGAAATCTAAAACTGTATTCCTATACCCCGGACAATGTAGCAAGCTACATGGGATGAACATTTGTTAGCAAAATCAACTCAACTAGAAACATGACATGTGTTAACTGGCCGAAAATGGAAAAAAAAATACCAGAATAGGAGATGACTGGTCCTAACATGACAGTATACTACTCAATATTGTTACAACAGCCACCTTCACACTTACACAAAGGTGTGCACCTTAATCCAGCTTTCAAGCATTTGCAATTGCCCTTGCAGGCCTTGGCACAACTACAGTGGAGCATCAGTGCACATGCAGCACTTGCGTCTCCTAGGTGAGTCCAAAATGGGACCAGAATATTGAGACGTGGATTCCACTCCCATCCGTACTGTGATGGGTCTGGCACACATAAGTGTTTCTGCAGAGCACGATGCCAAATGAAAGATGACACAAGAATTACCCTTTTTACATGTTGATACAGAGCTGCTTTGGTGGGCGGGATGTTTTCCATAGACTTAAGGCCATGTGTGAACATATGCCGTCTCGCATCATTGACACGTGTACTGACACAACTGTTACTGTACATCTGTATGGTGAGTTTTTCGATATGCTGCATATGAGGGGAATCCTCTGAAAAGACTTGCGGATTCTCAGTCAATTCTATCATCATTTCAGTTGATGCGGGAAAATTCATCCATGCATTCCATCCTGTCTTCTTCCCAATGCCGAGCATGCTGGATGTTACATCACAACCTGTGAAGGCGTGGAAGAAAGTCAGGGCCTTACAGTAATCAGGTCCAAGTTGTGAAGCTATCTCATGAATTGGCATATCTTTATATGCCTTTCCAATTCCAAACCCAATCCACAGCTCACTGAGTCCAAGGTCACGGAATGTTGCGAAATGGTGCAAAGACAGAATGACGACATCAGAATCAACCGTGCGAAGAAAAGCTATTTTGTGACCTTGTGAGACTGCATGGTTGAGATGAAGCATCATGCGCGTGTCTGCTTCCTCGTGGTTCGATGGAGATATGTCACATAAGCTAACATCCTTATTGCATAGTACATATTCTCCTGATGTCGTTAACAACTGGTACTCGGATGTTGATGTTAATTTCAGCAGTTCAGCAGACAGGAACTTGAAAAATTCGTCTTTATTCTCACTAACTTTCAAGAATGCCTGCCAATTCTTCCCTTTAGGTAAAGGGACGTTCTCGGACACCCGTATCAACCTAACTGCTGTCTCACCGAGGCGTTTTGCTCGCGTCTGATTCTTCAAACTGCCTTCGGGGTAACAGTCATAGATCGCATCAACCCTTGTGGTGTTCGTGTTAATCAGAGATTCGATGTATGGCAATAATTGCAATCGAGCATATTCTCCAAACAGATCCGCTTTCTGTGGTTTGATTACATGGACTACAGCAGGCATATCCAAGATGACAACTGAAGCTTGTCTAGCTGCTGAATTCTTCCCTTGTGCAGGAATAGCTGGTAAACAATTGAGAATTTGAGATTTTGTCCCACTCCGTAGCTTACCTCTATCGGATAATGCTGGCGGATCACGTGCATTCTCGTGCATGAAAAACTCATCCATGTTTGAATCAGGCCGGGCTTGCAGTGAAACGAACATCTGGGTAACTATTGCGGCAGTTGCTTTACTTGACATGAGTTTGTCTCGGCCTTTGTCCAGGTTGACTGGGGGTGGGTTAAGGAAGGTATATATATTTGCCTTGGGAATAACATCATTCAGGGGTACGGTGCATTCCACAAGCCTTTCCTTCAAGAAAGTGGAATATAAATGCTTGCCCCTTTCGGGTAATGACCGTAAACTCTTACTAACTTCGGGGTCCATATATTCACCAGTATCTAATGTCACCAGCTGACCACTAGTTTCATCATAAGGGTTGATAATGAGTCCCTGATTCACCAGATCGAGGAGAGATTTCAATTGATTCAGAAATTTTTTCTGCTCTGATACCGAACTTTCCGGGTGTTCCGTGTTATCTGATGATGTTGTGTGGAAACTTGCATATTCATACTCATCTATAACACGCAGAACTTCTGACCTTGAAAGCTCAATAACGACTTTCTCTTCAGCCTGGCCATAGAGACCTTTTGGACCACTGTCTTCTTTGAGTAGTTGGATACTATGTTCTTGGCTCTGATCTAAACCCATCATACTGAACTTCCTCTCACTACGCTGGACCACAAAATGGCCTTCCATGAATTTGTTGTGGATTGAAGGATGCCGCCTGGGTAGCTGAGACATGTCTCTCAGAAATACGGGGACCCACCGACAATAATTTGTATGTCCTAGGGCAAAAAAGTAACTGCACAACTCATCGATAGAACACAGTGTACCAGGCCAGTTACCGATTCGTTGGTTCCGAACGAATTGACAGCTTGTCAAGAGAAAGTTCCGAACGATTTCACCCCAATAGCGCGCAGTTGGAGATTGTGAAAGAATCCTCTGTTCCCACATTTCAAATGACTCATGGGGCCCAGTCTGCTGACAGTAAATCTCATAAGCATTCTTTCTGAGGATCTCAAGCCAAGCTAGAGTGAGAAGATATGCCTGTCGCGTCCTCTTGACATGTTTCCCACCAAGTAGGGATGATGCTACACCGGGTGTGAATATCTTTGCGAGGTGAAACATTCGCTCCCAACCAGAACCACCCATAAGCTTACCACCAGCTTCTTGGGTGCACATTTCAAGATGCAGGAATCCAATCATACACACCATTCGATCCTCACCTATCTCCTCTGGGAACAGCCATTGACATTTTTTCTGCCTGGCATACAACGGACAGTCACCTTCAATGACAGGTATCTGGCCGGGGTTTACGAAAGCAGTAGCTTCCCTGACCACATACATAGCATGCTTCTGCATACTGAGTGAGTCCGCTTTCTGCTCACTGAAAACAGGGAATACCCCAATAACTGCACGAGGTTTGACATTGTCTTGATCTTCATGTTTTGAAAAGAAGCCTGAAAAGGTCACAGGGACTTCATCAAGCTGCCAGCTGCCATCAACCTTCCCTTTATTGCTGATCTGTGACACATGAGACAACCAGTCATTCTCTCCCACGTTCAAATCTGCATATTCATTGGGCCGTACATTACATTCATCTGGAGATTCAAGCCTGATGTCCCCACCAAAGTCTTCAACGAAAGGAACAAATGCATAGTCGTCTGGGAGTTCAATTTGTGTGTCTTCTGGAACATCTAAACTCAGTGGTGGGGGATCAGTACCCACATTGTCCCTGCTCAGTTGACCAATGAGTGTGATGGACGTACCATGCATATCAGATCTACCAGATACATCAATGTTATCAGTGGTTCCTATCGAGAAAACATTACGTTTGCAGTTAGCTGGGACTACAACACCTTCGTTCTTGAACCGCAGTGAAACAGCTCTCGCGAAACTCCTGCGAACATCCATTACGCGATCATAAGAGACAGAGAGTCCCATTTGATGAAAATCTCTGATAAGATTTTTCATACGATCATGGGCATGCAACTTCAAACCCACATAAAGAGGCATTGGAGTTTCTCTGTCACGTCTCTGGTGAACATTTTGTGCATGTTCGGAGCGTTTCGCTGAATTGCTGATCAACATCTGTGAAATAGTACAAGCCACTCGAGTCTTGGCATTAACAGTCTCATCATCGCCTAAGTTCTGTATACTACATGTGCCCTCAAGTAGAACTCTAAGAAGAGTCAGGAGTGAGTTGGGTACAGGCTCGCTCAAGCAATAAGATGAAAATGATCCCGTGAAAGGAGCTTGAGATATGAGTATGTGTTTACGCAGAAGAAGACCCACATCAACTATCTTTTTTGCCTCTTCCTCAGACACTATACGAGTTAAAGATTCGGACAACAAGGAGCCAACTCGAAACCTACTTGAAATAAACACATCTCTACCCTGTGTGAAGGCGTCCCAGCCATCGCCCAATTTCTGCAACAAATGTTCTTTGAATCGAGTGGAATGTATTTCTTCACTAAGCCAATCAGAACCGACTTGCTTCAACCTCCGACTGTACAGATTCTTGAGATCGACAAGCTTCATCGCGGAATCGTTGTGTTCAACAAATGTTATGAGCTCTGCCATAACGAGAGGGTCATAGGGCAGGCCTGACGCGGAATGTTCGGCGTTCTTCGACTTTTTAGATTTAGCCGCTCGTGCTTCATTGGCAAGCTTACAATAACAGGTTTTGTGATAGTAAAGATCACTAGCAGCAGAATCAAATGCTGCATTGACCCGAGAAAAAACAACCCAGTTCTCGGCTTCCTTTGCCATAATTTTGAGTTTATTGTTATCAGACATTGATCTGCAAATAGGCTCACTGCTGTCACCTTCGCGTTTGTGACAATAAACACACTGGGGCAGTTTCCTGTCACAGCCAGATTCAAAACTTGTCCGTGTTCTTTTAGGACTCAGCGTGGAGCAGGATGCCACTGCCTCATTTCGCTCTCGCTTGTGTAGCACGCGCTGTACGATGTGAGTCCGAATACTGTCACGGCATGTCTTATGATATATTGCCTTATTCGTCAACAGTGACATCGACATACACTCATCACTCTCTCTCATCAAACAATCAATGGTCAAATTATATGGAAGCTCAACGCCATTATCTAGGAAGCGCGTTATGTCTTCCTCAATAGCTTTATAGGCGTCATGAAAACGAGATTCTCTATACGGACGCATCAATTTCTTGGAACTGTCTTGCTGGCAAAAGCAACAACGTTCCCAGTCAGTACTAGTCCGTACACGAAGAGGATTCTCACTCATTCTGTGAATGATTTTTGTGAACAATCGCGTTCTCGAATTAATTTCGACAGACAAATCAGAATTGCTTGCGGAATTACGCCAAACAAGAGATTGTATGGCAAAGAGACTGCTTCATAAAGAGCGTTGTTTCTCCGGGATCAGCGTCATTCAGGTTTGCCTGAATGACGCTGATCCCGGAGAAACAACGCTCTTTTCAAGTTCCAAGAAATTGATGCGTCCGTATAGAGAATCTCGTTTTATTCTACATCATCTCCCACGTCTGTTTCCAACACGTGCGTGGATCAGAGTTCACTTTCGCGCCCTTACAATCGGATGTATAGTCGGTAGACCGTCGAAAAGGAGGTTCCCTTCAGCCGCTGGCGGCCATTTTGGATTGTGCCGCTACTGGTCGCCACCGGTCGGTGTCAACTTGTAGCCGATCGTTTTTGAGAACCTCATAGCCTACACTAACAGTGTGCCAAATTTCAAGAAGGTATCACCAAGTGCACAATTCACCTGTATGTGACGAATTCCTCCCCCGCTATTGAAGGTTGCATGGCATCTTTGAAAAAAAACATGTTTTAAATCAGATTTGAAAAATAATTTTGCACTCAATCAGTTGGTTGAAGGATATATTATTTTTGATGGTCTGAATTTATTCAACAGGCACTCTCCAATAATTTGTAATAAAACAAATGCATACAAACAAAATATTATTTGTGTTTGACTGAATATTAAATATGCGCAAGGAAAGTTCTGGCTTTTGCTCTGGTACCCTCATTTTTATGATGGCTTCTAGCACTCCACCAATGAAGGATACTTCATACCACATAACTATCTGTTCTGTGCAGTTTTGGAGGTATCTGAAATTTTTTCTATTTTCTGTATCTGAGTTTCCCCATGGGACAGGGCATAATTTTCCACAAAAATCAAGTACATGCCAACTAATACTATTGCATACCAAATTTTTTTTTCAAATTGGCAAACCATTTTTGGAAAATGGACAATATGGGTGGGAGCCAAACATTCTGCTCTTCCCAGCGCATACCCAAATATTGTCAGCAAAACCTCTTCTGTAATCACACTATAATCTACAGCATATAAGAAAGTTGAAAACCAAATTTCAAAGTATTGTGACTGGTGTTTCTTGAGTAGATTTTGGGACTTTTTAGGGCATTGCCTCCTGCCCATTGAGTTTAGTAACTTCTGTTGAACAAACTTGCAAGGATATCACTAACAACAATTCATGTAAGGTTTGGTTGGGTTTTGCCTAGTGGTTTCAAAGTGTTATATGCAGATTTAGCAGTGGATCAGAAATGTTAACTCTCCCGGAATGCCCAGCAAAATCCCGAAATTTCAGTGTAACTAGTTCCCGGCCTCCTGGACAGGAATCAGTGTTGGACCAAAAATCCTGGAAAACAACAGTCAAATATTTCTTTCCCGTTGTAACTTATGCAAAATGTTCGGAGTCAAATCACATGCATTTCAAACTCTGGTAAAAATTCACGAAGCAGTAAAATAAGGATTCCAGTTAAATTTATTTAAGGAAAGGGTATTTTATGAAATATATTTCTGTTACATGTACAGTCCATTAAAGACCCGGTTTCCATCACCCCTAATTTCTAGTGCTAAACTAAGGGTGATGAACCCGGTTTACATTACTATCTATAGCACTGGGAAAATACCAAGGGTAACCAATTAACCTCGCTATCAGTACAGTCTGACAAAATGAAAGTGTCAATGACACTGTAGCTCATTACGTGTACAGTACCCATATGAGACTGGTCAATAAATACCCCAGTTATTGATGCTAAATTTAGATTAGTGCTGTCTATTTATAGAGGAACTATTTATGAGTGGGCGTGTACAATTAATTACTTATCTCCATTGACAACAGAGCAACAATAACAAGAACATTGGCTTTGATATATTTTATTTCATTCAAGTGGATCAACTTTTAACAAGCGATAAACTATAGAAACATAATAGCCTACACTGCACATAGATATCAACATAAATAAGTTTGTTTTTTGCACATTGATATTTACATAAATGAGTTGTCTTTTTTTAACCTTTTAAATTCATTTGGTTTCTTTATAACTAACATTAATTACAGTACGTTCAACGTGGATTGAAACAAAAACGCCGCCGCGGTGTGTTCTCCACCATGGAGTTCCAGTGGACCGCAGTGTTTGATTAGTGGAAGGCAGTTTTCAAAACACTGATCCACCGTGGTCACGAGCGTTAACGATTAGTTTAATTGCTTTTGCATGTCAGTTTCTTTGCTGATTAATAAATACTGTCTTGTGACGTCAACTGGCAAGACAACTGCGTTTGTTACTGGTAGTAGATAATTTATTTTAAATTAAAATTGGAATTTGGAGGAGGCAGACGGCGTGGTTTGAAATTGTAAATTGGGAATAGAACAGTCAGTTCCATTTGGTTGAGTACAAAGTCCTCGTCACTTTCGAAACTAAACTGTTGTGTTTGCATGATCGATTTGATCGAGGAAATAAATAAACCAGACTTGAAAAAAACAACTAATAGTCGCGACGTTCCCAATTTCACATTTTGTTTACAGCTGTAGGCCAACACGTGATGAACCGTGTTTTTCTTGGGTGGGAAGTGGGGGCGAAAAAGCCTCCTGCGCCACATAAGCGCCCACGGCGCACGGCTAATGACCGGCGCACGGCTAATGATCGAAGTGATACCAGTTTACGACTTTGAGTCAACTCGACCAGCCCATCCTCTTTCCTGTCTTACTCTTGTCGGGCTACGCAATTAAAGATACGTATAAAAAGGATATAGTAAAAAGGAAATATAGTGTTTTTGAATGGATACCAAAAAGTATCTCACTCGTGACTGAAACTAAGTGGGTGGGGGGGGGGGGGGGGGGGGTGGACGGGAGATATTTGCATACCGAAACAAATATCCTTCATCCAGTTCTGAAGGGGTTTGTACATACTTTTATACTCTTTGCATTTGCAGATTTTTCAATGTTCCTCAACATTGTTGTTATTATTTGTATTACCAATTGAAATAGCTAAGCCTGTGTGTATGTAAAAATACGTGGGTGAATATAAGGGAGATACCGAATTAAGAGAATGTGCCATTCTAAGAGAGAATACACTTCAGCGGGAAAGAGATAGAGAGAGACAGATACACGTGATGGGGGGGGGGGGGGGGGATAAAGTAAGAAAAAGTGAAAGAAAATTAGTACGCGAAAGTATACGCAAGTGCATGTGTGCGTATGTCTGCATATTACTCTGTGTGTGTGGGGGGGGGGGGGGGCGCAAGGGTGTGTGTGTGATGGTGTGCGTGCGTGCATGTGTTTTGTTTTTTTGGGTTTGGGTTTTTTGTTTTTGTTTTTGTTTTTTTTTATGAACTACTGTAAAAAAAGACCTACCTCTGATGAAAATGTGTCTCATAAGCCTCTATAGGCTGGATTTCATATAAATATTTTGTAAATACTCTATGAATATTATGTATGTGTATTGAAATGTGACACTAAAATAAAATATTCTACGACTACATTAAAGCAGTCGGGATTGAAGTGATTAATTGAATATAGTAGATTAAACTACCACTTGCACAAGGTGTGAAATAACATTTGAGTGGCGCGACAAAGCACAGAGCTGTCCTTCAAACCAACATCTGTTTTAACACCTCTGCACATAACAAGCTTGAGAAAAAATAAGAGACAAATCAACAATTTCAATTACTTTTTATTAATTCAGCAATCATAATTATAACCACATGTAAATAAAATCAATAGAAAATAAAAAAAAAAAAATTTTTCATTAATGGCATGCCGATCGACAAGCCAGACCACCACATATCATAACCCTAGCTCAAACATGCCCCGAAATTTCCTATTATTATTTTTTGGTTTTGTCCCCCACTCGTGTCTTGAAACCCCAAAAATTAAATAAGTCTTTCAGACAGGAGATTTTAGTTCCTTTATCGGAGAATTGACGGAGATTTTCTGGCGCAGCCCGCACATTAAAAATTTCAGTGTCTTGGCAGAGTAAGATTCAGTCATCCATACCACTCCTAAATGGTGAAGTAAATAGTCCCCCCCCCCCCCCCCCCGCCCCCCCCCCTCCCCATCTCCGAAACGAGGCAATTGGACCCCAGACTCCCATAAACCCAAATGCACAAATAGGCCTATATCATTGATTGTTTGCCCATTTGCCCCCCCCCCCCCCTACACCCCCCCCCCCCCCCGCCCCCCATCTTGGCCAGTTGTCCTTGCTAGTGCATATACGGATTCCGAAGCGTCTTGGGCTGAAAGGTCCCAGGGCCACCACAGACATTCCTTTTTCGTTAATGTAGTTTATTTATGTTAATTCCACTCTCAACATGTACATTTTAACATTCCACTCTGAACTTAACTTTTAAAATCGTAAATCGGGGGCGCGGTAGCGTTGCGGTAACCGGTTCTCGTCAGATCACCGAAGTTAAACAACGTCGAGCCCGGTTAATCATCGGATGGATGACCGTCTGAGCGATCAATTCGGACTCCCGTGCACTTAACCCTGATTGGCAACATGGGGGCACGATGACGCCGTGTACTAAGGCGTACTGCACGTCAATGGTACACAAGTCTTCAACCAATCTAACCCTGCCTGTGCTGCAGTGCGGAGTTACGATGTGGGGATGTGGGGAGCTGGCAGCTGCTTGTCGTTGCTCGGTGGGTTTCTCCGGGTACTCCGGCTTCCTCCACCCGTAAAACTGTCACGGTCATGATTAGCCATTGTGCATAAGTATATGACCTTAAACACCAATAAATAAAAAAATAAATAAAATCGTAAATCGGATTCCCTCCGCCCTCCCCTCCAACCCACAATTTATTCAAAATTTAGTACCGGTAACATGATTCTTCTCCGTCAATAGCTACAGTTAGGTAAAAGACCGTCGGGGAAATGTCCAGATATTGTGCTGGTCAAGTTATAATTATTTTAACTCACATCCATGATTTCAGTACGGTATAATATTTATTTGTTTGTAATTCCTCGAGTTCTGAATCGATTTTGATGAACAACATTCGGAATCGCAATAGCTTTTAATAACTGTTTCAAATATTGAACTATCTTTTTAATATTTCAAGTAAAAGTAAAAGTAATTTTTCACTGACTGTGAAAAAATTTGATCTAATTAAGAGTCAGTGTCTGAGAGATCAAAAGATAAACCGACGTCAGCCGAACATCCCATCACTCAGTTTGACATATCCATGCGAGATTAAAAACACGATACAAACTCCATATTTTGATCGTTTTTCTGCCATATTAATGCTTTTTATTATCAAAAAACACGTATGGAGCATACGTATTCCATTTATATTTAAGTGCAATACCTAACAATCACTAAACAACAATGAACTGAAATTATTTTTGGTGGAAGAATAAACCTGATTACCGCACTTGCAAAAAACACAAGTTAATTATAGACAAATTGAAGTCAGTGCAGTACGCCTTCAATGTTTATGAAATGATTTTGAAATAAGACAAGAATTGTGATAATTGGGAATATGTTCATTTCTGTTCCCTGTATACTATGTTTATGATAAAAATAACATGAGGTATACACTGTACTAAAGAGCTGAGGGGTGAGTAAATATGACCTCACAGTTAATGTATGTGGCCCTCACAGTTAATGTATATCAACAAAAGTTACCAAGTTACAGTGATATTATTCCAAAACGAGTCATCCTATCAAGTTACATTAAAATCCCTTCATAAATATCACAGGGTATAAACCGTATAAACATTTAGCCGGAAGTGGGGATAAGCGAGGCGAGAGATTTCAGTCGCAGCGTATCCAAGATCACCGAAAACAAGATTTTTTTAATAAAAGGAATGACCGAAGAATGCACAATCAGTAAGTATGTTATATAAAACAATATTTAACAATGAAACGACACAACTTAATGGAAAAATCGACTCTTGTAGTATGAAAAGACACCTGCTGATCATCTCAGAAAAAGAATTTCACGGGCAAATTTCTCCTTCAAATATCGTTTTTTCACATGTTCGCACAAATGTAACATGTTAAAATCATAGATCGACAGATTCGGCGTTCAATTCCACACCAGAAACTATCAACCATAACAACGAAGGAGGTTCGGTGCTACTGAAACTGTTCAAAATATAAAGTCACCTTATCGATTTTTTTATACGCCCAGTTGGTAAAACCGTTGATCGGGAGTTGGTGATAATTATACGTCCAGTTGAGATTATTCGATTTCCCATATGATCGTTCCAATACCCATATTTGTGCATGCACGAAGGTCTAATCAGTTAACAAACCATATGACCAGACTCGAATGCACAACGTTGACGTCACACCTTTCAACTGAAACACTACTGACTGAACCACCGAACCTGCAACTATGGGGGAGGGGGCGAGAGGACCGCTCCTCCTCCCGAAGAACTTTCGCCCCCACCCGGAAGATTTCAGACCATGTTTTTCAATCGGCATTCATTTTTTTAATTTACCTATGCATTAGGGTAAATTAGTTCAGTTACAACTGTAACACTTCATTTTGCCTTGGCTCTAATTCCTTCACACCTGTAATTAACATATCCATAATCACTTGTCAACAAACTTGTCGTATACACAATGAGTGTTGTACGTCTGTCGATTTCACAACAAACTTGTCTATGAAGGTAATCCCATTGTTATTTGTGAGCTGTTTATTCATCACACATACATTCACACAGCTTTGTCGGGGAATTATTTTTCCAACTGGGAGTATTTGGGGTTTGTTTCATTCTTTTTAATGACCTTTTTAAAAAAAATTTGTTTACCGTTTTTGACCGTGGTCGTTTTTACTTCATAACGATCATTTAGTGTCTATGTTTTGCGGTTTTGCCTGGCTTTTTTAAATTATTTTTTTCTATTTATTTTATTTTACGTTGTTGAAGTGTGTGTTTGTGGTGGGGGTGGGGGGGGGGGGGGGGCAACAGTCGAATGGGAAGAAAATGTTTTCACTTCAGATAACGGCGTGTTATAACAATACGCCAATCCTCTGTTAATTGAAACCAGTTTGCCTGACAGCATGCTGAGCTAACAGTTTATTCAACAATAATCCCTAACCCGACCCCACCTCACTCTCTCGCGCTCTCTCATTTTCACTCTCATTTTGGCAACAGTCTTTTGTGTCCAATAACTGTCGAACAAACATCAAATGGGCTATTTTTTAGTATTCTCTTCGAAGCAACTGCATCAATAAGTATCTGGCTTTTAACGATTCCATTTTTAGAGAAATTAGCGAAACACTATGGAATCCTACATGAAGTATACCATACCTATACTTTTGTAAATATTCAGTGTTGTTCTTTGAGAACTTATTTTATCTGAAGTAAATACTGTTTAAACTAAACTAAAGTATTTTTAAATAAGGCATGACGTCACATGGGATTCCCTCGATATCTCGCCAATGTTGTGTTGAAACCAAACAGATGCAGGGTCGAAAACAAGCTTTATACTCACCAAGCGAACCCTACCGTGTGACAAAGGCAAAATGATGAAATAAATAGAATAATTCGCGCCTTACATAAGTATTTTATAAATTTTCATCTTATTTTCACTTAATTTGCATACGACTTCACGGAAACAGCTTCGAAACAAGACTTCGGTTACCAGTTTTCTTTTTGAAACTTGAATGCCAAACAGCAATCTACATGATGCAGGATAAGCACGTTAGGTCAACAGTAGCTGAAATTAAATTACGTTGTTGTCAATAGCAGTTCAGAGCAGGGTCAAGTTGTCAAAAATCCAACGCGATCATTTCTTTCAAATTTATCGATCACATTTATTGTCCGACGATAGCCTTCAATACTATTCACATTCTCATTTCCATTTCACTCCTGCTGAAGAACAAAACACCTCTCGGATCCAAATGCTCCCAGGGACGTTTCTGGGTAGTTCAGACTCTGTGTGTGTGACAGTGAGATCCTCAAATTTCCAAACTTTCATTTCAAATTGATACCATAAAAAAGTTTCCGACATTTGATGATCAGTTTTGAGAAGGAATTTTCTTTATAGATTTATGTACAAATTACATTATATTCACTTGATATTTGGCCTTTTCTCCATAATTATGAGTAGACTTTGTAATTGGCCTAACAAAAGACTTCTTGTGGTACATGATACTGCTATATTGTGCGGGGCCATCGAGAGGGGGGGGGGAGCAACCCCGGGGCCCGGCGTTATTGGGGGCCCACCGATTCCCGTAATTTCCTGAAGGCGGGATACTCGTGCGTGCGTCCTCTTCACTGCACGTCACATTTAGACGAGCAGTGAAGAACTCTCACGTAAGAGAATCCTGCCTTAAGGCAATTAGAGAAAATCGGCGGGCCCCGGTGTTCCAAATTGACACTATTTGTGTGCATTTACGAAAGCACAATCTCGATGTATAGCTAGCTTACGCAGTTACAAACTTGGAATATTATCAACATTTTAGTTCTGCGCGAAAAAGAACTAGTGGGTCATACTATAAAGAATAAATGTATTTCAACCAAAAATCACTAGTTCTATATTTGCTTAGAACTAAATGTTTCCAACTTTTGAAATTGGAACCATAAAATTTCCAAATCAGGGTCCCCTAAGTGCTCTTCGTCTTTGCTGGCGAAGAGTAGTCTCTTGCGCATCCCATTTGCTTTCATCTAGGTGAAAGGTAGTGGGATGCACAGGAGACTGGGCGAAGAGGTCATCCCGCACTTTAATAGCACAGCCAAACAGAACGCACGCCTGGCACGCGTCACTAACCAAATCGGCTTCAGAGTGACAAGAACCGATCTTGCCGGTTTCTGAGAATTTCACCCAAACAGGCCGCCAACAAAGTTATCCAAACTGCTCTCCAGTTTCCTTCTTAACCCTTTTGGAAAACATAATTTTGTACGCCATGTGTCCTGGTCATATCTTGATACACCCAAACCGGCCTCTCGACTCAGCAATTTCATTCAAACCCAGACCGGCCATTACTATTAAATTATATAAAATACACTTGCAACTAATATATTTTACTGATATATTTTTCCAGTTTGTCATGACTGTAAACTGAAATTATTTACTCTCATTCAAGAACGTAACCAGGGAGGGGGGGGGGATGAGTACACCCCCGCACCCCAAGTTGAAATGTGGTTGACAAGTTGAAAAGAGTGGTGGATAAGTTCGCTGGTCTCTCGTGCCAGAAGTCGCGGGATCGCGGATCCCCGGCTGAGAAAAGATATGGAGGTATCTGAACCCTCTCTGGCAGCATCAGTTGCAGGGTTGATGATGTCACGGCGTGTCGTCCTATTGGGTGGGGAAGTAAAATGGCTGTCCTCTGTACGGAGAGAGACAGAATCCCATTCTCGGCGGTGAGGGTCTGCGGGCTTTCTCTGGGATATTTTGAAAAATGAGGGCCAAAACTCACATGCTCAGTGATTCTGAGGCTGCTGTTACTGACTCCTCAGATGAGGACTGTTGAACGCTGCAAATTCGAATTCTCTGCTCCTTTCATTATTAGCTTCACTTCTAAATTCATTCGATTGGTTTACCCATTCGTTTGTGTGTTGTTTTTTTTCTTTCTTTGGGAGCATGTATTCCCTCTAGATCATACTAGCATGCCCAACACTCTGTAAAAGTGCGCACGCGCGCGCGTGTGTCTGGGTGGGGGGGGTAATTTTCTGCAGCTATAGCTAACTTACCCAACAACTAAAAATTGGGTAAGTTAGCTATAGTTGCAGAAAAGTGCCCTTAAACTACAGTAAATAAGTTCAGCATGAATGTTTCTTTGGAGTCTGCTAGATATTTGGTCTGTCAGTTGCAGTCCATTGAAATTTAGGGACCCACAAAAGTTAAGAACTCAACAAATTGTTATCATGTAAAGAAGCAAAGCACAAGAGGCTATTTAAATATAGCCGTGAGTTCATGTTATACCTTTTGTAGTTCACTGAAATTTACAGACCTGATGATTTAAGAACTTACAAATTGGTGCTTGAGCCTAAAAAGTCATAAAATTATAATTACGTGCTATCTATACTGCCATATGCGTACGGGAATTTTTATTTTCTGGGTGGGGTGGGGGAGGATGTGGAGCTGAGGTCCACTTCATCCGAAAGAATCCAGAGTGCCCTAAAAGATTATTTCACCCCCAAAACGTGTTTTGGAACAAATTGTGTCTGAAAGAGTCAACTTACAGTAAATAATGCGGTCCAACTTGTTCTGACATTGTTACGCTATGCCATAAAACCAGTCTCATCTTCATATAGTTCACCGCCTATCGTTAGATTCTGTAATGCAGTAAAATGGGCTATTTTTCTGCGTTGAAAAAGGTAACCTGTGGTTCGCTTTTTCAACGCAATGCAATATTGCATTCAACCCGGCTTGGGCGCGTACAGGCCTATCTTGCTTTCGGAACTTACAGGCTCCAAATTTACCAGATTCTCACATCGAAATGGTCATCCGACAAGCATAAAAAAATGTATACGACTCATCAACTGAAGATACGAGCGTATACAACTGGGCGTATAAAAAAATCGATAAGGTGACATTATATTTTGAACAGTTTTAGTAGCACCGAACCTCCTTCGTTGTTATGGTTGATAGTTTCTGGTGTGGAATTGAACGTCGAATCTGTCGATCTATGATTTTAACATGTTACATTTGTGCGAACATGTGAAAAACGATATTTGAAGGAGAAATTTGCCCGAGAAATTCATTTTCTGAGATGATCAGCAGGTGTTTTTTCATACTACAAGTATATAACATTCTTACTGATTTTGCTTTCTTCGGTCATTCTTTTTATTAAAAAAATCTTGTTTTCGGGATCTTGGATACGCTGAGACTGAAACTTTGAGATAAAAATAGAAATCTCTCGCCTCGCGTATCTCCACTTCCGGCTAAAGGTTTATACGATTTATACCCTGTGAATATGGCCTGTAGACTGCGCTAAAGGTTTTCGGGCTTCGGGCTCTGGCAGCCATCATGGTTGAATGATCGCAACCAAAAGGGGACATTCTCATCTGGGCATCATCTGGAGTGATCCTACAAAGTTACGATGAAATCCCTTCATAAATATGACCTGTAGACTGTCCTCAAGGTATTTGAGTTTCGGGCCCCGAAGCCGTCACAGTTGACCAATCACGACCAAAAGGGGATGTCATCATCTAGGCATTATATGGAGTCAAACTTACGGGTTACAATGAAGTCCTTCCATAAATATGACCAATAGACTATGCTAAAGGTTTTGGGGATTTGGGTTCGGGCAGCCATCAAGGCTGAATGATCGCGAGCGACCAAAAGGGGACATTCTCATCTAGATATTATTTAGAGTCATCCTACCTGGGTACAATGAAATCCCTTCATAAATATCACCTGTAGACTGTGCCAAAGATTTTCGGGCTTTGGGCCACTGTAGCCAACACAGTTGCCTAATGGTCTCCAAAAGGGGCTGCTCTCATCTAGACATTACATGAAGTCAACATACCAAGTTACAATGAAATCCCTTCATAAATATGATCTGAAGACAGTGCTAAAGGTTTTCGGACTTCAGGCTTGGGCAGCCATCATGGTTGAATGATCGCAACCAAAAGGGGACATTCTCATCTGGACATCATCTGGAGTGATCCTATGAAGTTACAATGAAAGCCCTTCATAAATATGACCTGTAGACTGTGCTCAAGATTTTCGGGCTTCAGGCACCTGTAGCCATCACAGTTGACCAAGCACGACCAAAAGGGGATGTCATCATCTAGGCATTATATGGAGTCAACCTAACAAGTTACAATGAAATCCTTCCATAAATACGACCTACAGACATGCTAAAGGTTTTTGGACTCGGGCAGCCATCAAGGTGAATGATCGTGACCAAAAGGGGACGTTCTCATCTAGACATTATTTAGAGTCATTCTACCAAGATACAATGAAATCCCTTCATAAATATCACCTGTAGACTGTGCCAAAGATCTTTGGGCTTTGGGTCCCTGTAGCCAACACAGTTGCCTAATGGTGTTCAAAAGGGGCTGCTCTCATCTAGACATTACATGAAGTCAACCTACCAAGTTACAATGAAATCCCTTCATAAATATGATCTGAAGACAGCGCTAAAGGTTTTCGGGCTTCAGGCTTGGGCAGCCATCATGGTTGAATGATCGCAACCAAAAGGGGACATTCTCATCTGGACATCATCTGGAGTGATCCTATGAAGTTACAATGAAAGCCCTTCATAAATATGACCTGTAGACTGTGCTCAAGGTTTTTGGGCTTCTGGCACTTGTAGCCATCACAGCTGACCAATCACGACCAAAAGGGGACTTCATCATCTAGTCATTATATGGAGTCAACCTAATACATTACAATGGAATCCTTCCATAAATAAGACCTTTTACCTATGCTAAAGGTTTTTGGGCTCGGGCACCCATCAAGGCTGAATGATCGCGATCAAAATGGGACGTTCTCATATAGACATTATTTGGAGTCATCCTACCAAGTTACAATGAAATCCCCTCATAAATATGACCTGTGGACTGTGCTAAAGGTTTTCGGGCTTCGGGCACCTTTAGCCGTCACAGTTGCCCAATCATGTCCAAAAGGGGACGTTCTCATCTAGACATTATATGAAGTTAACCTACCAAGTTACAATGAAATCCCTTCAGAAATATGACCTGTAGACTGTGCTAAAGGATTTCGGGCT
Organism: Pictodentalium vernedei; assembly: GCA_031216915.1. Taxonomy (NCBI): domain Eukaryota; kingdom Metazoa; phylum Mollusca; class Scaphopoda; order Dentaliida; family Dentaliidae; genus Pictodentalium; species Pictodentalium vernedei. The sequence continues at coordinate 186,561,713 of CM062294.1, read as the reverse complement.
TCAGACTCAGGCAGCCATCATGGCTGAAAGATCGCAACCATAGGGGACAATCTCATCTGGGTATAATCTGGAATGATCCTAAGAAGTTACAATGAAATCCCTTCATAAATATGACCTGTAGACTGTGCTCAAGGCTTTCAGGCTTCGGGCACTTGTAGCCATCACAACTGACCAATCACGACCAAAAGAGGATGTCATCATCTAGGCATTATATGGAGTCAGCCTAACAGGTTACAATGAAATCCTTCCATAAATATGACCCTTTGCCTATGCTAAAGGTTTTTGGGCTCGGGCACCCATCAAGGCTGCATGATCGCGATCAAAATGGGACCTTCTCATCTAGACATTATTTGGAGTCATCCTACCAAGTCACAATGAAATCCCTTCATAAATATGACCTCTAGACTGTGCTAAAGGTTTTTGGGCTTCGGGCCCCTGTAGACACCACAGTTGCCCAATCACGTCCAAAAGGGTACTTTCTCATCTAGACATTGTATGAAGTCAACCCACCAAGTTACAATGAAATTCCTCAATAAATATGACCTGTAGACTGTGCTAAAGGTTTTCGTGTTTTGGGCTCGGGCAGTCGTCACGGTTGGCAGATCATGCCCAAATGAGGAAATTCTCATCTAGACATCATAAGGAGTCATCCTACCAAGTTACAATGAAATCCCTCCACATTAAACATGACCTGCAGACTGTGCTAAAAGTTTTTGGGTTTCGGGCTTGGGCAGCCATCACGGTTGATAGATCATGCCCAAAAGGGGACGTTCTCATCTAGGCATTATACAAAGGCATCCTACCAAGTTACAATGAAATCCCTTCATAAATACGACCTGTAGACTGTGCTAATGGTTTTCGGGTTTTGGGCTCGGGCAGCCATACCGGTTGCCCGATCGCGACCAAAAGGGGACGTTCTCATCTAGACATGACCCCAAACCTGCATATGAAATTTCGTGATGATCATACAAGAACTGCGGGGTGTAGCCCATGCTAAAGGAAAATGTGAACAGACGTCACAGACTAACAGACTTCTGCACGCGTGATGGCAATAGCTTATCTTGACTATGTCAAGTTAAGCTAAAAATCAGATCTCGAAAAGTAAACGTCGAACAGGCAAGGTTTGAATCAATCAAAAGAAACCTATTTTGTTTGAAAATGCATAACCATATGAAAATTATTAATTTGGCAGTCCTGCATGTCAAAAAAGTGTCAATAATACAACATTTTAATCAGCGGAGTGCTATTCTGTTTTCAACACACTGACATGACCATAATCCTGCCCATTAATTATTACCAACCAATGAGGCGCCGGCACAAATATGTGTGACATCCCACCAATACTCAGTGCATACTGCAAAAGAAAAAAATCCATAGAACATCGAAGTGCCGATCCATGATGGTTTGCATTCTCAGCACAAATGTGTATCTTTAAAAAACATTAATTGGTTGTGTTTGTGTTCAATGCTGTTCATTTAAATTCATTCACCCTTTTGTTTTTATTAAACCTGTGGAAAAATATGCACAGGAAAACTTTATCGAGGGGTCGATAGCACTCATTACAATTTAAGCCCACCAGATGAAAATTTGATAAACATCGTTGTAAATGACACACTCACGCAAATAAATACGGGAATACTAGTACTCTAAAAGTATAATGGCAAGCTAAAATTTAATAGAAATAAGTTTTAACAAGAGGCCCCAAGGGGCCTTAATCGCTCACCGGGCAAAGTGATTCAAACAAATTGGTTCAAAGAAGTATTTGGGGTCACATTCAGTTAGACATGGTTCATCAACACTACAAAGGAATGAAGTCATGAGAGACAAATTTTATGGAACTAGGGACATGGCTTGAACAAACTTGAATCTTACCCCCCTAAGGATGCTGCATACCAAATATCAAAAGCATTCATCTGCTGGATCTGAAGAAGAAGATTTTTAAAGAAAATTCCTCATTTTGAATTAAGTTATCATTCGGGCTCCCACAGTGAGCCCAAATATGAACCCTGGGACTTGGCTTTAACAAACCTGAATCTCATCCCCCTTAAGGATGCTACACACCACATATCAAAACATTCCGACTGCTGGATCTGAAGAAGAATATTTTTAAAGAAAATTCCTTATTTCGAATTTTGAACTAAGTTACAATTCAAGCTCCCACAGTCAGCCCAAATATGGACCTAGGGATATGGCTTGAACAAACTTGAATCTCACCCCCCCCCCTGCCCCCCCCCCCCTCCTGCCCCCCATAAGGGTGCTGCATACCAAATATCAAAACAATCGGACTGCTGGATCTGAAGAAAATTTTTAAAGAAAATTCCTCATTTTGAGCTAAGTTATCATTCGGGCTCCCACAGTGAGTCCAAATATGGACCTAGGGACATGGTTTGAACAAACTTGAATCTCACCCCACTAAAGATGCTGCATACCAAATATCAAAACATTCTGACTGCTGGATCTGAAGAAGATTTTTAAAGAAAATTCCTCATTTTGAACTAAGTTATAATTCGGGCTACCACAGTAAGCCCAAATATGAACCCAGGGATTTGGCTAGAACAAACTTGAATCTCACCCCCTAAGCATGCTGCATACCCTGGGTATCAAAAGATTCTGCCTGCTGGATCTTGAGAAGAAGATTTTTAAAGAAATTTGCCTGAAATGCACTAAGTTCAAGTTTGGGCTCCTATACTGAGCCCAAATATGAACCCAGGGGGCCAATTTGAACAAACTTGAATCAGATCCACCCCACAATGTTGCATACCAAATCGCAAAAGATTCTGCCTGCTGGATCTGGAGAAGAAGATTTTTTGAAAAAATTTGTCTTAAATGCACTAAGTTCGAATTCGAGCTTTTATAGTGAACCCAAATATGAATCCAGGGGGGCGATTTGAACAAACTTTAATCAGATCCACCCCACAATGTTGCATACCAAATATCAAAAGATTCTGCCTGCTGGAGCTGGAGAAGAAGATTTTTGAAGAAATTTGCCTGAAATGCACTAAGTTCGAATTCGGGCTTCTATACTGAGCCCAAATATGAATCCAGGGGGCCGATTTGAATAAACTTGTATCAGAACAACCCCACAATGTTGCATACCAAATATCAAAAGATTCTGCCTGCTGGATCATGAGAAGAAGATTTTTAAAGAAATTTGACTGAAATGCACTAAGTTCAAATTTGGGCTCCTATACTGAGCCCAAATATGAACCCAGGGGGCCGATTTGAACAAACTTGGATCAGATCCATCCCACAATGTTGCATACCAAATATCAAAAGATTCTGCCTGCTGGATCTGGAGAAGATTTTTTAAGAAATTTGGCTGAAATGCACTAAGTTCGAATTCGGGCTTCTATACTGAGCCCAAATATGAATCCAGGGCGCCAATGTGAACAAACTTGAATCAGATCCACCCCAGAATGTTGCATACCAAATATCAAAAGATTCTGCCTGCTGGATCTTAAGAAGAAGATTTTTAAAGAAATTTGCCTGAAATGCACTAAGTTCAAATTTGGGCTCCTATACTGAGCCAATATATGAACCCAGGGGGCCGATTTGAACAAACTTGAATCAGATCCACCCCACAATGTTGCATACCAAATATCAAAAGATTCTGCCTGCTGGATCTGGAGAAGAAGATTTTTGAAGAAATTTGCCTGAAATGCACTAAGTTCGAATTCGAGCTTTTATAGTGAGCCCAAATATGAATCCAGGGGGCCGATTTGAACAAACTTGAATCAGATCCACCCCACAATGTTGCATACCAAATATCAAAAGATTCTGCCTGCTGTATCTGGAGAAGAAGATTTTTTAAGAAATTTGCCTGAAATGCATTAAGTTCAAATTCGGGCTTCTATACTGAGCCCAAATATGAATCCAGGGAGCCGATTTGAACAAACTTGAATCAGATCCACCCCACAATGTTGCATACCAAATATCAAAAGATTCTGCCTGCTGGACCTGGAGAAGAAGATTTTTTAAGAAATTTGCCTGAAATGCACTAAGTTCGAATTTGGGCTTCTATACTGAGCCCAAATGTGAATCCAGGGGGCCGATTTGAACAAACTTGAATCAGAACCACCCCACAATGTTGCATACCAAATATCAAAAGATTCTGCCTGCTGGATAATGAGAAGAAGATTTTTAAAGAAATTTGCCTGAAATGCACTAAGTTCAAATCTGGGCTCCTATACTGAGCCCAAATATGAACCCAGGGGGCCGATTTGAACAAACTTGAATCAGATCCACCCCACAATGTTGCATACAAAATATCCAAAGATTCTGCCTGCTGGATCTGGAGAAGAAGATTTTTGAAGAAATTTGCCTGAAATGCACTAAGTTCGAATTCAAGCTTTTATAGTGTGCCCAAATATGAATCCAAGGGGCCGTTTTCAACAAACTTGAATCAGATCCACCCCACAATGTTGCATACCAAATATCCAAAGATTCTGCCTGCTGTATCTGGAGAAGAAGATTTTTTAAGAAATTTGCCTGAAATGCATTAAGTTCAAATTCGGGCTTCTATAATGAGCCCAAATATGAATCCAGGGGGCCGATTTGAACAAACTTGAATCAGATCCACCCCACAATGTTGCATACCAAATATCAAAACATTCTGCCTGCTGGACCTGGAGAAGAAGATTTTTTAAGAAATTTGCCTGAAATGCACTAAGTTCGAATTTGGGCTTCTATACTGAGCCCAAATGTGAATCCAGGGGGCCGATTTGAACAAACTTGAATCAGATCCACCCCACAATGTTGCATACCAAATATCAAAAGATTCTGTCTGCTGGATCTGGAGAAGAAGATTTTTTAAGAAATTTGCCTGAAATGCACTAAGTTCGAATTTGGGCTTCTATAGTGAGCCCAAATATAAATCCAGGGGGCCGATTTGAACAAACTTGAATCACACCCATACCAAGATGCTGCATACCAGGTATTAAAAGATTCTGCCCACTGGTTCTGGAGAAGAAGATGTTTTAATATTTTTTCTATAATTCATACGGTGCTATCAGAGTTATGCCCCATACAGATCCCCCATGGGACGTGGCCATTTCATTTGAACAAACATGAATTGCCATATAGTAATGAACATCCACATGAAGTTTCGTGAAAATTGGACCAGTGGTTTCAGAGGAAAAATGTTTATGACGACGGACGACCGTTGATAAGTTAAGCTTCCTTCGGTGAGCTAAAAACAAAAGGGGAGTCCTGTTAATGGTACACACTATGGCCTACATAAACAGGGGAAGGTCCAAGAATAAACAGGTTGGGTATATCTCTATTTACCAGCTGTTGACAACAATCACCCCCACCCCCAAAATTAGGACCAATCTTTAATACCGTTGTAAACCCTACCTATTTCCCCAAAGTGAGCTATCACTTGCAAGAGAATCAATGAAATAAGGCTTGAGTTTAATCACCCGGGTTTTGGACCCCTCATTATAATTTGTACAGAACTGTGCTTGTGATATTATAACATCTTGTTCGCTTTCACCAACTGGAATCGATTAATTACAGTTTCCAACTATAACCCCCACACCAACCCACCCGACCCTCAAAAAGAAAGACCACCGGTAATTTTAATTAGTAATTACCTGCAAGATCAACATGTAGACCTTAGGCTATGTACCAAAGTCGTTGCTCATCACGTGCATTTTGGTTTCATTACAACTAAATCACTGCGTGTGTATGTGGGGGGAGGGGGGGTGCAACAATTATTCATCAGTTTAATAGACTTGCAAAAGGGCTAGCCGTCTTTCAGTGGTTGTGGGTGGCTCCTAAGATTTTAACCAGAAATTTTAAGAATTAGTCGCCACAAGCAGTAACGTTGAAATTCAAATTTTATAGTAAATTTTCTACAGGCTTGCACTACAGTTGAAGACCCTAACTCGGAAAATATACTCTCTATTTGATTTTTCCCCAAGAGATTTGGGAAAGAAAAGTGGTGCAAAAATACCATGAAAAAAGAAGCAAAACTGGGTCGAGCGCCATCGGCGCACTACCAGTAGGGACGCTCTTCTCTTACTACAAATCCACGACTTCTGGAAACCAGTTCGCAAGGCAGTCACCAATGAATCATTCTTTTGAGTCAGCCAACATAGGAGTTATGTGATCAGCGGGGAGGAAGGATTCTTACCCGAATAAGAAGATGGGAGGGCCTCCATGTAAACAATTGCGGTAGGTATAATAAGAAAGGAAATTTACTAGAAAATTTAAATTTCTTGTCAACCTAACTTACAATTGTTTACTACAGGCTGAATAGACAATAGGATGGAGGGAATCACATAACCAACCCACACATAACCCAATTGCACTGGAACCACGGACAGAGGAAGAAGTCCCTTGGCCTATCAAACCATAGCATCACAGACATTAGTAAAAGACAATGAGAGATGAGGCGTATGGTTATAGAAAGGGCAGTAACAGCACAGACCAGGAACTGACCTTGTAAGAAGCTGAATGGCTGAGACAGACAACAGCCTGAGCAGAAGAAAGAGGGCCCTTAGGACAAAGGTCTGCCTGCTCCTGCAACTGTTGCAGATAAGTGGAGAAAGTAGCATTTCTCCAGTAGGCTGCCAGCATAACATCCGACAACATGATATAGTATAAGCCCCAAGAGGTAGACAATGCATGCACCTCATGGCAGAAAAATGATTGGTAAAACAATCGCCAGATGAGCGGAAGCTGCATAAATAGCAAGACAAATCCATCGAGAAATGGATGCAGGCGAGGTCTTCTGTCGACCAGGAATAAGAGAGAGAAAATTACTCCTACCCTTCTAAATGAACAGCGTCTGACTGAGAGAAAAGCGAATTGCATGAACCAGACAGGGCAAAGGGTGTTTACCCTCAACAGAAGGAAGAGTCCCGATGCAGATAGGAGGCGGAGTAATTTCTGGTATCTGATTCTTGGCCAGAAAGGAGCAATCACTGGTAAACATAACACTGGTAGGAGAGGGCGTGAAGCTCACTAACCAGTCTGGCTGAGGCAAAAGCCATAAAAAAAAGCCACCTTGTATGTGAGAAAATGCATATCCACCTGGGATAAAGCTCGAACGCCCCCACCCCCAAGCAGAGCAGCACTCAAGAAAGATTCCATCTTGGGATAAGCTGCAAAGTCCTAGGCCTTTTCAAGGAAAAGTGCTGAACAAGCTTGGAGAGGCATGATTAGGGCTGATATGACACAGAGGCTAAACCAGTGGAGTGCCTCCTTGAAAGAAAAGCAACTCTACTGCTCGTCTCGGAAAAAATGCTACGGAGGAGACAGGACCTGACAAAAGACATACACAAAGGCACAATGAAGTCGGGTAGACATGAAACCTTGCAAAGAAGGTTGCGACGTAGAGGGAGACATGCCGGAACTGCTGCCAACAGAGAAAGGAGCAGATTGATCCACACCCACTAAGGCGACAGGGGTGTGATCGAAATGATTCGACAACTGCAGGTTCGTATCTGGGCTAGAACCTAAGGTAGAATCGGAACCGACAGGAAGGCGTAGCCGGCAAGACCGTTCCAAAGGAGGGACAGAGCATCCACGGTGAAAGCCAGAGCCTCAGGACACGGGGTCACAAAAGTGTCCACCTGATGGTTCCAACGAGTCGCAAAAAGATCGATGTGGGGATGACCCCAGAGATCGCAAAGCAACTGGAACACCACCCTGAGGAGCATCCACTTAGTGGAAACGACCCGCCCTGTTGGGACAGGGATTCGGCTGGGACGTTCAGATGACCGGGAATGTGACGAACCACCACTCTGGCGCTGACATCCTAAGCGAGCAGCAGAACATCCCGAACCAATTCGTACATGGGAACATAGTGCGTGCCGCCCTGGTTCCGAATGTAAACAAGCATTGTTGGACAACAGAAGGACCTGCCAATTCGGAAGGTGGGGGATCCACTGCCGGGAACTCAGAAGAAGAGCAAGAAGTGCCCTCTGGTTGACGCAAAGAGCTGCTGCATCCTGGTCCCATGACCCGTGAAGGGAAAGACCTAGAGGATCCATCACACCCCATCCGAGATCGCTGGCGACTGCCGTCAGAACGTGATTTTTATACTCAAAAGTTTCAGAATTAAACTTACTCACCAAAGGCTCACAAGTTTAATTCCGAAGTCTACTCGTAGAATAAAAGTTTTAATTCTGATGCAAGACGTTCATTAATTTGCTGCTCCCCTCTGTTTAGGCCTTCATTCCGTGTCCCACATGCATCATCCCAACCCCATTGCCCTTTCTAATCTCCCAGTACTCATTTTACAATATTTCTCACTGGCTCTTTCTTAATCTCCAACTATAATATTAATACTCAGGAAGTAAAAGTCGCATAACGTATCGGTCCGTTATTGACTATAAGAGCCAAGCAAGCCTATAATGGCCTAATGCGTCTAAATATGAATAATGGCATCACATCTCTCAGCCGATCTATAATATTTTCCCCCTGCTTTCTATTTTGATTGAAATTCAGTTTCGGATTTAATTTGTAAACACATTTGTTTCGCTTGTTTTCTTTTGTGTCTTGGATAGAATGTGCATCAAACTGAGAAAGCGACAGGCAGAAAGTAAGTCAACCAACTTTCCAAATTTCGCCGTAGATTGATCAGACGCTAGTCAAGTTACCCAGTTTGTTGGTCAACAAATCAGACCATAGTTCTGCAGTTTTTTTTTTTACATTTAAAAAATTTTGCCTGTCTTGTTATTCTATTGAAGTTAATTTTTATTTTCCTTGAACTTGTATATACCTGTCATGTTTCTAACGTCTATATTTGATAATGTACATAGTTGTTTTAATTACCATAATAAAAGATAAATTAATGTAAATTATTGGTTTTTTGTTATAATACCCTCAACAAACCCAGTTTTCTTTCTGGTATAAATACTTAACATTTCCTCACACATCTCAACACGGACAGCCAGATTGTTTATTACCATGGTGACTGAAATAGTTCCATTGCAGTCAGTGATTGACAGAATCTATTTATAGGCTGACTGATCTTAATATACCTTTGATTAACACCAATCAGATTTTTAATGCACTGTATACGTAATGCAGCTGTATTCATGCTTATTTCTGTATTTTTCTTCGCAATTGGAGATTCATGATCAATGTGCGCGCGTCGAAGTGAAAATAGGTGACTTATCATGGTGCATCCAGTTTTCGATAATCTAAGAATGTAGAGCACACTTTCAAATTTCATTTTTCTAAAATCGAAAACTATGTAATATTCATATTCTTACGTTTATACCATACACATTTCTCAATAAAAGTGTCAATGACACTGTAGCTTAACTTGTGTGTTGTTTTTGATGAAAAGGATAATGTTCAATGTTTATGAAAGGATTATGAAATAAGACAAGAATTGTGATAATTGGGAATATGTTCATTTCTGTTCCCTATATGATTACGATAAAAATAATATGAGGTGTACACTGTACTAAAGAGCTGAGGGGTGGGTTAATATGACCTCACAGTTAATGTATGTGGCCCTCACAGTTAACGTGTATCAACAAAAGTTACCAAGTTACAGCGAAATTATTCCAAAATGAGTCATCCTATCAAGTTACATTAAAATCCCTTCATAAATATGGCCTGTAGACTGTGCTAAAGGTTTGCGGGCTTCGGGCCCCTGTAGCCATCAGTTTCCCAATTGCGTCCGAAGGGGACGTTCTCATCTAGACATTATATGAAGTCAACCTACCAAGTTACAATGAAATCCCTTAATAAATATGACCTGTAGACTGTGCTAAAGTAACTTGACAATCCAAGCAATATTTTTCAAGTTATCGAATGCCAAAGGGATTGGAGAAATTTTCAACTTGAAGGATAAAGGGTTAATATCTCAGGATCAAAATAACAGATTTACACCAAAAACTATACAGCTCAGTACATCAGTAACCTGAACACAAATATAAATTAACTTGACAATCCAAGCAATATTTTTCAAGTTATCGAATGCCAAAGGGATTGGAGAAATTTTCAACTTGAAGGATAAAGGGTTAATATCTCAGGATTAAAATATCAGATTTACACCAAAAACTATACAGCTCGGCACATCAGTAACCTGAACACAAATATAAATTAACTTGACAATCCAAGCAATATTTTTCAAGTTATCGAATGCCAAAGGGATTGGAGGAATTTTCAATTTGAAGGATAAAGGGTTAATATCTCAGGATCAAATTATCCGATTTACACCAAAAACTATACAGCTTGGCACATCAGTAACCTGAACACAAAGAAATGGATACGGACGCCGGACAGACAGACGGTCGGATGGACGGACAGACAGACGGACAGACAGATGGACAAAGGATGGACGAACGGCGGATGGTCACTCCGGATGCCGGCATTATGTGTACCATACATAGTATGGGTACACATAAAAAATTATATTGTTCTCCCTAGCCCATTCAACCAATGGAAGACACATGTGCGATTTATGACCATCGTATAATACGAGAACAGCTTCGTTACTTCACTGTCCCTGAACATATTTCAAAAAATGTTTTTCTAGATAATTTTGGAATATGACACTATTCGACCATCCAGAATCCAAAACAGTTGCTTGAGTCCCGGGAAGGGCACCATCTACCAACCCTGGTGTCAGTTTCTTCCCCTTGTAAACAAGGTAAGATGGAATCATGGTGCCGATTACATTTATACAGCCAATAAGAGTGGTAATGGATGACTTCTCACTTGTCACGGCCTGAACAGGCGTGCCCTTTAATCTTTAACGATATAATTTTAGGTGGATTATTTTCTGTGCTGACCCCTGATTCATCTACATTATATATCCTTTCAGGGTGGTCCATAAATTTAAATTTGTTGAGAATTTCTTTCAGGCGAATAAAATATGCATGGACAGAGATTCTTCACTGGCCGATTTGGCATGGACAACAGAAAGTTTCCTCGGTTTCAATGATTTTAACAGTGGCCACCTCTTCATGAAATTGCAAAGCCACTTTTCACTTAAAATTGAATTTCCATCGGATTTTCCAATAAATCTAGCAAGATCTGTGGCTGTCACCTGGAAATCTCTGCTAGTATACCCATAACCAGACATTGCAACAATGTGGTCAACCATATCTTTCTCTTTGGCTGTAGTGAATAATGGCGTTGGCCCTGATCTTGCTACATTTTCACCTACTCTTCCATCAACACGATGCCTTAATGCTGTAAGTGGAGTTTGGTAGTTAATGGAAGCCCTGTTTACACTTAAACCATCCCGTACCGCCCTAATAGCTGCCTCCATTTGAGTGGTTTCATATTGCCGATATGGTTTCTTCTTTCTAGGGTTAAGCTGCAATGATAAAGAAAGACAACTTTTAACTGCAACATACCTCCCCATACATACACAAATACATGCCACACACAAATATTCCTGATTACGCATACAGCCATACACACACACAGACACACTTAGGCCTATACCACCACACACGCACCTGTAAATATTCACCATACCTACGCATACATACACAAAAACACATGCCCCCACTCCCTCAAATTCACATCCATCCATAGTAGTTTAGTGGTATGACAGGTGTTAAATATGCATACACACAGACACAAATACACACTTGTCACACATACATGTACACACGTGTAGTATTGGGTGTGTTTTCCTTATTTGCATTTCAAATAATTGGCAATTTGCATTGTCGCGTAGTTTTTAAAAACAGTGTTCATAAAAATCACATAAAATCGATTGCACCTCTCGGCTTCCATAGTTTGAAAAAAAACTGAACAGGGCACAGTTACTGGAAGTTGTGGCTGCAACCACTTTTTTGAGGTGTATAAATGGGGGAAGACTTTATTTATTTATTTAAATTTTTCCTTTGAACTAACCGCAACATCAGCTGCACATTTTCTGCACATGCAGATACTGCTGCAGAGATGTCCAACTTCTAAGTACTTCCTTTTTCTTATCATAAACAGCATAAAACATACAACTGCAGTCTAAAAGTTCACCGACTATCACTGCAAAGCAGGTGACAAGAACTTGATCCATTTCAATATTCCACAATCATTTTTAGACGGTATTTTTAGACATCAGAAACCTTTCGTCATCATTGTTGTTCCAATGGCGTCGAGCCGCGGGCAAAAAGTCAAACGGAGAGTTTTTTTTATCAAATAAAGAAGCCATAGAATGGTGATTTGATTATTAATTTATGATAAACATGAAGTTAAATACCTTGTGGATAGCTGTACAAGAAAACTGTGTTGATGAATCTTTGTTCAATGGACGAATTCACAAATGAACTAGGAAGGGGGTATCGGTCAGGGCAAAAAAGCTTTCATTACTTGTCTTTTTTTATACAGACTACTGTATGTGTAACACAGGGTCAGGACTGACGTGGTGCATTCATTGTTATCGGTGAAAAAGTGGTTGCAGCCACAACTTCAAGTAACAGTGAACAGGGGGCGTGGTACCACACACGTCAATCATGATCACATTATGGTACCTTCTTTTTGTGTTTACATTATCATGTTCGACGTCTGACTTTTGACAGCTCCTCCACCACCACCACCAAGTAACGTTTACCTTGCATATGATCTTATTTCTGACCATATTGTAATTTTTAATAAATAAATGCACAAGAATGATCTATGTTTAGTACTTTTTAAAGTGATGAATAAGATAAATGTATACTTACAAGATTTCTCAACATTTTCTTTCTATTTCAAATCGTCGAGAGCTGTGATATTTCTTTGTTTGTAAATATCGCGTCATGACGTATAAAATCGCGACAATGGGAATTATCGAAAACTGGATGCTATCAAAAAGTGGGCGGGACATGATACTTGAAAAAAATTGAAAACTCCACCTTCATTTAAATGCAGTTTTTTGGTAAATAAAATATATGAAAAGGGATTAAATAATATATATTTATTTGTTCACAGAATGGCATTAATTCTCATCCCTTTTCCAAACACAATCAAAACAGAAACAACACCTTGACCTAAACGATTATACAGTTTAAAATTAGGTTAAAGTCGCTTAGGATGCCGAAAAATTATGACTGCAGATTTATACACAACGGACTTATTTTCTGACAATACATGTATGCCGTTATGCTGACAACAGAGCTATTAACTGTTGTTGGCTGTCTGTACCCAGAAAATTTCAAATGGAATTAAAAACCCCCAAATCTTTCAATGGTGAAAAGGAAAATTTTGTTTAGGGTACAAACGTCCACACATGCATGAAAGATTTTGATAAAAATACTTTCCAAGTCCAAATCTTCTTGAAGTACCGGAACATTGGGACATCTTTTCCTGTTAACATTTCCAGACTTCGGAAATTATTATCTGAGCAGGCTTTGATAAAAGCAAACCACAGGTGGTGTGCTCTGGGGTGGTGGTGGGGGTATGTTGTGGTGGGGGAAGGTTATGAAGAAGAGGATGTAGGGGGAGGGGATATCAACAAATATTTTATGATGTTTTAACAGCATAAATGCATCAGCATAATTGACAGCTAGATCTGGAAATAAGCTGCTATTAATGGTGGTCTATGAGCTGAAAATTTGCAAGTTTTATCTTCTGTTTTGTCCCTGCACAAACTTTTCCCTGAAATCCATCCCATTTCCCTGAAAATAACCCTCAGGTTCCCTTAAAAATTATTCTGGAGGTTAACATGTCTGTAGTGGATGGATGGATGAAGAATGGATGCTCGATGTCAAGATATGGCAGAAGCTGGCAATGCAGGCTAGCTAAAAAAAATCCCACAAATGTTAACCATTTCTTCATATTTCAAGGAGCAGAACACCAAACAACACAAAGTACAAATGGAAAACTGAAGAAAAACACTGACTTGACTGTTTTTTTCTGACTCACAGTCTATAACTTCCAAACTGCAATAGGTAAAAATTTAAATACGGAACAGGATAATTGATTACATAAAAGTTAAAATGTTCCAGAAGTTTGAAAACAATTGTTTGTCTGAAAGAGAGTTTTACTTACAGAAACCAATAAAAAACTTAAACCTTTACCCAATGCACACATGAAAGCAACATCATCATTTTAATAATTTTGCCAAATTTTTCATAAAATTTCAACAAAACCACAACATATGACCCCCTGAATGGAATGAGCTCATTCCAATTATGTGCAGTGGTTCAGTGGTAATGGCATTGAACTTCAAACTGAAAGGTCTATGATTCAATCCTCAACAGGGGCAACTGCGTTGTGTTTTTGGGCAAAGAACTTAATCCTGATTACCCAGATGGAGGCACAGTGGAGCTGTGTACTAAGGTATACTGCAGGTCGATGATGCACTTGCTTTCAACCAATGCTAACTGCTTGTGGGGAGTTAGTAGGTAGAGGAGCCTGATAGTTTCTTGCTGCTGCTGCTGCTGCTGGGGGAGTGTCTCCAGGTACACGGGTTTCCTGCACTCGTAAAACTGTCCAACAGGAGGTGAGCCAGGCTGTTGAATAAAATACCAATAAATAAACAAGGGCAATGCAAAGCATAGGCTACTGCCCCTGACCCATAGGCATGTTTGAAAAAGCCTTAAAAGTATTGTGGGACAGAAAAAGTTTCTTAGTCAAAAAAGTGAAAACAGAAAAATTCTGAAAGTGAAAAAGGTCTATAACTATAAGAAAAATTATTGGATGGAATCTGTTCACCCATGCGGGTCTATCAGCATACCAAAGGAGATCCAAATCTGATAAATGGCCTTGAAATTACAATGCAAAACATTTGTATGGACAGACAGATGGAGGGCTTCACTAAATACCCCCCAATCCTCCTTAGGTGGTCGGAGACATAATAAATATTATGATTATGGATCACATAATGTGGTTTTGTTGAATTGTTTTGAAACATGTACATTTTCAACTGCTCTTTTTGTAAATTACGTGGCAGATGTGGGCATAGAAGATATCTAGTGCTTTTATGTGGATACCGAAAATTATGTCATGAGTGACGGAGACAAATATTTATTTTTTGTGAGCACTTGCGCGAGCGAAAATAACCATTTGTCTCGGTCACAAGTGAGATAATTTTTGGTGTCCACTCAAAAACACCAGATTTTCTTTTTATTATATGCTTTGTATAAGAATCTGATAATTCCACTTGTTTCAACCTTGAATTGATGCTTAATAGTAAACAGCACATTGAATGATTGACATGCAGAAGTGATTTAATCAATACTCAGAATATATAGACAGAGTCTTGCAATCTGATTCAGGTGGCGGGTTTCTAGTCCAAACACGGCCTAAAAGTCTGTAATATAAGTTTTTGGTTTGGTACCAAACCCAAAACTTACATTACAGACTTTCAGGCCTGTTTGGTCAAACTGGTTTCATGCATCAATTCAAGGTGAATGCATGTTGAATTAATGCTGGAAATCATTGGCATCTGGATGTTTATCAACCAAACTCCTCATCTCAAGAAGAGATACAGGCAAATATCTTGCGTAATGAACATGCTTGTATGCAAAAAACCATGGAAGTATGTGCTGGATTGTCTCAAGGTGTAAGTCCCAATTGCCCTCTCGAGTAGTTCGAATAAACGCCAACAAGTCACCAACCATCTCCAAATATGACATCCAGAAGGAAAACGTGGGGCTTGATTTCGAACTTTCAGCAATGAACTTGTCGTATTTCTGTACGAATGTTTTAAAGTCATTATTGCCAGAAAGGATTTCTTCGAAACATCCTGCATCAAACTTGCAAATGAGATTCTTGGATATGTTAGATAGTTCAGACCTGGCCGTTGGGTGAATTTCGATGAATGCTTTCAGACATAGTTGATGAAGAGCTTCAAACATAATTTTGTGCACTCGTGTTGCCCTGTTGTAGTGCTTGCCAGTCAAGACCTAGTCCACCGATCCCGCTGCAACAAGATTCGCCTCTATGATTACATCCTTCAATCCTGAACCTTGGAATCTTTTGCCAATAGCAGACATGAATGCCATTGATGTATAGAAATCGCCAAGTCGCAAAATTAGTCTCTCTTGCATGACAAGAGTTCTTCCATCTAATTTGTTGTGCTTTAGCATATACTGCCTGATCAAACACCAGTACCACTCCCGCCAAACCAAGCCACCCTGCTATCTGTAAACTTCTTCTCAAAATAAGTTTACAGATAGCACTGTGGACATGTCGGTTGGCGAAGCGTCAATCATCGGCAAGTAGCCTATTTTATTGACCGATGTATTTGTGAGAGAGTGCTGCTGTGCCAGTACAGTATTGAAACCAGTCGATGCAGGCAAAAGACGACCATAGTCAAACACAGAAAGTCTTGATAGCACGAATGAAAAAACAATCAGTCGAGATATGGCAAGATTTTGTCGTCTGGTGTGAAGTCTGACAAGTGATCATTTGGGCTCACTCTTTTCCCAAGTACAAATGTGCTGATGTTCTCATTAGGGAGCAATATATACTCACTGTCTGTGTGTTTTCCACGAAGTGTTTGCCGGCACTACGTCTGTTCGCGAACCATCTGGGATAGCTTTATCAGAAATATCTTGGATGATTATGCCGTTTGTTCAATGTGTTGTTCCCGCTCCAGTCACAGTCCCTTCTCCAAAATCGATGTTGTCACACACAAGTGTTGTAAAGCACTGTTTCTGGAAACCGGGAGGCACAGGTTCATGACATGACATGATTTTTTTCTGCTAATGCAGTGTCATGCTCAAGGACAACTGAATGAGAAAAGGAATGGCCAAGCTCATGGAGCAGACCGATTTTGATGAACCAGTGATGTGTTGTAAAGCCATTCCAAGGGAAAGATGCTTAGGTGTTTGTTTCCTCCCAGCAGAAGCTGCATATATTATGTCCTGAGAGAGAGAAAATATCAGCTTTCTAGTGTCTGGCAGGGTAGTCATGAATCTGTACAGTTGAACATCTTCGCCGAAATCAAATATCCACGCAATAAAATTAAACAGATGAACAGAGATGATCTTTTTGACAGCATCCAGACCGAGATCAGATCCAAATGGTGGCCATGAAGCATCATGCAGTGGTGCGTAAGCTAGCTTTGATTTCACCAATTTTGCAGCCAGAAACAAAGTTTGTAAATCGTCTATACTATTGTCTGTCTGTCCACCATCACCCATCAATCTGTTATCACATTTCATCATCAGAAACCAACATATCATCATCCGAGCCCAACTCATCGCCAGTGTGTAGATATAGACTAGGGTGAGCAGTTTGTTCACTGTGAAATACTATTTCACTTTCAGTCTGTTTGAGTTTGAAGAATCTAATGTCAGGACACCTTTTTTGGTGACGACATTTCAACAGCCAGTTTCTGTAGGTAAAATTACACATAACATCACCTTGTTTGTCTTTTATGAAGTTACTGAACATACGATTCATGAGACTGATAGGTAAAATTTCACTATGTTTGATCATCTTTGCTTCAATAACAGTTTGAAACAACATTTCAAAATATACGTCAAAGGCATTCATTGGTGCCTGGTTGGCTGGTCTAACATTTTTCTTTCTTGTGTATGATTTGTAACAAAAAGAATGGTACTTTGCTTCCTTTGCTATAAGATCAACTGTCTGTATCTTTAGGAGAAGAGATACATCACATTTGGCATTGGCATCCTCGAGGATAGCAGTGGACGCCTCGCTGGACTGACACAGAACAAGCTTTTCCTTCAACCTTTTCCGATAAAAAGAGTGTGTTATAAACTTATCAGACCCACAGAATATACATTTGTCTGCAAAAAGCTTTCTGTTTTTGATGTCGAGCTTCTGAGAAGTTTGGGCGGTTGGGCACGCTCATCTTGGTTCGTCTGTGTGTTAGGTGGACAATGCCACTTACTAGCTCTCTCTATCTTTGTAACATCGGTGAACATCATGTAGCGTCTGTGAATATAGGAAATGCAGAGAGACATGAGAAATACACCAATGAGTGGGGAGGGAAGGTGATTCTGAAAAAAATAACAACTAGACACAGGATAGGGTTACACGGTATTAAAAAGAAAATTTTCGGAATTTTGGTTCCCTGGTGTCACAGGAGCGTATAAGCTAGGTCAGTATGCACCAAATTAAAATTTGAATGTTTCAAGATGGAACTGACCATCATAATATAGCCATAGTTGTTGATAGCGATGTTAAAGCCAAATGGAACTGACAGAATGAGTTGTGCATGATTAACTTAACATTCACTCAGTTGAGAATAACTCCAGTGGATCTGCTGAATTAACTCCACCTTCATGTGAAAACTGGCCATCGTAATATAGCCATAGTTGTTGAGAGCGACGTAAAACCCCGATCAAACAGAGAATCAGGTGCCAGTCTAAAATCAGTATCACATGAAATTAATAAATTAGGGCCATCGTATGAAATTGGTGAAGTATACCAAAATCAGATAAAAATAAGCAGTAAAACAATTTTCCTTTTTGGTCTTCTTTATTCATGTGCTTTTAGCTCCAGATTTCTCATAAGTTAAATCAACGAAAAAAAATAAAAATGTTGTTAGTCTGTTTTCTTTTAAATTTCTCGCTAGAAGAGTCAAAGCAAATGCGTGTTTGACACCTGTCACTCAAGACGTTATTACAATGAGACAGACTTTACCGGCTCTAATGCGACGTTCGGTCCATTTCTGATTCCATGTTTTTAAAAAAAAAATTGATGAGCAACCTTGGAAAAAATGTCGATTTCTGTCATTTTACTTGTTTTCGTGTGTATTAAATTGAAATTCTCATTAACATTATTTGATTTTTTCGATAGTAGGATCTATAAAACACAATTAGTGCCATTATAGATTACTTTGGGGGTGGGGGTGGTAATTGTGACGGACACAGTGATTGAAAATTCACCTTTGGTGATAATATAAATGCAAAGCATTTTCTGCAAACTCCAGGACAAAATGGGAGGTCTCACTCTCTGAAGAATTGTCAAGCGTAATCCATTTCTCTGCGCAATATTTCATTTTATTCAAGCTGGTCTCTGAGGATTGTATTGTGGTGCTTTCCGATTTGATGATGTGAATCGAGCAGACATTCTCCATGTTGTTTACGATGTTGTCTCGAAAATGCGGCTATACAGACAAACAGAAATTCCAAAACGAAATCATTCAGTCATCGGAAAATGATTTAGTCCCCGAGTTGTTGTAACAAAAAGTCAAATTTTGACATTCGTCCCATGGCCTACTTACCAAAGACAAATCTTGTGGGGATAGAAGTGGGAATAGAAAGCTGTGTCAATGAAGTGTGTTTTGGGAAAAATGTTGTTCACCTACTTCCAGGTACCTCTGACTGTTCTTGATATATGACTCTTGTTAGAAGGAACAAGACTGGGAGGGAATGTGGACGTGAGGTTGTGAGTAAACTTGTTTGAGATTTAAAACAAGGTTTTAGTGTGTCTCCTCTGTTTAAAACTCCAATACTCTTTTGAAATGTTCAAGAGCCAAAAATAAATATATGTTATTATATGAAGACTCATGTTTGCTCAACTCTTGTTTTTTCCCATTTGTTTGTACAAAAGAACCTACCTGTCAACATGAAACTTAGGTAATTATGATAATAACCGAAGGCAAGTCCAGCATAGACATCTCCAACCGGGAGTGAAGCACGGATCTCATGGTCTGGACCTAAAATTAAACAAAAGATGTATGTGTTTATGCTACTACCATTTTTAATTTGTATCATTAACCATTATCCCTTTATCCAAAGCACAGGATATCAAAATTTAATATTTTAAATATTATTTTTCAATTTTTTTCAAAATATGTCAACAAAATCATATCATGTGGCCCCTCATTGGAACAGACATGCTCCAATACACTCCAATTAGGGGTCACATAATATGGTTTTGTTGAAATTTCTTAAAAACTATTATTTTTTTCAAATACTCAATTTGCATACTATGTGGGCAGATGTGGCTGATTTGTTAGGGTTAATTCTTTCAGCGTGTAAAAGAATTCCAAGTGCATAACATTTTTCAGGAAGTTTACCAAAATTGTAACATGTAACTGAGGCACAAACCAAGTTTGGTCCTGATCTATAAATCGGAACTCAAGTTATCATCCGGAAATGGAAAAGTTTACAGACAGGCAGACCAATCATATAATACAACCGTTTTTTTTTCAAACAGGCATATAAACAGCGGAAAAAACGCACATAAGTTTAGAAAGGAAAAAAAGGACAAAACCTGTGCTTGTGAAAATCATTTCCTCCATTGTGGTCTATCAGCATACCAAAGATCTTTAAATCCTACATCCACTGATTGAGATATGAAGGTCCAAAGTTGTTATGGACGGCCAGATGAACGGATAGACCCTCAAACGAATGGACCCCACTTCTATATCCCCCAGAAACTTTGTTTTGGCGGGGATAATTACTACCATATATACATTTTAACAACTGCAGATGACTGAATGGTGTTTTCATACCTCACTGTCAGTTGCCTACACAGAAATTTTAAAAAACCTTCAAATGATTATGACTGCATAAAAACATCAAGGTCCCACTCTTTTGGAGTTATCTAGCTGAAAGGATTGTTTCATTTGAAAAATCTCAAGCTGTGTTTTATGACTATAATTATGGTGACAATTAATGACCCTGTTTCAGGTCCATCTTTTTCTGCTCATCATATCGATACTGTGGGGCCTTCAGATGAGGAGGTAGCCAAAACATCGGACAGTCGGTTTGCTGGAATCTCTAAAAAGTTTAAATCACAGCAGGCAGTGGGTAAGCCCATTGACCCAGTATTAGCAACATCTATCACAGATATGTTCAGAAATGATATTGAGGTGTTGTATAATTTGTTAACTAAGGATGCACACAATTCTCTGCCTCTAAATTGTGAAGGCCTTTAGGTTGTCAGAATTAACCACTTAGTCTGGGACTTATTATCAGCCTCAGCGAGATCAACAGATAAACAGCTACAAAATATAGAGCTTTCTGTCATAAAATCTCCTGTGATTTTAGCCCAAACTGCTGACAAAGCTGCAAAATTGGAAAAGGATTTACCATCTGTACAAACTGAATTAAGTGAGCTACCAGATTCATTGAATGATGCCCTAGGTATTTTGGGCCCTGGTAATGCACAGCTAAATTTGATCCAAAGAGATCTTATAAAACCAAAACTTAACAATAAATATGTTCATCTATGTATACATTCTTGGTATTTATGGGACAGCTTTTTGGAAATGATGTACCCAAAACCACAAAGGAAATAGAAGAAACACAAAAGATGGGGCACAAGATGGCGCATAGCCACAGTAGAGCTTAGCACTATTCCAAAGAGAATAGCTGTGGATGACAAGTCTTTTGAGGTCAATCATACATGCATAAAAATGCTTTTAATAGTTCTCATCCTTGTGACAAAACTGTAAAACAAAATGGCAAGAAAATGGGCCAATGTTGGCAAAGTCAACACAAGTAGCACCTTCAACTTTACAAGCATCTAACCAAGTAAGTGATGTGCATTAATTAATCCACAGCTACCTAATATTTCTTTTGTTCTCTGTCATGAAAACAGGCCCTATAAAATCACACCAAGTACGGTTTTGATGAGAACAGCTCAGTAAAACTTTACCAATATCTGGATATTGGGACGGTTTTGAAACAGTCCCAATAACTAAATATTTGTACGATGGTCACGGTACTGTAATCATAACCATTCAAAAGTAAAGATGCTGTAAAGGAGGTGTGAAAAACTTTCTAACACATGAATTATCGACAAGCTTTTCTCGACAGAGCTACTGAATTGAGTGTGCATCGTGTCCAAATTATAATGTACTTTTTAATTTTTTGTTGCTTTTAATAACCAACAGCCCTGGTAACCTAAAAAGGACTCCTGTGGAAACCTCGGAAGTGAAGCAGTGCTTGTTTGCTGGTTTTTACTGGTAAAATAGGACCTGGTCACCAGTGCCCGGGGTAGAAGTCCCCTAAAATGGGCAGCATGGGTGTAAACGATTGGTTAAACTTGACTTTACACCTTTTTTTGAGGTCACAATTAGCCGTAGTTGCAGAAAAATGACCTTAAACACCAGTAAATAAATAAATAACCTAAAAAAACCTGCCCTTTTTCAAATATTAAGACAGCAATCAGGCACCACCACCCGCCACCCCTGAGGGAAAGCGAACCTCTTCTTCAGATAAAAAAAAGAATTATTCTTCCAAATGCTTTAAAAATGAACGATTATTAAATTTATCTGCCGCACTTTCGATGAGGGATTGAATAAGTGTTCCACCCTTGAGCTGAGACATTATATTAGCGGGAGAACAAATTACGTCATGATGTGAGTTCACTTTAAAAGCCACAGATCTGTTCACAATATCTGAACTCCTGATGCGTGCCATAACTTCAATAGACTTTCTAGCAAGCAAACAATGGGTTATGCCCATTTTGTATTTCGGGGGTAGAGAAAGCAAAAAGTGTTTTAAAATGTGGTTTTACTCGTGTCAAACTTTCTAAAATATAATTTTTTGGACTTTTGTTAACATTGAGGGGCTGTGGATTAAATCACATATATCACTATTTTGTGTACTATATGGGTAAATAATTGTACAGTTGTGCAGGTGTCCTCCAATATTTGGACTCGGCTTCGCCTCGTCCGAAATATCTCCGGACACCTGCACAACTGTACAATTATTAACCCATATAGTACACAAAATAGTGATATATCCATTACTTAGAGCAGGACAACATTAAAATGCCATACAGCAGTGGCGTGTGTTAACTGAAGATCCTTTCATAATTGATGTTATTCAGCATTGCCACATTGAATTTGGCATTGAGGGTCCACCGCATCAGAGGGTCTCCTCTCTCAGTGTAATTTAATGAAAAAGATGCCAAGCAGATTGTTAATGCAATTTCAAACCTTTTACATCAACAGGTTTTAGAACAAATTTCTGACACTGCAGGACAATGTCTTTCTCCCATCTTCTGTCATCCAAAGCATGATATTTAACTTGAAAAATTTCAATGCGCATGTCCTGTCACATCATTTTAAAATGGTTAACTTTTGAAACTGCTTTGCCCCTTCATTCAACCGAAAATGTTTATGGGTATGTTTGACATTTGCCATGACTACTATTCTTTGGCTCTGGCTGAACGACATGGAAAATTCTTTCAATTCAACTGTAAAAATTTTTCATATCAGTACACTTGTATTCCAAATGGTTATGCTGCTGTTCCAAGGATATTCACTAAATTAATGAATCTAGTTTCTCTAACCTTAGGAAACATGGTTACCTTAATAGGACATTCATTGATGATACACCGTGTATAAAGAAAAATTGCTCGGAATTTGCATGCAATTGTTCAACTTCTGACCAGTTTCAGTTCATGAATCCTGAAAAATCAAATTTAATATCCACACAAGAAATAAAATTTTTGGGTCACATCATTAACACATTGACAATGACTTCCTCTACCACTAGACAAGACAAAATAAAATATACATGTTCTGATCTTCATCAGGCTGTTCAGGCAGCTATTAGAACTATGGCCCATGTTATTGGTTTGCTTATCTCTACATTCTCTGCAGTTGAATAAGTTAAATTTCACAACCATGTACTGGAAAAACATAAGACAAATGCTCTTCCAATGTCTCGTAGCTCCTTTGATGCCACAGTGCGAACTGAACTCACATGGTGGCCTGAGAATATCGACAACCAGTCTCATCAATTTGACTGCCCTACTCCCACTGTCCTCTTTATGCAGACAGTGGACGTAAAGGTTGTGGGTGCTGTTATGTTTGAAAATAAAATTGGAGGTTGTTGACCAGAAGCTGAGGGTTACATGCATATTAACTGCCTTGAATATGGCTACTAAATTAGCTTTACAAGCATTTGAATGTGATATAACAAATAAACATACATTAATCCTAACAGACAACACCACTGCTGTGACAAATATTAATATGGGGGGATTACAATCCTTTGACTGCAATCAGCTCAGTCAAGACATACAAGTAAGGGGTTTCTGTCAAGCCCAACATATCTAGATTTCATGTTCTCATATACCAGGTACCTCCAACCTTGTTGATAATCCGTCATGACAATTTGTTGATAAAATTAGTTTGGTTCTAAAACCCATAGTTTTCAGAAAAACCTGCTCACACCTTGGCTCTATGGATATTGACCTATTGGCTACTAGATTGACCACTAAACTGCCCAAGTATTGTGCTTGGAAAAAAGAGCCTGGTGCAGAACGTAGAGATTTTTTTTTTACTATAAATTGGGAAAATTATAATCTGAGTTCCATTTTTCCTCCTTTTAGTTTAACCAGTCACTGCATTGGGAAAATCTATCAAGATCAAACCAGGGGAACCATCATCGGTCCCCTCTCTGGCCCACGCAAACTTGGTTTTCGATGGTAAATGAATGCTCTAGTAGATGTTCCATTGATACTACCTGCAGACAAAGATCTACGAGAAATGCCAGGACACAACTGTGTCCACCTTTTTCACCCGTCCCCATGACTAGTAGCTTGCAAAGTGTAGGGAACTCAGGATTTTCTGACAATGCAGTTAAATACTCATGTCTTCCTGGTACTTCACTACAAACAAGAGGCCCCACGGGGCCTGAAGTGCTCATCTTGAACAGAACACAATATAAACAGAGTCCGAGAATGAGTCTACATTAAGCAATCCATCACCATAGGTTACACTGTCAATCATTGAGTCCCTCAGGAGCGACAAAAATAATCCAGGCATCATGCCTTTTCTTCAGTTGAACATAATATAAAATGTAGAGCTCCCCTATGAAACCCTTGATACAACCCTTGATACAACCTATGTGGATTAATCTTAGTTACACACATCTAGAGGGTACTGAATACAAAATTTTTAATTCTTCAGCAACATGGCCAATTCCGGCTCCCATAGGGAGCCTAAATATTAACTCTCGATTTGAACACAGTTGAATCTGACTTCCCTAGAGATGTTGTGTACCAAATATGAAAGCATTCTGACTGTTGGATCTGAAGAGGAGAATTTTAAAGAAATTTCTTCATATTGCACTGAGTTAAAATTTGGGCTACCACAGTGAGCCCAAATATTAACCTACGGATCCGATTTGAACAAATTTGAATCTGACCCCCCCTAGAGATGTTGAAACCATTCTGACCAGTGCATCGGAAGAAGAAATTCCCTCATATTGTACTAAGTTAAATTTCAGGTTTCCATATGCAGCCCAAATATTAACCCAGGCATTCAAATTGAACAAACTTGAATCTGAACCCTCTAGGGATGTTGTATACGAAATATGAAAGCATTCCGACTGGTGGATCTGAAGAAGAAGATTTTTAAAAAACATTTCCTCATATCGCACTAAGTAAAAAATTGTGATACCATAGCGAGCCCAAATATATACCTAGGGATCTGATTTGAACAAACTTGAATATGCCCCCCCCCCCACCCTAGAGATGTTGCATACCAAATATGAAAGCATTCTGACTGGTGGATCTGAAGAAGATTTTTAAAAATTATCCCCCATATTGAACAAAGTTACAATTTGGGCTTTTTGGGCCAAATATTAACCTAGGGACTTGGTTTGAACAATCTTGAATCTGACCCTCATAACAATGATGTATACCAAACATTAAAAGATCCCCCCCCCCCCCATCCCGCCTGTGAATGTGTAAACCGAAAATCAAAAGATTCTGCTGATTGGTTCCGGAGAACTGATTTTTGAAAATGTTTGAAAATACACTGACTCAGCATTTTTTCGATGCCCATTACAGAACTCCCCAACATAACTGATGGCAATTTTTTCTACCATTCAATTCTACTGGTCCTAAGAATGCTTCATACCAAATAACAGCTCTCTGCTCCGTGTGGTCTGGGAAATATGGCCTTTTGAAAATATTTCTATTTTTAGCTCCCAGGGTTCCCATGGAGATGCAGGACATTTTTTTTTTTTTTTTTACTTATGACCCAATAATACCACATACCAAATTTGGTTCAAACCGGACCATCGGCTCAGAAAACAGAAATTTTGAGCGGGGCCAAAAATCTTACCCCTCCCATTACAAAGCCAAATATTGCTTCACAAACTTCATTTGAACAAACTTGATTCTACACCTCAAAAGAAGCTCCATAACAAATATCAAGTCATTGTACACACTGGTTCATGAGAAGAAGATTTTAAAAATATTTTGGAGCATTTTCCCCCACTCCCTCCCTATGGGGCTGAGCATGTTGAGTTGAACAAAAATGAAATGCCCCTTCGAGACCATCACTCCCACAAACTTTCACTTGAATTGGCCAAGTGGTTTTGGAGGAGAAGACCAAAACATTGGGTTGATGAACAACAGGCAGATGGATGGACGGATGGAGAGCGATGAGATTAGCTCAGCTTGACTTTGTCAAGATGAGCTAACAAAAACCAACCAGGTTTCAAACAACAGTCACTAGAACTATGTTGTCATCCTCCTGACAGGAGACTTTGTGTTTATATAGTGTTCAAAGAATATATCAAACGCTCGCAAGAACTGTGAGGTGGAGAAGAATAAGCCTTGCTTAACCCTTTACCTAACGTGAAAAGCAGACGACACTTGCAAAAAAAATTCTTGAATAACTAATTTTTTTCATTTTTTGTCTCAAAAACATAGGTTATGACCCCTCGTTGGAACGAGCTCGACGAGCTCGTTCCAACGAGGGGTCATAACCTATGTTTTTGAGACAAAAAATGAAAAAAATAGTGAAAATTAATTGGCGATTTTTGAGAATAGCGCTGGCCGGTTTTGGCCGTTACGTTGGGTAAAGGGTTAACAGTTAGGTGAAACCTCACCGTAAAGTTTATAAGGATACCATAGCACATTGGGAGAAACATCATTACAATGTCGCCTTATTTTAAGATTCCTGGCCAAAAAACACAAAGTGTGAAAAATCCATAGCAACTGATTCAGGTTTTTTGTTGACATAACCTAATGTCATGAATATTAATTGATAATGTTCTGTTTTTTTTTCTTTTTTGGGAGGGGGGGGGGGGGGGGGGGGGGGGGGGAGGGGGGATAGGGACACACAAGGTAGTTTTCCAACTAAACACATGCTCACATGTACCAATGCATATTGTAAAGTGTCAGACATTACTCATTGGAAGTGCAGCTGCCCATCTTCTGCACTTCATCCTTGGTCTAGAATATTTTTAGTTCACCTTGACTTAGTCCATCTGAGCTTATCTAATCGCTCTCCATCTGTGAACATTGTGCTTTGGACTCCTCTAATACCAATGGGCCAATTCAAATTAAAGTTTGTGTGAATGATGGTCCCAAAGAGGCAATTCATTTTTTGATCAACTCAACATCCCCAGCCCCATAAGGAGGGGGAGGGGGAAAACGCTCCAATCATTTTTTTGAAATCTTCTTCTCATGAATCATTGGGTACAGAGACTTGATATTTGGTTTGGTGCTTCCTTTGACGAGTAGAATCACTTTTGTTCAAACAAAGTTCATGGAGCAATATTTGCATTTGTAAGGGAAGGGGCAAGATTTTTGGCCCTGCCCTAAATTTATTTTTTCTGAACATCATAAATTACAAAAAAAGTAATCTTGTTCAACTGTGTAATCCAGGGACCTCAGATTAAGAAGTCATGTATTGTGTAAATAACACATGCTTTGCTTCTTCACCAGCGAACAACAGATCAGATTATCAATTGTCTTTAATTGTTGGTGGTACTTTCCTCATTGACCAAAATCAAAGATTAACACAGCAATAAAATGACAAAGATTACAATCCACATGTCAATCAGTGAATGTAATATATCATCCAGGTACAAATTTCTATATAAAAATCCACAACTAAAACAATGATATTTTATTATTTTATGTTCCATTTTATGTTATATTCAATTTCATTAATTTTATGCTTTTGATCTTTCTCGAATAAAATATAAAAAAAGAATGTTTTTATAGTTCTCCCATAAAAAATAATCATGGCAAAAAAAATCTCATTTGGCACAGAAAAATTTCATTTGGCACAAAAAATATTCAGCTTTAGCACATTAAAATATTGAGCCAGCGTGATCACTGGTTTGAGCCATGATTTTAACCAGAGGCTCAAGTAAGCCTAAAATACTCACCTGGCTCAAATTGTCAAAACAGATGAGTGTATCAGCATGTCATCAGCAGCAAGAGCAATTTTTAGCTCACCTGACTTTCAGTCAGGAAAAACAGAAAAAATTAAAATGCCCATATCTCCAAAACTACATGGCACTGAGAATTCTTATTTGGTATGACGCTTCCTTAGGACCAACAGAATGGAGAGATAAAAAAAAAAATGCTATCGGTTTTATCATGGGGTATTTTTCTGGGACTTTTGAAAAAGTGCTGAGTCAGCATTTTTTAACACTGTGGGTAATGGTAAAAACATATAAGACTACTTTTCTCCCAAACCACTGCTCCAAAAGCTTTCAAATTTCACATATGACATCTTTGGAAGATTGTTTCACATGTTTATTGAAATCAATTCCCTGGGTCCATATATGGGCTCTCTATGGGTGCCCAAATGTTTAAATTAGTGCAGTATGAGGAATATTTTTTAAAAATCTTCTTCAGATCTACCAAAAAGAATCTTTTGATATTTGGTATGCAGCATCCTTAGGGGGGTGAGATTCAAGTTTGTTCAAGCCAAGTCCCTGGGTTCATATTTAGGCTGAAAATTTGGGGTCCTGTTGCAGACTTAAAAATTTTGGACCAAAATCCGGAAATTTTTTTTTTGTTTTTTTATGTTTCGGTCAATTTTAAGACAAAAATTTTTTTTTTTTTTTTTTTACACTGAAAATTTGAGGTCTGGGTGGGATTTAGAACATTTTGGACCAAAATCCGGAATTTTTTTATTTGTTTTTTATGCGTTTCGGTCAATTTTAAGACAAAATTTTTTTTTTTTTTTTTACACTGAAAATTTGGGGGCCAGGTGGGACTTTTTGGACCAAAATTCGGAAATTAGTTTTTTGGTTTTTTATGTGCTTTGGTCAATTTTAAGACATTTTTTTTTTTTTTTATTTTTACTCTGAAAATTTTGGGTCCGGGTGGAACTTAGAAAATTTTGGACCAAAATCCAGAATTTTGTTTTTTTGTTTTTTATGCGTTTTCAATTTTAAGACAAAAAAAAAATTTTTTTCTTTTTTTACACTGAAAATTTGAGGTCCGGGTGAGACCAAAATCGGGAAATTTTTTTTTTTTATCACGTTTCGGTCAATTTTAAGACAGAAAAAGTTTTTTTTTTTTACACTGAAAATTTGGTGGCTGGGTGGGACCGGAAATTAGTTTTTTGGTTTTTTATGCGTTTTGGTCAATTTTAAGAAGAAAAAAAATTTTAGGCTGAAAATATTTTGTTTGGGACTTCGAAAATTTCCAAACAAAAATTAAAAAAAATCTGTTTTTTATGCGTTTATCTCAATTCTGGGACGTAAAACAAAAATTAAAAAAAATCTGTTTTTATGCGTTTATCTCACTCACTTCTGGGACGTAAAAGTGCAGGAACTGAAAACAGAAGGAAAAATCCTGTGTATTGTGTGGGCACAACTGCTTCATCTAGTTGGTATATGCTTTTCTTAGGAGGGGCGTATGCAGCTTATTCAAATTAAGTCACTGGTTTGATATTTAGACTACCATGTCAGGTGAGTGCCCTCAGGCCCCCTGGGGCCTCTTGCTTTGATTTGCTATGACACAACCAAAGGCAACTTTTTTGGCCATTCATTTCTGCTGGTCCTAGGAAAGCTTCCTAGCAAACTCAGTTCTGTGAAGTATTAAAAAGCAACTGAAAGAATTTTTTGTTTTGTTTTAAACTACTGTGTTCTCTCTAGCACCCACCCCCACCCCCCCCCCCCCCCCCCCCCCACCAAAAAAAAAAAAAAAAACTTAAAAAAAAACCAAACAAAACAAGCGAATCGATTTGAACAAACTTGAATTTGACACCCCTAGAGATGTTACATACCAAATATGAAAGGATTCTCACTGGTGTATCTGAAGAAGCAGAATTTTCAAGAAATTTTCTCATATTGCTCTAAGTTAAACTTTGGGCTTCAATAAAAAGCACAAATATTAAGCCAGAGACCTGATTTGAACAACCTTCAATCTAACTCTCCCAGACTGAGGGTGTTGTACACCAAATATCAAAAGAATCTGACTGCTGGATCTGAAGGAGATGATTTTAAACGATAATTCCCCATATTGCACTAAGTATATATTTGGGCTCCCTTGGGGAACCCAAATATTAACCCAGGAACGTGAGTTGAACAAATTTGAACCTTACACCTCTTGAGATGTCACATACTAAATATGAAAGGATTCTCACTTGTGGGTCTGAAAAAGGAGATTTTTAAGAAATTTTCTCATATTGCACTAAGTTAAAATTTGGGCTCCAATAAAGAGCCCAAATATTCATCCAGGGATCCCATTTGAACAAACTTGAATCTAACCCCCCCCCCTCCCCCACACACACACACACCTAGAGATGCTGCATACCAAATATCGAAAGAATCTGACTCGTGGAACTGAAGAAGAAGATTTTTAAAGATTATTACCCTTATTACACACCCGTAACTGTATTTGTCATGACTACATTGATTTTAGGGGCATGCGGTAATTTTAACCAGAAAGCTCTAGCGCAATCCGATAAAAAGTACCCTTCGGGTGCACGAGTTCTTTCGTTAGACTGGTTCTTTTAGTTTGCAGCGTTCAGTGGAATATAACCAATGAGAACCATCGGCTATATTTATCTGTCGGAATTACCAATTGTCATTACAAAATGTCTGATGCACAACTATGCTAAAAACTGTTGAAAGTCATGAAAGACACATGATCTCTGCCAAGAAATTGAACAGTGAAACTCAACCTTTGCTTTCGTTATTGAAAATCGAGGAAAACTTAATTAATTTTAGGGCAAAAATGTCCAGTTGGGTTCGATTTATTTATTTATTTATTTATTGTTGTTTATGGTCACATACTTCTGCACAATGGCTAATCATGACCACAACATGGAGATAAAGTCAAGGTCAGTCAATCGTTTATACCCCATGTTGCCTATTTTAGAGGACTCGCACCCCAAGCATTAGTGACTGGGTCCTATTTTACCCGTGAAACAGAGCTTGTTTACCACAGTAAACAAGCACTGCTTCACTTCCCAGGGTTCCCACGGGGGAGTTGGGTTCGATATTGTAGCCAGCCACTACTAGTACAGTTCCTATAAAACTTTGTTACAATGTTGCCCTCACCGCTGTGTGCTACCGACGAGTCCTCACGAGGCCTACTGTGTAACTGTAATCCTATTCTATTCACACTTCGGCAATGAAGCAGCACGTTTGCCAACGCAAACATCCTTTGAAGAGCATGTCAAGTTGAAGTAGTTCTCAGGAAGCAAGACTGAATGAATCTTGAATACTGGTTACGATGAAGTGGAAAAACAGACGGCAACACGCCGACAGCACCTGCTTGACAGCTAGTGCATGCAGTTACTAATTAACTATCTCCAATTCCACCCTTACTAGATGACCACTCCCACCCGCCCTAGCTGAATAAAGAAAATAAATTCGGAAGAATGAAAAGCCTGGTTTTATAAGAAAATCTCAGTAGTTTACATTTGTGGAGCCAATGTTTTTTTACGTGCTAGTGGGTGTTGGGACAACAGGTTCATTTTATTTAATTTTTTTTTTTGTTGGGGCAGGGGGGAAGGGCTTTTTTAGGGGATATAGTATTACTAAAACATGACTTTCTGGAGTTTGTACTGGGGAAATTAAAAAATATTACCAGCTATCCACTACAGAAATTCTGAAAAGTCTTGAGTAGGTTGGGAATGAGACCATGAAGAGAGCAGGGGTAGAAAATACATGTGGTCTGATAAATGCAATATATTGTCAATTTTATGAGATGACTACCATGAAATTCAAAAATAATTATTAGAATATTTAAAACATAGACAATATGACAATATTTTCCAGACACAGATTGATGTGTATTTTTAAATGACTAATTAAGGATTTTTGCTAGTATTTCTGTTTTATACAAGGATATTATTTTGCTTTAATTCTCAGCAACAAAACTTAAATCGAATGCCACCTATGTGACTTAGCTACATGGGTGTATGAGATGGGGGTGGGGGGGGGGGGGTGAGGGACTCTCATCCCCCCCCCCCCCCCCCCCCCTTCCCCCTTCACCAATAAGCAGTTAATTTTGCAGTTTTCATTGAAAGGGACTGGTATTTTCAGAACAGATTGTTCAGAGGGTGGGGGTATTTTTATAATTTGGGCAAATATCAGTGCAGTGGGAAGAGCATTTTCATAGGCAAATTCAAGGCAAGGGTCTGCATTTTAACCACATTCTGTCAGTCCTCTTTAAAACTACTTACAAAATGCAAATTCAGAATACCAAATTCCAAATTTAAGATTGACAAGATACTGGAGCAGACACATAAAAAATTATTTTGTTTTGAACCAGATACCAAGAAAAAAAAATATTGACAGAACCATTCAGATAACAGACTGGTGAAGTATAGTACTAGTACAAATTAATGTAAACAGTAATCAATCTTTGAAAATATTATCAACCAAAATATGTTGAAGCTTACTGGTGAGAACTCCCTCACCCCCTTATTTCTATTTTAGCCTCTGACTAAGACTGTTGGATACTCATTTTGTGAGCTTTCGAGAAAATGCGGTCATGTTATAGATGGGTGTGGAGTTTGGAAAAAGGTGTACAAACTAAATTACTTGTGGAGACATGACATTTCCTTGCAGTTATCATGCAATATATTTCTCCCTTTGTATATCTGTAGTACTATGACTAATTTATGTGGACAACCTAAAGCTTTTATTCGTAAGTGCAGCCCATTTCAAACAAAGGTTATCAAGACTTGAGGTAAAATAAAAAGAAGGCTAAATTTCAAGTCAGAAACTTTATAATGTTGAAAAATAAAGTGCAAACTTACCAAGACCGCAGAGTTCACTCAGAGTCAGAAATTGACAGAATGGATCTCAAACTGCCTCAGGCTCAGTTACTCAAAACAATCGAATGAATGTCCTGGAATGTTAATTATTGCACAAAATGTCTTTTCTCGTCCAGCGTGTACTTTTGTTACAGTGAAGAACAGAAATGACCGATGCCCACATGCGACAGCCTAGTGGCAGTAGTGCATGTATCGTCAAGCCGAGTTCAAACTTATATTTTTAGTTTCAAATTCAGTTTAAAAAGCACAAAATTTAAACAGAGCGGCCAGTTCGCACCGTATTCAAATTAAAATCCCTGTACATTTTCCATCCTCCAGATATATTGATGTCTGCCCACACTTTTGAAAACACATTTGAGACCTCATAATTTGTGATGTCTGATATGCTGAGCGCAATCTTTTGGGTTTTGAGTGTTTGGATCAACAATTTTTTGCAAATAAAATGAGTGAACAGCGATTCTACAGGTGGCAAGGTCAAAGACTTAAGACTGGTTCTCTGACAAAATTGCCCGTTTCTCTCTAAAATTCTTTCAACCATTCAAATTATCGACTACTCAATTAAATTAGCAATTAATTACACTGAGTTCTTTTTGATGGTTGGGTGTGTAATAAATACAGAACCACACTTATGTTTGAATGGGTTAACGATTACTGGACTCGAGCGTGTGGCGCTGGGATAACCACTCGAGCCTGCTGGCTCTCGTGGTGTCCCTGTGCCACTCACTCTCATCCAGTAATCGTTAACCCATTCAAACATAAGTATGGTTCTGTATATATATTGCACAAAGTTAATATTCAGGGTCCCACCGGAAGCCCAAATATTAACCCAGGGACTCAATTTGAACAAATTCGAATCTTACACCTCTACAGATGTCACATACCAAATATGAAAGGATTCTCAATAGCAGGTCTGAAAAAGAAGATTTTTTAAGAATTTTTCTCATATTGCACTAAGTTAAAATTTGGGCTCCAATAAAGAGCCCAAATATTCATCCAGGCATCCCATTTGAACAAACTTGAATCTAACCCCCCTAAAGGTGCTGCATACCAAATATCAAAAGAATCTGACAGGTGGTTCCGAAGAAGAAGATTTTTAAAGAAAATCCCCCCTATTCCACCAAGTTAATAATCAGGCTCCCACCGGAAGCCCAAATATTAACTCAGGGAGTCGATTTGAACAAATTCAAATCTTACACCTCTAGAGATGTCACATACCAAATATGAAAGGATTCTCAAAAGTAGGTCTGAAAAAGATGATTTTTTAAGAAATTTTCTCATATTGGACGAAGTTAAAATTTGAGCTCCGATAAAGAGCCCAAGTATTCATCCAGGGATCCCAATTGAACAAACCTGATTCCAACCCCCCTAGAGATGCTGCATACCAAATATCAAAAGAATCTGACTGGTGGATCTGAAGAAGAAGATTTTTAAAGATTATTCCCCTTATTGCACCAAGTTAATATTCGGGCCAATATCAAAAGTCCAAATATTAACCCAGGGACTCAATTTGGACAAACTTCAATCTGACCCCTTTAGAGATGCTGTATACCAAGTATCAAAAGAATCTGACTGTATGATCTGAAGAAGAAGATTTTTAAAGCTCATTCCCCATAGTGCCCTAAGTTAATTATTTGGGCTCCTCTGTTGAGCCCAAATATGAACCATTGGGGTCAATTTGAACACACTTGTATTTGACCATCCTATGGATGCTGTATACCAAATATCAAAACACTCTGATCAGCGGTTGTGAAGAAAAATGTTCTTTCAATTTTTGAAAATATGCTGACTCAGCATTTTTTCAAATGCCCCTACAGAACACCCTAACACAACCGATGGCCATTTTTTTTTTAATTCATTCTACTGGTTAAAAGGATGCTTCATACCAAATAACAGTTCTGTTCCGTGTAGTTTGGAAAATATGGGCATTTGGATTCTTTTTTTATTTTTAGCCCCTGGGGTACCCACGGGGCAACAAAAAAAAAATTTCGGGCATCAATCAAGTACTTTGGACCCACTTATGCTACATGCCAAATTTGGGGTTCATATCGGCCCATTTGTTCTTGAAACAGAAATTTTGGGTGGAGCCCAAAATGGATATATGCCCACAGAGAGCCCAAATATTGATCTACCAACTTCTCTTGAACAAACTTTAATCTTCAACACTAAAGAGTGTTACATACCATATATCAAGGCAATCTCTCTGGTGGTTCATGAGAAGAAGATTTTAAAAGATTTTTAGGCTGGGGCATCATTGCTCAGAGCCCGAAGAAGGCAGCTGCTCCATTTGAACAAAATAGAAAGGGTATACTCCAGGATGGTTTGTGCAATCTATGTTTGAATTTGGCTGAATGGCTGTGGAGAAGAAGCCAGGTTTGCAAAAGTTAACGGATGATGGACGCCAAGTGACGGCAATACCTCACACTGACTTGCAGTCAGGTGAGCTAAAAGGGTTTAATTTTATTTATGTGGGGGGGCCTGGGGACCTCAATCAGAAAATTAAAAACATGAGACCCCAAGGGGCCTGAGGGCGCTCACCTGACATGGTAGCCTAAATATCAACCCAGAGAATTGATTTCAACAAGTTGCATCTGCTCCTCCTAAGAAAAGCTTATAACAAATATCCAAAGATTCTAACCAGTGTATCTAAAAAAAAAAGATTTTTAAAGAATATTCCTCATATTGAACTAAGTTATAATACAGGCTCCCACAGAGAGCCCATATATGAACTTGGCTTTAACAAACTTGAATCTCACCCCCCTAAGGATGCTGCACACCAAATATCAAAACATTCCAACTGCTGGATCTGAAGAAGAAGATTTTTTAAAGAAAATTCATCATTTTGAACTAAGTTACAATTTGAGCTCCCACAGTGAGACCAAATATGGACCTAGGGACATGGCTTGAACAAACTTGAATCTCACCCCCTAAGGATGCTGCATACCAAATATCAAAACATTCTGAAGAAGATTTTTAAAGAAAATTCCTCATATTGAACTAAGTTATAATTCGGGCTACCACAGTGAACCCAAATATGAACCCAGGGACTTGGCTTCAACAAACTTGAATCTCACCCCCCTAGGCATGGTGCAAACCCAATATCAAATGATTCTGCCTGCTGAATCTTGAGAAGAAGATTTTCAAAGAAATTTGCCTGAAATGCAACAAGTTCAAATTTGGGCTCCTATACTGAGCCCAAATATAAATCCAGGGGGCCGATTTGAACAAACTTGAATCAGATCCACCCCACAATGTTGTATACCAAATATCAAAAGATTCTGACTGCTGGATCTGGAGAAGAAGATTTTTGAAGAAATTTGCCTGAAATCCAAAATCCACTAAGTTCGAATTCGAGGTTCTATAGTGAACCCAAATATGAATCTAGGGAGCCGATTTGAACAAATTTGAATCAGATCCATCCCACAATGTTGCATACCAAATATCAAAAGATTCTGCCTGCTGGATTTGGAGAAGAAGATTTTTTAAGAAATTTGCCTGAAATGCACTAAGTCCAAATTTGGGCTCCTATACTGAGCCCAAATATAAACCCGGGGGGGAACTAAGTTCGAATTCGAGCTTCTATAGTGAACCCAAATATGAATCTAGAGAGCCGATTTGAACAAACTTGAATCAGATCCACCCCACAATGTTGCTTACCAAATATGAAAAGATTCTGCCTGCTGGATCTGGAGAAGATGATTTTTGAAGAAATTTGCCTGAAATGCATTAAGTTCGAATTCGAGCTTCTATAGTGAGCCCAAATATGAATTTAGGGAGCCGATTTGAACAAACTTGAATCTGATCCACCCCACAATGTTGCGTACCAAATATCAAAAGATTCTGCCTGGTCGATCTGGAGAAGAAGATTTTCAAAGAAATTTGCCTGAAATGCACTAAGTTCAAAATCGGGCTCCTATACTGAGCCCAAATATGAACCCAGGGGGCCGATTTGAACAAACTCGAATCAGATCCACCCTACAATGTTGCACACCAAATATCAAAAGATTCTGCCTGCTGGATCTGGAGAAGAAGATTTTTTAATGTTTTTCCCATTGCCTGCAGTGTTAAAAAGTGCTGACTCAGCACTTTTTCAAAGTCCTGAAAAAAGTACCTTGTGATCAAACCGATAGGGATTTCTTTTAACCATTCTATTCTACTGGATAAAAGTAAGCTTTATACAAAATAAGAATTCTCTGTGCCATGTAGTTTTGGAGATATGGCAGTTTTAAGGTTTTTCCTATGTTTAGCTCCCGAGGTTCCCACGGGGCAATGAGAAAATTCTTCTTTGCATCAATCAACTACTTATGACCCATTATCATCTCATATCAAATTTGGTTCAAATCGACCTCACGGTTCAGAAAATAGAAATTTTAGGCGTGGCCAAAATTTTTGCCCCTCCCATAACGAAGGCAAATAATGCCCGACAAACTTCTCTTGAACAAATTTGATTCTACACCTCAAAAGGAAGCTGCATACCAAATATCAAGTCTCTGCTACTGCTTGTTCATGGTTCATGAGAAGAAGATTTTCAAAGATTTTGGTGCCCCTTGGGGGCGTGGCTCCACCCAGGAGGAGGGGCAACTTCATTTGAACAAATCTGAATTGACATTAGGTAATAAACATTTACCCAACATTTGAAAAATATTGGGCCAGTGGTTTCTTCGGAGAAGTTGGTTTTGTAAAGTTTACACCGGATGGATGCCGGACGGACGCCGGATGGAAAGCGATTAGTAAAGCTCACCTTGAGCTTCGCTCAGGTGAGCTAAAAATATGTTATGGAAATGGTGCAGGTTTTGACAACTTGAGTGGCGTCTTCAAAAGTATCGGGGGGGGGGGGGGGGGGCTGAGTTGAGCAAATGTTGGGGGGGGGGGGGCTGTATGCATTTTGCTCCGCCCCTGTCTCCACCATTAATCCCAATTTCAATGAAAGTGTCAGTGACACTGTAGCTTAACTTGACTGTGTGCAGGCCTGAAAATAAGCAGTCTGACATTTGCAGAATGAGGTCCCCAGAGGGTGAATTTGATGATGCTATCTCGTACAGTGAGCCAGTTTATCCTCTAGGTACCTGTTTCTGTTTAGTTTTGAGACTCTGATTCAGATTGAGGTTCACAGAGGGTAAATTTAGTGATGCTGGCTCTGGCTCTGATGGCTTCATTGCCCAGTTATTCAAATTTTTCTGGAAGGACGTAGGTAGCTTTCTGGTTAAATCCCAAAATTATGGTTATCAATCAGGAGAGCTCTCAATTGTCCAACTTAGATTTGAGTCTTCCATTGAAGACGTGAGTCGCCTGGCGTTTCAGACAGAATTCTAAGTGGAAAAGGGCATAACTCTGGAAAAAATATAGCGGATCAAAAAATAAAACAGGAGGTGCACAATGCCATTATGTGATAAAGAATCACTGAAAGTTTCATCAAAATCCATTCATAAGTTAAAGAGGAGTGGCGGATAAGAGAAAGTGTGATGCGGACAACGACGCGGACGACAAAAGTAATCCCTATATGTCGCTCCCCACTTCGTGGGGCGGCGACACAAAAATGGAAGCATTATAATGTGTATCCCAAAACAAAACAAATCAAAACTGTACATGAAATATTGGAGGCCAATATCGCTAATAAATGTCGATGTAAAAATTGGATCAAGTGCAATAACGAATCGCATAAAAACAGTTTTGCCCAAAAACATTTCAGAAACCCAAATGGGTTTCATGAAAGATAGATATATTGGTGAATCTACTAGGTTATGCTTCGATGTAATTAAGAAGTGTGAGCAGAAATTTAAACTTTATAGTAAATTTCCTTTCTTATTTTTCCTACCACAATTGTTTACTACAGGCTTGCACTACAGTGGAAGTCCCTAACTTGGATAATATACTCTCTATTTTTGTCTTTCCCAAGCAATTTGGGAAAGAAAAGTGGTGCAAAAGCACCAAGAAAAAATAAGCCCAAACTGGGTCGAGTGCAACCGGCGCTGACCCAGTGTGGGGCACTCTCTCGCAAGTACAACTCCACGACTTCCGTTGCCAGTGCGCATATACGTCGCTAATGACTCATTCTTTCTGAATTTGCCAACGTTAGAGTTATGTGATCAGCGGGGAGGAAGGATTCTTACCCGTATAAGTAAATGGGAGGGCCTCCATGTAAACAATTGTGGTAGGTATAATAAGAAAGGAAATTTACTATAAAATTTAAATTTCTTATCAACCTACCCAAAATTGTTTACTACAGGCTGAATAGACAATAGGCTGGAGGGAAACGCATAACCAACCCACACATAACCCCAGTGCACTGGAACCGTGAAGCAGAAGGAAGAGGTCCCGAGGCTCATCAACCATAGCATCACAATCATCAGTAAAAGACAATGAAAGGAGACATATGGGTCAGTGTGACACACAGACAGAAAAGGGCAGTAACAGCACAAGGCTGAAACTGACCTTCAGGAAGCCTAATGGCTAGGGCAGACAACAGCCTGAACAGAAGAAAGAGGACCCAAGGCAAAAAGGTCCTCCGTCTGCTCCTGCAACTGACACAGATAGAAGGTGGAGAAAGTAGAGGCATTTCTCCAGTAGGCTGCCTGCATAACATCCGAAAACTTGATGGAGTTACAATAAGCCCAAGAGGTAGACAATGCACGCACCTCGTGGGCAGAAATACGATTGGTAATACAATTGCCAGCTGCTAAACGACCGTAAGCCATACGAATAGCAAGACAAATCCATCGAGAAATGGATTGAGGAGAGATCTTCTGTCGACCAGGAATAAGAGACAGAAAAAAACGTTTCCTGCCTTTCCGTATGAATTGTGTCCGATTGAAATAAATGCGAATAGCACAGACCGGACTGAGCAAAGGGCGATTACCCTCAACAGAAAGAAGAGCCCTGATACAGATAGGAGGAGGAGGAGCAGTATCTGGTAACTGATTCTTGGCCAGAAAAGAGCAATCAGTGGTAAAAGTAACACTGTTGGGAGAGCTCCTAAAAAAGGCCGGGTCAACCGAGAGGGCGTGAAGCTTACCAACCCGTCTGGCAGAAGCAAAAGCCATCAGAAAAGCCGTCTTATATGTGAGAAAACGCATATCCACCTGGGATAAATGTTCGAACGGCGCCCCCCCCCTCCCCCCCAAGCAAAGCAGCACCCACGAAAGATTCCATCGTGGGGTAAGCTGCAAAGTCAGAGCCCTAACAAGCTTGGAGAGGTAAGGATTAGTGCCGATACGACGCTTCCCCACATAAGAAAAAGTCTCTGAAAGCACGGACCTGTAACCCTTGACGGTAACAGGCTGAGGACCCCGAGAATCAAAAAGATATACCAGAAACTCCACAATCTGTGAAATCGAAGGATTGGAATAATCAACATAGTGATCAGCACACCATCGACAGAAGACCTTCCACTTAGCTGCATAAGCTAAACCAGTGGAGTGCCTCCTTGAAGAAGAAATGCACTCCACTGCTCATCTCGAAAAACCTCTACAGAGGAGACAGTATCTGACAAAAGATATGCGTGAAGGCACAATGAAGTCGGGTCGATGTGAAACCTCCTCGGGTGACCTTGCCGGAACCACCGCCATCAGCGAGTGGAGCTGATTGATCCACACCCGCTGAGGCGACAGGGGAGCGATCAGAATGATTCAACAACTGCAGGTTCGAATTTTGGCTAGAACCTGAGGCAGAATCGGAACCGGCGGGAAGGCGTAGCCGACTAGACTGTTCCAATCAAGTGACAGAGCGTCCACGGCAAAAGCAAGAGGATCTGGACACCGGGACACAAAAGTGTCCACCTGATGGTTCCAACGAGTTGCAAAGAGATCGATGTGGGGACGTCCCCAGAGATCGCAGAGACTGGAACACTGCCCTGTGGAGCATCCACTCGGTGGAAATGACCCTGCCCCATCGAACAGGGAGTCGACTAGGACGTTCAGACGACCAGGAATGTGACGAACAACCACCCCGGCGAAGACATCCTGAGCGAGCAGTAGAAGATCCCAGCCAATTCATACATTGGAACCGAGTGCGTGCCACTCTGGTTGTGAATGTAAGCAACCACTGTCGAATTGTTGGACAACAGAAGGACCTGGCGATTCAACAGGTGAAGGATCCACTGCTTGAAACTCAGAAGAAGAGCAAGAAGCTCCTTCTGGTTGATGTGTAGAGCTGCCTGATCCTGGTCCCACATCCCGTGAAGGGAAAGACCTAGAGGATCCAACGTCGCACCCGTCCGAGATCGCTGGCATCTGCAGTCAGAATGCAATCGGATGTGGGTAAGTCCAACGGAACACCCTGCGTAAGCCACTGGACATCCGTCCAGGGGAGAAGGTGAGGATAAAGAGATTCTGGAAACTGAAGCACCAGATCCAGAGAATCTACATTTGGCCTCCAACGAATGAGCAGAAAGTGCTGGAGAGGTCTGACACGCAGCCGACCTAGAGGAATGAGATCCGTCACCGAACCGCAGAGACCGATCAGCCGAAGAATACTCCGTGCCGTCGCGGATGTGGACTGGGACAGAGTCAGAGCAAAAGCTCAGAGAATCACAGCCTTGGCCTGGAGGAACCACCACCAAATTGAATTGGGTGCGGAAAGCCATCCCCAGATGACAAAACGACTGAGAAGGGACCATGTCCGACTGCTCCTCGTTGACTCTGAATTCTAGCGACGTGAGCAAGCTCAACAGAGTGGCGACATCTGACTCCAGTAAGGCAGCATTGGAATGCCCCTGGAGGATATCGTCCAGATATGCCGAAGTAGTCACCCTGGACTGTGTGCGATGGAAAGCTATCACATGCGACATCAGTCTGGTGAAGGCCCAAGGAGCCAGGTTGAGGCCGAAAGCGAAAGGCATGACCTTGAACTGGTAAACTCGCCCCAGAAAAGCGAACCTGAGATACTTACGTGACGCCCGATGAATCGGAACGTGAAAGTAAGCATCTCGCAGGTCAATGCTGGAAGCAAAATCTCCCTGGTGAATTGAACGGCGGACCGACCTGAAAGTCTCCATGCTGAACTTGGGAGCAATGATATACTGATTCAGGATACTCAGATCGATAACCAGTCGGAGACGGACGTCCTTCTTCGGCACCAAGAACAGGCGGGAATAGAACCCCACTGACTGAATGTTCTTGACGACCATGATCACCCCCTTTGCCAGGAGATTGTCTATCTCCCTGGACAAAAGTTCCCGACGTAAAACATCTGAAGGAACTGTGGTTGGAAGAGGCACCCTGGACAGAGTGGGGTGCATTCGGAAGGATATTCGCAGCCCAGACCGAACAACATCTAACACCCAAGGATCAGATATGATGGTGGCCCAATGGTCTGCGAACTCTGCTATCCTTCCTCCAACCTGGGACGAGTCGAGGTGAGGACCTTCATTTCGAGTCCTGACGAGGCCCACGAGAGGAGAAACCACCTCTTCTACTGAATGAAGAATCCTGAGACTTCCCTCTAGTCTGCCGACGCTTACCCTTACCCCTTGAGTAAGAAGTAGAAGCAGTGGCAGAAGGATCAGCCTTTTGCTTCGCAG
The DNA here is from genome assembly GCA_031216915.1 of Pictodentalium vernedei. Lineage (NCBI taxonomy): Eukaryota > Metazoa > Mollusca > Scaphopoda > Dentaliida > Dentaliidae > Pictodentalium > Pictodentalium vernedei. The sequence continues at coordinate 186,519,351 of CM062294.1, read as the reverse complement.
AGGAAGCAGAAGGGTACTTGTTAGGCTTGCAATGGCCTCTGCCTCCCCTAGAAGGCTGACCAAGCTGACGAAACAGCAGCTGATCTTTGGAATGACGTAGGATGTCATCCCGGACCGTCGACACAAAACCATGGAAAAGTTGCAGACCTGCCAAAGAAGCAGACCGAAGAGCAGCACACTGCCCCTCAGGAAGGGATCGGCCTGTGTCCAGCACAGCGTTCCTTCGAACTAATTCCAGATTAGTCGTGTTACAGGCATGCGTGTGAGTAAGATGCATGAACGCCTTGGACAGCACACGCAAAGGAGCCTGTACCTCGTCAAACTTATCTGGAGGCAGATAAGCAGCTAAAGCTGAGACAACGTGATCTGAGAGAGAAAGCATGCCAAGCATCTCTCACGATAAGCCCAACCTGGACTCCAGAGTCGTCATTGGAATGACGGCAGACTTGGGCTTGGATAGCCCGAGGGAATTGGAGTCCTGATCCAGAACCGTCCAAGTCTGGCAGACTGACGGATTGGAAGAATCGTAGGAACGATAACACACAGGAGGCAAAAAGGTGTCAACCCTGGTGAAGAACGGAGCCTTCATAGCCTTGGAACTCAGCTTAGAGTCCAAGGCTGAAAATGCTTCAACCACCTATACCGACTGGCACGGTCGAAGGCGCCCAGAAGCAGGTTGCTCCATAGGCTGTAGGCGTGCGACTGATGATCGCAGCTTGGCTGAAACTGTCGGCTGGTTTGATGGTTTGAGATCCAGCAGGAACCCAAACACAAAATCAAGAGCCGCCCCCAAGTTTAAAGACTGCTGGCTCTCGACATCAAGCATGTCTGACTCCTCCCCTGAGTCGGAAGACACATAGCCCATCGTGGGCAAACCAGCCAATGCCTCCCATGGTGTCGGAACACCAAGGGTATCAGAAAGCAGCCTGTTTGCAATCCCGGGAGGCGGCGCCATAGGGGGGCGCCTGGAAACCACTCGTTGCCTTGCTGGAAGCAATGGTAAGGCTCTTCGACAGAACCTGAGTGAGGAAGGAGAGGGCCTCCCTAAGCTCACTGCCCGTACTGGCCGGTTCGACAGGGGAACGAACCAGCAAAGTGGCTTCACCTCTGACCCTCTTAACCAGCGAAGGATCACGATCCTCCAAAACACCCAACGCAGGACGACGAGCGGCAGCCGAAACGTCTGAAGGCAGACGTGTATCGGGGTACGACGCACCCCGAGGATCAACATAGCGGGAACTCATGAGAGTTACCGTGGACCTCTGCGGGGCAGAAGGTCCAGGCTGCACAAAAGATGTTGGTCCCCCAAAACTGGTCATGAGGCCAGAATGAGTGGACGGAAACGCCACAGAGTTCATAGTGTCCCCACTAAGAATATCTGAATCCAAAGACAACTGTGGTGCTCGACGGCGCAGAGACCACAGTAGAGGGTTCGGCCGGCAGCCCCTTCCAACTTCGCCGAGTTGAAGTCAGGGAAGGCTGAGGCCGATATCCCACGTTTACACTACCAGACATCCCTGCAGTCCCCTGCAGGGTAAAGCCGAGGCCGGCTGAAACCGACGACGAAGCAGACGGACCAGCAGTAATAGTAAATACGTCGGGAGTCATTGACGTTGGTGGAATTGTGGAGAGAGCACCCCTGCTCGGCTCCGAAGGAGGAGTCACAACCCTAGTGAGAGCCTCAGATGTCGACTGGGGGAACTGCAGTCCCGGAACCAGGCACCTCTTCACCAGAACACTCAACGGCTCCCGCAGTATCCACTACAGGAATAGACTGCACATCCCCCATGGAGGAAGAATAACTCTCACCAGACATGGTCGGCTCGGGAGCCCCCGAACGACCGCATTCTCCTTTCCTGCGGGAGCGGGAGGTACGGCCACGAGAACGCACTACACAGTTCACTGACGCCCAGAAAGTGGATGACCTAGATCCACAGAGACCACAGGGCCGATCGGCCGAACATGAGGAGCATGAAGCATGTGAATCGTCCACATGCTTTGGAAGCAAATATTGCCCACAAGGAATAGTCCTGGGCATGATAGAGGTGAGAGAAGCAAAGAAGGTGAAATCAGATGAAAACAGAAGAACACCCCCAAAGAAGAGAGAAAGGTGACAGAAAATTAGACCCCAGACAGTCGACCGGGAACCAAACAACAGAATGACCACTCTCAAAGGAGAGAAGAAAATCTGCAGAAGTGGTACCCCGCTGACACCTAACTCTAACACAATTAGAAAAATGGGCAATTTAAACGTTTACAATAATTGTGAAAATAAATTAAGTCCGAACCGCATGGCACACGAAATTCGTGCGCGACTCGGTTAAAGAACATATAAAATACATTATGGATAATAATTGTATAGAAAATATAATAAATAAACCATTCCTGATAATACAAAAGGATACTTGGATCCACGATGAAGCAGGAAACAACAATCAACGAGCTGGATGAACACTGATACTAGTGCAGAAGAACATCTTGTCACATGGCGGACGAAAAACAGAATGACAACGAAGTCGTGGAGTTGTACTTAGGAGAGAGCGCCCCGTACTGGGTCTGCGCCGGTTGCACTCGACCCAGTTTTGGCTTATTTTTTCAATGGTGCTTTTGCACCACTTTTCTTTCCCAAATTGCTTGGGAAAGACAAAAATAGAGAGTATATTATCTGAGTTAGGGACTTCCACTGTAGTGCAAGCCTGTAGTAAACAATTGTGGGTAGGTTGATAAGAAAAACATACCTTATTTATGATAGATTTCGAGAAAGCTTTTGAAACAATAGAATGGAGTTTCAATGAATGCTCACTAAAATTTTTCAACTTTGGACCATCTATCATAAAATGGTTTGAAACATTTTACAATGGGATCTATAGTTGTGTTTTGAACAATGGCCATTGCTCAGATCGATTTTCACTAGGCAGGGGCATGAGGCAAGGTGACCCTTTATCACCCAATCTGTTTATTTTGTGCGCTAAGATTCTCAGTGCCTCGTTAAAATTCAATCCAGAAATAACTGGAGTTAATATAAACAACTCCGAATATGTAATAACACAATACGCGGACAACACAATGCTGTTCTTAAGCGATGACGGCCATTCATTCAATGCCGTGTTAAGTATCATGGATGAATTTTCCAAACACACAGGTCTAAAGGTGAAGTTTGATAAAACACAAGTGATTTGGATTGGATCAAAGACGGGATGCGGTGAAGTAATTCCAACACGCTACAAAGTATACTGGAATCACCAAAGTTCATTCACAATTTTAGGTATTGAATACGATCTATATAGTGATAGATTTATTGAGAAAAACTATTTGAAAAAAATGGAAAAAATTGAAAAACTATTCAATGATTGGCCTTTCAGGAAATTATCCGTAGTAGGTAAAACCTGTGTAGTAAAGACCATGGCCCTTCCAATATTAATACACTGCCTAAGTGTTCTTCCTGACCAGGCAGAAGAAATTCTTCACCGAAAGCTAAGTATTTTTTTTAAATTCCTGTGGTCTGGAAAACCAGACAAAATAAAACAAAACATTATGATAAATACATTTGAAAATGGTGGAATGAAATTCCCTCACCTACAAACTTTCAGTCGGTCGCTAAAACTTACGTGGATCAAGAAATTATTAGACCTCCAAGTATCTGACCCTTGGAAGACACTTCTCTTAGACGATCTTGAGAAATATGGCAGATATAAAGTGTGGTAACTTCGTAAAGAAGGGTTGGAAAAGATAAGTAAAAATCTTAACCCTTTTTGGAAAAATGTGTTCAGTGGGTGGTCGGCCATGGGAGGCACGGGACCCCCAAATGTTCCAGAAATACTGTCGGAACCACTTTTCTTCAACAACATTAAGATTGGGAGGAAACTATTTTACAATCAACACTGGTGCGACCACGGCATCTTCTTTCTAAATGACCTCTTAACCCTTTACCCAACGAATCGCCCACATCTGCCCGCATAATATGCAAATTCAACAGTTGAAAAAATATTATTTTTCACAAAATTTCAACAAAACCATATCATGTGACCCCTTGTTGGAACGAGCTCGTCGAGCTCGTTCCAACGAGGGGTCACATGATATGGTTTTGTTCAAATTTTTTGAAAAATTTAAAAAAATGATATTTAAAATAATCAATTTTGATATCGTCTGCGTTGGGTAAAGGGTTAAACAACGACAATTCTTTCCTGTTATACACCGAGTTTTGATTTAAAACCACCCGTCACTGACTACCAGGGAGTGATAAACATGATTCCGAAAAGCTGGAAAAGGCTAATTAAATCTCTTCCAAGATGTGCTGACATTACAAACAGTCGTGTCGAGAAATTGAACATCACACAAAAAGTAAATTGAACGTTCTACCCACTTTTCCTTGAGCTAGTCAGTGAAAATCCCCAAAACGCTCAAACTAGATGGAACGTGTTGAACACTTCTCTGCAAACTTCAGATTGGGAAGCGATCTACAAAACTCCATTTGTGACCACAGATGATCCAAAGCTGCAAGCCATGCAGTTCAAAATTTTACAAAGAATTATATGTACAAATTCGATGCTTTTTAAAATGAAACTTGCAGATACAGAACTGTGTACCTTCTGCGGTAACACAAAAGAAACTAGATCGAGTTATTTGTGTGCAAAGCACACAATGGTGTATCCCCACATTTCCTTAGCAACACCTTAGCATAGTCTTAACATTTCGAATTAATACCCAAGGAGCTTTCGATGAAATCTGATTTTCTAACGATAAAAGTGGTTCCATTGGAACCACCTGGGGCAAAATCAAAATTCCAAAACCTTCATGCAGATCTAGAAATGTTACCTGAATACATTAGCATAGTTTAAACGTTTCGAATTAAATACCCTAAGAGCCTTTTGATGAAAACTGATTTTCTAACAATAAAAGTGGTTCCAATGGAACCACCTGGGGCAAAATCAAAATTCCAAAACCTTCATACACATCTAGTGATGCCACATAAACACATTAGCATAGTTTATACGATTCAAATTAAATATCGTAGAAGACATTTGATGAAAACTGATTTTCTAATGATAAAAGTGGTTCCACTGGTACCACCTGGGGCCAAATCAAAATTCCGAAACCTTCATGCACATCTAGAGATGTTACCTGAACACCTTAGCATAGTTTTAACGTTTCGAATTAAATACCCTAGGAGCCTTTCGATGAAAACTGATTTTCTAACGATAAAATTGGTTCCACTGGAACCACCGGGGGCAAAATCAAAATTCCGAAACCTTCATGCACATCTAGAGATGTTACCTGAACACATTAGCATAGTTTAAACGTTTCGAATTGAATACCCTAGGAGCCTTTCGATAAAAACTGCTTTCTAACGATAAAAGTGGTTCCACTGGAACCACCGGGGGCCGAATCAAAATTCCGAAACCTTCATGCACATCTAGAGTTGCTACCTGAACACATTAGCATAGTTTAAGTGTTTCAAATTAAATACCCTAGGAGCCTTTCGATGAAAACTGATTTCTAATGATAAAAGTGGTTCCACTGGAACCACCGGGGGCAAAATAAAAATTCGGAAACCTTCATGCACATCTAGAGATGTTACCTGAACACATTAGCATAGTTTAAATGTTTCGAATTGAATACCCTAGGAGCCTTTCAATGAAAACTGATTTTCTAATGATAAAAGTGGTTGCACTGGAACCACCGGGGGCAAAATCAAAATTCCGAAATTTCATACACATCTAGAGATGTTACCTGAACACATTAGCATAGTTTAAACGTTTCAAATTGAATACCCTAGGAGCCTTTCGATAAAAACTGATTTTCTAACGATAAAAGTGGTTCCACTGGAACCACCTGGGGCCAAATCAAAATTCCGAAACCTTCATGCACATCTAGAGATGTTACCTGAACACATTAGCATAGTTTAGACGTTTCGAATTGAATACCCTAGGAGCCTTTTGATGAAAACTGATTTTCTAACGATAAAAAGTGGTTCCACTGGAACCACCGGAGGCAAAATCAAAATTCCGAAACCTTCATGCACATCTAGAGATGTTACCTGAACACATTAGCATAGTTTAGACGTTTCGAATTGAATACCCTAGGAGCCTTTTGATGAAAACTGATTTTCTAACGATAAAAAGTGGTTCCACTGGAACCACCGGAGGCAAAATCAAAATTCCGAAACCTTCATGCACATCTAGAGATGTTAACTGAACACATTAGTATAGTTTAAACGTTTCAAATTAAATACCCTAGGAGCCTTTCGATGAAAACTGATTTTCTAATGATAAAAGTGGTTCCACTGGAACCACCGGGGGCAAAATCAAAATTCCGAAAACTTCATGCACATCTAGAGATGTTACCTGAACACATTAGCATAGTTTAAACGTTTCGAATTGAATACCCTAGGAGCCTTTCGATGAAAACTGATTTTCTAATGATAAATTGAATACCCAAGGAGCCTTTCAGGGTGTGATGTACGGACAGACGGACGTACGGACGGAGATCATGACAATATCCCCACATTTTTGAAAATGCGGGGATAACTATAAAACATCTATTTTTTGACTGCCCATTCTCTAAAACAGTTCTACTGAACTTGCTTTCAAAATTAGAGGAATGTTGTAACTTGACTTTTCTCATGACCCCCGAATATATTATTTTACATTCAAACAATCAAACCATGCCTAGCCGATCATTGATCTCAGTATTCTTTTATTTAAACAATTTCTTCTCTCATGCAGAACAACGGGGTGTACCCATAATTACACAAGTTATATTGAACAGCTGAAATATTATAAACAGATCGAATTAATGTCATTATATGTATATTCCACCAAAAAGAAAACTAACATTCAAGAGAGGTGGAACTCATTATCTACTGTTGTTTGATCTTGCATTAGTTTTTAAGCAATTTTAGCCAACATGCCAATGTAAAGTTAATTATAGCAGAGTATTTTTCACGTAACCCTCCTTCCAGACTATCAACAAGACAGTTTCAAACCTCACTTTCATGAGATTGAGACAGAAATACCGCCTACAACAAACATTCCTGAAGTGACTACTGATTCATTGAATATGAGCTCTTTTCTTTTTTTCATTTACAAAATTGTGCATATTCCTGTGGCTTATTTTTTTGCAAATAACCTATGTGAATACTCAACTGTATCGATTGTCACTGTACATTTCTAATGTCATACTATATCTGAATAAGAAATATAAAAAAAAAAAAGTGATGCTACCCTGATGTGCAGGGTAGCATCACCAAATTCACCCTCTGGGGACCTCATTTTGCAGATGACAGTCTGCTTATTTTCTTAAATTGTGATAAATGAGAATATGCTAATTTCTGTTCCCAACATGCTATGTTTTAAATAAGAATAACTTGAGGTGTAGACTGTACTAAAGAATTGAGGTCTGGGTTAATGTGGCCCTCACAGTTAATGTATGTCAACCAAAGTTACCAAGTTACAGTAAAATCATTCCAAAATAAGTCATACTACCAAGTTATAATGAAATTCCTTCACAATTATAACTTGTAGAGTTTGATAAAGGAACGTTGGTCAAATGACGATTCGTCGGTCACAGTAGACCGATCATGACCAAAATAGGAGAGTCTCATCTAGATATCATACTAACATACAATGAAATCCCTTCATAAAAACAAGTGGCCCTAGGGGGGCCTGAGGGCGCTCACCTGACATGGTAGCCTAAATATCAACCCAGAGAATTGATTTCAACAAGTTGCATCTGCTCCTCCTAAGAAAAGCTTATACCAAATATCCAAAGATTCTGACCAGTGGATCTAAAAAAAAGAAGATTTTTAAAGAATATTCCTCATATTGAATCCCACATGGAGCCCATATATGAACCCAGGGACATGGCTTTAACAAACTTGAATATCATCCCCCTAAGGATGCTGCACACCAAATATCAAAACATTCCAACCACTGGATCTGAAGAAGAAGATTATTAAAGAAAATTCCTCATTTTGAACTAAGTTATAATTCGGGCTACCACAGTGAGCCCAAATATGAACCCAGGGACTTGGCTTGAACAAACTTGAATCCCTAAGCATGGTTCATACCCAATATCAAAAGATTCTGCCTGCTGGATCTTGAGAAGAAGATTTTCCAAGAAATTTGCCTGAAATGCACTAAGTTCAAATTTGAGCTCCTATACCAAGTCCAAATATAAACCCAGGGAGCCGATTTGAACAAACTTGAATCAGATCCACCCCACAATGTTGCATACCCAATATCAAAAGATTCTGCCTGCTGGATCTGGAGAAGAAGATTTTTTTTAAGAAATTTGCCTGAAATGTACTAAGTTAGACCCAGGGGGCCGATTAGAACAAACTTGAATCAGATCCATCCTACAATGTTGCATACCAAATATCAAAAGATTCTGCCTGCTGGATCTGAAGAAAAAGATTTTTGAAGAAATTTGCCTGAAATACAATAAGTTCGAATTCGAGCTTCTATATATAGTGAGCCCAAATATGAATCTAGGGAGCCAATTTGAACAAACTTGAATCAGATCCACCCCACAATGTTGCATACCAAATATCAAAAGATTCTGCCTGCTGGATCTGGAGAAGAAGTTTTTGAAGAAATTTGCCTGAAATGCACTAAGTTCGAATTCGAGCTTCTATAGTGAGCCCAAATATGAATCTAGGGAGCCGATTTGAACAAACTTGAATCAGATCCATCCTACAATGTTGCATGTCAAATATCAAAAGATTCTGCCTGCTGGATCTGGAGAAGAAGATTCTTTTTAAGAAATTTGCATGAAATGCACTAAGTTCAAATTCAGGCTTCTATAGTGAGCCCAAATATGAATCTAGGGGGCCGATTTGAACAAACTTGAATCAGATCCACCCCACAATGTTGCATACCAAATATCAAAAGATTCTGCCTGCTGGATCTGGAGAAGACCCCCCCCCCCCCCCCCCCCCACAATGTTGCATACCAAATATCAAAAGATTCTGCCCGCTGAATCTGGAGAAGATTTTTTAAGAAATTTGCCTGAAATGCACTAAGTTCGAATTCGAGCTTCTATAGTGAGCCCAAATATGAATCGAGGGAACTGATTTGAACAAACTTGAATCAGATCCATCCAACAATGTTGCATGCCAAATATCAAAAGATTCTGCCTGCTGGATCTGGAGAAAAAGATTTTTGAAGAAATTTGCCTGAAATACAATAAGTTCGAATTCGAGCTTCTATATATAGTGAGCCCAAATATGAATCTAGGGAGCCAATTTGAACAAACTTGAATCAGATCCACCCCACAATGTTGCATACCAAATATCAAAAGATTCTGCATGCTGGATCTGGAGAAGAAGATTTTTGACGAAATTTGCTTGAAATGCATTAAGTTCGAAATCGGGCTTCTATAGTGAGCCCAAATATGAATCCAGGGGGCCGATTTGAACAAACTTGAATCAGATCCACCCCACAATGTTGCATACCAAATATCAAAAGATTCTACCTGCTGGATCTGGAGAAGAAGATTTTTTAAGAAATTTGCCCGAAATGCACAATGTTTGAATTCGAGCTTCTAAACTGAGCCCAAATATAAACCCAGGGGGCGATTTGAACAAACTTGAATCAGATCCACCCCACAATGTTGCATGCCAAATATCAAAAGATTCTGCCTGCTCGATCTGGAGAAGATTTTTTAAGAAATTTGCCTGAAATGCACTAAGTTCGAATTCGGGCTTCTATAGTGAGCCCAAATATGAATCCAGGGAGCTGGTTTGAACAAACTTGAATCAGATCCACCCCACAATGTTGCAAACCAAATATCAGAAGATTCTGCCTGCTGGATCTGGAGAAGATTTTTTAAGAAATTTGCCTGAAATGCACTAAGTTCGAAATTGGGTTCCTATACTGAGCCCAAATATGAACCCAGGGGACCGATTTGAACAAACTTGAATCCGATCCACTCTACAATGTTGCATACCAAATATCAAAAGATTCTGCCTGCTGGATCTGGAGAAGAAGATTTTTTAATCTTTTTCCCATTGCCTGCAGTGTTAAAAAGTGCTGACTCAGCACTTTTTCAAAATCCTGAAAAAAGTACCTTGTGATCAAACTGATAGGGATTTTTTTTAACCATTCTATTCTACGGGATAAAAGTAAGTTTTATACAAAATAAGAATTCTCTGTGCCGTGTAGTTTTGGAGATATGGCAGTTTTAAGGTTTTTCCTATTTTTAGCTCCCAAGATTCCCACGGGGCAATGAGAAATTTTTGTTTGCATCAATCAACTACTTATGACCCATTATCATCTCATATCAAATTTGGTTCAAATCGACCTCACGGTTCTGAAAATAGAAATTTTAGGCGTGGCCAAAATTTTTGTCCCTCCCATAATGAAGGCAAATAATGCCCGACAAACTTCTCTTGAACAAACTTGATTCTAAACCTCAAAAGGACTCTGTATACCACATATCAAGTCACTGCTACTGTTGGTTCATTAGAAGATTTTCAAAAAATTTGGCCATTTTTTCCCCACCCCTCTGCTCAATATGAGCCGAAACCTAATCTGCATAAAAATCAAAATGCCCCTATATAACCACTACTTACCTGAAATTTAATTAAAATGTGGCCAGTGGTTTAGGAGAAAGAGGCTCAAACACCACCTTCACACAGGACGACAGATGAAGGACGAAGAGTGATAAGAAAAGCTCACCCTGACTTTCAGTCAGGTGAGCTAACAACCTGCAGATAGTGCTAAAGGAATCTAGGTTTCTTTACCAGGCGGTGTTAACAGCTGATCGTGACCAAAATAGGACAGTCTCATCTAGACATCATACCAAGTTATCTTTCCAAGTTACAATGAAATTAAATATGAACTGTAGACTGTGCTAAACAAATCTGCCTGTGCGGCCATCATGGTTGGCTGATTATGGCCAAAATACAGTGTTCTCATCTGGACATTATACTGAGTCAACCTACAAATTTGCAATGAAATCCCTTCATAAATGCAAGCCGTAGCACTATGCTAAAGGAATCTAGGTTCTCAGTTCTCATCTAGATCTTATACGGAGTTCATCCAACCAAGTTACAATGAAATCTCTTCATAAATACGACCTGCAGACTGTGCTAAATATTGGCATTATATCCAGTTAACTTTTGATGAATAATAAGGAACAGGTCTTGAAAACTTCAATGTCAAGATAAAGACCCTTGAAATGGGTATTTTGGGCCCAATTTGACAGAAAATCTCAAACTGCCTTTTCGAAATCTGTAAAATACCCAGTTTTGAAGTGACAAAAAATGCCATCACTTGAAAAATACTTGACAAATTTTTAAAAGGTTTTCCGTTTTGTATTTGGCATATAGTGATCTGCAGGGTGCTATAGAAATCATTGCAAATGGAAGAACTTGAAATTTTTCAGTGTCTTCCCTAACATTGGATCAAACTCACTCCTCCTGAAAGCTGAAATTAACAAACAACTAGATAAGTGCTCTCAGTGTTCGATCTGCTGCTTCTTCAAAAGCCAATCACACTGAGGATTCGATTGTGGAAATGACTGAACAAGTTGGATGGATCAATCCATCTACATTTACCAAATACTTCTGTGAACAGCTACCAGAAAGATCCAAGTATGATGCTGCAGTTTTACGACATAAGGTGAGCTTTCACATATTTTCTCAGCACTGGCTTTGAAACCCTATGTAAGCATGTTTTGATTGGTGAAATATTATAACCCTTTACCTAACACAGTATTTTAAACTAATAAATTAAATATCACATTTTTCGAAAACAAATTTCACAATTTTTCAAAAATAGGCCGATTGAATCATCAGATGTGTACCCATACGTGCAACTAGTAGAAAGCTGTATGACGGAGGGCCACCCCGGATGCCGACATTATGTACACCATACATGGTATAGGTACAAAAAGAAATGGATTGGAGGAGTTCCTAATTTCATGGATAAAGGGTTAAAATCTCCGGATAAAATATTAGATTTACATAAAAAAAACTATACAGCACAGTACATCAGTAACCTGAATACATATATAAGGTAACCTGATAATCGGATTAATATTTTAGGTGTTATCTCATGCAGAAGAAATGGATTGGAGAAGTTCTCAATTTGAAGCATAAAGGGTTAATATCACAGGCTCAAGCAAGAGCTGGACTTTCGTCCGGTGCATGCCCCCACGTGATGTACCGCCGAGTGTGGGCATACCTATGGCCAACAAATATTATTTATGAATATTCTCGTATGGACTGACGGACGGATGCACAGATGGACAGAGGCAATCCAGAATTCTCCCCCCCCCCCCATTTTCTTCGAAAGTTTTCAACAATTTTTAAGTCAAAAGGTATGGTAAATTGTTTGGTGTTTTGGAAGTTTTATGCAATGAGGCAGAAGCCTTTGTCATAGGCAAACTGCATGCCATATTTCAATGAAATCCGATAACCCATACCTGAGATACAGGCTGAACAGACAAATAATGTCTATTTCCTACAATTTCTAAGTCAAAAAAGGGGGATAACTCTAAAAAGGAGAATGTGAGAAATATTGTTGAATCCTTTTTATAAAGCCTACAGCTTATAAGCAGTGTTCATGGCAAATTTCATTGCAACAGAACATTTGATACCCGAGATACAGGCTGAACAGAAAAAATTTGGCTCGGACGGATACAATTTCTAAGTGAACAAGTAATAAAAAAAAAATAACTAGTGTGGACATACCTATGACCAACAAATATTATAAAAAATAATAATTTACTTAAGTTATGAATATTCTCGGACAGACTCACACACGGATGCACAGACGGATGGATGGACGGACGGACGGACGGATGGACGGACGGATGGATGGACGGACGGACGGACGGACAGATGCATGTAATCCAGTATACCCCCAATTTTTCGGAAGTGGGGGTATAATTATCAGATTTACACTAAAAACTATACAAGTCGGAACATCTGTAACCTGAAGATATATATAAAGTAACATGACTATTGGATAGATATTTTTTGAGTTATCTCATGCCAAAGGGATTGGAAGAATTCTCAATTTGAATAAAGAGTTAATATCTCAGGACCAAATTATCAGATTTAATTACACCAAAAACTATACAGCTCGGCACATCAGTAACCTGAACACAAATATAAAGTAACTTGACAATCCAAGCAATATTTTTCAAGTTATCGAATGCCAAAGAAATGGATATGGAATCCAGATGGATGGACAGATGGATGGATGGATGGACAGACAGACAGACAAAGGATGGACGAACAACGGATGGCCACCCCAGATGCCAGCATTATGTGTACCATACATGATAAAACCATACAAATATGGATATCATTAGAACCAGTTTGACAAGCTGGTTCTAAAGATATCAATTTTTGTATGGTTTTATTGAAAAATAATCGAGATATTTTAGGCTGTGGTGGGCTTATTCTGGTTAATTTTCTGGCCGTTTTTGGCTGCTGTATTAGGTAAAGAGTTAAACAAATAAACAAGACTTACCTTGAGAAGATATTTATTTATTTATTGGTGTTTAAGGTCACAAACTTCTGCAGAATGGCTAATCATGACCACAACATGAAGATAAAGTCAAGTTCAGTCAATCATTTATACCCCATGTTGCCTGTTTTAGAGGACTCACACCCCAAGCATTAGTGACTGGGTTCTATGCTACCAGTGAAGTAGAGCTTAGTTACCACAGTAAACAAGCACTGCTTCACTTCCCGGGGTTCTTCAGAAGTTGAATTTCATTTGGAATTATATGAGACAGAAAATCAAGAGGGCTTACATCCCACACTCCCAACTCCCTTACTTCCTGTCTCACACCACTTCAACTTTTCATGGTGTGTTTGTCCACTCGATTACATTATAGTGTTGCTGCTTAAGCTTTATGGAAAGTGCCAGGCACTTATAGTCCTGGCTCGGGTTCAATGCAGGGAAAAAATTGCTTTGAATACTGACAGTTATTGGTTACCATCTATGGCTGCACTCCCTATGTAAGCCCTTTTGATTTCCTGTCTCATATAATTCCAAATGATCTTCAACTTCCCAAGGTTAGTCTCATTTATTTTTTTAATTATACAGACTGTTCTTTTTGGTAATTCTCAGCTCCTAAGCTGTGTCATTTTGAGAACAATTATGTTGGATTATCTTATGTGATGCCACCCATTCCAAAATATGAATTCATGTCAGATGTATCTAAGGTTCTTGAAGAGTACCAGAAACTATCTATCTGAATTATTCAGTTCTGTATGTTGACTGAGAAAATGACTGCTGTTATGGCTCTCATTTTAGCCCAAAGAGCTCATAATTTGCAACCACTATCTTCGTATAAATGTGACCAAAACAAAGAAAAGTTTTATTTTCCATGCTATTACTACTCAGAAGACATCAATAAGGTCTGTGTTCTTCTCATACATGATTGAAATATTCAAGTTCAATGGCAATAGAAACTGTGTTTTTTCAACTCTCAGGGACCGATAAGGACTATTTAAAATACGCTCTAGCCTCGGAGTCTATTTTTTCAATTCATGCGCCAGATTTCAATTTACGGAGTCACACTGTTGTTTGTAACACACACAGCAAGTTGTAATAGCTATGTAATAGCTCTCATCATTTTCATTTAGTACACTATAGCAAACATTAATCTTCACTGTGGTTTCTGATCAAGTCTTGGCTGCCTATTTAGGCAGCCAAGACTTGATCAGAAACTACAGTGAAGATAAATGCTTGGTAATTAAGACTTTAAGTATTAACTTAAGCACTCTACAACAACAATAAATGATAATCATATATATAATACATGCAAGAGTGTCTCTCTCGATTATCCATCGAAAGAATATCAAAATATGATCTGAGAAGTTACTCGCCAACTGAGAAGCCTATTTCTGAGATTTAAGAGCCAGGTCCTGATGTTTCAGAACCAAATACGCACTGGCGCATGCCCAGGTCGGTCCCTGACTCTTAATGAGTTCTTGAATAGAACAAATTTATCTATATATCCAAAAGTTTATTTACTTCTCACATTACTAAAAGCATGAATCTAGATAGATTCTTAGTATTCAAACAAAGGTGGCATTGACACCAAGTTGTTCAAAGCACAATCTGTTGAAGAGCCCCACTTCCTTGAATATTCTGATTAAAGTTGTTTCTATTGATGGAATTCTGAAAACAGCTAACACTACTGGACACAAATCCATTAAAATTCCATTAACATCCCATTAATATGACTATAATCATTAAAAGTGGCCATTACTTCTTGCAAAATGTTTTTAATAGCAAAAATATCAACCTATTAAAAAGAAGAATTAACTGCCATTAACTGAAGGGCAACCCATTAAAAAGGTATTACTTTACAAATATTTATTAATTTTTAGCCATTACTTGAAGCCATTAAAATTTGAATGGCGCATTATTTTTTTTGTGTTCTAAGGGCCCTTATTTTTAGTATTCTGTCTTTTTAAAACCCATTAAAAAATACTCTGTCATATTAATGGGTCTTAAATTCCAAAGCATTTATTAATGAGCCATACAGATTATCAATGGGGCATTATGCTGGGTGTTTTTGTATTTTAAAGGCCCTTACTCTATATATACCAGAAAAATAGCATCTCTGATATAATGCAAATTCCGGGTTTTCAGACAATTGAACAACTAAGGATGCAATATGCAAGGCTCAGGGGTGCTCTTGTTTCTGTTCTACTGGATACATCCAGTAAACCTGAGTCATGTCACTCAAGGGCAGACAGTAGTTCACTGAAGTGAAGAATTGTTTTCTTCTTGTTGGACATTATTTCTGGAATTTGTTCTGAACCTCTTGACAACTTGGACAGCAAATTGGAACAAATTACTTAACTACCGTACAGACCCGTCAGTTAGCCCACTTCCGTGGATAAGCCCACCCCCCAACTTTCAGAAAAACGTATTTAATTGGAAGACACCCCAAAATAAGCCCACCACAGATTTTCCAGGATTATTTTTCAGGTACACATGTGAAACACAAACCGGTAAGTTGAACCAACGACGGGGATTTCCCAAGTTACCAATCAAAATAAAATGTTAATTATTTTGTTGATATTTTCATTTTATTCATTTACCACAACAACATTGCGCCCTAAATAAAATTTTATAATCATATCAACGTGTTGCTTTATTTTTTCATTGCAGCTGGATTAAAAGTCCCAAAACATATTTTGTGTTGTCAATTTTGTTTATCCACTCTGCTCTGATCCTTTATATTTAGAAATGAACGGGAAATTCCCAGTTCATAATTAATTATTCCAGACAGAATGGCCACCCAGGTACTGGATTTTTAATTGTTGGAAAATGAGTTGTTTGGTTATCTGAAGCAGTCATATTAAAAAGGCGCTTCAAAAAAAATAAATGTAACTTCGTACCTTCATTTTAATATCCACTTTGTCAAATATGAATTGAAAAGCTGTTTGAAAACAACACACATGTGAAGTCATTTTTGTATTAACAATGGGGAGTCTCAATTCACACCACGGCGGTAAGATTAAATATAGCTTGTTTTTTTATAAGCACGCCCATGTGCTTTTATTTATGTTTCATGTTGCGAGGATGGAGCACAGATGACGAACGCTCGAATCATTAAAAAAATAAAAACTGATTTTTTAAGGAAAATAATAAAGTATCCCTTGGTTGTGTCAAAGGATTCTGTATTATTTATCTTTAATCATTCAATGTTTAGGGGATTTAATGACTCAAGCATCGGACGAAATTACCACAGTTATTCAATGTTTTCATTCGTTCGCAAGCGTTTGTTTATAATTTTAAAAATAGAAATGCCACGTGATTTCCAATCTTTCACTTACAGTTTCATTACCCGGTACATGTATTCATGGTTTCGCATCAAGTTGTCATAATTTTGAAACATTATTCATGAAATAAAATACATGTTATATTTCCAGCACTGATAAACGTATCAGTACTAGTAATATAAAATGTATTTTATTTTATATTTTACCCTCGAAAAGTCAACAATATCATGCAAAGACACCGAGTCAGCCTAAAAAATAGTTCTAAATCGACCATGTGAGTTTTCATCAGATTCATCTTATTGTGTCCCGATTTGTAAATATTATTTTTTGTCATTTTCTCCATTAATTTTTATTTTTGAACAAATGGAATAATGGATCTGAAACAAGGAAATAAACAACTCAGAAATGTATGTGCATTTTTAAGTAAGTGAGTGCCGGAATCCAATATCAGGGTTTCAAAGGAATGTGAAGGTACCATGCTGAACTGTTATTATTTAGTTCTTCATGTTTAAGATTCAGTTTTCCTTTATCAAACATTATTTGAGATTGTCTACACTCTCCAATAATTTGTAATAAAATCATATTGCTGAGCAAATTCAGATACCATAATCTAACACTCAAACAGTTAAGAAATTTTCTTTGTGTCTATTAACCCTTTACCTAACGTGAAAAGCAGACGACACTTGCAAAAAAAATTCTTGAATAACTAATTTTTTTCATTTTTTGTCTCAAAAACATAGGTTATGACCCCTCGTTGGAACGAGCTCGACGAGCTCGTTCCAACGAGGGGTCATAACCTATGTTTTTGAGACAAAAAATGAAAAAAACAGTGAAAATTAATTGGCGATTTTTGAGAATAGCGCTGGCCGGTTTTGGCAGTTACGTTGGGTAAAGGGTTAACAGGTATATGTAACCATATTGTAAAGCAGCTTTAAAAATGAGAAAAATTTGGAATGTGATTATGAATGTACATTTTTTTGCAACTTAAATGTTGAATATGAAACATTGTTTGAATGAGCAGTACCCATAAGTAACCATCATGAAATCCTTGTGGGACCTCAGGGAAGATGAGAAGTTCGTGTTTGCTGCTGTTTACAAATTCTGCTTCCAATTTATGTGGGAACTCTTAACCAATGTCTGGGGGGAGGGGGATGGAGTCCTCTAAAATAAGCAAGATAGGAATAAATTATTGACTACTCTTGAATGTATTCTCGTGTTGTGGTTGCACTTTGACAGTAGATGCTGAAAGTGACTTCACCTAGGACTGGCCTGGAACTTTTTAGAATTCCTAGGAAATCCAAGGAAATGACAATTGTCATGGAATTTATGTGAATGGTAAAACGTTTTTAGCAACCTTGGAACATGTTCTATGGAATTACCATGTACAGCTGATGTTCTCCATGGACATACCTTGGAAATAGACTGGAAAGAGCACAGAAAGCTGGACTTGGAAAATCTGTCAGTTGAAATATTTTTCATTTTTGAACTTAGATTATTATTTTCAGCATAGAAATTTGACTGGAAGCACGAAAAAAGACTTAGGAAAGTACCCATTGAAAATGATTGGACTTCCAACTTAAATTTATTTCTGGTGTTTGGGTAAACATGTTTATCACTGAATCTTGAATAAAGAGTTGCATATGTGCCTCATGTTTTTAATGATTTTATCATGTGCGATGGAGTGTGATCGTGCTGCGACACCATCAATGTGAAACAGGTAATTTTCATACCATTAACATTAAATATTTGACAGGAAATAGGGTCTTCTGTCTGAGAACATATTTGACAGGCAATACGAAAGCTAGCAACTATTTTAATATATTATGAAATAATGGACCTGTCAGCCTCCATAGTTATTCTGAATATCAAAACAGTTATTTAAATTGCTTCTTGAGTACGAAGTGCCAGTTTGGTTTTGTTGCGGGTTGCAACTCAGTGTATTTCCCTTGAAAGACAAACTGGCATCTCTCCCTGCGGAGTGAAATAATTGTGTAAATTAACTTTGTCACATAAGAACATACCTTGCTACGAGTTCCTAGAATTGTCATGGATATAAATTGATCTGTGAAAATCCCAAGTAAAATGTCCCTGTGTGAAATTGGCATTTTATTCCAGTAAATAAACAGAAATTTGGCTACACCCATTTCTCTTTTCATTCAAAATTTGCTCAACATTATGCGCATTGAGGTATTCCCTGCATCTTACAGGCTTAGCCACTTTATGTGCGTAGGCCTATATATTAATTTAAAGTTGATTTCGCTCTCACTCTATGCATCAGGAATGGCAACACTCGTCGAAAGAATAGGATAACCTATATATTTCAGTTTAAAATCAGTTTTACAAAAGAACAATCCACACTGAAACATACTTTTGCATGAAACCATTTCATAGGTATCAGGTTGTTTCGCCTCAATTCATGTTTGCCCCAGGTTATTTTGCCCCCTATGTTAGGGTGAAAAGACCTGCGTATCAGAGGTGAAACAACGATAATTTTAAGAATGTTTCAATGGTTTTAACGTACTTTTCTACCATCAGTTAACATTAAAATGTATATAACTGATATGGACACAACACACCTACCATCTTGAAATTGAATACCGGCAGAAAATTAATTGGATGAATGTGTTGGTATTATTACAGAAGTGAAAATGAAATTGCTCATTTATAGAATTGCAGTGGCTTGGCTGGGGGGGGGGGGGGGGGGGAGTGACCCCCCCCCAATGTTAACCCATATAGGGAAAATAATTTTAATATCTTGATATTTATACTTGTAAGATGTTTGCACCGTCAAAAGAAAATCTAAAACATTTGAACTCAAAAGTCATGGAAATTGCGTTTTTTTCTGTCCGGAATTTCAAAATGTTTCCCGGCAGGAGAGGAACACCTGCTCTCGTGTTCGCCTCTAACTTTGATATCCTGGCTATGCATCTGTAACACTGACACCTCATCAAGTATGTTTTTATTTCTTAGTGCAGTTCCTTCTGTGTATCAGTATTGAGAGATGGGTTATATAAATGTACAAATATTACTGTTTATTTTATGCTTATATGTTTTACTATGTTATGTTGAAAAAACTGTCAAAAAAATCATCAAGAAATACATAAGTAAAACAGGAATAAAACAGATATATATAACATTGTGAGTGATGTTATCCATACCCCATCGACATACCACCCAAACCCTCTCTAAATGTCTGATTTGGGGTGAAATCAACCACCTCTGTCTGTGGGGCGAAACGACCCGAGGCAAAAAGACCTGGGCAAATGGGAATTGGGGCAAAATGAGCCAGAGGATGAATGTAACCTGTCTGAAATCCATCCATGGTACATTGTGAATACTTTGGTACAGAAACACCAATAAAGTAGAATTTCCAGGCATACAGGGTTGTGTTATGTGAAAGAAACATTCTCAACTTCAAGTGAACTTCGAACCAATATAAAAAGCCCAAATCCACTGAACCATACTGTGCATTTCTTGTGCTTGCTTTGTCGAAGAAACTGCGCTTGCTTTGTCGAAGAAACTGAGTGTATCATTTGGGTGGATAATCCACCCCTGGGGGGATTTATCATCTATGTGTTGGTATTTCCAGCTAAATTATTTATCTCAGTGTAAAAAAAAAAGAAAGAAAAAACCCTATGTACCAACCTTATTTTTTTCTGTCATGTAACCCAAACGACAACATTAATTATTTTTGGCCTCAGCAGTATCTGAGTGATTGACAGTGGTGCCTTAGCTTTTACTCTTAAATGTAAATATATATCGGGTGTGAAATGCACACCACAACTGGGGGCAGGGGGGGGGGGGGGGATGTCATAATAGCAAATTAATGAGTGAAATATTTTATAATTTATGATTTATTTGGATTCTGTTTGATGCTGATGTACCCTAGTTATTGATTTCTTTCACAACTTATAAATTATGGACACAAACAGACTCGGAGCCTGGGAAATTGCGGTATTTTTTTCTTCTCAAGTTTCAAATTTTTGTTTCTTTTGGGAGGAGGGGTGGAAACAGATGGGAAGAGCCCCTCTTGTGCTTGCCCCCATCTCGCTGTTATGTGGCTTGGATGATGGTGAGCATCATATTTTGTATGCCCCCCCATCCAATATTACTCTTGTTCTCCAAGACCCCCCACCCCCAACTTTGATATCCTGGTTACTCGCCTGCCATATACATGCAAGTCCAGGGAACTTCAATACATGGGCTATATTTTGTAACACAATGAAAGCACGCGAGGTGACACATAGGTAAAATGTTCAGAATTAATGGTGCATCATGTTAAATATTTCTTTCAACTGACATAAGAGTCCCCACCATTTTCTGATTACAATCATCCTTTAGAAAACCTGTTCTTCAGAATTATAACTTAACATACATGTACCTGAAAGTACGTCTGCATGCATTTGAAGTCTGACATTAGTACATGCACGTGGATTCTGGAGTTTGTGAATGAAAGTAAGTAAAAGAACACATTTGGCCTTCATAAAGTAAAATGTCCTTTAACAAAATGTTATTGATAGAAAAAATCAAACACACACTATAAGGAATACTTGCCATAACTTTCACAACATCCGCATGGTGGGATGGGAGGGGGGCAGTAAGACATCTAATACAGAACAAGACCAAACGCAAACATGAGGATTTATTTTCTTAATGCAAGCACGCCACTCATGAACTTACACCTGCACAATTTTAAAGTTTCTTAACGGTGGAAATGCATGCAAACTGTATTTTTCAGTTTGAAGCTTACATGTAAAAAGTAAAATACGAACTCTCAATCAGTTTCAACAAACATGATTTTTATATTTTATCCAGTTTTATCCAGCACAAACAGTGTAACTTGACCATCACTGATTACTGTGTAAGTTCGTTAACATGATTAACTGCATGCTACTCAATTTTCATAGACAGTCAACGTTATATTAATCGCCTTCATGTGACTTCATGAAGGTGGATCATACTGGATTTTGCCATTCATGGCATTATTGCATGCTGCCTTATGTGGGATATATGCGTGATAAAAAAATCCATGCACACATGAAATTTGGACACTTCTCAACGACTGTACAGTAGACTGTAGGTCTACCACATGCCCTGTGAGGGCGTGAAGTAGCTTGTAACTTAGTGGTAGACAGCTTGGTAGAATAGGAATCAAATCTTGATTTCTGGCGATAATTCCCTCTACCCTTAGTAGACGAACTTCAAGAATCAGTGGCAAGTTGGCGCATAACTAACTGATCCTGTGAGAATTTAAGGACTCCTTCCTGCACAGCAGCAACAGAACCATCAAACAATAAACTGTTTGATAAAAGAGCATTGGAAGAGATGCATGACAATAGAGCATAGCACCCCTTTGGATCAATTCAAGACTAGGTAAGTTAGTAGTCGCTATACTAATCGAGTTCATAATACATCTTGATATGGATTTAACCCTTTACCTAACCTGAAAAGCAGACGACACTTGCAAAAATAATTCTTGAATAACTAATTTTTTTCATTTTTTGTCTCAAAAACATAGGTTATGGTCCCTCGTTGGAACGAGCTCAACGAGCTCGTTCCAACGAGGGGTCATAACCTATGTTTTTGAGACAAAAAAATGAAAAAAATAATGAAAATTAATTGGCGATTTTTGAGAATAGCGCTGGCCGGTTTTGGACGTTACGTTAGGTAAAGGGTTAAAAGGAGCAGAGGCATCATTGAGTTCCTCTATCTGAGACACCCTGGTGGTTAAAGCTGCAACTAAATGATCTGAATAGAGAAGACCAGCCTAAGATTCAGCAACAGAGGCTGGAACATACAAAAACTTAGACATGGAAAGCCGGAGAGTTGATACATCTTCATCTATTGTAAGTGGTTCTGAAGATAAAGACTCTCCCGAAGGGGTGTACCATTGGAATCTTTTGGATTGCAAGGAAGAATCAGCTCTCGTAAAGTATGCTGATTTCAATGCTTTTCTAGAAAGCCTCTTGTTAATTTCTCTCAACCGTAGAAACAATCCATGCACAAATGGAGCAGCATTCTCCAACTTGACCTCTGGAACATGTTCAAAGATAATAGCAATTAAGTCAGCCCAATCATATCCTGGAAAAAAATTATCTTGCTCTTCGAAAATATTCATCATCCGCAGCTTCCTCCTCTGATGTGACATAAGACGTTATTAGCAGAAGGAAAAGAGGCATTCGGGGGTTGATCATCATAAAAAAGTGATTGTTTAAGTTAAGAGTGCACTGAAGACTCGGCAACTCTCTTCTGAGACAGGAATGTCTCAGCAAAAGAATAGACGAGTTGAGTTAATCGGTTATAAGATAACTAGGGCTGAGAGAAGGAGGATCAGCTGTTGGTGACCTGAAAGAAATGGTGATGAGTGGTCGGCGAATCGTGTTCTGCTCCAATCTCCTTGTGATGTCTTACGTTTCCAATTGTACTGGCAGTATTATGAGGTAAATAAAGACTTCCTTGTGATACTAACCTCACATGCATCATAATCTCTGGTTCGCAGCAAGGAATAAAGAGTAATATCATCTCATCTAACAGGAGCCTGCATTTGAACGGGCAAGGTTTCCGTATTGCGAGAATCTGATGGTGATGCATGATATAAATACTATATAGGGTCCGTAGTTTATAATTCCTGACAATTGACTGTACACTCCTCAAGCTCTTTGTATTTACGCATCTTGGGATGTGTGCATAAGTTGGAATATACTCTTGTGAAGCTATACTTGAGGAGTATCGAGGCTCAAAGATACCAGCAATATGACTTGTACTACCTGATGGCTGGTTAATGCTTGAAGGAAGATTATGAGCTTCAGTGTGTGAGCTATTATTGACTTCACCAAATACACACAGATCGTCTCAGCCAATTTCTGTTGCACCTTTAACAAGCATAATGCTCACACGAGTCTGTACACTCTGACCCTTGAAAGGTGGGTTATCATTTTCTGGAGTTTTAGACATGAGATTTCCAGAGAAGCTGGAAATATTAGAATCTTTTGATGCTAAACCCACCACAGTTACTACTGCATGTCTGCTCACTGCACCCATAGCAAGTGAGACAGAAATCTCCAACAGCCAAAACTGCAGTGGGCACTATTGTCAAGGGTCACCCTAACCTGAGGAGACCTACACATCTATGAATCCAAAGATGACGGCTGTACCACAGAATCTTAACCTGAAAAAGACAAACTTTCAATATTAACAGCAACTGTGCAATCTAAGATAGGAGGCTGCAGTGAGGCCGCAGACCCCTGTAATACTTTCTTGTCTCTCTTAATAGACTTAAAAATAGTTCTGACTTCGGACTAAAGATTTTTTAACCAAACACCACAGATCACGCTAAGAAAATCTTGTCGACAGTCGTTACAAGAAACACAATCAGAATGATTGTCGTCCACATGCTTGTTCAGATGACAGTGATTACTTATCACAATGTGGGGCATTGCGCACAATGAAACCTAAAAAGTACAAAAATGAAAGGTAAGTCGCGACATGAAACACAAAAAAAGCAAAGCTATATGAATAGCAAATCCTGCAAAGAAACAAATAATCTAATACTAATAAACTGAAAACAACATTAGAACCTAACACAATGGGAGCACAACAAATAATTGGACATACACACTTACCAAACCAGGAAAAAAACAAGAGTCCCCACGGGGCCTGAAGCTCTCATCTTGAACAGAACACAATATAAACAGAGTCCAACAATGGGTCTACATTAAGCAATCCATCTCCATAGGATACACTGTCAATCCTTGAGTCCCTCAGGAGTGACAAAAATAATCCGGGCATCATGCCTTTTCTTCAGTTGATCATAATGTAAAATGTAGAGTTCCCTTATGAAGCCCCTTGATACAAACTATGTGAATTAATCTTAGTAACACACCTCTAGAGGGTACTGAATACAAATTTTTTAATTCTTCAGCAACATGGCCAATTCCAGCTCCCATAGGGAGCCCAAATATTAACCCAGGCTCTCGATTTGAACGCAGTTGAATCTGACTTCCCTAGAGATGTTGTGTACCAAATATGAAAGCATTTTGACTGTTGAATCTGAAGAAGAGAAATTTAAAAGAAATATCTTCATATTGCACTCAGTTAAAATTTGGGATACCATAGCGAGCCCAACTATTAACCTATGGATCCGATTTGAACAAACTTGAATCTGACCCCCCTAGAGATGTTGTGTACCAAATATGAAAGCACACTGACTTGTAGATTTGAAGAAGATTTTTGAAGAAATTCCCTCATATAGTATTAAGTTAAATTTCTGGTTCCCATATGGACCCCAAATATTAACCTTTGCACTCGAATTGAACAAACTTGAATCTGATCCCCCCCCCCCCCCCCCCCCCCCCCAGAGATAGTGTATACTGGGGTCCTGCGAATATTCGAGATTCGATTCGATATCGATACCATACGTATGCTTCGAGATCGATCCCGAATCAGTCTCAGGATTCGATTTTTTCGAATCTCTCGTACTAACGTCAATTTGTTATATTTCCACCAAAAATAGGATAAAACTGTCATTAGAAAATTCATTCATGTAGGCTCAATTCCTATTTATTTGAGTAATTGACAATGTTTAATTGTTAGGTAAGGTGTGAATCTGCCCCAGAACATTATCCATAGTTTTGGTTTTTGAAGGCTTAACTTGTTACTATTCACGTTCTTAAGAACGTGAATAGTAACAAGTTAGGCCTTCAAAAACTAAAACTATGGACAATAGGACTAGCTGTTTCACCGACGGTGCTACAGAGAATATTTAGTTATTGGTGTTTAAGGTGTTCAATCCGTCACGTAAGGGTCATCACAGTGTTCCGTAACTTCCGTTTCATGCAATATGAAATAACTTGTCTTTGAAGATTCGATTCGGGATTCGATTCGATGTCAATATCAGAGACACGATTCGATTCGAGATTCGATTTGAAAAGAAATTTGTGATTCGCAGATCCCTAGTGTATACCAAATATAAAGCGTTCAGACTGGTGGATCTGAAGAAGATTATTAAAGAAATTTTCTCATATCGCACTAAGTAGAAATTTGGGCTACTATAGAGAGCCCAAATATACACCTAGGGATCTGATTTGAACAAACTTGAATCTGCCCCTTCCCAAGAGATGTTGCATACCAAATATGATAGCATTCTGACTGGAGGATCTGGAGAAGATTTTTTAAAAATTATCCCCCATATTGGAAGCCCAAATATTAACCTAGGGACTTGGTTTGAACAATCTTGAATCTGGCCCTCATAACAATGATGTATACCAAACATTAAAAGATTCTGACTGGTGGATCTGAAGAAGATTTTTAAAGAATATTCCCCATATTACCCTATGTTAAAAATTTGGACCCCCACTCCCCCCCCCCCCCCTCCCATAAATGCTGTATACCGAATATCAAAATATGCGAAATATGCTGACTCAGCATTTTTTCGATGCCCATTACAGAACACCTTAACATAACCAATGGAAATTTTTTTAACCAGTCAATTCTACTGGTCCTATGGATACTTCATACCAAATAACAACTCTCTGTTCCATGTAGTTTGGGAAATATGGGCATTCGAAAATGTTTCTATTTTTAGCTCCCAGGGTTCCCATGGGGATGCAGGAAATTTTTTTTTTTGCATGAGTTAAGTACTTATGACCCAATAATACCACAATACAAATTTGGTTCAAACTGGACCATCAGTTCAGAAAATAGAAATTTAGGGCGGGCCCAAAAATCTTACCCCTCCCATTACATAGCCAAATATTGCTTCACGAACTTCATTTGAACAAACTTGATTCTACAGCTCAAAAGGAAGCTACGTAGCAAATATCAAGTCAGTGTACATATTGGTTCATGAG
The DNA here is from genome assembly GCA_031216915.1 of Pictodentalium vernedei. Lineage (NCBI taxonomy): Eukaryota > Metazoa > Mollusca > Scaphopoda > Dentaliida > Dentaliidae > Pictodentalium > Pictodentalium vernedei. Next base: position 186,492,741 of record CM062294.1, on the reverse strand, counting down.
AAGATTTTGAAAATATTTTGGAGCATTTTTCCCCACTCCCTCCCTATGGGGCCGGGCATGTTGAATTGAACAAAAATGCAATGCCCCTTCGGGACCATAACACACAAACTTTCACTTGAATTGGTCCAGTGGGTTTGGAGGAGAAGACCAAAACATGGTGTTGGCGGATGACAGACTTTGTCAAGATGAGCTAAAAATCCATTTCTGGTCGAAGGTCCATTAGGTGAAAAAATGAAAGTGTCAATGACACTGTAGCTCAACTTGTCAAGACATGTACATGTATAGTATGTGACACAGCAATGACAAACATCTAGGTAATGACCTGATAACAAAGGTACATATAAAGTATTGTAACGGCCTGTACATAAATACTGGCCGTAGCCTGTAACATATGTATAGGTAAAGTATTGTAAAAGTGGGTGACAGTCAGATGCTGAACTAGAAAAGAAATCTTTGAGTCCCAGAGTGGGTCTGACTGAACCCCAAAATATTTGTTCTCATAGCACAGTGATAACAAAGGCACCCCATAACACACTCATTGCTGTCCCAAGGTGAAAACAAAGGTACCCAAGAAGTTTCGTGAAGATCAGTTCATAAATACAAGCTGTATAGAAGTTGTGATAAAAAACTGATTGGACCTAATTTCGGTACAAAATGGCCACTGACAGCCATCTTGAATTTTGGACCGCACTCAGAAACACTCGTTCTCGTCCCAAGGTGATAACAAAGGTACCCAAGAAGTTTCGTGAAGATCGGTTGATAAATACAGCCTCTAGCCTGAGCCGTATTGACATGTGCACTTACAGTGTATAAGTAGCACTAAATAAATCAAAATTAATCTAATTTGCATAATTTCTGCACGAGAAAAAAACCTGTACTGTATGTGATGTATTCCATTTTACTAAACATTCATACAAAAATTTATTCAAATCAGAACTTTCATACAGAAGTTCTGTACAAAAGATTGATTGCACTAATTTTGGTACAAAATGGCTGCTGGTGGCCATCTTGAATTTTGGACCACACCCAAAAACACCCGTTCTCATCCCACAGTGATAACAAAGGTACCCAAGAAGTTTTGTAAAGATCGGTTCATAAATACGGCCTCTTGCCTGAGCCGTATAGAAGTTGTGTACAAAAAACTGATTAGACCTAATTTCGGTACAAAATGGCCACTGGCAGCCATCTTGAATTTCGGACTGCACTCAGAAACACTCGTTCTCGTCCCAAGGTGATAGCAGAGGTATCCAAGAAGTTTCGTGAAGATCGGTTGATAAATACAGCCTCTAGCCCGAGCCATATTGACATGTGTACTTACTGTGTGTAAGTAGCACTGAAAAAATCAAAGTTCATCTAATTTGCATAATTTCTGCATGAGAAAAAACCCCGTATTATATGTGATGTATCCCATGGTACTAAACATTCATACAAAAAATTATTCAAATCAGAGCTTTCATGTGGAAGTTCTGCGCAAAAATCTGATTGCCCCTAATTTTGAACAAAATGGCTGCCAGCGGCCATCTTGAATTTTGGACCACACCCAAAAACACTTGTTCTCGTCCCACGGTGATACCAAAGGTACCCAAGAAGTTTCGTAAAGATCGGTTCATAAATGCGGCCTCTAGCCTAAGCCGTATTGGCATTTGCACTGACAGTGCTGAAAGTAACACTAAAAACATCCAAGTTAGTCTAATTTGCATAATTTACGTACGAGAAAAAAACCCGTATTATATAAGATGTATCCCATGGTACTAAACATTCATACCAAAAATTTTTCAAATCAGCGCTTTCATATGGAAGTTTTGTGCAAAAAACAGATTTCTGCATCGTCGGTACAAAATGGCGGCTGGCAGCCATCTTGAATTTCAGACCGGACCCAAAAACACTCGTTCTCGTTCCACGGTCATAACAAAGGTACCCAAGAAGTTTCGTAAAGATCGGCTCATAAATACGGTCTCTAGCCCGAGCTGTATCCAATTGTTGACGTACAGACGGCCAAATGGACGATGGTCCATGACAAAAGCTCAAATTTGGCTTCGCCAAAGTTGAGCTAATGAAGGCCGGAAATGACACAAAGCCTAAAAATAAAAGGCTGACTAGAAATCAAATACCTAAACAGATATAATGAATCGTAATTCCTAACTGAATAATGGAATGAAATGTTCGGGTAAAGTAGTGTAGTGTGGCCAAAATTACACAGCCTGCCTACAGCTCAAGAATGACAGGGTGGGGGGGGGGGGGGGGGGGATTTTGAAAAGACCTCCAAACTGAGATTTTCTTTAAAAAAATATAAGGAAAATGCTACTTAAATAAATGCTGCAGAAATTGCGCAGTATTACAAGCGAGAGCAAATTAGCACCGAGTAGAAACAAATAGGCCAAAACATCGGACATGTTATGAAGAAACTTGTCAAGAACAGGAGGGGAAAATTTATCACAGGAAAATAAATATCATCTGTATTAAATGCATAATAATGGAAAAATATATCCATTATGAGTCACAAATGCAATAAGCCAAAAATAAACTGCATGAATATAGGTGAGTAAAAATCGTTTCATCAGTAAAAATAGACTAAGATTTTATAATACCACTTTCCTGAGAGAAACATTCTGTAATTCCAATAACGCTTGAAAACAGCATCATTTGGAGTTCAAGTTTTCAAAATAACATGTGGAAATTAATATATTCGACATTATAAACATGGAACAAGCGAAAAGTTCCAGTTCTGCAAAGGAAACCACATCTGATAAACAGATGAAAGTTGAAACATAATACATAAGAAGTAATTTTGTCACCTATCTTTTTTATCCTTATCAAAGTAATACAAGTGCCTTGTCCACTTTATACTCCCCTAGTTGGAAAAATGGCAGATTTTGAAGACTCCTAAGAGAAAACTTCAAGAGCTTTAAAATGAAACAAGCCAAGACCAATACCGGGTCTGGACCTGCGTCGCTGCATGCAATTGAATCGGCAAACAGGAAGTGGCAGATCTGAAAATTGCATACACGATACAACTGATCATTATCAGGCTCCAGATGAAATATAAAATCAATTCCTTGCATAGAAGCCGAGAAAAGTTTGACGAAAAATTTCAATGTTCAGTGGGTACAGTAAAAAATTTCAAAGTATCGGCAAACAGGAAGTGGCTGCACGGCAGATCTGAAAATTGCTTACACGATACAACTCATCATTATGAAGCAGCAGACCAACTATAAAATCAATCCCTTGCATAGAAGCCGAGAAAACTTTGACGGAAAATTTCAATGTTCAGTGGGTACAGTAAAATTTCAAAGTATCGGCAAACAGGAAGTGGCTGCACGGCAGATCTGAAAATTGCTTACACGATACAACTCATCATTATGAAGCAGCAGACCAACTATAAAATCAATCCCTTGCATAGAAGCCGAGAAAACTTTGACGGAAAATTTCAATGTTCAGTGGGTACAGTAAAATTTCAAAGTATCGGCAAACAGGAAGTGGCTGCACGGCAAATCTGAAAAGTGCTTACACGATACAACTCATCATTATGAAGCAGCAGACCAAATATAAAATCAATCCCTTGCATAGAAGCCGAGAAAACCTTGACGGAAAATTTCAATGTTCAGTGGGTACAGTAAAATTTCAAAGTATCGGCAAACAGGAAGTGGCTGCACAGCAGATCTGAAAACTGCTTGCCTGATACAACTCATCATTATGAAGCAGCAGACCAAATATAAAATCATTCCCTTTCATAGAAGCCAAGAAAACTTTGACGGAAGAAGTGTTTCGGATGGACTGACGGACGGACTGACAGAGTCGGGCGGTTACTAGACCTGCTCTGCCGCTGGCGACGCAGGTACAAAAACCCAAAATATACACAACACCCTGGTGAACATAACCTGACAGGTCTGTCACCTATTGCAGCAATTCACCATCCAGTATCCAGTTTGTACAGTTCCTCCAATTCAATAAATTACAGTTTCAAGCAATTCGAGACCAAGAGTGCTGTTATAAAAGATTGAATTTGACTGGGTATCTCAACAAAGTGTCCTGTTCTGTTTTTATTTTATAAATGGGTTGATTTGAAGTTCTTATCTGTTTGGTGCAAATGCATGCCCTGTAAAATACATCTTCCAATTTTGCATATGCAATACATGTATTGTTATGTTTGTACACTGAAAACCAAAACCAAAAACATGACTCTTTCAATAAAACCGAAACTGGAACCGAAATGATATTTTAAAACCGCTCATCTCGATCTTTCAAACACTACTACAGGGCAGCAGGGCCTTGTATACTGTGATTACTTTTAGTTTCTTGACTGCTTTGAAGCATGACAACTCAATTTGCATGGGACGATTGCCTATTATAATATTAGAACGTTCCTTTTCATGTTCTATCGGTCGATAGTACCTGAGTTTGTGTGATTTCTGAAATAAAACCTGAAGCAGCGAAGCTGCTGAAGGTTTTATTTCAGAAATCACACAAACTCAGGTACTATCGACCAATAGAACATGAAATGAAATGTTCTAATTATTTTATTATGCCGAACAAAATATGACTTTCATTGTTAAGCGTTAACTGCAACAAGCCATCGATCTTGTAACAACAATGTAGTCGAATCCAAAAACATGACGTCATTTCGAACGAATGACGTCTCTTCGAAAATGACTTGTCACAAGTGCCGTCGCTTTGGGAGTTTCTTTATCAACAAATGCCAATGTTAACAACTGCATCATGCTCTTCGTGTTATAATTCATTGTTAATGCTTGTGTGAAAAGTGATTTAAATTAATGGAATATAAATTCATGTTTCTCGGACAACAGTTGATAGAATTAAGCGGAGTGAAACACAAGTCATAACTGAGACTCATATTCAGGATTCACTGAAGTGGTGAACAACACGTGAGTGAGTTTTTTAATATTTCAGATTCTTTTGAATGCATTGTTTGCAGTTAAAATTGAAAACACACCCACTGAAGGTGATATATTTGTTGGTAAGTTTGTGTCTACCGGTGTTGAAAAAGCTAAACGGACACGGAGCCAGCGTTTGGTGCTGAGAACTTCGATGCTGATCAATGGAAGTGGCGCTTACATTTTCTTCGTTCTCTTGTCTCCAGGGAAAAACGTTCCGATAGTACCCGTGTTTTGCCCCAAAACTCCAGTACTATGACTTTTAGAAGGTGTCATATTAACCAATCACGGCTGATGTTACAAACGTGGGGCATAATAAAAGCTCTTAGGTTTATACCTCAAATAATCTCTCATAGCTGCACATTCTATTGAAGTTGGTATGAGAGGGGGATTTTCATATAGTTAATGAGTTAACCCTCAAGTCCTCAGATTAATTTTAAACTAATAACTACCTTATATACATGTACAAAGCTGTCTGCAGATGATTTGAAAGTGTTTTTATATTACAACAACATTAATGTAAAAACACTATCAAGATAAAATCATCTAAAAACAAGAATATGACTGGCATATGACACCTGGTAGGCGTTTTCAAATTGTACATAATCACTGTTTTCATCCAACAAATAACCTCTATTTGTATAAATTGATCTAAAACTGGAGCGAAAATCAGGGAAAAAGTAAATAACAAACAAGAACCAGAGCCAAAATCAAGTTACAAAAGTACACGATGAAGTTGAACCAGAAATCATACCAACTACGATGATTACCAAATCGACAGATGAATGAACAGAAATTGTTTTACTCGAGAAATGCTCTACATTGAAACTGCTCTAAGTTGGAAAAGGTCCATACCTCATGTAAAATTTGTACTGAACCCCAATTGAAACCTGACCTGTAATTTTGTATAAATGTGTCACATGCTCAAATAAGCAGAACTAAAGTTAACATCAGGTAACCAGGATGTTGACAAAATAAGCAATTTTTAAGTCAAAAAGGCCCATAACTCTTTCAAAAATCACCAGACCAAACCCTCATTAAAACTTAACCTTTTATTTTGATATAACTGAGGCCCAAACCAAGTTTTCTCATGATCTATAGATCCAGACTCAAGTTATCATCTACAAACCAAAATGCTGATGAAAATAATGTCCAATTTCCAAGTTGAAAAGGCCCATAATGCATAAGACCAAGCTCCAATTTAATCTTAACCTTCATGTTGATATAACTGAGGCACAAACCAAGTTTCGTCCTGATCTATAAATCCAAACACAAGTTATCATCCAGAATGGAAAAAATTATGTACAGACAGATCAGTCACATAATACAACCGTTTTTGTTCGGTAAGATGGACAGACCAATCACATAATACCATCATTTTTCAAGATTTAAGAGTTCCCATGGAAGAATACACTAAGGACTTTTTCAGAGCAGTAAAAGGGGCAATTTGTGGTTGCATGGGGACCTAAGGGTTAATGACTAAGGTGTGGCTAGTGCTACAACATACTACTTACCTGTTAAAATCTGTTCAATTCTCTTGATGTAATTTGGATTCTTCTTAATGTCCACATATGTGAGCCACTGTAGATAAGATGAAATCTCACCGATTTCAACATCATTCAGAACTGGAATGATATTAACACCTCTCTTCTGAAGTTTATCGGCAATTAGACAGTTTTGCAGAAAGTTATATTTTTCATTCTGCAGAGTCTCTTTTGAGAAGAAGATCAAGATGTATTTTGCATTTGCAAGCTCTTGAAGATCACATTGTTCAGTGGTTTGTGATGGTGGTATACACTTAAAGTTTTTAACTCTTAATTTTTCAAAGATGTCTTTCACAATTTTTGAATCTTCATTCTCTGCCACCAAAAATGAAACATCATATTCAAAATTGTCCTTTCTTGCTGGTATATTTTTCTGTGCAAAAGAGAGAAAAAAGGGATTTTATTTACATGCATAGTATAATTCTAAAGTTAACACAAGTGGCAATACTGCAATAGCACTGTAGATATTGAAAGAAAAGGATTTACCATTTTCATGTCAGTCAATTAAACTGTTCACATGCTGAATTATTTTTCAAAGAGCTTTGTACACGACTTTTATTTTTTTTTAAAGACACCCTGGTATCAGCAAATTGTAGCCACAGTTCAACAAAGATTATGTTTATTATAAGTTATCTCCCCATTAGAGATGGGGGATTTTCCAATTTCTGTTCGATTTCTGATTCCGATTTTTTTAGACGAAAAATCTCGATTCGATTTCGATTTTTGATTCTTTTCAGTAAAGGTAGGAATTGCCTCATCAAAAGTTCAAAACACCACTATTAATGGTGTTTCGAACCTTTGACAGGGAAATTCCCCATGGTCCATTATTTGCCAGCTGATATAAGCATTCGGAGGAAGACTTTAGTCTTTAAATAGGAAAGTACATTTTGGTTGTGTGACTGTGTGTGTGTGCCGGTGTTTTGCAGAATTCTTCCAAAAACTAAGTTAAGTAAGTTTTAGGAAATATATCATATCACTTTAATAAAAATAAAACATTGTTTTCATGTTTGCTGTCTACACATTGCACATTAGTGCACATAACATAACAAATTAACAAGTGACGACTGACGTCAACTGACTGACTTCAAATTCAAACTATCCATCGTGCAGCTGAGTGGCAAAAAGTGAAAAACCAAATAAAACTTTCAGTGGTGCATATCAGGGAAGCTAATAAAATAAATAAATGTCAAGTCATGCCTCGCTCGGTGAGCCACAAACATCAACGAAAAATGTTGAAAATATTGTTTATGTATCACCGGCGAGGACCCGAAAGAGGCTGCAGCCACTGGCCCTCTTGTCACAAATCAAGATTAATTCGATTTTGGAGGAAAATTTACAGGCAAATCTTGTGAGTTTAGCTTTACGAATGTGTTTGTTCAGTGACTGCAAATCCACTGTCAGTATAACACTGCCTGTATTGTCCAGTACTGCAGTACATCTCTGGACTTTTTAATATTTTCCACCCCAATATTGGCAATAACATGGGTCCCAAACGTCCAGATTTGGGTGTTAAACACCTAGATCTTGAGTACAATGCATTGAATGCAACCAAAGGTTTGGGTACAAAATTTCCAATTAGGTACAAAACATTCAGCATGATTTCTGTCATTTACGGACTGTCAGTTATGAGCACCTAAAAAAAATCTTGATTTCCAATTTTTTGCATTCACTTCATTCGGTTTTTTGATTTTAGAAAAAAAATTGAATCGTTCGATTAAATCGAAAAATCGCCCATCACTACTCCCCATACATGTATGGTATGTGGAGATTTAATACCTGGATGTCGGTTTTTAAACACCGAGCTGCAGGCAAGTGTTTAAATGAGACATCCAGGTATTAAATCTCCATATACCATACATGTTGGCGGAGATAACATTTTTGTCCTGTTTGAAACACAATACAAACATAGTGGAAATAAATTTGTGGACATATTTCTCAACTCCGCAATCACTTGGACCAAATTCATGATAATTTTATTTTTATAATGGCAGAACACAACAGATAGAGTTACATCACTTGGGTTATTAAGGAAACGAGTAAACAGTATATCGTCCCCTGAGTTCCAATGTGTTCTATGTGCCTACTGGCACATAGAACACATTGGTACTCCGGGGACAAATTGTTTGCTCTTATTTTATTTTTATGATTGTATTGTTGGAAATCTGATATTTGACTATTTTCAAGTTTTTTGGTTTGATTTTTATTTTGAGGCGAGCAAAATCAGAAAGCTTTTGTTTAAATCATATATCCCCGATGTTTTGTGTGCGCTTATACCCTGGATGCTGCATGCTCTCATATACCTTGGATGTTGGGCTCACCCTTTGCCATGGCTATTTGTCCAAGACATTCTGACCAATCAAAAGACAGCACTGATTAGGGGCAAAAATTAAAAATTAAACAAGACTTACCTGTAAGGCGAGTTTTGATTAGAATTCTACCGACCCATGTAGACTAAGGAGGCCACGCGAGATAAGCACATGTACACGGACATCCTATTCACCATGTGACACTATCGATGGGTTGGGTAAACATTTTTGTCAAAGTACGTGGGCGGCCACTTAGCCTCCTTAGTCTACATGAGTCGATGAAATTTCAATCAAAACTCAACTTACAGGTAAGTCTCGTTTAATTTTTGAATTCTACCTCCCATTCTGACCTAAGGAGGCTATGTGAGACTTCAAAGCCCACAACACCGAAATGAGAGTCTGATCAAATATGCAACTCTTACGTGTATATGGTCTGAAGCAAACTGAATTCACATACCTCTCTACTTTGCTGACAACAAATAGTCAGCGAATCCTTTTGATTTCTGTATTGGTTTGCAGTAAAACTTTGCAAATGTTGATGAATTTGACTATCCTCCCAATGCCATGATGGTGCTGATGTCACATTTCCTGTGCAAGGCTATACTGGTGGAAGCAGCACGCAAACTATGCGGTTTGAACAATCAGGGTTTCCACAAGGGGAAAATTTGTGGGTTCGGTAGTTTAAAGAAAGTGAAACTCAGACGTGGAAGGCGTCTGCTGCATGTGCCGAAGGCACGTGCGTATATAGTGCGTATCGTCGTATGGACGAATTTGGTCCAAGTGATTGTATAGAGGGTGCGTATAAAAATGTTGATTTTTAGGTGCTCTCTGGTGGCATTCTTGTCGCTAAAATGCTGAATAACTGAAGTGGAAAAAATGTATTTTTCCTCCTACAATTTTCTAAAATCCCACGGGACACACAATACTACATCTGGTTGGAGGTTTCATAAAAATACAAACCCAAAACAACACAAAATCCACGAATCCTGACAGTGACTGAGCTTTGTTTACAACCGCTCACGGTAATATTTGAAAAGAACCATGATGCGGACATGTGATGTCATGCACGTGCAATTATGTCATTTATTGCTCGAAATAAAATCCAGTGATTTCGGACCAAACATGACAATTTGAGTCCAAAATATTATAAGCGAAGTTTAGGATTTGAACTTTGTTTCCCCCTCTCATCTGGGGGTTATGAAGTATCACGTTGTCGCCAGTAATAGTAGGCATAGTATACAACATAATTATGCCTATGTTATGTGGAAACAAAGGATCCTGAGTATCGTTACGATACAGCATTGTACTCGACATTTTAACCACCAGCTTTTCTGACTGATCATAGTATGATCGGCGTGGGGATGGATCCAGTCGACGGACCCACAGCCGGTCTAGTGGAAACCCTGGAACACTGTAGTGTCTATGCTTGCCTTAAGCATATACGGTTCAGATCCAGCATGCTACAGTGTCTTTTGAAACCCACTGATATGGTTTGCAAAAACTAATAAAAAGTCTTTTGTCTTTACGAAAAGGCTGAGTTTGTTTAATATAGGCATCTAAATATGTGACCACACACAAGCGTCTATCTGCTGGGAAAGATTGCAGTTTTAGAGAAGGTGGCACTCTTCCTGGTGCTGATTGTTTTATCAAGTCATGTATGTGAAATTTATAAGAGCACTTTCCCCATACCATGTAGTCACAATTCATAAAGGTAATAGTTTGACATCTCTGTCCAGTAACCAGCATGCATAAGTATTTATTTATTTATTGTTGTTTAACTGGTAGAGTGCTGGAAGCCCATATTTGGGCTTTATTCTGAAGTGCAGGTACCACAGCTTGAAGGCTCATATTCAGTGTGTGTGCTTTGTATTATCTTTGAAGTGATATTATTTAATCTGTAAGGGTTTGCCTTGTTACAATTTATGGGAGAGTGCCCACAGGCACTCTCCCATAAATTGTAACAAGGCAAAGACATGTGTACAAGATTTGATGGTCAAAAATAATTTAGTACTCTACCAGTTAAGGTCACATACTTCTGCAGAATGGCTAATCATGACCACAACATGGAGATAAAGTCAAGGTCAGTCAATCGTTTATACCCCATGCTGCCTATTTTAGAGGACTTGCACCCCAAGCATTAGTGACTGGGTCCTATTTTACCAGTGCACTGCTTCACTTCCCACGGGGAAGCATGCATAAGACAACTGTTTTTAGAGTCAGTTGTTTCAAACTTAAACATTTCGCTGGTGACAATTTTTTCAAGTAGGTTAGTAAAATATCTACATCCCAGATATCTTTAAATCTAGCTAAAACAGGCCTTTTCACACAAATGCCTCTGAGAAATTGCCGTATTAATGGATGTTCTCCCACAACAAACTTGGGAGTCTGAAGTCTGATAAATTGCGATATGGCAGAGTATGCAGTGTTAATAGCACTGTAATGTAATCCACTTTGAAAAAGATGTGTTAAGAATTCAATGATGTTGTTCACAGTCAGAGACATGGTATTGAAATTTTGTTGTTTGGAAAATCGGATCCATTTATCCAGATACACTTTGTATTATGAAATTGAACTTTTTCTCCATGATGAAAAGATGATATCTTAAGCTGCTGATGAAATTCCTGTCTGTCTGATGTTCTCCCTGATAAGAGACAGGCCATCAAAATCATTTTTCCCTCGAGTGGACGTTTCACTGCTTGATCAAAAGGCAGCTTCAAAAATTTTTTCCTAGGCAACAAAACTGGCAGATCTATTAGCAGTGATATCAACACTGGAAACCAAACTTGTGTTTCCCAAAAGGGTACAATAAGAATCGCTTTGCTCTGGTTGTTCATTACTGTTGTGAGGGCTTCTGGAATAAGGCTAAATGGAGGAAAAAGATACAGAAATTTATTAGCCCAGTTTAAAGCAAAGGCATTTACAGCAAGAGCACCTGGATCTGGTTGACACGAAACATATGGTTCAAACTGGAAATTCAATCGTGATGCAAACATATCAATATTGGGTAAGCCTCATTTCTTAACAATCTCTTAAAATATTTTTGGCTCCAGTTTCCATTCCGTTCTACTGTTTGTTAATCGGCTTAATCTGTCAGCCTCCACATTACTTTTACCAGCAATATGTGTTGCCAAGAACCTAATTTTCTTGGGAACACACCAGTTCCAGATTTCTCTAGCCATAAAATTACAGTTACATGAGTGGGTCCCTCCCATGTTATTGATTTTAGCTATGGCTGTGACATTATCCATCTGCAGATTTATATTCGAATCAGAAATTTCATGACAGAGGGCCTGCAAACCAAAGTATGCTGCTTTCAATTTTAAATAATTAATATGAAATTTTGCTTCCTCTAAATTCCATCTGCTCCCTGCAGTACTATCTTTCCAAACAACACCCCAGTCTGAGCCAGATGCATCTGTTTGGATAATTATTTGTGGATTACCACGAGAAATATGTCGGGGGCTTTGGAAAGCATGTGTTAACCACCAAGTAATAACGCATTTGGCATCCTTCGGTAGTGAACATGTAGCATCAAAATTACCATTAGACTGCACAAGTGCTTCATTTTTCTCAATTTCCAAGTGTCAATAATGTAAAGCTCCTGGACAATAAGAGACCATTAGACCAATGAGTTTGGCTATGTGGTAAATGGAAGGTGCAGAAAGAGCCAAAATGCTCCTCCCTAAATTTGTTAATTTCTCATTCTTTTCTGTACAGAAAGAAACCGTCATGTTCGTAGAATCGTGTATAAATCCCAAATGTTCTATTACCTGCGTGAGTATTGTAATTGATTTGTCATATGAAATATAGAACCCAAGCTTCTGAAGCAGGACACAAGTGCCATCTACTTTAAGCTTACAATCATTACATTCTTTCGCTGTTAAAAATAAATCATCCAAATAACCACTCAATAGAAAACCTTGTGCCCTCAATTTTGCAAATACAGGTTTTAACAATTTTGCAAACACCCTAGGTGCACATGCCAGGCCATTCGGAAGGACAGTAAATTGATAGAAAGTTGAATGATACTTGAAGCTTGGATATTTTCTATAACTTTTGTGCACCGGTACTGAATAATATGCATCTGCTGGTCAACTGAAGCCATAAAGTAATTCGGTCTCATCATTTCTAAGCAAGACTGCAATGTATCCATTTTAAAATGCTGATATTTTAGAAATTTGTAGAAATTTTTCAAATTCAATATTAGCCGAAAAGATCCAGATTTCTTAGGACGGAGAAAAATATTACATATAAAACCTCCATCTTCCTTTATACATTTTTCAATGATTCCCTTATCTGCAAACTCAAGTATCTAAGCTTGAATGGCCAATTTCTCATGAGCTTGAAACTGAATTTCTTTAGGTTCAACAGGTTTAAAATAAGGCTGTTCATCCAGTTTGAATGTACAGCCTTTGATGAGGGAAAGAAGCCATGGTTCACTACTTAAAGATTGCCACATATTATACTTAAACTGAATATTTCCAGCTATAAAGGTATTTACATTTGTGCTATATACAGGGTTACTACTGCCAGTCATGCTATTTGTTACTGTTTCTTGCGGTCGTTTTTGTAAGCATTCGTGCCCTTGTTAGGTTATGGGTAACAAATGTGTGAAGTAAGAACAAGATTTGTCATATAAATGCAATTATACAGACAAGGGCTGTATAAAAACATCAAAGTTTTGCTGTTTGTGACCTTGAACTTCATGATATGATGCGACACATCTTTGTGACATGAGCAATATTTGTATCAAGTATGAATAAGATCAGTGAATCATACCAAGTTGAATGATCCAGACAAAAAGTAACAGTGAAATGTCAAAGTTTTCCTGTGATTTTGAGGGGCACTTACAATATTATAACTCGCAACACACTTTCTTTTGATAATACATATTGTTATTATATTCTGGACAAGTCCCGAAAAGGGCTGCATCACAATATCAAAGTTTTGCTGTCTGTAACCTTGACCTTGATGATATGATCTTGGGTCAAAGGTGCAATACACCTTTCAGTCATGAGCAATAATTGTACCAAACATGCATAAAATCTGTAAATCATACTAAATAATATGAACCGGACAAAAGTGACAGTGAAATGTCAAAGTTTTTTTGATACCTTAACTTAGGGCCTGTGACCTTGATAGGTACATACTATATTATAACTGCTGACACCCACATTTTGGTAATACATATTGTTGTAAAGTTTTGTCAAAAAATATTCAGTTGTTAAGAAGTTATAGCCTGGACAAACAAAATGTTGATGATAGATGGGTAACAGACAAATCATTACCAGAAAAGCTCCAATGACACTTCTCAGGAAGGGCTAACAAGCTCATAAATACAGTGTTAAGCCACTAGAATGGCTTTCAACACTTGTCAGAATAGCAAGGGTTCTAGTATGAGGCATGCAATAGTGCTTGCACTTCATCCCAAATCCAAATTAACTGCACTTCTTGGAAAATACATTTTTAAAAGTCAGAAAAGTTTAAAAAGAACAAGAGGCCCCAAGGGGCCTGAGGGCGCTCACCTGACATGGTAGCCTAAATATCAACCCAGAGAATTGATTTCAACAAGTTGCATCTGCTTCTCCTAAGAAAAGCTTATACCAAATATCCAAAGATTCTGACCAGTGGATCTAAAAAAAAAAAGAAGATTTTTAAAGAATATTCCTCATATTGAACTAAGTTATAATTCGGGCTCCCACAGGGACTTAGCTTTAATGAACTTGAATCTCACCCCCCAAGGATGCTGCACACCAAATATCAAAACATTCCAACTGCTGGATCTGAAGAAGAAGATTTTTAAAAAAAATTCCTCATTTTGAACTAAGTTACAATTCAAGCTCCCACAGTGAGTCCAAATATGGACCTAGGGACTTGGCTTGAACAAACTTGAATCTCACCCCTGTAAGCATGGTGCACACCCAATATCAAAAGATTCTGCCTGCTGGATCTTGATAAGAAGATTTTCAAAGAAATTTGCCTGAAATGCACTAAGTTCGAATTCGAGCTTCTATAGTGAGCCCAAATATGAATCTAGGGAGCCGATTTGAACAAACTTGAATCAGATCCACCCCACAATGTCGCATACCAAATATCAAAAGATTCTGCCTGATGAATCTGGAGAAGAAGATTTTTTAAGAAATTTGCCTGAAATGCACTAAGTTCAAATTCGAGCTTCTATAGTGAGCCCAAATATGAATCCAGGGGGGCCGATTTGAACAAACTTGAATCAGACCCACCCCTCAATGTTGCATACCAAATATCAAAAGATTCTGCCTGCTGGATCTGGAGAAGAAGATTTTTTAAGAAATTTGCCTGAAATGCACTAAGTTCGAATTCGAGCTTCTGTACTGAGCCCAAATGTAAACCCAGGGGGCCGATTTGAACAAACTTGAATCAGATCCACCCCACAATGTTGCATACCAAATATCAAAAGATTCTGCCTGCTCGATCTGGAGAAGAAGATTTTTTAAGAAATTTGCCTGAAATGCACTAAGTTCGAATTCGGGCTTCTATAGTGAGCCCAAATATGAATCCAGGGGGCCGAATTGGACAAACTTGAATCAGATCCACCCCACAATGTTGCATACGAAATATCAAAAGATTCTGCCTGCTGGATCTGGAGAAGAAGATTTTTTTAAAAATTTGCCTGAAATGCATTAAGTTCGAATTCGAGCTTCTATATTGAGCCCAAATATAAACCCAGGGGGCCTATTTGAACAAACTTCAATCAGATCCACCCCACAATGTTGCATGCTAAATATCAAAAGATTCTGCCTGCTGAATTTGGAGAAGAAGATTTTTTAAGAAATTTGCCTGAAATGCACCAAGTTCGAATTCGGGCTTCTATAGTGAGCCCAAATATGAATCCATGGAGCCGATTTGAACAAACTTCAATCAGATCCACCCCACAATGTTGCATACCAAATATCAAAAGATTCTGCCTGCTGGATCTGGAGAAGAAGATTTTTTAAGAAATTTGCCTGAAATGCACTAAGTTCGAAATCGGGCTCCTATACTGAGCCCAAATATGAACCCAGGGGGCCGATTTGAACAAACTTGAATCAGATCCACCCTACAATGTTGCATACCAAATATCAAAAGATTCTGCCTGCTGGATCTGGAGAAGAAGATTTTTTAATCTTTTTCCCATTGCCAACAGTGTTAAAAAGTGCTGACTCAGCACTTTTTCAAAGTCCTGAAAAAAGTACCTTGTGATCAAACCGATAGGGATTTTTTTAACCATTCTATTCTACTGGATAAAAGTAAGCTTTATACAAAATAAGAATTGTCTGTGCCGTGTAGTTTTGGAGATATGGGAGTTTTAAGGTTTTTCCTATTTTTAGCTCTCGAGGGGCAATGAGAAATTTTTTTTTTTGTATCAATCAACTACTTATGACCCATTATCATCTCATATCAAATTTGGTTCAAATCGAACTGACGGTTCTGAAAATAGAAATTTTAGGCGTGGCCAAAATTTTTGCCCCTCCCATAACGAAGGCAAATAATGCCCAACAAACTTCTCTTGAACAAACTTGAGTCTACACCTCTAAAGGAAACTGCATACTAAATATCAAGTCTCTGCTATTGCTGGTTCTTGAGAAGAAGATTTTTTAAGAATTGGAGCATTTTTGCCCCATCCCTCTGCTCAATATGAGCCGAAACCTAATTCGACAAAAAATCAAAAAGCCCTTATATAACCCCTATTCACATGAAATTTCATTAATATGCGGCCAGTGGTTTGGGAGAAAAAGGCCCAAACACCACCTTCACGACGGACGACAGACGCCAGACGACGGACGACGGACAAAAAGTGATAAGAAAAGCTCAGTCAGGTGAGCTAATAACGATGCTATATGACAACTGACTGAATTAAATTTTTTCACAAGAAGAGCTCTGACAAAAATTATAAAAATGAATGGATGAAAAAAAAGATAATGTAAATTTCAAGCAGTTTCTATATTTTTTCTTCTGGAAAAACATTTATGCTTTAGAAAAGACATAATAAAAGAAGTATAAATTTTATAGTAAATTTCCTTTCTTATTATACCTACCGAAATTGTTTACTACAGGCTTGCACTACAGTGGAAGAACCTAACTCGGATAAAATACTCTCTATTTTAATCTTTCCCAAGATTTGGGAAAGAAAAGTGGTGTAAAAACACGACGAAAAAATAAGCCAAAACTGGGTCGAGCGCCATCGGCGCACATCCAATATGGGACACTCTTCCATAGTACAAATCCACAACTTCCGTAAAACAGTATGCAATGCGTCAATTCGTCATTCTTTTGATTCCGAACAACACAGGGGTTATGTGATCAGCGGGGAGGAAGGATTCTTACCTGAATATGAAGACGGGAGGGCCTCCATGTAAACAATTTCGGTAGGTATAATAAGAAAGGAAATTTACTATAAAAGGCTGGGATAGACAACAGCCTGAGCCGAAGAAAGAGGGCCCCAAGGTTCTCTGTTGGCTCCTGCAACTGTCGCAGATAAAAGGAGAATGTAGCATTTCTCCTGAAGGCTGCCAGTATAACATCAGTCATCCGACAACATGACAGAGTTATTAAAAGAGGAAGACAATGCACACACCTAGTGGCAGAAAAAACAAGTGGTAATACAATCACCAGTAGCTAGACGAGTGGAAACTGCACGAATAGCAAGACAAGTCCATCAAGAAATGGATGCAGGAGAGATCTGGCATGTGGGAAAATGCATATTCATCAGGATAAAGGCGTGAGTGCCCCCAACCCCCAAGCAGAGCAGCGCCCAAGAAAGAGACCACCTTGGAGTAAACTGCAAAGTCCTAGGCCTTTTCAAGGAAAAGAGCTGAACAAGCTTGGAGAGGCAAGGATGAGTGTCGAAACAAGGTTTCCGAAGCATGGACATGTACCCATTTCTGGAGACCCCCCAGAAAGAAACATATACCAGAAACTCCACAAGCGGTGTGATCGAAGGAGTGACAGAAGCAACAGAGTGATCGCACACCATCGACAGAAGAACCTTCCACTTAGCCACAGAGAGGCTAAACCAGTGGAGTGAGTGCCTCCTTGAAGAAGAAAAGCAACTCCACTGCGTGTCTCGAAAAACCACTACGGAGGAGACAGGACCCGATAAAAGACATGTGCGAAGGCACAATGAAGTCGGGTCAAATAGAAAACCTCCTCGGGCGACTTTGGCAAAGAAAGTCGCGAGGTAGAGGGAGACATGCCGGAACTGCCGCTAACAGAGAGCAGAGCAGATTGCTCCACACCCACTGAGGCGACAGGTGTGATCTAAAAGATTCGACGACTGCAGGTTCATATCTGGGTGAGAACCTGAGGTGGAATCGGAACCGGTAGGAAGGCGTAGCTGACAAGACCATCCCAAAGGAGGGCCAGAGCGTCCACGGCGAAAGCCAGAGCATCTGGACACGGAGACACGAAAGTGTCCACCGGATGGTTCCAACGAGTCACAAGAGATCGATGGAACCCGCCATGTGGAGCATCCACCTGGTGGAAATGACCCTGCCCCGATGGGACAGGGAGTTGGCTAGGACGTTCAGGCGACCGGGAATGTGACGAACAGCCACCCCGATGTGGACATCCTAAGCGAGCAGTATAAGATCCCAAGCCAATTCGTACATTGGAACAGAGTGCGTGCAGCCCTGGTTGCGAATGTAAGCAACCACCGTCGAATGGTCGGACAACAGAAGGAACTGGCGATTCGACAGGTGAGGGATCCACTGCCTGAAACGCAGAAGAAGAGCTAGAAGCTCCTTCTGGTTGATGTGTAGAGCTGTATGATCCTGGTCCCACATCCCATGAATGGAAAGACCTAGAGGATCCAACGTCACACCCCATCCGAGATCTCTGGCATCTGCCTTCAGAACGCGATCGGACGTGGGTAAGTCCAACGGAACACCCTGCGAAAACCACTGGACATCCACCCAGAGGAGAAGGTGAGGATAAAGATATTCTGGAAACTGAAGCACCAGATCCAGGAAAATCTACATTTGGCCTCCAACGACTGAGCCGAAAGTGTTGGAAAGGTCTGACACGCAGCCGACCTAGAGGAATGAGATCCATCACCGAACAGCAGAGACCGATTAGCCGGAGAAGACTCCGAGCCGTCACGGATGTGGGCTGGGACAGAGTCGGAGCAAAAGCTGAGAGAATCACAGCCTTGGCCTGGGGAACCGCCACCAAATTGAATTGTGTGCGGAAAGCCATCCCCAGATGATAAAACGACTGAGAAGGGACCAGGTCCGACTTCTCCTCGTTGACTCTGAAACCTAGCGACGTGAGCAAGCTCAACAGAGTGGCGACATCCGACTCCAGGAAGGCAGCTTTGGAATGCCCCTGGAGGATATCGTCCAGATATGCCGAAGCAGTCACCCTGGACTGTGTGCGATGGAAAGCTATCACATGCGACATCAGTCTGGTGAAGGCCCAAGGAACCAGATTGAGGACGAAAGGCATGGCCTTGAACTGGTAAACTCGCCCCAGAAAAACGAACCTGAGATACTTCCGTAACGCCCAATGAATCGGAACGTGAAAGTAAGCGTCTCGCAGGTCAAAGCTGGAAGCGAAATCTCCCTGGTGAATTGAACGGAGCACCGACCTGAAAGTCTCCATGCTGAACTTGGGAGCAATGACAGACTGGTTCAGGAAACTCAGATCGATAACCGGTCGGAGTCGGCTGTCCTTCTTCGGTACCAAGAACAGGCGGGAATAGAAACCCACTGACCTAATGTTCTTGATGACCTCAATCGCCCCGTTTGTCAGGAGATTGTCTATCTCCGTGGACAAAAGTTCCCGACGTAAAATGTCTGAAGGAACTGCGGTTGGAAGAGGCACCCTGGACAGAGTGGAGTGCCGTCGGAAGGATATTCGCAGCCCGGACCAAACAACATCTAATATCCAAGGATCGGATGTGATGGTGGCCCAACGGTCTGCAAACTCTGCTATCCTTCCTCCAACCTGGGACGAGTCGAGGTGAGGACCTTCATTTCGAACCCCGATGAGGCTCGCGAGAGGAGAAAACACCTCCTCTACTGAATGAAGAATACTGGGACTTCCCTCAAGACTGCCAACGCTTACCCTTACCCCTTGAGTAAGAAGTTGAAGCGGTGGCAGAAGGATCAGCCCCTTTGCTTTGCAGAGGAAGCAGAGGGTACTTGTTAGGCTTGGAATGGCCCGTGCCTACCCTAGAAGGCTGATCAAGCTGAAGAAACAGAAGCTGATCGTTGGAATGACGTAGGACGTCATCCTGGACCGTCAACACAGAACCATGGAAAAGTTGCGGACCTGCCAAAAAAGCAGATCGAAGAGTAGCGCACTGCTCCTCAGGAAGGGATCGGCCTGTGTCCAGCACAGAGTCCCTTCAAACTAATTCCAGATTAGCCGTGTTACAGGCATGCGTGTGAGTAAGATACATGAGCGCCTTGGACAGCACACGCAAAGGAGCCTGTACCTCTTCAAACTTATCTGGAGGCAGATAAGCAGCTGAAGCTGAGACGACGTGATCGGAGAGAGAAAGCATACCAAGCATCTCTCTCGATAAGCCCAATGTAGACTCCAGAGTCGTCATTGGGATTACGGCAGACTTGGACTTGGAAAGCCCAAGGGAATTGGAGTCCTGATCCAAAACCGTCAAAGTCTGGTAGACCGATGGATTGGCGGAATCGTAGGAACGATAACGCGCCGGAGGCAAAAAGGTGTCAAGCTTGGTGAAGAACGGAGCCTTCATAGCCTTGGAACTTAGCTTAGAGTCCAAGGCTGAAAATGCTTCAACCAACTGTACCCACGGGCACGGTCGAAGACGCCCAGAAGCGGGTTGCTCCATAGGCTGTTGGCGTGCGACCGATGATCGCAGCCTGGCTGACACTGCCGACTGGTTAGATGGTTAGAGATCTGGAAGGAACCCAAACATGAAATCAAGAGCTGCCCCCAAGTCCGAAGACTGCTGGCTCTCGACATCAAGCATGTCTGACTCTTCCCCTGAGTCGGAAGACACATAGCCAATCGTGGGCAAACCAGCCAACGCCTCCCATGGTGTCGGAACACCAGGGGGATCAGAAAGCGGTCTGTTTCCAATCCCGGGAGGCGGCGTCATAGGGGGCGCCTGGAAACCACACGCTGCCTCGCTGGAAGCAACGGGAAGGCTCTTTGACAGAACCTGAGTGAGTAAGGAGAGGGCCTCCCTAAGCTCACTGCCTGTACTGGCCGGTTCGACAGGGGAACGAACCGGCAAAGTGGCTTCACCTCTGACCCTCTTAACCAGCGAAGGGTCACGATCCTCCAAAACACCCGACGTGGGACGAAGGGCGGCAGCCGAAACGTCTGAAGGCAGATGTGTATACGGGTGTGACACACCCCGAGGATCAACATAGCGGGAACTCATGAGAGTCACCGCGAACCTCTGCAGGGCAGAAGGTCCAGGCTGCACAAAAGACGTTGGTCCCCCAAAACTGGTCGTGTGGCCAGAATGAGTGGACGGAAACGCCACGGAGTTCATAGTGTCCCACTAAGAACAACCGAATCCAATGACAACTGTGGTGCTCGACGGCGCAGAGACCACAGGAGAGGGTCTGGCCGGCAGCCACTTCCAACTTCGCCGAGTTGAAGTCAGGGAAGGCTGAGGCCAATACCACCACGTCTACACAACCAGACACCGCAGCAGACCACTGCAGGTATAAAACCACTGTGCTCAATGGCTGAGAGGACACAGTAGGGGGTTCAGTCGGCAGCCCCATCTGACTTCGCCGAGTGGAAGTCTGGGAAGGCTGAGGCCGAAACCCCACAACCACACTACAGACATCCCTGCAGACCGTGGCAGGGAGAAGCCGAGGCCGGCTAAAAACGGTGCCCAATGACATTGTAGACGGAACAGCAGTAGCAGCAGATACGACGGGAGCTGTTGGAACTGGCGGAAAAGTGAAGAGAGCAACCAAGCTCGGCCTCCAAAGGAGGAGTCACAACCGTAGTGACAGCCTCAGATGTCGACTGGAAAGGGCGCATAGTCCCGGAACCAGGCATCTCTGCACCAGAAATCCAACAGCTCCCGCAGTATCTACCACGGTAAAACACTGCACATTCCCCACGGAAGGGGAATAACTCTCACCAGACATGGTCGAATCGGGAAGCCCAGAAATGACAGCGGTCCACACCCTCCGCTGGTGCGGGAGGAGCTGCACATCCCCCACGGAGGGTGAGCAATTCTCACCAGACGTGGTCGAATCGACGACCCCGAAACGTTAGTGTTCCCCACCCCCCGCGGAAGCGGGAGGAACTGCACATCCCTCCACGGAAGGGGGTCAAACTCACACCAGACGTGGTCAAGTTGGGGGGGGGAACGACAGTGTTCTCTCCCCCCCCCCTCCCCCGCAGGGGCGGGAGGAGCTGCACATCCCCCACGGAGTGGGTAAACTCACATCAGACGTGGTCGAGTCGGGAGGCTCCCGAAATGACAGCGTTCCACACCACCCGCGGGTGCGGATGAAAAAGACACGAGAACGCACCAATGGCAAGGGCAAAAGGAATTACCCTAAAGGAACCGAACTGGAAAGAACAGAGGTGAGAGCAGTAGAAGAAAAAGGTGAACTCAACAGAAACAGAACGTAGAAGAACACCCTAACTACGAGAGAAGGTGGCAGAACCCAGAAGGCTGACACCTAACTCCAATAACAATTAAATTTTTATCAACTGAAAAATTCATTGTCGAATCGTGATGACACGATGTCGCAAACAAAACATTCGCGAAAACGGAATAGTAATTAATAAACAATGAGAATGTGGTTGAAAATATAAACGAGAATATATAAAACACAGTCCTGTTATTATACGATCTTCAGATCCATAAATCCAGCCACAGGAAAACCATTATCGACGAGCTAAAATATCACTGTTACTTTAGTAAAGATGGCACACACACATCCACCATGTGTGCGGATAATCAAAAGAATGACGAATTGACACATTGCACACTGTTTTATGGAAGTCGTGGATTTGTACTATGGAAGAGCGTCCCATACTGGGTGTGCGCCGATGGCATTCGACCCAGTTTCGGTTTATTTTTTCGTGGTGTTTTTACACCACTTTTCTTTCCCAAATCTTGGGAAAGATTAAAATAGAGAGTATTTTATCCGAGTTAGGTTCTTCCACTGTAGTGCAAGCCTGTAGCAAAACAATTGAGGTAGGTTGATAAGAAATACATTTGGGTCACGTGGAGGATACCTAAAATGAAAAACATGCGAACGAAAAATGGTTAGCCAAATTATCGCCAGGTCATGCAAAATTTCTGCCTAGTTCAATGATCAAGTATGAATGAATGGTGAAATTATGTTAAGCATCACCCAATCATCAGCTGGTTAGGTGTTTGCATCTGCCTGAAGTGTAGCTGCTCTGTTGGCCAATTATTTTTTGCTTTATTCACCCAGTAGCAGCTACTAGTAGGGTGATAAATTTTCCCCGTATGTTTAACACTGAAAGAATTTATTCCTATAGTAGAGATGAACTTGTTGACCTCTGACCTATACCACATTCATGTTGTCATGGCCTGTTTCATGTTTGGGGGAGACATAATGAATCAAATGTTGACCATCGCTGAAATGTTTAGTTTTAGAAGATACGACACATTTCAACTAGGTCTAACAATAAAATGAACAACAATTAACAAAGAAAACACAAATTAAATCAATCGAAACCAAGTGTTGAAAAGCACACAAGTTCGATTGTGAAAGGTGGGAGCATGGTGAGTGATGTTTCATTTTCCAAATTAGGAAAGTGTAAATAAACAAATGCACATGTCATCTGCTTTGTATATAAAACTCAAGTTGAAGTAGCGACGAAAAAACCCCAATAAACAATGAAAATAAGAATGATAAACATTGTTCATTTAATAAAGTATTTTTACAAGTTCAGCAGCTCAAGTTTGTAGGGGAATTATTTTTAGACAGAAATGCATCACTGCGCCTTGTTTATTTTTGGCAGTTTTGCATGTCTGGGGAATTGGACCAATGTGCTCCTCACTTCCTTGCTGTGATTTGTAGCGAGTAACAGCACGATTTTGCCAAGGCTGCCATGTAAATGATTTATGGGATAAACAAAATAAACGTATAGTGTTTTCCTGTAAAAAATTTATTTTAAGAATGAAACTGACTCACCTGTTTCAATCGTAATCCTACGTTTAGAATAAATTTTTTTACTTGAAAACACTGCACGTTTATTCTATATTTATCCCACAATAACAACCCTTACGACTGGGTTGGAATCATGAAACAAACACAGCCCATGTCAATAAAATCTCAACAATCTAAAAATGAAACTTAAGTTATGCAATAATCATTGTCTTCCGACAATATTCCTGTAAACTACAATTGAAGGCAATAGGCCTTCCATTATTAGACGATTTCTCAAATTCAATCAATAAAACAAGGATTTCTAACAAAGCTGCCTTTATCCATCCTGTGCCTCATCCTTAGGTATAACATATACATCTCAATGCTACATATACACTCATTAAGCAAGAGTTGGCTATTTCGTACATACCATCACTAGGATCAAGCACACTAAAAAGACATAAGGTGTATCTTAACCATACAGTAGGGAAGGGCATAATACGAGGAGACATAAGCAATGTTTATCTCAACCATACACCACAAGGTGGCCCAACTCAACATACACAATTAATAGTGATTTACACCTTCAAATACTAGGGCTGTTCAGCTTTCCACTAATCATGGTTTCTTAGCCTGTGACGGCACCTATCAATCAGGATATTTTCTTTGTTTTACTGCAGGGAGAGGAAATTCACTCCTCAGTGACAAATATGGGCCCATGTACACTCGTTTGCCAAATTTTCTGACAATCCAACCATCCAAGCATACATAACGGGTGCAATTTTGGATTGGGCAACCATTTTGGATTTGAAAAAAAATTGTTTTCTCCCTTTAGAATACATATATACAGTATTAACCTTTTACCTAACATGAAAAGCAGACGACACTTGCAAAAAAAATTCTTGAATAATTATTTTTTTTCCTTTTTTGTCTCAAAAACATAGGTTATGACCCCTCATTGGAACGAGCTCGACGAGCTCGTTCCAATGAGGGGTCATAACCTATGTTTTAGATACAAAAATGAAAAAAATAATGAAAATTAATTGGTGATTTTTGAGAATAGTACTGACGGTACGTTAGGTAAAGGGTTAAAAATAATGTAACGAGGGGTCATAACCTATGTTTTTGAGACAAAAAATGAAAATATTTTGAAAATTAATTGGCGATTTTTGAGAATAGCGCTGGCCGGTTTTGGCCGTTACGTTGGGTAAAGGGTTAAGTGATAGTTTGCTTGTAACAAACATTTTACACAAACGTTCTTTTATTGACATAACACCCTACACTGTAGGTACAAAATCATCAAATGGCATTAATTCATGTCTCTCCCAGAAATAGTAAATTGTGGATGCCATTCTCTTCTGCAGCATGCTAGCACATGCCAGGGTAGGGCGAAAATTGCAACTAATTTGTATCTGAGTTGCTGAAACACAGTCTCATTATTGTTTCTAAGAATTCATCTCTCTTCATCAAGATATTTTCCACAGAAGCAAGAACATGGCTATTATTCAACAGTTGATATATCAGCATTGTTGTGATACATATATATTTAGGTTACCTAACAGGTTACCAGGTTAAGTACATAGGAACAAATGACTGGTTACCAAAGCTCAGACCAGCTGGGGTAACGCAAAATTCTGAAAACAGCAGGCCTGATGTTTGTCAACCAAAGTTAACAAGTTACAGTAAAATCATTCCAAAACGAGACATCCTACCAAGTTACAATGAAATCCATTCAAAAATATACCTTGATGACTTT
Source organism: Pictodentalium vernedei (assembly GCA_031216915.1). Taxonomy (NCBI): domain Eukaryota; kingdom Metazoa; phylum Mollusca; class Scaphopoda; order Dentaliida; family Dentaliidae; genus Pictodentalium; species Pictodentalium vernedei. The sequence continues at coordinate 186,467,142 of CM062294.1, read as the reverse complement.
GCTGAAGGAATCTAGGTCACATGATGGTTTGATTGCCACAGTTAAACAGATCATGACCAAAAAAGGAGAGTCTCATCTAGACATCATTCCAAGTTTTCTTATCAAGTTATAATAAAATCCCTTCATAAAAACCAACCAGTCGACAGTGCTAAAGAAATCTAGGTAACATGACTAGGTGGCAGTAAAGGCTGACTGATAGTTACCAAAATAGGATACTCTCATCCAGACATCACATCGAGTTATCCTGCCAAGTTACGATGAAATTGTTTCATGAATATGAACTGTACACTGTGCTATACAAATCTAGGCCACGTGCCTGTGCAGCTATCACGGTTGACTGATCATGGCCAAAATACGATGTTCTGATCCAGACATTTTACTGAGTCATCCTACAAATTTACAATGAAATCCCTTCATAAATGCAAGCTGTAAACTGTGGTAAAGGAATCTAGGTAATATGCCCCTGCAGCCATCACAGTTAACAGAACCTGACCAAAATACGATGTTCTCATCTAGACATTATAAGGAGTCATCCTACCGCGATACACAGAAATCCCTTCATAAACATGACCTGTAGACTGTGCCAAAGGCTTTCGTACCTGTCTCAGTTCACCCTTTGCAACCAAAAGGGTATGTTCTCATCTAGACATTATACAGAGTCACTCTACCAAGTTACAATAAAATTCCTTCATAAATACAACCTGTAGACTGTGCTGAAGTTTTTTGGGTTTGGCATGGGCTTGCGTAGTCACAACAGCTGAGCGAATGCAACCAAAAGGGGCATTCTCACTGAGACATGACCTCCAATCTGCAAATGAAATTTCATGATGATCAAACAAGAATTACTATGGGATGTAGGCTGTGCTAAAGAAAATGTGAACAGACTCAAAGACTTACAAACTGACAGACTCACAGACCTGTACGTGCGATGGCAATAGCTTATCTTGACTTTCTCAAGTTTAGCTAAAAATGAATCCATGTGAATCAAACCTCAGTCAAAACATATCTCATGCACATTTTTGTCTTGAAGATGGCAAATACAAGCAGCCAAGACTTGTCTAGTCACAATTCAAAAGTTGGAGACCTTAACCCTTTACCTAACAAATTGGCTACCTAACAAATTGGCTGCATCTGCCCATGTAATTTCCAAAATGAGCAGTTTAAATATATTTTTTAAAACCACATCATATAACCCCTTAATGGAATGAGCTCGTCAAGCTCAGTGCAGGAAATGAACAAAATTGATGGCTGCATTTTTAAGTACCCGTGAAATCAGAGACTGGAGTAAATTGCATCTGTAAAATGTTAGTATATGCATTTTGAGAGAATGCGGTCTTCAAACACCAGAAATGTTGATTGTATAAGGACCTGCTGAACTATGACAGTAACTTGCCATTGGCCACAGAGTGCATCTTTCTCATTTATATGCCCTCACAGTTATTTATTTATTGGTGTTTAAGGTCACATATTTCTGCACAATGGCTAATCATGACCATGACAGTTTTATGGGTGGAGGAAGCTGGAGTACCCGGAGAGAACCACTGAGCAATGGCGAGCAACTGTCAGCTCTCCAACATACTAACTCCACATGAGCAGGGTTAGCATTGGTTGAAGACAGTGCACCATCAACGTACAGTACGCCTTAGTACACAATGTCACCGTGCTCCCACGTGGGCAAGGGGGGGGGGGGGGGGGGGTGAAGTGTCTTGCCCAAGGACACAACGCGGTTATGCCCTCACAGTAATTTAGTGCTCAACAATATTTTTCAACAAGTGCATTTTTTAGCTCCTGTAAAATAGAAAACATGGGTGCTAACGGAAGCAATTGCACTTGCACCTCTCTCATTTCCAGGACTGCAAGCTCATTTCAATGAGGGGTCACATGATATGGTTTTGTTGAAATTTGTTTCAAAATTTTGTTTCAAAATTTGAAAAATTTAAATTTTGTTTCTTAACATACCTACCACAATTGTTTCAATTAGCTGTAACATAAGTGCAAGCCCTACTTCGGAACTAACTCAAGCTTTTAGAAACTTTTCCAAACAAGCTGGAAAAGTACTAGAGTGCAAAAGCATGAAAAAGATCAAAAAAAGGGTCGAGCGAGACCAGCGCTCGAAATTACAGGTACTCTCTCTGCACACCTCTTGCGTTTACCGAGTGCATGCACAACAACCGTGACGTCAATTCCGTATTTCTGCCAACGAGAAGTTTGTGATTTAGCGTGGAGGCATCGATATCAAAGATATCCCCAAGGAGGGTGGGCCTCCGGTAAACAATTGTGGTAGAAATGTTAAGAAACAAAATTTACTAAAAAATTTTAATTTCTGTTCAACCTACTCACAATTATTTACAATTGGCTGAATAAACAATAGGAGGAGGTGAATCACATAACCAATACCAACAAGAGTAGCAGAAAGAAAAGCAAGGAGGGCAGAGAACAATAGCGAAACCTGGAATGAAGATAGAGAGAAGGCACCTGAAAAGAACAAGGCTGAGCGAAGCACAACCTAGATAAAAACAATTTTAACGAGGGTGCACAACAGCCTGAGCAGCCACGAGAGGGCCTAAAGAATAAAGGTCCTCAGATAGCTGCTGAAGGTGGCGGAGATAAAAGGAGGAGAAGGTAGAAGCATTCCTCCAGTAAGCCGCATTCATAACATCCTGGAGCAAAACAGAATTGGAGAACCGGTTCGAAACAAGATCCGACGCAGACAAGCGGGAATAAGCCAGCTTGATTGCAAGACAGATCCACCTGGAAATAGAATGGGAAGAGAAAGACTGTCTCTTAGGAATGAGAGACAGAAAGAATCTCTTCCGACCCCTCCTAATGAACTGAGTGCGAGTAATGTAAGTCTTGATCGCACGAACAGGACAAAGAAGAGGTCTCCGGCCATCGACAGCAGGGAGAGCCCGAATGCAGATGGGAGGAGGTACTGAATCAGGAAGTTGATTCTTAGCCAGAAAAGAGCAATCGGTAGTGAAGGTGACACTGTTAGCCTCATTTCTGAAGAAGGCAGAATCAACAGATAGCGCATGAAGCTCACTGACTCATTGAGCAGAAGCAAACGCTAGAAGAAAAGCCGTCTTATATGTGAGAAAACGCACATCGGTCTCAGATAAAGGCTCGAATGGCACCCCCTCCAAACAGTACAACACTCATGCCAAGTTCCACTTGGGTGTAAGATGCAAAACTCGAGGCCTCTTCAAAGAAGAGTGCCAAATGAGTTTGGAGAGAAAAAGATTACGACCGATGCACCGCTTTCCCAAAAAAGAGAAAGTATCAGACAGCATAGACCGATAGCCCTTAATCATAATAGGCTGGAGGCCCTTGGAGTCAAAAAGATATACCAGAAAATCCACAATTTGAGCGATTGACGGATCACGGTAATCCACATTGTGATCTGCACACCAGCGGCAGAAAACCTTCCACTTCGCAGCATAAGTCATGCCAGTGGAATGTCGCCGTGATGCAGAAATGCACTCCACTGATCGTGTCGAAAAACCTCTACGTCGGAGACTGGACCTGATAAAAGACAGGCGTGAAGGGACATGCTCGCCAGGTTGTTGTGATACTTCCTGGGATGACCCTGGGAAAGAAGATCGCGACGTAGAGGTAGACGAATCGGCCGATCTGCCAACAGAGGCCACAGCAGATTGATCCACACCCTCTGTGGAGACAGAGGTGCGATCAGAATGATCCTGCAACTGCAAGCACGAATCTTCGCTAATACTTGAGGAAGAATTGGTGCAGGAGGGAAGGCATAGCCGATCCAACCTGTCCAGTCCAGGGACAGAGCATCTACTGCAAAAGCCAGAGGATCTGGACAAGGGGAGACAAAGGTCTCTACCTGATGATTCCAGCGAGTAGCGAAAAGGTCGACCTGAGGACGGCGCCATTGCTCGCAAATCGCCTAAACACCGACCGATGTAGCATCCATTCGGTGGGAAGGACACTGTCGCGTCGGGACAGGGAGTCTGCTAGGACGTTGAGATGCCTGGGAATGTGTCAAATGGACACCTGAGCATTTACATCCCGTGCCAACAGAAGAAAATCCCGAGATAGCCGATACATGGGAATCTAATGTGTGCCTCCTTGATTCCGAATGTAGGCCACTACTGTCGAATTGTCCGAAAGAAGTAGGACAATATGGTCCGACAGGTGAGGGATCCAAAGCCGAAAACTCAACAGAAGAGCAAGGAGCTCCTTCTGGTTGATATGAAGGCCCACCTGCTCGCTGTCCCACTCGCCGTAAGTGGACAGACCGAGAGGATCCAATGTCACACCCCAGCCCCGATCGCTGGCATCTTCAGCAAGGATGCAATCAGCCAAAGGAAGATCCAATGGAACACCCTGTGTCAGCCAGGAAACATCAGCCCAAGGGTGGAGGTGACAAAGCAAGGACCGAGGAATAGGAAGTTCCAGGTCTAGCGGATCTACATTCGGACGCCAATGATCCAACAGAAAGTGTTGGAGAGGTCGGACAAACAAGCGACCGAGCGGAATGAGATCTGTCACCGAACTGCAGAGGCCCAGCATCCGAAGGAAAGTCCTGGCCGAGATCGAGGAAGATTGAAGCAGGTTCCGAGTCAAGGCGGAAAGAATCATCGCCTGAGCATGGGGGACTGACACTACATTGTGAAAAGTGTCGAAATCCATCCCCAAATGATGGAATCGCTGAGAAGGAAGGAGATCCGACTTCTCGCGATTGACTCTGAAACCCAGCGACGCTAGCAGACAAAGAAACTGCCAGGCATCTAACTCCAGAACAGCAGCATCCTGGTGCCGTTGGAGGATGTCGTCCAGGTAGGCTGACGAAGTCACAGCCGACTGAGTACGGTGGAAAGCAAGCACATGTGGCATCAGGTTCAAACCAAACGGGAGAGCTCAGAATTGATAGACTCGATCCCGAAATGAGAACCGAAGGTATTTCCGTGATGCCAGATGAATGGGTACATGGAAGTAGACATCCTTCAGGTCAATACTGGCAGCAAAGTCGCCCTGATGAACTGAACGATGAACCGAGCGGAAAGTTTCCATTCTGAAATGAGGAGCTAGTATGTACTCGTTCAGGATACTCAGATCGATGACAGGACGAAATTGCCCGTTTTTCTTCGGCACCAAGAAAAGTTTCGAGTAAAACCCCGGTGAAAGGGTGTTCCTGACCACCTCGATCGCCCCTTCAGAGAGGAGATTGTCAGTCTCCTGCACCAGAAGGTCCCGACACAGAGAATCGGAAGGGATCCGAGTCGAGAGGGGAAGGACAGTCGCAGACCGGATTGAAGGACGTCGAGGACCCAAGGGTCCGATATTATCTCTGTCCAACGGTCATAAAACAGCGACAGCCTTCCCCCGACTGGAGGCGAATCGAGGTGAGAATCTTCACTTGCAGCCTCGACGAGGCCCCCGAGAGGAGAAACCACCTCGGGAAGTGAGTCCTGAGACTTACCTGCCTGAGGCTGCCAGCGAGCCTGGCCATGTCGGCGCTTCTTATGTGCAGGAGGAGCAGACGGAGCCGAAGGCGTAGCTGATGTCGCCGACGAGGCAGACGCACCAGCATGCTTGGTGGGCCTGGAACGACCACCACTCGCAGCAGCAGGTTGGTCCAGCTGTCGCAGCAAAAGCTGGTCCTTTGAATGATGAAGAACTTCGCCACAAACAGCTTCCACGGAACCATGGAACAACTGAGGTCCCACCAAAGAGGCAGACCTCTGAACAGCACGTTGCTCAGAAGGAAGGGATGGAGAAGAATCCAACACTGCATCCCGGCGTGCCAGCTCCAAATTAGCCTTGTTACAGGCGTGAGCGTGTGTCAAGATCATGAGAGCCTATGACAAAACGCGAAAAGGCGCCTGAGCGTGATCAAACTCCCCTGGTGGAAAATATTCAACCAGGGCAGCGACGACATGGTCCGCGAGACATAACATACCCAGCATCTCTCGGGACAGGCCCACCATAGATTCAACTACCGACATCGGGAGAACTGCCGTCTTAGGCTTAGTTAACCCGAGGGAAGAAGAATCCTCATCCACAGTAGTCATCCCTTGGAAGACTGGTGGACAGACGGAATCGTAAACACGAAACCGCGATGGAGGCAGAAAGGCATCAGCTCTAGAAAAGAAGGAACCCTTGAGGGCCTTAGAACGCATTTTGGCGTCTAAGCCCTGGAAGGACTCAACAACCTGAGCCGATTGCAGGGGATGCAAAGCCCCAGAGCTAGAAGGCTCAACAGGGTTACGGTGCTCCACAGTGGACCACGGCTGGACGGTCACAGATGGCTGGTCTGAAGGTTGAACTTCCGGCAATAAGCCGAAGACAAAATCCAAAGCCTGCCCTAAGACTGACGAGGGGGGCCCATCACCTTCCAGATAATCGTCATCCTCTGTAGCAGAGGAGACGTAGCCCAACTCGAGCTGACCAGCAGAAACCTCCTGGGAAGACTGAGCAGTATCCAAGGGGCCAGGCGAGACATCCCGCCGACTGACCAAAGGAGGTTGTGCCTCAGGAGGCACAGGGAGGCCAACTTGAGGGTTGCCAGAAAGCAACCGGGTGAGTGCCAAAACGGCCTGACGCAGGTCACCCTGAGAATCCGTCGCAGCAGCATCGCCCAACGGAGTGTCCTCCCAATGGACCCTTCTGGTAGAAGAACCCAAATCCTCAGAAGAGACCGACGTCGAATGTTGATCGGCAGACAGAATAGGGATACAGTGAGAAGACACCGGAGGATAGTCCCGATTGTGATGCCCAGGGGCCATCACTAACCTCTGCGAAACAGAAGGTTCTGCCTGCAAATCCTTGAAAGAGACCAACGGTGCACATTGATCGGTAGCTGGACCTAGGACATGGTGAGAAGACACCGAAGGATTGTCCCAAGAATGACAGGAACCTGTCATTGGCCTCTGCATGGAAGACGGCCCCAACTGCCCATCCTCTGAGACCGACGGCAAGCATCGATCGACACCCAGACTCGGAACACAGTGAGGAATCACCGGAGGAAGGTTCTGAGAGTGACAGCTAACCAGGGCTGTCACTGACCTCTGCCGAACAGCAGGCCCTGGATGCCAATGTCCCAACCCCAGCCTGCTAGTCGGCACACCAGCAGGGGAAGGAGGAACAATAAACGATTCACTTGAGGGGTGAGGAATCGCTGCCGGCTGCCGAAGCGACCGCCAAACTCAACCGACTGGGAGCAAACCTAGCCAGATGAGGCAGAGCAGACTGCAAACCCACACAGCTTCGATGCGCCGCGAAGCTAGGGGAGGCTGAGAGCTCACAGACACACCAGCAGATACAGCCTCGGTCCCCCGAGACTGTAGACCATCCCCAGAGGAGATGGAAGAGCCACCATCATACAGAATAGGATCTGTAGTAACAATTTCCTCAGCAACTGTCGACGGCGTAGGAGGCAGATCGGAGAGGGTCACCGAGCTGACCTCGGAGAAGCTATCTACGAAAACAGACGCCTCAAGAGTGACATCAGAAGACAAAGAGACCACTGTCTCCACGTCAGGTATCACTGAACTAGCACCGTCAACAGTTGCAGAGAAACTCGTCACAGAAGACAGATCAGAATCCTGTGTGACAGAGTCACCACGTGCACCAGCAGAAATGTCTGCCACGGCACGGCTACCCTTACCCCAAGAATGAGGAGTTCTAGCTCTGGACAGAACCACCTTGTCAACAGAAGCCCAGAATTTTGAGGACCAAACCCCACAAATACCACATGATTGGGCCGGAGTGCAATTGTTGCAAGTGACACATGTTTCACTTGCAAGCAAGAGGTACAAGGAATAGTCTTTGGCATAATATGAATGATAATAATGGAATCAAGCTTCCCGCCGACGGAAAACAGAACAAAGGTCGTGTTCACATGTGGGGGAAAAACAAGATTAAGTGTGAAGAAACAAGCAATAATGATCAAAAATAACAATAATCAATAACAATTTTGAAGGCTTGAAAAAGGATACAATCCACTTGCACACAAATAAATGCAGATAGAACACACAATAAGTTGTTCACGAAGAAAACAGCTAAGTATAACACGAGTCACAAAAATTACCGACCATGTACAAATAACGGAAATAAAAGGAACTGACGTCACGTTTGTTGCGCATGCGCTCGGTAAACGCTAGAGGTGTGCAGAGAGAGTACCTGTAATTTCGAGCGCTGGTCTCGCTCGACCCTTTTTTCGATCTTTTTCGAGCTTTTGCACTCTAGTACTTTTCCAGCTTGTTTGGAAAAGTTTCTAAAAGCTTGAGTTAGTTCCGAAGTAGGGCTTGCACTTATGTTACAGCCAATTGTAAACAATTGTGAGTAGGTTGAAAAGAAACAATAATTTAGGCCCCACAAAGTAGATCTGTTTCTCCAGCCAATTTTTTATAAAATTACATGTGGGGTGGGCGTTTTTTTTTTATTTTTGTAATTATTTCTTTGCCATCAAAAGTTCAAGCTCTTGGTTTGTTTTAAGTTTTAGGCCTCATAATCTAATGAGAAGCATGGGTGGTGGCTTTGCAATGCTAAAGCATTTAATTTTAATTTTTTTAAGTTTGCATTGGTTATAACAAGAGCAATGCAAAGTATGGCATATGCCCCAGATGGTGGCCATACTGAAAAGTGAGCAAGAAGCAGCAAAAAGGACCATGAGAAAGAGCCTGAGAAACAGATTTTAACATTTTTAGGCCAAAAATAAAATATTTCAATATCCAATGCCTAGAATAAAGGGCTAAACTGTCATATTGTAAAAATGAAAGTGTCAATGACACTGTAGCTTAACTTGACACTCTGTGTTGTGTTTGATGAAAAGATTAATGTTCAATGTTTATGAAAGGATCATGAAATAAGGCAAGAATTGTGATAATTGCAAATATGTTAATTTCTGTTCCCTGCATGCTACGTTTTCAATAAAAATAATTTGAGCTGTAGACTGTACTAAAGAATTGAGGGGTGGGTTAATGTGGCCCTCACAGTTAATGTATGTAACCAAAGTTACCAAATTATTCCAAACGATGAAATTCCATCATAAATATAATTTGTAGACTTTGCTAAGGAATCTTGGTCACATGATGGCTCAGCAGTCACGGTTGAGTGATCATGTGAAAAATACGACAGTCTCATCTAGATATCATACACCGTTATCCTACCAAGTTACAATTAAATCCCTTTACGAAAAGAACTTGCAGACAGTACTAAACAGCCCTGGTAATTGACCCTCAGCAAAAAGCAGTGTCGAGGAAAATGCTGAGGAAACGAAAAATATCCACAGCAAAAATACTGCCGAGGACGGCTTCTTCACAATGTCTTGTGGTGGCAGAAATTGCACAACTTCCAGGTTACACACGGAATCAAACCAATTTACAGTACAAGTTGCAGCATAACCACTGGAAACAATGTGTTCTGCTTCTTCTATGTTGATAATATCAGAATCTGACATCAGTTTCTGGAAAGCTCTTACAGAGCTTTCCAGAAACTGATTTCAGATTCTGGTGTTATCAACACAGAAGCAGTGAGATACTTAGTTTAAGGTTAAGTTGCATATTTTCACTCATACTATACATACTGAGTAAGTCGTCTGCTTACTTATAAGATTTTTTCTCAGCATTCACATGTTCATGATATTGGCATGATCTAATTGAGTGAAAGATTCTGCACGTTGATTGTGATTACATACACATGTATCTCGAACTACTTTCACGTTAAAGTACTTGAAAGTTTTCACTTCATCGCATACTACATAAATGTATACATGGCATATTGAGACTATGCCCTTCCCTCTGATGATTTTTACCCAATCGAGCAGGCTTCACAGCAATTGCCGTAGAAACACCAGTTTTCCACAGCAATTTTTTTTTTTTGCCAAGTAAACAAGGATGAATTACCAGAAAGGTCTAAATGAATCCAGGTTGCGTGACCAGGTGGCGGTAATGGCTGATTGATTGTGACTAAAATAGGAAAGTCTCATCTATACATCATACTGATTTATCCTTTCAAGTTACAATAAAATCGTTTCATGAATATGAACTGAATACTGTGCTAAACAAATCTAGGTCACAGGCCTGTGCGATCATCATGGTTGACCGAACATGGCCAAAATAGGAAGTTCTCATCCAGACATTAAACTGAGTCATCCTACCAAGTTACAATGAAATCCCATCAAAAATACGACATGCAGACTGTGCTAAAGGGTTTCGGGTTTCAGGCTAGGGAGCCATCTGTTACGGTGGGGAAATATTAATGATACTGGTAACAGAAAGAAATTGGAGAATTAAAGATGGGTGATTTTCCAATTTCTGTTCGATTTTCGATTCCGATTTTTTTAGACGAAAAATCTCGATTCGATTTCAATTTTCGATTCTTTTCAGTAAAGGTAGGAATCGCCTCATCAAAAGTTCAAAACACCACTATTAATGGTGTTTTGAACCTTTGACAGGGAAATTCCCCATGGTCCGTTATTTACCAGATAATCTGAGCATTCGGAGGAAGACTTTAGTCTTTAAATAGGAAAGCACATTTTGGTTGTGTGACTCTGTGTGTGTGCCGGTGTTTTGCAGAATTCTTCCAAAAACTAAGTTAAGTAAGTTTTGGTAAATATATCATATATCACTTTAATAAAAATAAAACATTGTTTTCATGTTTGCTGTCTACACATTACACATTAGTGCACATAACATAACAAATTAACAAGTGATGACTGACGTCAACTGACGGACTTAAAATTCAAATTACCCATCGCACAGCTGAGTGGCAAAAAGTGAAAAACCAAATAAAACTTTCAATGGTGCATATCAGGGAAGCTAGCTAATAAAATAAATAAATGTCAAGTCATGCCTCGCTTGGTGAGCCACGAACGTCAATGAAAAATGTCGAAAATATTGTTTATGTATCACCGGCGAGGGCCCGAAAGAGGCTGCAGCCACTGGGCCTCTTGTCACAAATCAAGATTAATTCGATTTTGGAGGAAAATTGACAGGCAAATCTTGTGAGTTTAGCTTTACGAACGTGTTTGTTCAGTGACTGCAAATCCACTGTCAGTATAACACTGCCTGTATTGTCCAGTACTGCAGTACATCTCTGGACTTTTTAATATTTTCCACCCCAATATTGGCAATAACATGGGTCCCAAACGTCCAGATTTGGGTGTTAAACACCTAGATCTTGAGTACAATTCATTGAATGCAACCAAAGGTTTGGGTACGAAATTTCCAATTAGGTACAAAACATTCAGCATGATTTCTGTCATTTATGGACTGTTGGTTATGAGCACCTAAAAAAAATCTTGATTTCCGATTTTTTGCATTCACTCAATTCGGTTTTTCGATTTTATAAAAAAAATTGCATTGTTCGATAAAATCGAAAAATCGTCCATCACTACTGAGAATCAGCAACAATAACTATGAATTTAATTATTCTGAAATTTAATTAAAAAAAAATAATATAAAAAAAAATGATACAAAGATCTTTTACACTAATTGGTTTACAGAAAACAAAAACAGTGGTACTTATCAATTAGTGAATTAGTCCAAAATACAGTTTGACAGAATCCAGTAATCCAGTGGTGAAGAATCTTGTGAAGAAATTTTCCAACTGGTAGTATTAAATCCAAGAATATGTATTCAGAAATAGTCTCCCGTAGATTTGTAATAAAATATCCACTTAGAAATTTCAGCAGTCTCCAATATAATATAATAAAATGCTCAGCAAAATTCAAATGGAGTAAAAATCCAATAAGTATTGGCGCCACAGGTAATTTCCAAATAATCCAGCAGAATCCTGGCTTTTCACAAAAATATATTCTGTTTTACAGAAAGTATAAATTCTCTTTTACAAGATGAGTAAATTCTCCTTCAAAATTCTCTTTTGAAATCACTTTTCCAAATTCACAAAGAAGCACTGCTTCTATAATAAATGCACTGTTCTGGAACAATAATAATCTCCAACAGAAACAACTGCTCTGTTATAGAATATCTATTTTAACTGAAATTAGTCTTTCTGAAATGGCATTCTAAAAATGAGTTGCTGAATTCTGTTGATAGACCTTTATATAGTACCCAGATAGAATGCCCTAGAAGATGAAGTTTCTCCAAAGTTCTGTTTTCTATCAGTTTCTAGGTGATTCTGTCATATTTCATGTAAACAAGGTCATTGAATAAACAATCAACAGCTATATGTACAATGCTTTAAAAATAGATTAGTGTAACAACGATGTAAACAAAGGTCACTCAGTGCAAATGAGTCAGATCAGTCAGAATATGCAGAAAAATATCAATCTCATAGAATTATCAATTAAGGATATATCAATCTCGATATAATATGGGGCATATAACACCATCACATGTTGACACATTGTGACCAAAAGGGGAAGTTCTCATCTAAATATCATACCAAGTTACAATGAAATCCCTTAATAAATACGTCCTGTAGACTGTACTAAAGGTTTTCAGACTTCAAATCCCTGTTGCTGTCATGGGCAACAGATTGACGTTCTCATCTAGACATTATACAGAGTCATTATACTAAGTTACAATGAAAAGCCTTTGTAAATATGACCTGTAGACTGTGCTAAATGTTTTCTGGCTTTGGACCTGTGTAGCCATCACATTTGACTGATCGCAAACAAAAGGGGATGTCCTCATGTAGACATTATACTGAGTAATCCTACCAAGTTACAGTGATTTTCCTCCTTAAATATGAACTGTACACTGTGCTAAACAAATCTAGGTCACAAGGCTATGCAGCTATCATGGATGATCTAGACATCATACCAAGTTATCCTTCCAAGTTACAATGAAATTGTTTCACTAATATGAATTGCAGACTGTGCTAAACAAATCTAGGTCACAGGCCTGTGTGGCCATCATGGTTGACCAATCAAAGCCAAAATAGGAAGTTCTCATCAAGACATTAAACTGAGTCATCCTACCAAGTTACAATGAAATCCCGTCAAAAATACGAACTGCAGACTGTGCTAAAAGTAGGGATCTGCGAATATCAAATTTTGTCTCGAATCGAATCTCGAATCGAATGTGAACGAGGATTTCGAATCGAATTGAATCTCGAATAGTGATCGTGTATATGCTGACAATTGTTGTTTAGTGTGCCGTAGGATCGTTGGCATTTTTGGATAATAGACCGGCGGTGATAACTGGCGGGAAACGGAAACATACTTGGCCATACTGAACTTTTGTAAACACACGTCACGCGCGAATTAAAATATCGAAAGCTAAATTAAACCATTCAAACTAAACGAAACGTAATTCTGCAGCCTGGTGTATCATATAAGTTAGCTTGTTCTGGTACGTTCATTCAACTTCATTGGGTCATCACTTGTATCGACAATAACTGTTGTTACCAACTTCCCCTGATCTCTAATCACGAGTGATTCACGACGCATATAAATGCACACTGACCTCTCCATTTTATATACATTCCGTGCCGGCGTCTTTATGTAAACGCGTGACCGCTTCATTGCAAATTGCAATGTAAGGGGGGTAATTCTATTATACTGCACTTTACTGTAAAACATGCTGGTTTTGTCGAACTCCCATAACATGCAGTGGTGTGCATAATGCATATACGATGCGATCATGCGAGCATGCCGATTTAAGACCAAGTTGCGAGGTTATATTATAACGGGAATGTTACCGGATGGGGGTGGGTGGGGGTGCTACTCCGATGCACATGCCTAACTAACTGATAAACGAACGTGATTGCAAGCCTATTATCGGAGCAGAAACACACGTATCGGCACAGTGGCGTGAAAAAAGTTTTCCCGACCTAGTCTGACGAGATTCGAAAATTTCGAACCCATGACACCAGCATCAAATCGAATCGAATAGCTGCAAGGATTCAAAATCGAATCAAATAATCGAAGGTTCGCAGGTCCCTAGCTAAAAGGTTTCAGGTTTCTGGCTCAGGCAGTCATCAAAGGTTGACAGATTGCGACCAAAATCTAAATATTATACAGAGTCATCATAGCAAGTTAAAAATGAAATCCTTTAATAAATACGACCTGTATACTGTGCTAAAGGTTTTCATCCTTCGCGCCCCTGTTTCTGTCATGGTCAACCAAATGTGAATGAAAGGGCACGTTCTCATCTAGACATTATACAGAGTCATTATACCAAGTTACAATAAAATCCCCTCATAAACACAACCTGTAGACTGTGCTAAAAGTTTTCCGGCTTTGGACCTGTGTAGCCATCACAGTTGACTGATCGCAACCAAAAGAGGACGTCCTCATCTAGACATTATACAGAGTCATCCTACCAAGCTACAATGAAATCTCTTCATAAATACAAACTGCAGTCTGAATTAAAAGTTTTCGGGTTTTGGGTTCGGGCAGCTGTCACAGTTGAACGGTCACAACCAAAAAGGGGCGTTCTCATCTAGACATTATCTGGAGTCATCCAACAAAGTTACAATGAAATCCCTCCATAAATACAACCTGTAGACATTGCTAAAGGGTTTCGTGCTTTGGGCTCGAGTAGCCATCACAGTTGACAGATCATGACCAAATGAGGACGCTCTCATCTAAACATCATATGGAGTCATAATACCAAGTTACAATAAAATCCCTCTGTATTAAATACAATCTGCAAACTGTGCTAAAAGTTCTCAGGTTTCAGGCTTTGGCAGCAATCACAGTTGACATATCATGATCAAAATGGGGTGTTCTCATTTAGACATTATACAGAGTCATCCTACCAAGTTACAATGAAATCCCTTCATAAATACAACCTTTAGACTGTGCTAAAGGTTTTCAGGTTTTGGGCTTGGGCAGCCATCACGGTTGACCGATCGCAACAATAAGGGGACATTCTCATCTAGACATGACCTCAAAGCTGCATTTGAAATTTCATGACAATCGGACAAGAACTACAGGTGTGGCCTGTGCTAAAGGAAAATGTGAACTGACTGAGACTTCAGCACGCTTGATGGCAGTAGCTTATCTTGACTTTGTCAAGTTAAGCTAAAAAGAAGTAATCCGCCACCAAGGGGTTCATATTAAGCCCTAATGAATCTTCAAATATTAGCTTCAACTATTCCATCCAAAACTGTCCACTCCAGGATCACAGAATATTTCAAAAACTTGACATCTTTCAAAAACTTGAAAATTACCCCCTCATCTCAATTACAACCAAAATGATGTGTTTAAATAAGATTTGAAATTATTTTTTATGTGACATGATGCAGAATTTGTCCAAAGAAGTGTCCAAAATACATGTTCTCTCCTGGCCGTTTATGGACATAAATGCCATGGTCCATAATAATGAGAGTTTTCAGAAAGTACTGTTCCTTTCATATGTTTTGCAAGAATAGGGAAGACATACTTTATTTCTATCTTAACCCTTTACCCAACGAATCGGCCGCATCATCCCGAAGAATATGCAAATTCAGCAGCTGAAAAAATATTTTTCGAAAAATTTAAATGAAACCATATTATGTGACCCCCTCTTTGGAATGAGCTTGTCGAGCTCATTCCAAAGACGAAACCATATCATGTGACCCCTGTTTGGGCTGAGCTCGTTCCAAAGAGGGGTCACATGATATGATTTTAAAATTTTTAGAAAAAATTTAAAAAATGATATTTACAATAATAAATTTTGATATCATCTGTGTTGGGTAAAGGGTTAACAAACCCAATTAGTCAACATATTCCAATCTTTTATCAAATAGTAAGATTTCAATAATTTGAGTCTGAATTTGACATGCATTTACATGGTGTGGGAATGTTCAAAAATTTATGTTTGTGCCATAAAATTGAAGTAGATATCAGTTGCAAATCAGAGATCAGATAATCGCACAACCTCAGTTGCCTTTCAGTTTTTAGTTTATATATTAGTCAGATATGGTTCAAATCCTGGAGAGGACATTATTTTGGACAGTGTTTTTCAGTGGAAATAAATCACCTTGTATTGCTCAAACACAACCTGTTCTCTTTGTTTCAGATGAATTGGGGGGGGGGGGGGGGGGTAACTCTATTTTCTTTAACCCTTTAACACTGACAAAGTTTGTGAATGTAAAAGTGGAAAGTGAACAGTTTAGACAAGAGCAATGTGGAATGTAGTTAGTAAATGCAGATGAACCACCAATCTCTTGTTGCATTAATAGGCCGATAACATCCAATCTTGACCATTTTTTGCACAGTCAAAACTGTTGGGTCACTGCAATTTATGAAGGTGACTGGTTCATTAAGTTGAGTCAAAGAATGAAGAGCACCAGAACTTATATGTATTTGTCAACTTCATGTTCAATGCTGGACTCAATAAATTTGTGTGGCTTTCAAAATCATACTGGTACCACATGGAGGCAACTGACATTCTCGGTACAATAACTGTTCCTTCTCTAGAATCCAGTTATGCCTGAAGTATGTCCTTGGCAAGAATGACTCTAACGAAACTGTCAGTGACACTACAGCTTAACTTGACTGTGTGTAGTATTTGATGAAAAGGATAATGTTCAATGTTTATGAAATAGGACAAGAATTGTGATAATTAAGAATATGTTAATTTCTATTCCCTGTATGTTATGTTTTAATAAGAATTGATTTGAGTGTAGGCTGTACTAAAGAATTATGACCTGGGTTGATGTGGCCTGAACAGTTAACATATGTCAACGAAAGTTACCAAGTTACAGTAAAATCTTTCCAAAACGAGTCATCCTACCAAGTTACAATGAAAGCCCTTCATAAATATAACTAGTAGACTTTGATAATTGAATCTAGGCCACATGATGGTTCGGCGGTCATGGTTGATCAAATTATCAATCATGACCAAAATAAGAGGGTCCTATCCGGATATCATACCAAGTTATCCTACCAGGTTACAATGAAATCCCTTCATAAAAACAACCTGTAAGCAGTGCTCAAGGAATCTAGGTCAAGTGACCAGGCGGTGGTAATGACTGACCGATCAAGACCAAAATACGACTGTCTCATCTAGACATCATACCAAGTTATCCTTCCAAGTTACATCAAAATTGTTTCTTAAATATGAACTGTAGACTGTGCTAAACAAATCTAAGTCACGTGCCAGTGCGGCTGTCACAGTCGACCGACCACAGCCAAAAGAGGACATTCTCATTTAGGCATTATACAGAGTCATCCTACCAAGTTACAATAAAATCACTTCATAAATACAACCTGCAGACTGTGCTAAATGTTTTCAGGCTTCGGGCTGGAGTAGCCATCATGGTTGACCGATTGCGACCAAAAGGGACGTTCCCATCTAGACATTATATGGAGCTAAGTTACAATGAAATCCCCTTCATACATATGACCTGTAGACTGTGCTTAAGGTTTTTGGGTTTCAGGCTCTCGCAGCCATCACGGCTGACCGATCATGACCAAAAGGGGACATTCTCATCCAGACTTGATGACCTTGAACCTGCATATGAACTTTCATGATGATCAGACAAGAACTACTGGGTGCAGCGTGTTCCAAGGAAAATGTGAACAGACTGACAGATTCACAAACTTTCACATGCCTGATGGCAATAGCTTATCTTCAGTTTGTCAAGTTAAGCTAATAATGTGAAAGTGACGTATATAAAACAATTGTCATTTCCATAGTGAAACTACTCTACTATTCAGAATCACAGGATGACTGAGTTGTTAGAAAGAGTAAAATTCCCAATAATACTCCATTGTAAGATTCCTTAAAAATATTTGGAAGTTATGCCAAAGATTAAAACAAATATTCGCTTGCATCTTGCATTGGACAGACCAAGAGAGGACACATTTTGGAGAGTTTTTATCAGAATAGCAGCACACATCCGTAACAACACTGATAGTTCATCAAGATCATTTTCTCAGTTTAATATTGCTTACAGATTAACATTCTTGTTAATTTAATCCAGCCGTGGTAATTCACACTCAGCAATCAGAAGTGCCAAGGAAAATGCCTCGGAAACGAAAAAAATATCCACAGCAAAGATACTGCCGAGGATGGCTTCTTCAGAAAGCCTTGTGGTAGCAGTAATTGCACAACTTCCATCCGGTGAGCCATACAAAGTGATGGTGATAGCCTGCTTAAAAACTACCTGATAGTGCTACAGACAAAGAAGTTAAATTCTGAGGGATTGTTTTGATTGAGATGAGCACGGCGAACAAGCTATTAATTGAAAATAGAACATGTTTTCAGTTTTGAAATTCACAAAGAAACACATTCCAAAATGCATTTCAATGAGGGTTCATCAGCTAAGTTTGAATTCTTCTTGAGAAAAGTACTGGCTGGTTTTGGCAATTACATTGGGTAAAGAGTTTATATGTCTGGGATTTACATTAACTCTTAACCTGCTAAGTAATTTTAAAACATTTTTCAGCAAATCTAGTCATGGCTGCTGTGCATCAGCCATGACTAGATTTGATGAAAAATTCATTTTGATTTAATACATGAAATCATCAGTCAAACAGATAATCCAACGTACAAGGGACAATTTGGATAAAACTGCTCAAATTCTACTTATTTCATTTGCAGCTATTTCTTGTCCTGGGCAGGAATACCTGCCAGCAGCATGCAAGGAGTTAATTAAGGCTAAAAAGTGCACAGGATTAGTTACTCAGTTAATAATGAAAATTTTTATAACCAGAAAGTGTGACTAAACCTATGCAATGCACACACAGGGTTGATCACACTTTCTGATTATGAACAATTGGTAACTGCCAAATCACACATTACATGAAAATATACACTGATCCAAGGCTGTAAAAATACACAGGGTTAGTTGGTTACATTTTACACAGGGTGCAGGAATCAAGGAACTAATATAAATACATACACTGGATTGTGGAAGTTTTTTAAGTGAATTCCAAAAATAAAAACATATTCTATTTTCCATTAATTAAGCTCATTTATGGTATATGTGATGTACACTGAATGGGAACTACTAGGAATCAAAAGTAAACTTTTTGGGTTACTGCAGCATTTCATCATCAAAATGTGGGACATGTACAGGTCCAAGTGTTGGTAGACACCCCCCCTCCCCCCACCCCCATTTGCTGGAGAGTGGATCACAAGTCCTATGGGTATGTTCAATTGTTCCAGATTGTTGACAGGGATGGTATGCAAATCTCATATGAAACAATACATAAAAGATATCTAGTGTTTTTGAGTGGATACCAAAAATTATCTGAGTGACCGCAACAAGCACTTGCGCAAGTGAAAGTATAAATTTTATAGTAAATTTCCTTTCTTATTATACCTACTGAAATTCTTTACTACAGGCTTGCACTACAGTGGAAGAACCTAACTCGGATAAAATACTCTCTATTTTAATCTTTCCCAAAATTTGGGAAAGAAAAGTGGTGTAAAAACACCACGAAAAAATAAGCCAAAACTGGGCCGAGCGTCATCGGCGCATACCCAGTATGGGACGCTCTTCCATAGTACAAATCCATGACTTCTGTAACAGTGCGCAATGCTCGTCATTCTTTTGATTCCGAACAACACAGGAGTTATGTGATCAGCGGGGAGGAAGGATTCTTACCCGAATAAGAAGACGAGAGGGCCTCCATGTAAACAATTTCGGTAGGTATAATAAGAAAGGAAATTTACTATAAAATTCATACTTCTTATCAACCTACCTCAATTGTTTACTACAGGCTGAATAGACAAAAGGCTGGAGGGAATCACATAACCAACCCACACATAACTGAATAGCACTGGGACCGTGGACAGAGGAAGAGATCCCTAGGCCTATCAAACCATAGCATCACAAACATTAGAAAAGCCAATGAAAGATGAGGCGTATGGTGAAGTGCGACACACATACAGAAAGGGCAGTAACAGCACAAAGCTGGAACTGACCCTGAAAAAAGCTGAAAAGCTTGGATAGACAACATCCTGAGCCGAAGAAAGAGGGCCCCAAGGTTCTCTGTCGGCTCCTGCAACTGTCGCAGATAAAAGGAGAATGTAGCATTTCTCCAGAAGGCTGCCAGTATAACATCAGTCATCCGACAACATGACAGAGTTATTAAAAGAGGAAGACAATGCATGCACCTCGTGGCAGAAAAAACAATTGGTAATACAAGCACCAGTAGCTAGACGAGCGGAAGCTGCACGAATAGCAAGACAAGTCCATCAAGAAATGGATGCAGGAGAGATCTGGCATGGGGAAAATGCATATTCATCCAGGATAAAGGCGTGAACGCCCCTCACCCCCAAGCAGAGCAGCGCCCAAGAAAGTGACCATCTTGGAGTTAACTGCAAAGTCCTAGGTCTTTTCAAGGAAAAGAGCTGAACAAGCTTGGAGAGGCAAGGATGAGTGTCGAAACAATGCGGTATCACATAGGAAAAAATGTCTCCGAAGCATGGACAAGTACCCATTGCTGGAGACCCCCAGAAACAAACATATACCAGAAAACTCCGCAAGCAGGGTGATCGAAGGAGTGACAGAAGCAACAGAGTGACCACACACCATCGACAGAAGAACCTTCCACTTAGCCACAGAGGCTAAACCAGTGGAGTGAGTGCCTCCTTGAAGAAAAGCAACTCCACTGCGTGTCTCGAAAAACAACTACGGAGGAGACAGGACCCGATAAAAGACATGTGCGAAGGCACAATGAAGTCGGGTCAACTTGAAAACCTCCCGGGCGACTTTGGCAAAGAGTCACGAGGTAGAGGGAGACATGCCGGAACCGCAATAACAGAGGGCGGAGCAGATTGATCCACACCCACCGAAGCGACGCGTGTGATCGAAAGGATTCGACGACTGCAGGTTCATATCTGGGTGAGAACCTGAGGTGGAATCGGAACCGGTAGGAAGGCGTAGCTGACAAGACCATCCCAAAGGAGGGCCAGAGCGTCCACGGCGAAAGCCAGAGCATCTGGACACGAAAGTGTCCACCAGATGGTTCCAACTCGTCACAAGAGATCGATGGAACCTGCCATGTTGAGCATCCACCTGGTGGAAATGACCCTGCCCCGACAGGACAGGGAGTCGGCTAGGACGTTCAGGCAACCGGGAATGTGATGAACAGCCACCCCGGCATGGACATCCTGAGCGAGCAGTAGAAGATCCCAAGCCAATTCGTACATTGGAACAGAGTGCGTGCCGCCCTGGTTGCGAATGTAAGCAACCACCGTCGAATGGTCAGACAACAGAAGGACATGGAGATTCGACAGGTGAGGGATCCACTGCCTGAAACGCAGAAGAAGAGCAAGAAGCTCCTTCTGGTTGATGTGTAGAGCTGCATGATCCTGGTCCACCATCCCATGAATGGAAAGACCTAGAGGATCCAACGTCGCACCCCATCCGAGATCGCTGGCATCTGCCGTCAGAACGTGATCGGACGTGGGTAAGTCCAACGGAACACCCTGCGAAAGCCACTGGACATCCGCCCAGAGGAGAAGGTGAGGATAAAGATAGTCTGGAAACTGAAGTACCAGATCCAGAAAATCTACATTCGGCCTCCAACAACTGAGCAGAAAGTGTTGGAGAGGTCTGACACGCAGCCGACCTAGAGGAAGGAGATCCGTCACCGAACAGCAGAGACCGATTAGCCGGAGAAAACTCCAAGCCGTCGTGGATGTGGACTGGAACAGAGTCGGAGCAAAAGCTGAGAGAATCACAGCCTTGGCCTGGGGAACCCCCACCAAATTGAATTGTGTGCGGAAAGCCATCCCCAGAGGATAAAACGACTGAGAAGGGACCAGGTCCGACTTCTCCTCGTTGACTCTGAAACGTAGCAACGTGAGCAAGCTCAACAGAGTGGCGACATCCGACTCCAGGAAGGCAGCATTGGAATGCCCCTGGAGGATATCGTCCAGATATGCCGAAGTAGTCACCCTGGACTGTGTGCGATGGAAAGCTATCACATGCGACATCAGTCTGGTGAAGGACCAAGGAACCAGGTTGAGGCCGAAAGGCATGGCCTTGAACTGGTAAACTCGCCCCAGAAAAATGAACCTGAGATACTTCCGTAACGCCCAATGAATCGGAACGTGAAAGTAAGCGTCTCGAAGGTCGAAGCTGGAAGCGAAATCTCCCTGGTGAATTGAACGGAGGACTGACCTGAAAGTCTCCATGCTGAACTTGGGAGCAATGATAGACTGGTTCAGGAAACTCAGATCGAGAACCGGTCGGAGTCGGCCGTCCTTCTTCGGCACCAAGAACAGGCGGGAATAGAAACCCACTGACCTAATGTTCTTGATGACCTCAATCGCCCCCTTTGTCAGGAGATTGTCTATCTCCATGGACAAAAGTTCCCGACGTAAAATGTCTGAAGGAACTGTGGTTGGAAAAGGCACCCCGGACAGAGTGGAGTGCCTTCGGAAGGATATTCGCAGCTCGGACCAAACAACATCTAACATCCAAGGATCGGATGTGATGGTGGCCCACGGTCTGCGAACTCTGCTATCCTTCCTCCAACCTGGGACGAGTCGAGGTGAGGACCTTCATTGCGAACCCCGACGAGAGGAGAAAACACCTCTACTGAATGAAGAATCCTGGGAGTTCCCTCAAGACTGCCGACGCTTACCCTTACCCCTTGAGTAAGAAGTAGAAGCGGTGGCAGAAGGATCAGCCCCTTTTGCTTCGCAGAGGAAGCAGAGGGTACTTGTTAGGCTTGGAACGGCCCGTGCCTACCCTAGAAGGCTGATCAAGCTGAAGAAACAGCAGCTGATCGTTGGAATGACATAGGACGTCATCCCGGACCATCAACACAGAACCATGGAAAAGTTGCGGACCTGCTAAAAAAAGCAGATCAAAGAGTAGCGCACAGAGTCCCTTCAAACTAATTCCTAATTCCAGATTAGCCGTGTTACAGAACACGCAAAGGAGCCTGTACCTCATCAACCTTATCTGAAGGCAGATAAGCAGCTAAAGCTGAGACGACGTGATCGGAGAGAGAAAGCATACCAAGCATCTCTCTCGATAAGCCCAACGTGGACTCCAGAGTCGTCATTGGAATGACGGCAGACTTGGACTTGGAAAGCCCGAGGGAAGTGGAGTCCTGATCCAAAACCGTCAAAGTCTGGTAGACCGATGGATTGGCGGAATCGTAGGAACGATAATGCACCGGAGGCAAAAAGGTGTCAACCCTGGTGAAGAACGGAGCCTTCATAGCCTTGGAACTTAGCTTGGAGTCCAAGGCTGAAAATGCTTCAACCAGCTGTACCGACGGGCACGGTCGAAGACACCCAGAAGCAGGTTGCTCCATAGACTGTTGGCGCACGACCGATGATCACGGCCTGGCTGACACTGTCGACTGGTTAGATGGTTTGAGATCCGGAAGGAACCCAAACACAAAATCAAGAGCTGCCCCCAAGTCCGAAGACTGCTGGCTCTCGACATCAAGCATGTCTGACTCTTCCCCTGAGTCGGAAGACACATAGCCCATCGTGGGCAAACCAGCCAACGCCTCCCATGGTGTCGGAACACCAGGGGAATCAGAAAGCGGCCTGTTTCCAATCCCGGGAGGTGGCGCCATAGGGGGCATCTGGAAACCACTCGCTGCCACGCTGGAAGCAACGGGAAGGCTCTTAGACAGAACCTGAGTGAGTAAGAAGAGGGCCTCCCTAAGCTCACTGCCAGTACTGGCCGGTTCGACAGGGGAACGAACCAGCAAAGTGGCTTCACCTCTAACCCTCTGAACCAGCGAAGGGTCACGATCCTCCAAAAGACCCGACTTGGGACGACGGGCTGCAGCCAAAAACGTCTGAAGGCAGACGTGTATAGGGGTGTGACACACCCCGAGGATCAACATAGCAGGAACTCATGAGAGTCACCGCTGACCTCTGCAGGGCAGAAGGTCCAGGCTGCAAAAAAGACGTTGGACCCCCAAAACTGGTCGTGTGGCCAGAATGAGTGGACGGAAACGCCACGGAGTTCATAGTATCCCACTAAGAACAACCGAATCCAATGACAACTGTGGTGCTTGACGGCGCAGAGACCACAGGAGAGGGTCCGGCCGGCAGCCACTTCCAACTTCGCAGAGTTGAAGTCAGGGAAGGCTGAGGCCGATACCCCCACGTCTACACAACCAGACACCACAGCAGACCACTGCAGGTATAAAACTACTGTGCTCAATGGCTGAGAGGACACAGTAGGGGGTTCAGTCGGCAGCCCCATTTGACTTCGCCGAGTGGAAGTCTGGGAAGGCTGAGGCCGAAATCCCACAACCACACTACAGACATCCCTGCAGACCCTGGCAGGGAGAAGCCGGGGCCAGCTAAAAACGGTGCCCAATGACGTTGTAGATGGAACAGCAGTAGCAGCAGATACGACGGGAGCTGTTGGAACTGGCGGAAAAGCGGAGAGAGCCACCAAGCTCGGCCTCCAAAGGAGGAGTCACAACCCTAGTGACAGCCTCAGATGTCGACTGCACATCCCCCACGGAGGGGGTCAAACTCACACCTGACGTGGTCGAGTCGGGGGGCCCCAAAACGACAGGAGCTGCACATCCCCCACGGAGGGGGTATAAACTCACATCAGACGTGGTCGAGTCGGGAGGCTCCCGAAACGACAGCATTCCACACCAACCGCGGGTGCGGACGAAACGGACACGAGAACGCACCAATGCCGAGGGCAAAAGGAATTGCCCTAAAGGAACCGAACTGGAAAGAACAGAGGTGAGAGCAGTAGAAGAAAAAGGTGAACTCAACAGAAACAGAAAGTAGAAGAACACCCTCAACTACGAGAGAAGGTGGCAGATCCCAGACGGCCGACACCTACTCCAATAACAAATTTTTATCAACCGAAAAAATTCATTGTTGAATCGCGATGACACGATGTCGCAAACAAAACATTCGCAAAAACAGAATAGTAAATAATAAACAATGAGAAGGTGGTTGAAAATATAAACGAGAATATATAAAACACAGTCCTGTTATTATACGATCTTCAGATCCATAATTCCAGTCACAGGAAAACCATTATCCACGAGTTGAATTATCACTGTTTCATAATGCATATGGCAGAAACACATCCTGTTCGTGCCTCGGATAGAAAAAGAATGACGAATTGATGCATTGCGCACTGTTACGGAAGTCGTGGATTTGTACTATGGAAGAGCGTCCCATACTGGGTATGCGCCGATGGCACTTGGCCCAGTTTTGGCTTATTTTTTCGTGGTGTTTTTACACCACTTTTCTTTCTCAAATTTTGGGAAAGATTAAAATAGAGAGTATTTTATCTGAGTTAGGTTCTTCCACTGTAGTGCAAGCCTGTAGTAAACAATTGAGGTAGGCTGATAAGAAATGACTATTTGTGCCACTCATAGGTGAGATAATTTTTATTATCCACTCAAAAACACTAGATTTTCTTTCTATTATATGCTTTTTATAAGATAATTCCACTCATTTCAACCTTGAATTGATGCATGAAAGTAAACTGCGCACTGAATCATTGATACGCAGAAGTGATTTGATTGATATATAAATTTTATAGTAAATTATTATACCCCACGAAATCGTCTACTACAGGCTTGCACTACTGTGGAAGACCTAACTCAGATAAAATACTCTCTATTTTAATCTTTCCCAAGAGATGTGGGAAAGAAAAGTGGTGTAAAAAAAAAAACACCACGAAAAAATAAGCCAAAACTAGGTCGAGCGCCATCGGCGCACACCCAGTATGGGATGCTCTTCCCAAGTACAAATCCACGACTTCCGTTAGCCAATGCGCAGTGTGTCATCAATTCATCATTCCTTTGATTCTGCCAACATAGGAGTTATGTGAACAGCGGGGAGGAAGGATTCTTACCTGAATAAGAAGACGGGAGGGCCTCCATAAAAACAATTGCGGTAGGTATAATAAAAAAGGAAATACTATAAAATTTATATTTCTTATCAACCTAACTTACAATTGTTTACTACAGGCTGAATAGACAAAAGGATGGAGGGAATCACATAATCAACCCACACATAACTCAATTGCACTGGAACAGTGGACAGAGGAAGAGATCCATTGGCCTATCAAACCATAGCATCACAAACCTTAGTAAAAGACAATGAAAGATGAGGCATATGGTGAAGTGTGACGCACAGACAGAAAGGACAGTAACAGCACAGAGCTGGAACTGACCCTGTAAAAAACTGAATGGCTGGGATAGACAACAGCCTGAGCCAAAGAAAGAGGGCCCTTAGGTCAAAGGTCCTCTGTCGGTTCCTGCAACTGACGCAGATAAAAGGAGAAGGTAGCATTTCTCCAGTAGGCTGCCAGTATAACATCCGACAACATTACAGAGTTATTAAAAGAGGAAGACAATGCATGCACCTCGTGGCAGAAAAAACGATTGGTAATACAATAACCAGTAGCTAGCCAAGCAGAAGCTGCAAGAATAGCAAGACAAGTCCATCGAGAAATGGATGCAGGAGAGATCTGGCATGTGAGAAAATGCATATCCATCCAGGATAAAGGCGAGAACGCCCCCCCCCCCCCCACCCACACAAGCAGAGCAGTGCCCAAGATAGTGTCCATCTTGGAGTAAACTGCAAAGTCCTAGGCCTTTTCAAGGAAACAAGCTGAACAAGCTTGGAGACGCAAGGATGAGTGTCGAAACAATGTGGTACCACATATGAAAAAGGTCTCCGAAGCATGGACTTGCACCCATTGCTGGAAACATATACCAGAAACTTCGCAAGCGGTGTGATTGAAGGAGTGACAGAAGCAACAGAGTGATCGCACACCAGCGACAGAAGAACCTTCTACTTAGCCAGTGGCTAAACCAGTGGAGTGAGTGCCTCCTTGAAGAAGAAAAACAACTCCACTGCTTGTCTCTAATGAAAGTGTCAATGACACTGCAGCTCAACTTGTCAAGACAAAGACATGTACATGTATAGTATGTGACACAGCAATGACAAACATCTAGGTAATGACCTGATAACAAAGGTACATATAAAGTATTGTAACAGTCTGTACATAAATTCTGACCGTTGCCTGTAACAAATGTATAGGTAAAGTATTGTAAAGGTGGGTGACAGTCAGATGCTAACTAGAAAAGAAATCTTGGAGTCCCAGAGTGGGTCTGACTGAACCCCAAAATATTTGTTCTCATAGCACAGTGATAACAAAGGCACCCCAAAACACACTCATTCTTGTCCCAAGGTGAAAACAAAGGTACCCAAGAAGTTTCGTGAAGATCAGTTCACAAATATGAGCTGTGTAGAAGTTGTGACAAAAAACTGATTGGACCTAATTTCGGTACAAAATGGCCACTGGCAGCCATCTTGAATTTTGGACCGCACCCAGAAACACTCCTTTCTCGTCCCAAGGTGATAACAAAGGTACCCAAGAAGTTTTGTGAAGATCAGCTCATAAATACAGCCTCTAGCCCGAGCTGTATTGACATGTGCACTTACAGCGTATAAGTAGCACTGAATAAATCAAAGTTCATCTAATTTGCATAATTTCTGCACGAGAAAAAAACCCGTACTATATGTGATGTATTCCATGTTACTAAACATTCATACAAAAATTATTCAAATCAGAACTTTCATACAGAAGTTCTGTACAAAAAACTGATTGCACTAATTTTGGTACAAAATGGCTGCTGGTGGCCATCTTGAATTTCAGACCACACCCAAAAAAACTCGTTCTCATCCCACGGTGATAACAAAGGTACCCAAGAAGTTTCGTAAAGATCGGTTCATAAATACGGCCTCTAGTCTGAGCCGTATAGAAGTTGTGTGCAAAAAACTGATAAGACCTAATTTCGGTACAAAATGGCCACTGGCAGCCATCTTGAATTTTGGACCGCATCCAGAAACACTCGTTCTCGTCCGAAGGTGATAACAAAGGTACCCAAGACGTTTCGTGAAGATCAGTTCATAAATACAGACTCTAGCCCGAGTCGTATTGACATGCGTACTTACTGTGTGTAAGTAGCACTGAAAAAAATCAAAGTTCATCTAATTTGCATAATTTCTGCACGAGAAAAAAACCCGTTTTATATGTGATGTATCCCATGGTACTAAACATTCACACAAAAAATTATTCAAATCAGTGCTTTCATATGGAAGTTCTGTGCAAAAATCTGATTGCACCAAATTTTGTACAAAATGGCTGCCATTGGCCATCTTGAATTTTGGACCGGACCCCAAAACACTCGTTCTCGTCCCATGGTAATAACAAAGGTACCCAAGGAGTTTCGTAAAGATCGGTTCATAAATACAGCCTCTAGCCCGAGCCGTATTCGCATTTGCACTTACAGTGCTAAAAGTAACACCAAAAAACATCAAAGTTAGTCTAATTTGCATAATTTACGCACAAGAAAGAAACCCGTATTATATGTGATGTATCCAAAGGTACTAAACATTCATACAAAAAATTATTCAAATTAGAGCTTTCATATGGAAGTTCTGTACAAAAAACAGATTTCTGCATCATCGGTACAAAATGGTGGCTGGCAGCCATCTTGAATTTCGGACCGCACCCAAAAACACTCGTTCTCGTCCCACGGTCATAACAAAGGTACCCAAGAAGTTTCGTAAAGATCGGTTCATAAATACGTCCTCTAGCCCGAGCCGTATCCAATTGTTGACGGACAGATGGCCAGACGGACGACGGGCCATGGCATAAGCTCAAATTTGGCTTCGCAAAGTTGAGCTAAAAACCACTACGGAGGAGACAAGACCTGATAAAAGACATGCGTGAAGGCACAATGAAGTCGAGTCAACTTGAAACCTCCTCGGGCGACTTTGGCAAAGAAAGTCGCGATGTAGCGGGAGTCATGCCGGAACTGCCGCTAACAGAGAGCGGAGCAGATTGATCCACACCCACTGAGGTGACAGGGGTGTGATCGAAACGATTCGATGACTGCAGGTTCATATCTGGGCTAGAACCTGAGGCGGAATAGGAACCGGCAGGAAGGCACAGCCAACAAGACCATCCTAAAGGAGGACCAGAGTATCCACGGCGAAAGCCAGAGCATCTGGACACAGGGACACAAAAGTGTCCACCTGATGGTTCCAAAGAGTCGTAAAGAGATCGATGGGACACCGCCATGTAGAGCATCCACTCGGTTGAAAAGAACCTGCCCCATCGGGACAGGGTGTTGGCTGGCTAGACGTTCAGATGACCAGAAATGTGACGAACAATCACTCCGGCGTTGACATCCTGAGCGAGCAGAAGATCCCGAGCCAATTTGTAAGTTGGAACTGAGTGCGTGCCACCCTGGTTCCGAATGAAGCAACCACTGTCGAATTGTCGAACAACAGAAGGACCTGACGATTCGACATGTGAAGGATCCACTGCCTGAAACTCAGAAGAAAACCAAGAAGCTCCTTCTGGTTGATGTGTAGAGATGCCCGATCCTGATCCCACATCCCGTGAAGGGAAAGATCTAGAGGATCCAACATCGCATCCCATCCGAGATCACTGGCATCTGCTGTCAGAACGCGATCGGACATGGGTAAGTCCAACGGGACACCCTGCGTGATCCACAGAACATTCGTCCAGTGGAGAAGGTGAGGATGAAGAGATTCTGGTAACTGAAGCATCAGATCCAGAGAATCGACATTCAGTCTCCAACGACTGAGCAGAAAGTTTTGGAGAGGTCTGACATGCATCTGACCTAGAGGAATGAGATCCGTCACCGAACCGCAGAGACTGAGCAGCCGGAGAATACCCTGTGCTGTCACGGATGTGGACTGGGACAGAGTCACAGCAAAAGCTGAGAGAATCACAGCCCTGGCCTGGGGAACCGCCACCGTATTGAACTGTGTGCGGAAGGCCATCCCCAGATGATAAAACAACAGAGAAGGGACCAGATCCAACTTCTCTTCGTTGACTCTGATTCCTAGCGACGTGAGCAAGCTCAACAGAGTGTCGACATCCAACTCCAGTAAGGCAGCATTGGAATGCCACTGAAGGGTATCGACTAGATATGCCGAAGTAGTCACCCTGGACTGTGTGTGATGAAAGGCTATCACATGCGACATCAGTCGGGTGAAGGGCCAAGGAGCCAGGTGAAGGCTGAAAGATATGGCCTTCAACTGGTAAACTCGCCCCAGAAAAGCGACCCTGAGATACTTCCGCGACACCCGATGAATTGGAATGTGAAAGTAAGCATCTCGCAGGTCGATGCTGGAAGCGAAATCTCCCTGGTGAATGGAACGGCAGACCGACCTGAAAGTCTCCATGCAGGGACTAGCCTACAAGGCGAAGTAGGCAATATCTTCGCCCTTAACACCAGGTCTTCGCCCAATTTCTTTCTCTGGGCGAAGTTGAAGTCGCCTTACAGTTTTGAAAAGTCGCTGAGAAAAGTTATTTCCATTGCTTCCGTTGCTAACTTCGCTTAGAAAAAATATAAAAAAAAATAAGTGTAGTGAAAGCAAATAATTGGGCAGGTTAAAGAATTACTAAATATATTGATTTTACTTCCCATAAAACCCCAAAATAATACCAACCACGGCACAGTTTCGTTATGACAATTCAAGTTTTGACTAGAGTGAAGTTAGATGACAAGACGAAAATTGCTCAAGTTCTTTTTTAATGTTTCATTTCAAAAGTCATTTCCACCATCAAACTTCGCTATACTGGGTATTTATTTAAAAACAACATTTTTGGTAATGATAATGTTTATTTTTTAGTTTGCACTTGTGAGTTTGAAGCATGTGATTTTTAAAAATTATTGTTGGTTGTGCTCCATTTGTGGTGGTCACAATACGGGTCCTACTAAATTACCAAAAAAGTAGTAAGTTACAGAAATAAATGGTGTAAAAAGCAAACTGACAAATTCAATTATCTTCCTTGATAACAGAACATTTGCCTGGAAGAAATGGTTCTCTAAACTGAATTGAAATGATATTTGGTTGGCAAAAATAATTCACTAAACTGAATTTAACCCCCCACTAATAGCTTTTAAACTGAATTGAACCCTTACCTAAACAGCATTTTGTGAAATACTATTTGGTTAGCAAAAACAATTTGGTTAGCAAAAACAATTTGCTAAACTGAATGTAACCCTTTACCTAACACTGCTTTTTGAGAACAATTTGGTTGGCAAATATAATTTGCTAAACTGAATTTAACCCTTTACTAACACAGTTTTTTTGAGAATAATATTTGGTTGACAAAAAAAATAATTTGCTAAGCGGAATTTAACCCTTTACCAAAAGCAGCTTTTTGAGAAATAACATTTGGTTGGCAAAAGTAAATTTGATAAACTGAATTTAACCCTTTACCTAACACAGGTCCTTGAGAATTTTTGGTTGTCAAAAGTAATTTGATAAACTGAATTTAACCCTTTACTTGACGTGGCTTTTTGAGAAATAATATGTTTTGCTTACTTCTCCCTATTTTCACCTCACTTCTCCTTAAAACCTTGGGAGGGAGAAGTGACTTCTCCCTAAATTTAGCCTCTAGGCTGGTCTCTGTCTCCATGCTGAACTTGGGAGCAATGATAGACTGTTTCAGGATACTCAGATCGATAACCTGTCGGTGTCGGCCGTCCTTCTTCTGCACCAAGAAGAGGCGGGAATACAACCCCATTGACTGAATGTTGACGACTTCGAACGTCCCCTTGGCCAGGAGATTGTCTATCTCCATAAACAAAAGCTCCCGACGTAAAACGTCTGAAGGAACTGTGGTTGGAAGAGGCACTCTGGACAGAGTGGGGTGCCATCGGAAGGATATTCGCAGACCGGACCAAACAACATCTTACACCCAAGGATCGGATGTGATGGGGGCCCAACGGTCTGCAAACTCTGCTATCCTTCCTACAACCTGGTACGAATCGAGGTGAGGACCTTCAGTTTGCGCCCCGACGAGGCCCACGAGAGGAGAAACCACCTCCTCTACTGAATGAAGAATCCTGAGACTTCCCTCTGGCCTGCCGATGCTTATCCTTACCCCGTGAGTAAGAAGTAGAAGCAGAGGCAGAAGGATCAGCCCTTTGCTTCGCAGAGGAAGCAGAAGGGTACTTGCTAGGCTTTGAACAGTCCCTGCCTTCCCTAGAAGGTTGATCAAGCTGACAAAGCAGCAGCTGATCTTTGGAATGACATAGGACGTCATCCCGCACCGTCGACACAGAACCCATGGAACAGTAGATCAAAGTGCAGCGCGCTACCCCCAGGAAGGGAATGGCCTGTGTCCAGCACAGAGTCCCTTCGAGATAGTTCCAAAATAGCCGTGTTACAGGCATGCGTGTGAGTAAGATGCATGAGCACCTTGGACAGCACACGCAAAGGAGCCTGTAGATCGTCAAACCTATCTGGAGGCAGCTAAGGCAGAGACAACGTGATCGGAGAGAGAAAGCATACCCAGTATTCCTCCCGATCAGCCCAACATGACTCCAGAGTCGTCATAGGAATGACGGCAGACTTGGGCTTGGAAAGCCCGAGGGAATTGGAGTCCTGATCCAAAACCGTCAGTCGGGCAGACTGATGGATTGGCGAAATCGTAGTAATGGTAATGCACCGGAGGCAAAAAGGTGTCAACCCTGGTGAAGAACGGATCCTTCATAACCTTGAAACTCAGTTTAGAGTCCAAGGCTGAAAATGCTTCAACCACCTGTACTGACTGGCACGGTCGAAGATGCCCAGAAGCAGGTTGCTCCACAGGCTGAAGGCGCGCGACCGATGATCGCAGCCTGGCTGACACTGTCGGCTGGTTTGATGGTTTGAGATCCAGAAGGAACCCAAACAGGATGTCCTCCCGGAGTTGGAAGACTCATAGCCCATCGTGGGCAAACCAGCCGACGTCTCCCATGGTGTAGGAACACCAGGGGGAACAGAAAGCGGCCTGTGTCCAATCCCGGGAGGCGGCACCATAGGGGGCGCCTGGAAACCACTTGATGCCTCGCTGGAAGCAACAGGAAGCCTCTTGGACAGAACCTGAGTAAGGAGAGGGCCTCCCTAAGCTAACTGCCCGAACCAGCCGTTCGACATGGGGACAAACCAGCAAAGTGGCTTCACACCTGACCCTCTTAACCAGCAAAGGGTCACGATCCTCCAATACACCCGAAGCGGGGCAACGGGCGCCAGCCGAAACATCTGAGAGCAAACATATATAGTGGTACGACATACCCTGAGGATCAACATAGCGGGAACTCAGGAGAGTTGACGCGGACCTCTGCAGGGCAGAAGGTCCAGGCTGCACATAAGGCGTTGGTCCTGCAAAACTGGCCGTGTGACCAGAATGAGTGGGCGAAAACGCCAATGACAAAACTGTGGTACTTGACGGCGCAGAGACCACAGTAGAGGGTCCGGCCGGCAGCCACTTCCAACTTCGCCGAGTTGAAGTCAGGAAAGGCTGAGGCCGATACCCCCACGTCTACACTACCAGACACCACAGCAGACCACTGCAGGTATAAAACTGCTGTGCTCAACGGCTGAGAGGACACAGCCACTTCCGACTTCGCCGAGTTGAAGTCAGGGAAGGCTGATACCCCACAACCACACAACAGACATCCCTGCAGACCCATGCAGGGATAAGCTGAGGCCAGCTAAAAACGGTTCCCGATGACATTGTAGACGGAACAGGAGTAGCAGCAGATATGACGGGAGCTGTTGGAACTGGAGAGAAAAGGGGAGAGAGCCACCTAGCTCGGCCTCCAAAGGAGTCACAACCCTAGTGACAACCTCAGATGCCGACTGGAGAGGGCGCATAGTCCCGGAACCAGGCATCTCTTCACAAGAAGTCCAACAGCTCCCGCAGTATCCACCATGGTAAAAAAACTGCACATCCCCCACGGAAGGGGAATAACTCTCACCAGACGTGGTCGAGTCAGGAGGTCCCGAAATGACAGCGTTGTCCCCCCCCCCCAACCCCCCCCCCCCCCCCCACTCACGGTGCGAGAGGAGCTGCACAACCCCCACGGAGGGGGTATTGCTCACACCAGACGTGGTCTAGTCGGAGAGGGGTGGTGCCCCGAAATGACAGCATTCCACACCACTCGCGGATGCAGGAGAAACATCCACGAGAACGCGCCAAGGCGAGGGCAAAAGGAATTGCCCTAAAGGAACCGAACTGGAAATAACAGAGGTGAGAGCAGTAGAAGAAAAAGGTGAACTCAACAGATACAGAAAGTAGAAGAACACCCTCAACTACGAGAGAAGGTGGCAGAAAAAAACCGGTGGGTACACGACAGAACCCAGAGGGCCGACAGGGACCAAAAAACCCCAGAAATTTAGCCCTCAACAGAGTGAAGAAATCCAGTCCAGACAGTCCCTCACTGACACCTAACTCCAATAACAATTTAAATTTATCAACCGAATAAATTTCATTGTCGAACCGCGTTGACACGATGTCGAAAAAAACAAATCGTGAAAACGGAATAATAAATAATATAGAATGAGAATGTGGTTGAAAATATTAACGAGAATATATAAAACACAGTCCTGTTATTATACAATCTTCAGATCCATAATCCAGTCACCGGAAAACCATTATCGAGGAGTTGAATTATCACTGTTTCGTAGCAAAATGGCCACACATCCTCCAAGTGTGTGGATAAAAAAAAATGCGAATGATGAATTGATGACACACTGTGCATTGGTTAATGGAAGTCATGGATTTGTACTTGGGAAGAGTGTCCCATACTGGGTGTGCGCCGATGGCACTCGACCCAAATTTGGCTTATTTTTTCGTGGTGTTTTTTTTTTACACCACTTCTCTTTCCCACATCTCTTGGGAAAGATTAAAATAGAGAGTATTTTATCCGAGTTAGGGTCTTCCACTGTAGTGCAAGCCTGTAGTAAACAATTGTAAGGTAGGTTGATAAGAAACTTGGAACAGATAGCATCTTGTTATCTGATTCAACTGGTGGGTTTCTAGTCCAAACATGGCCTGAAAGTCTGTAATATAAGTTTTTGGTTTGGTACCTCCTTTGTAAGGACGTTCCAAACCAAAAACTTATATTACAGATTTTCAGGCCATGTTTGGACCAGCGGCTTTATGCATCAATTCATGATGAATATGTGTTGAATTATTGCTAGAAATGATCAGTATCCACTCAAAAACGTTAGATTTTCTTTTCATTACACTTTTCTAGAACAATTTGATCATTTCTAGTGATAATTTGGCTTGTATTCACCTTAAAATGATGCTTTGAAAGCCACCATTTTGATTGATACAGCAGAACCCTGTTAACTGAATAGCCACTTTGCCAATGAAAATTATTCAATTAACAGGAGTATTCAATTAACAGGGATTGTGTCACTTTCCTGGATTCTAGAGATAAACTTAGCATTTATTCTATTATATTTTGTTTGACAGAGCTCCATGAGCTCTGTCAAACAAGATATAATAAATTAAATGCCTATATTGGATGTACTGAGTGAGGCCAAATTGGCCTATAACCAAAGGAAAACTGAGAAGAGTCAGGGTAATTTCTCGACGTGTTATAAGATTGTTTTTCAATTAACAGGAGTTTACTCTATAACCTATATTCAATTAACAGGTCAAATTTGTAATGGAGGCATGGTAAATGGTTTTGTGTTGGGAAATTATATTCAATTACCAGGGATATACAATTAAGAGATATCCAAATAAGTGAGCTCCACTATACCGTGAAAGTGAAAATTTCTATGTCTTCACAGAGGAGGATACGATTTCTATATTTATGCAATTTCTTCGACAATCTATCGTTTAGTGTATACTGAATTGATTTAATAAGGTAAAAATTACATACCTCTTTAAAGTCTTCAGATAATTTCTTTTCTTGAGCAATGTCTCTCTTAATCTGCTTAATTAAAGCTTTCCTCAAATCAAAGATTTTTTTTGTATCTACGGAGAGAAAGAATAGTGTTAATTAACCCTTTACATACTGTAATATTTACTACTTTATTTTAGAGTTTTACGCCACATCAACAGCTAAGGCTACAACCTAATGTAATAAAAAATAAAGAGGTGGGCCATGCCACGATGCATACCCATATGGTGCATACTGCCAAACAATGGCAAGACATGGAATAAATCATGATACTGTGAAAGCCTTTCCCATAAACAATCCTCATTCCCAATCTCACTGAGATCAGAAAACCCAAACCAGCTGAGATACGAGTCGAATAGACAAAAAATTGGCTATTTTGTATATTTAAAGGTCCATAATACAAAGGAAAAATATTCCAACAACACACCACTGAAGGATCTCATGATAGTGAACATCTGTAGGAAATTTCATCAAAATTTGAGCAGTAATGTTTAAGTTATAACTTCAACAAACATTGAAGAGCAGATGGATGGATTGACAGATGCAATCCAGTAAACTCCACTTTAAAACTTAGATGTGAGTCTTCCATGGAAGACGTGTGTCGCCTGGCATTTCAGACAGAATTCTAAGTGGAAAAGGGGCATAACTCTGGAAAAAGTACAGCGGATCAAAAAATAAAATAGGAGGTGCACAATGCCATTATGTGATAAAGAATCACTGAAAGTTTCATCAAAATCCATTCATAGGTTAAAGAGGAGTGGCGGATAAGAGAAAGTGTGACGCGGACGACGCCGACGATGCAAGACGACAAAAGTAATCCCTATATGTCGCTCCCCACTTCGTGGGGCAGCGACACAAAAAAGTGGGGGTATATTAAAAACAAGAGGCCCCAAGGGGCCTTAACAACTCAACCGGACAAAGTAGTTCAAAGAAGTATTTTTGCATCACATTCATTTAGCCATGGAAAATCAACACTATGGAGGCATGAAGTCATGAAATTATTAAAAATTCTAATATTCATGTCAGATGATTATTATCACAGGTCTTTCTGCCGGCTTCCAACTCTATCACGTCCAGACATGCACTGTCAAACATCCTAGGGTCATTTTGTCTTTGCTGTTTGAAAGGCAAATTTTAGGAGAAAGCACTTAGGAATGGATTTGAAAAAACCTGAATCCCCCCCCCATCCCCATAGAGGGCCCAAGTATTAAGCCAGTGACTCAAATTGAACAAACCTGAAGCTGATCCTTGTAGAGATGTTATATTATTTTATTTATTTATTTATTGGTGTTTAAGGTCACATATTTCTGCACAATGGCTAATCATGACCACGACAATTTTATGGGTGGAGGAGGCCGGAGTATCCAGGGAGAACCACTAGGAATGGCAAGCAACTGTCAGCTCCCCAAAAGACTAATTCCACACAAGCAGGGTTAGCACTGGTTGAAGACAAGTGCACCATTGACATGCAGTACGCCTCAGTACACAACACCACCGTGCCCCCACGTAGGCAATGGGGTGAATAGAATCATGTTATATACCAAATATGAAAGAAATCTGACTGATGGATCTGAAGAAGAAGGTTTTTAAGGAAATGTCCTCACATTGAACTAAGTTAAACTATGGGCTCCAATAGAGAGTCCAAATATTATACCAGGGATCCGATTTAACCTCTAGCACTCTGGTAGTGCAACAGAGTTTTCTGTAATCACTCTGTTTTTGTATTGTTCAACTATGAATTTAACCAATTATATCTTGTTTGACAGAGCTCAGTGAGCTCTGTCAAACAAGGTATATTTGGTTATATATCAAATTGCATTATGGGAAATATTTGCTGCTGAAGACTTTGTCATTTTGACATCAGAGTGTAGAGGGTTAAACAAACTTGAATCTGACCCAGTGGGAGATGTATACTGACTATGACCAGATTCCAACTGGTGTATCTGAAGAAGATATTTAAAGAAATTCCTTCATACTGCATTAAGTTAAAATTTAGGCTCCCTCAGTAAGCCCAAATTAATAACCCAGGGACTCAATTTGAACAAACTTATAGCTGTCTCCCCTATATTGTTGTATACCAAATATGAAAGGATTCTGACAAGTGGATCAGAAGAAGAATTTTAAAGAAATTTCCTTATACTGAACTAAGTTAAAATTCGGACTTCCATAAGGAACCCAAATATTAACCCGACAACCCGATGTGAACAAACTTGAATCTGCCCCCACCCCTAGAGATGTTGTATACCAGATATCAAAAGATTTTAACTGATGGTTCTGGAAAAGAAGATTTTGAAAGAAATTCCCTCATATTGTACTCCCTCATTTTGCACTAAGTTAAAATTCAGTCTCCCATAGGGAGCCCAAATATTAACCCTGGTACTCGATTTGAACAAACTTGAGTCTGTCCTTGAATTTTTAAAGAAATTTCTTCATATTGCAATAAGTTAAACTTTGGGCTCTAACAGAGAGCCCAAATACTAATCCAGGGACCTGATTTGAACAAATATTGGCATAACTCAACCAACTATTTAACACTTTACCCAACGTAATGGCCAAAACTGTCAGCATCACTTTAAAAAATCACCATTGAATTTCCATTATTTTGTTTATTTTTTGTGTCAAAAACATATCTTATGACCCCTCATTGGAACGAGCTCGATGAGCTCATTCCAATGAGGGGTCATAAGCTATGTTTTTGCAACAAGAAATTAAAACATTTATTCAAGAATTTTGTTAGCATGTGTCGTCTGCCTTTTCATGTTAGGTAAAGGGTTAAACCTCTATCTCTAGAGTTGCAGGATTAAATTATTACTGAACCTCCCACCACATGCACAATGGTGTATTCCATTTTGCCATTGACAGTATTGTTTGATTACTGATGTTTAGCAACACTTTCAAAAACCCAAAACACCAAAGTAACTCTACTGAGTCATGTAATTTTATGAAAAGCATGCTAAAAAGTGTATGGCATATGCACCCCCTCTCCTCTCAACTCAAAATGCTAAGATGGAATCTTTTCAACACTAGATAGACACATGTCTTTAACATTGTCTTTGTTTTATAGCAGAGAAAAATCCAACCCAGTAGATATTGTGAGATCCACGTACACCTGTTACCAATAGTTTGTGTCAATCAGACCATAGTAATGGGTGATGTGAAATTATTGTCTTTGTTTTACAGCAAAAATGAATAAACAGCTGTGCCATGAGCGCATGATACACCCGTTATTAATTACAAGAGGGAAGCACACAATATGAGCATACATGTGTTACTAAGCATTTTCAAGTTATTGTTCGACATGTGGAAAATTGCTTATATTTTGACGAATAAAGTCCCATAACTCTGGAATGACATATTGGACAGCGACACAAATAGAAAGGGAGAGTCCTCCCATCAACATATACTTGCCACCAAAAAATCATGAAAATTGCTCAAAGTCCGACATTTGGAAAATTGCCTATATTTTGACGAATAAAGTCCCATAACTCTGGAATGACAAATCGGACAGTGAAACAAATCGAAAGGGAGATTCCTTCCATCAACATATACTTGCCACCAAAAAATCATGAAAATTGCTCCAAGCATTTTCAAGTTATTGTCCGACAAGTGGAAAATTGTTTATATTTTGATGAATCAAGTCCCATAACTCTGGAACGACAAATCGGACAGCAACACAAATCGAAAGGGAGCTTCCCTCCATCAACATATACTTTCCACCAAAAAATCACAAAAATTGCTTGAAGTGTTTTCGAGTTAATGTACGACATGTGGACGGAGGGACGGACAGGGGTATACCATAATACGACCGTTTTTTCAAAACAGGCGTTTAAAAATTTAAAGTAATTTGTATATTTTTTATACTTACCAATGGCCCAGACTAGCTGGGGCAAACTAACTGTTATTAAGGACCAAACACAAATTTTGAACCTCCCCCCCCCCCCCTCCCCAAAATTTGCTTGCAAAACCGAAAATTAAAGTCCTATCTGGTCCTCCATACTTTTACCCTCCACGTATGTGCAACCATCAGGAAGTGACCGAAACTGGTGCCAACATCATTCCTTGTAGATGAGCTACTACATAATAACTCAGCAAAGAGGTATGAGTGCCCACTCATGGGAGGGCCATACCCGTCTGGGCCATTGGTAAGTATAAAAAATATACAAATTACTTTAAATTTTTCATATGTTTATACTGTAAACCAATGGCCCAGACTAGCTGAACTGTAAAAAGACGGAGGGCCTAGGACTTCAGAATTAGCAGGCCAACATAGTTCCTAAGCCTGCAATCCAAGGTGAAAGGAAAATTAAATTTAAAAGAAATTACATGTATGTCTCTCTATACAATAATAGGGAAGACATATCATAAATAAGGAGTCAAATTCCAGTAATTCCTTATTCTTAGAATGAATGACTATGCTAATTGGATGTAACGAGTTCTCAATTTTAAAGGCTAGTTCAAACTAAGCCCCATAAATTAGAATGGCGTATTCGAGAGAGAGAGGTTGACCCCCACAAACCACGCCAAATACAATAATAAAAAAATCCAGCAAGAGGATCACAGATCCAGAAGTCGAGTTTTGACATTAAATTCTGAAGAAATAAGCTATTTGTAGCAACAGTGACCTTGACCTTGGGGAGCGAGACTCTGAAATCGATAGGTGTCTTCCTTTCCTATAGGGTAACCTCTGGTGTAAGTTTGGTAAAGGTGCGTCAAATAGAACTAAAGTTATTGCCCCAAAACCAATTTGTCACAAAATAGTCTATTAATAGTAACAGTGACCTTGACCTTGGGGACCCAGACTACGAAAGCATTAGGTGTCTTCCCTTCCTATAGGGTAACCTGTGGTATAAATTTGGTGAAGATACACAAAATAGAACTAAAGTTATTGCCCGGAAACCAATTTGTCACAAAATATTCTATTTATAGTAACAGTGACCCTGACCTTGGAGTCGCAGACTCCGAAATCAATAGGTGCCTTCTCTTCCTCTAGGGTAACCTCTGATATAAGTTTGGTAAAGGTGCTTCAAATAGAACTAAAGTTGTTGCCTGGAAACCAATTTGTCACAAAATATTCTATTTATAGTAACAGTGACCTTGACCTGGGAGTCCCAGACTCCGAAATCAATAGGTGTCTTCCCTTCCTATAAGGTGACCTCTGGTATAAGTTTGGTAAAGGTGCGTCAAATAGAACTAAAGTTATTGCCCGGAAACCAATTTGTCACAAAATATTCTATTGATAGTAACAGTGACCTTGACTTTGGGGCCCTAGACTCCAAAATCGATAGGTGTCTTCCCTTCCTATAGGGTAACCTGTGGTATAAGTTTGGTAAAGATACACAGAATAGAACTAAAGTTATTGCCCGGAAACCAATTTGTCACAAAATATTCTATTTATAGTAACAGTGACCTTGACCTTGGAGTCCCAGACTCCAAAATCAATAGGTGTCTTCCATTCCTACAGGGTAACCTCTGGTATAAGTTTGGTAAAGGTGCGTCAAATAGAACTAAAGTTATTGCCCGGAAACCAATTTGTCACAAAATATTCTATTTATAGTAGCAGTGACCTTGACCTTGGAGTCCCAGACTCCAAAATCAATAGGTGTCTTTCCTTCCTGTAGGGTAACCTCTGGTATAAGTTTGGTAAAGGTGTGTCAAATAGAACTAAAGTTATTGCCTGGAAACCAATTTCTTACAAAATATTCTATTTATAGTAACATTGACCTTGTCCTTGGGGCGCGAGACTCTGAAATCGATAGGTGTCTTCCTTTCCTATAGGGTAACCTCTGGTAAAAATTTGGTAAAGGTGCATCAAATAGAACTAAAGTTATTTCCCGGAAACCAATTGTTTACGCCCGCCCGTCATTTCATCAAACTATAAGTCGAGTTTTACTTTGTCAAAACTCGACTAACAAGCTGTATCCAGGATTCGATATAATCTACAGACAAAACAGCTTCACTCATAGTTACATGCTATCAAGCTGGAGGAGATTTTTAAGAAATCCCCCCCCCCCCCCACCCGTTTGAAGGAATCTTCCTCAAAAACAAAGAGGGGAGCGCTCTGGAATCAGTAAAAGCGGTAACAATTAACAATATATATTCGTTGAACAGGCACCCAGATATTAATTATTATTAATAAAATAGGTACTTCATGCCACTTCAGAAGCTGAGGCTATAGCGGCGATCCCTGTAATTAATTGCATGCTTCTTAACGAATACCGGAGTTGGCATACATAGATAGGTCAAAAACCGGTGATAAATATATACAAAATACACTTATTCAAAAGAAAATCAATGAACGGTCTCTGGAGAGTAAACACGCTTCCAAGGCAACCCACAGGCGACCCTGTTCAGGTGTACAATTAATTCCAATAATAATACCGGAATACATAGAAATCTCTATAATATTTCCATGTAAAATGTGTACTGAAACTATATAACCTGGATTTAGAAATGGACCGAGCTATGATTAACGTCACGGACCGCCCCAAAATACATTATTTTTTCTGAGGTCCATAACATACAATAATACGTCTGCATAATAAACACATATTATGTACGCGAGCCTTGAAACTTGCATGTTATAATCAGAATACCAGTTAACTGACTTGTCATACAAACCGGTACACAAAGGCTAGCAATTTATTGATAATGAATCATATGCTCATATATGACTTATAACGAACAACCACAGGAAACAAATCAACTAAAAAGTTGATGTGCCCATGAGGTCGCCATAGAACATGACCCAGCCGCCAATTGATAAGCCATGAAAGGCATGAAAATACTTAAACGCATACGAGGCTTGCGGGAAGGACACTACGTCCTGTCCTGTAATCGCCTCTTAACACATTGGCGGTGCATGGGGAGGGGGATTCGATGAAAATTTCATATTGAACCTCCCTTACCCACATTACTTGAATCATTCTCATGTTAGTCATAACAAATACACCGTATGTTCATAACTCACACCAAACCATCCTGGTTGGGAGAGAATAACCTCCTCTAACAAACGGTATTATGTCCTATTGGACAACAAATTCAGCCTAGCTAAGCAGCTAAAGGTCTTCCTATACGTGAAGACAATAAAGCTGATAAGACAGATATATTGGTGTAAGCTGCGACTATGAAGGCTCACTGACTGGAGACTTACAACTATCATCGCACAAGCTATGGAATGAAAAACAGTTAAATAAACAGCCCTAAATTCCCAATATTATAGACCGCAGTCTCAAGAAATTTTTAATTCAGTTATGTCACTGCATAATACAGAAAAAATCTCGCTCATAATTCTGGTTAGACTACAATGGTGTAAACAATAAGACTTAAGTCTATGACACCTGGGAAAAAAACAAACAGTACTTCCTTTCGGCTTTATTCCCAAAAGACAATGGTCAGAGCCTAATGTAGCTCAAAGTCTTCTTCTCTGTGAAAACCCATATCTCGGTGTAATTAGTGACTTATTTGTCATGCAATTAGGGAATGACGAGCCATTTTCCTAACAGCTATAATTCCCAAAAGACCGCTGTAACTGAACATAAGGCTACCATGGCATCCACAATGACATAAATGCCTTGCTGCCAAGGAATATCTCAGCCTATCTATGCACTATCCTTCCTGATACAGGATGAGAAACAGGTGATTATAAAAAAACTGGAAAATAATTTCGACGACATCTAATGCTTTTCTTCAATAGAAGCTTGGACCTCCAGAAGGAAAGCCTTTCTTGGAAGATTTCCCACAAGTATTTCTTGTAATTGGAGCTTGCTCGGGCTGATAACCTACCGCCAAGTGGATTTACCAAAATCTATTCTCGAAGACCTCAATTGTTCCCTTAATAAGAGAGCCTTAACCTCCATTGGGAGCGACTCTCTTTGAAGGAAGTTCCATTATTAACGTCCAGTTCTTGTGAAGTTGATAACCTTCCATTCACTGATAAACAATAGAGATCATATCCATCACCTGTCAGACATAAGGAGCTTATGGAAGGAGAAACTACGTTCTAACCCTGAACCAGCTGGTCTCGCCGATCTCAATAGTTCCTTCCAATAAGAGAGTTTTACCTTTACTTGTAGAGACTCTCTTTGACAGGAACTTCCGTGATTAACTTCCAGTCTCTCATGGATACCTTCCGTTAATCGACAGCCTAGGGGAGTCTGATCCATAGCCTTGATGAGACGTATGCCCCCTTTTCCGAATCACTGTAATGACGACCTCCGGGGTAAATATAAGAGGGTTATCTCCCTCACAAGACATTCTCTTGATGCTTACATAGGAGCGGAACAGCCTCGCTTACACCAGTCTGCTGAAGTGTGTTGATGAGTCACCTACTTCAATAGCAGTGCTTTGGAAGCCTTCT
Source organism: Pictodentalium vernedei (assembly GCA_031216915.1). NCBI lineage: Eukaryota > Metazoa > Mollusca > Scaphopoda > Dentaliida > Dentaliidae > Pictodentalium > Pictodentalium vernedei. The sequence goes on along the minus strand of CM062294.1, from coordinate 186,423,199 downwards.
CGTAGCCTGCTTACATAGCAGTGCAAGCTTGTGATCAAATAGTGTATTTCTGGTGACCGAAGCGACTCAGAGAGAGCTTTTCACCATGTCAGCTAAAAGTGATGACGACACAAGGGCAGAATCACGTCTTACCAACTCCAAATTTTCCACTGTCAGTGTGGAGTTGAATGTGGCATACATGACTGCCCTGGAAAGAACTCTTAGCGAGGAACAAATTCCTCATAATCCTTCCCATTGAAACAGTGCGTCATAGCTCTGGTAAGGTGATCTGTGTAGGACACCACGTCCAGATTGTTTATTTGATGAGATAACACATTCCATCAATTCAAAGTGTATATTAAATGATGCAGGTAGGAACTTTTTTTCATCCCAGGTCTGCTCATTTAAACACAGATGAGCTCTCTGTATATATTCTCCAACCGTTATAAATGAACATTGTCCAAGGAACGGAATATTTATTGAAGATGTCAATAAGAAACCGCCTTCCTCCTAGCATTAGAGAGGTAGAATATGGCGTCGTCAATGCGGCGGAAGGCCTGCGTCACCTGTCCAGATAGTGTCGGAACAGAAAGAACGTCCTCTTTCCTCTGCACCTAGTCTGCTTCCAGAGACGTCAACGGTTTCTCTCAAATAAACGCAGCATGCTGATCAGGTGGAACAGATGCAGGATAATAATGCAGTCCATCGCTACCCTATGCTGTTCCAAAATAGGGTATTCTGTGTTTTTAAAACATCGATTAGCAGTTTTTTGGTGATTGCCGAAAATTGATTAGCAATCTAGAAGAATTGATTATCAATTCACATTGACAAGAAGTTGTTCACTTTCCTTTTGCTTTAGCCAAACAAGAGGCAGTTGGTACTTTCAAAAAGCATGTAAACTTGGCAAACACTACAGTTTCTCCAAAAAAAAAGATTAAAAATAAGCACTTTGAAGTATGTTCTATCACTTCATATGCTTGATGTATATAATCAAATGTGATAGAAGATACTTCATAGGGCACTATGAAGTCTTCCCAGCCAGCCTACATTTATGGATGGTAGCATAGTGAATGTTTGTAACATTTACACTAGAGTGTAAGGCCAAAAAAAAGGATTTTAGTTCTCATGCACAGCCACATTGGAAAAATACCCCCCGCATTGAATTTTTTTTATGGAGGTTCGAGATTTTCTGAAAACTTAAAGTAAACAATGCACTGCCAATCTCAGACGTTCATTGCAGTATAACAAAAATACCAAATATGTCCGTGTATACATCGCCCCCGTGTATAAGTCGCACCCCCAACCCACACTTGGAATTTCTCCCTTTTGCTAAAAGCTCATGTATAGGTCGCACACCCATTTTCAAGTATATGCAGTCAACAAGAATCAGTTGCAAGTTTATATGTTTTGCCAATTTGGGATGCAACGGAAATAGGTAAGTTTTCATGAGTTACCACATGTTGAATAAGATAAAAGAATAAAGGAAAATTATTATTAAAGATTTAAAAAATACTTGCATTTTATTTGTTTTTCATTTTTTGTTTCCCAATGTCTCCATCCCTGTCGAGAAAACCCAACACTCGTTTGTGCCTAAGACTTCATAGTTTCAAAATCAGAGCGCCATTTGCACCATAACCTGCGCAGTTGTTGTGTTTATGTTGGTTTTTCCAAAACGTGACAGGAAAAGCCAATGTAAATACAACAACTGCGCAGGTTACAGCGCAAATTGTTGTCCTACATAAGCATTGTTGGTACTATTGAAACTGAGAAAAATATTTGGAACAATAAACTTGCAAAAAATAGTTTGTTTTTTAATAGAAATATTATTAGCAACCACGCGAATACCAGCCATTTCATAAAAATAATTGACTCGCATCCTGCAAATCATTTTTACGATTTTGATTCGCAGACAGTCGTAACTGTCTTGCAAACTGCGATGCAAACCCGAACAAAAAATACCCTGCGAAAGGGAAGGATAATTCTCTTTCTCATCCCTTTCATCATTCGACTTAATCAGCTATGTCGTCTGGTCCCTTGCGTCTGCATGGACAGATGACTAGACCGACCTAACACCATCCTACAGCTCACCTCTGGAGTCTGCGGGAAGCTGCTCTTGCACTTACTGGGATGCTGCAATTAGCTGCGATCAGCGACAGCATTTGCGTTACCGAGGCTTGAGGAGCAGCGGTCTTCTGTATCTTCGTCGCTGCCCCTGGGATGAATATCCGGAGGTAGCACTTTGGACCATATATATAATGATGCAGGTAGTACATTTCTTCATCCCCGGCCCACTCATATCTTCTCCGAATGTCCCTGTACTTGAGAAGCAGCTGTCTTCTGTTCTTCGCCGCTACACCTGGGACGAATATTCAGAGGAAGTACTTCCGAGCATATATCAAATGAAGCAGGTAGGGATATATCTTCATCCCTGGCCTGCTCATGTCTTCTCCGAACGTCCCGTGATCGATGGCTATACGAAGTCGGGAAGTTAATCCTCTATAGTAGTCACAGCATGCTGATCAGTTTGAACAGATTCAAGACATTACTGATGAATGAAGTCCATAACTTCATAAACTGTTCCGAAAGGGAAGGGTAATCCTCTTCCTAGTCCCTTTCATCATCTGATTGAATCATCCATGACGTCTGGTCCCTGGCATCTGCAGATGACTGGACCAACCCAGCACTGTCCAAAGCTTACCTCCGGAGTGGGAAACTGCTCTTGCATATGCTAGATGCTGCGAATTGCTGTGCGATCTGCGACAGCCAATCCATTACCGAAGCTTGTGGAGCAGCAGTCTTCCATCTTATGCGCTGCTTGCTGCTCCTGGGAGGAAGATCTGGAGGTATAACTTCTCCGAACGTCTCATTGATCAATGCTTCGGAGCGCTAGCTACTGAATGGTCCGACTTCATGGGTGAAGAATGACTCTGTCTTCATGCACGTGGCTGGATATTTAGGTCGAGTAGCTAGACTGCGGTCGTGTGTGCTTTAATAGCATAGTGGAGGAAGCTGTGACTGAAGCCAACCCACGGCTGTAGACTTGACGGAGCATCCCGAGAGGTGGTTGGGCTTATGTTCCGTTCGTACAAGTTTCTCAAAACAACATTTGGCCCCAAATGTTGTTGGGTTAGAGAGGGACCTCTCCCGCTCGCGGTCTCATCAGACCTCGCCAAGCCTCCCGAAAAGAAAACTTGGTTCCGGCTTGTGGAACATAGTGAAGGAAGTCCTGACTGAAGCCGACCCCAGCTGCCGACTAGACGGAGCGTCCTGAACAATGGATGGACATATGCTCTGGCTCGTGCAAGTTTCTCAGAACAACATTTGGCCCCAAATGTTGTTGGGTTAGAGAGGGGCCTCTCCCGTTCGTGGTCTTATTAGACCTCGCCGAGCCTCCCTAAAAGAAACTTGCTGACTTCTCCCTATTCCTCCCTATTTCCGTTGTCACTGGGTGAGCCGTTATTTTAAGGTGCTCGCTCTACCCACATCTACACACTTCCCTGGACCGCAATGGACTTACCCAGTGTATACGGCTCTCCGGATGGAGTAACCACTTCGCTGGTCAAGCTAGCTGCTTGCAAGGATCCCTTGCTTATATATGAGCACCCTGCAGCTAGCTCTATTTCCTCTTTAGCTCAACTGAGCGCGATGACAGCAACACACTTGGATGGATGTCACAGTATCATCACCATGTTCATGTTCCTCTGAAAAAAGAAACTGAAAAATATTATATCGTGGAAGAGGCCCCACATAGGAACCTCACCGCCAACAACTTACTGCGACACCAGTCTCCAACATTGTAGTCCCACTGTACACAAGTGTGACAAAAATCTGCAGAAGTGCATCGACTAAAGACGGTAGCACTACTACAACTCATATATATATATATAGATACATGAGTAATAGAAATCAAAATTAAATTTAAAAAAAAAAAATATATTTGGAAAAAATTTTGAAGAAAAGCCTAAGTTCACAAAGGGAACCTACGAGCCCAAGGGCATCCCGATAGAGCCTAAGTGCGGACAAAATCCAATTTTTTTGAGCTACACTACCGAAATAATAATAATTGAATCTTACAACAATTATATAGGAATATAATATGAAATATTACACATATTCAGGACGTTGATTTGTGTCTGGCATCCTCCAAAAGTATATTTTCAAGGCACAGATGTCAAAACATTGTTATTGACTGAAGGGCCAAACAAAGAATGATGTTTGCGGCAGTTTCGATCACTTCCTGATGGCTGGAAGACCAGATAGGACTTTAATTTTCGGTTTTGCAAGCAAATTTTGGGGTTTGGTGGTTCAAAATTTGTGTTTGGCTCTTAATAACAGTTAGTTTGCACCAGCTAGGATGGGCCATTGGTTTATAGTATAAAAATATTAATTTACCGCCCACCCATCCACCCCGGAGGTAATTGTGAAGGTCAGAAACACCTGTTACTGAATTCTAGTGACAATCAGAACATCATATAAGCGATAAAGAACAAAGACATTATGCAACATGTGAGGAGGTGTTTTGCATGCATTTTGTTTGGTTTGCTGCAGCGACATGGCTCATTTGAAAGCTGTTCAAATAAACAATCTTCATTCCAAATTTCATTGAAATCTGATAACCCAGACCTGAGATATGTGTCCAACGGACAGAACATTGGCTATTTTACAAGGCAAACAGCACATTTTCAAAGTTAAAAAGGGGGAGAATTCTAGAAAGTGAAATGTAAGAAATATTATTAGAGACTCATTTGAATCCTTTTTCTTTCAACAATCTTCATTCCAAATTAATGCTGGCCTGAGATATTCAAAGGGCCATAACTCACAGAAAAGAATATTCCAGCAGCAAAACAACTGATTCATCTGAACGATCTCGTGATAATGAACATCTGTATGAAATTTCATTGAAATCTGAGCAGTAATATTCCATGTTATATCTCGAACAGACATCAGAGACAGACAGACAAGCAGATGGATGGGTGGATGGACAGACAGGCATGATCCAGTATAACCCACTTTAAAAGAAGTGGGGGTAAAAAATGGAAAGTCTCAGGCCACAAGTCAAATTCTGTAAGGAGATCTGATGCTGTTGTGGGCTGTTTGTACACCCATTTTTCATGTAGGTTGCATGCAGACTATCACTGATTTACTAACAAAGATATACAAACAAATATTCTTTTGTGCTCCAGTTATAGGTATTCTGATCAGTAAGTATTTATTTCGCCTTTGAAACATCAAGATATTTTTTGATTTATTGATTGGTGTTTAAGATCATATTTCTGCACAATGACTAATCATGAAGACAGTTTTATGGGGCAGAGTACCCAGAGAGAACCATTGAACAATGGTGAGCAACTGTCAGCTGGCCAACATACTAACTCCACACCAGCAGGGTTAGCACTAGTTGAAGACAAGTGCACCATCGACATGCAGTACGCCTTAGTACACAGTGCCACCGTACCCCCCATGTGTTCAATGGGGTGAAGTGTCTTGCACAAGGACACAATGCGGTTGGTGCAGGTGGGATTCAAACCGAGGACCTCTTGATCTGCAGCATGCAACTCTACCTATTCAGCCACCATGCCCATGCATCAAGATATAAACACAAAAAGTGCAATGCCGATAACCTATGATCATATAATAGTCCCAAATGTTTGGGTGTGTCACCAAATTGTGGACTATTATCCTGATTCCTCATATGGATGTGGGGTGTTACTCCAAACTTTACACTATAGACAGGGTTAAAGCTTCTGGGTGACTTGTCCCTAACTTTCACTATGATCAGAAATTTAATACATCACATTTTAGTTGTCATAGCTCAATGATCTCTAGCAAAGAGTATATTGCTAGATTTATTGGTTCAATTTTTTCAGAGCACTTTATTTACTTGGTAAAATGCACAAAATTAACTCATTAAGGGCCCAAGCTTAGTATTATCAAACCACAACAGTTTTCAAACTCAAACGAGACATTGTGAGGAAAGTCTCATATCCCAAATATCTACCAAATCTGTTGAAATTTGTTAAGTTATTGCGCTAATGACCTGAAAATGTGCAAAAAATTAATTAATTGAGGGCCATAACTTTGTTCAGTAGGATCAAACTGCACTGGTTTTCAAACTTGTTTAAGACATTATTAAGAAAGTCTCATATACCAAATTCAGATCAAACCTCTTAATTACTTGGGCAAATATTTGTTAGTACTTGTTCAAATTATCATGCTAACAGGATGAAAATGGGCATAAATTAAGTAATTAAATCCATCACTGCTCGGTATGATCAAACAGCACAGGTTTTTAATCTCATTCAAGACATTGTTAAGAAAGTCAGAGATACCAAATTTTGATGAAATCCATTGATATTTATTTAAGTTATCATTCTAATAAGAAAGTTGATGCCCTTGTACCCACAATATTCCCACCCGCAAATTCACATGAAGGCACATTCACCTGCCTGCCCACACACTGACTTCGTCAGACTAAAGGTAAAGTTTTTTTTTAAAAATTGCAACAAAAACTTTGAAACACCAAGAGCAAAGCATCTCCGATTTCTGGTGCAAGTGGTAAGATATAAAATTGAAAGTGTCAATGATAATGTAGCTTAACTTGTCTGAGTGTTGCATTTGATGAAAAGGATAATGTTCAATGTGTATGAAAGGATTATGAAATAAGACAAGAATTGTGATAATTGGGAATATGTTCATTTCTATTCCCTGTATGCTATGTTTTTGATAAACAAGAGGCCCCACAGGGCCTGAAGCGCTCATCTTGTACAGAACACAATTTAAACAGAGTCCAAGAATGAGTCTACATTAAGCAAGCCATCTCCATAGGCTACACTGTCAATCCTTGAGTCCCTCAGGAGTGACAAAAATAATCTGGGAATCATGCCTTTTCTTCAGTTGATCATAAGTAAAATGTAGAGCTCCCCTATGAAGCCCCTTGATACAACCTATGTGGATTAATCTTAGTACCTCTAGAGGGTACTGAATACAAAATTTTTAATTCTTCAGCAAAATGGCCAATTCCGGCTCCCATAGAGAGCCCAAATATTAACCCAGGCTCTTGATTTGAACACAGTTAAATCTGACTTCCCTAGAGATGTTGTGTACCGAATATGAAAGCATTCTGACTGTTGGATCTGAAGAAGAGAAATTGTAAAGAAATTTCTTCGAATTGCACTAAGTTCAAATTTGGGCTACCATAGCGAGCCCAAATATTGACCTATGGATCTGATTTGAACAAACTTGAATCTGACCCCCCTAGAGATGTTGTATACCAAATGTGAAAGCATTCTGACAAGTGAATCTGAAGAAGAAGATTTTTGAAGAAATTCCCTCATATTGTACTAAGTTAAATTTCATGTTCCCATATGGAGCCCAAATATTAACCTAGGCACTCGAATTGAACAACCTGGAATCTGACCCCCCTAGTGATGTTGTATACCAAATATAAAAGCATTCCGACTGGTGGATCTGAAGAAGAAGATTTTTAAAGAAATTTTCTCATATTGCCCTAAGTAAAAATTTGGGCTACCACAGTGAGACCAAATATATACCTAGGAATTTGATTTGAACAAACTTGAATCTGACCCCCATAGAGATGTTGCATACCAAATATCAAAGCATTCTGACTGATGGATCTGAAGAAGAAGATTTTTTTAAATTACCCTCCATATTGAACAATGATAAAATTTGGGCTTCCGTAGGAAGCCCAAATATTAACCTAGGGACTTGGTTTGAACAATCTAGAATCTGACCCTCATAACAATGATGTATACCAAATATTAAAAGATTCTGACTGGTGGTTCTGAAAAAGAAGATTTTTAAAGAATATTCCCCATATTACCCTATGTTAAAACTTCGGGCTCCTGTAGAGAGCCCAAATATGAACCAATGAGCTTTATTTCTACAAACTTTTATCTGACCACCCTATGAATGCTGTATACCAAATATCAAAAGATTCTGATGATTGGTTCTGGAGAAAAGATTTTTTAAAATTTTTGCAAATATGCTGACTCAGCATTTTTTCGATGCCCATTACAGAACACCCTAACATAACCGATGGCAATTTTTTTTTACCATTCAATTCTACTGGTTGTAAGGATACTTCATACCAAATAAAAGCTCTCTGTTCCGTGGGGTTTGGGAAATATGGGCATTTGAAAATATTTCTATTTTTAGCTCCCAGGGTTCCCATGGGGATGCGAGAATTTTTTTTTTTGCATGGGTCAAATACTTATGACCCAATACTACCACAAACCAAATTTGGTTCATACCGGACCATCGGTTCAGAAAATAGAAATTTTGGGCGGGGCCAAAAATCTTACCCCTCCTATTACAAAGCCAAATATTACTTTACGAACTTCGTTTGAACAAACTTGATTCTACACCTCATATGGAAGCTCCATAGCAAATATCAAGTCATGGTACACACTGGTTCTTGAGAAGAAGATTTTAAAAATATTTTTGAGCATTTTCCCCCACTCCCTCCCTATGGGGCTGGGCATGCTGAGTTGAACAAAAATGAAATGCCCCTTTGGGACCATCACTCACACAAACTTTCACTTGAATTGGCCGAGTGGCTTTGGAGGAGAAGACCAAAACATGGTGTTGACGGACGACGGACGACGGACGGGAAGCGATTAGATTAGCTCAGCTTGACTTTGTCAAGATGAGCTAAAAATAATATGAGGTGTACATTGTACTAAAGAGCTGAGGGGTGGGTTAATATGATGACCTCACAGTTAATGTATGTGGCCCTCACAGTTAACATATATCAACGAAAGTTACCAAGTTACAGTGAAATTATTCCAAAACGAGTCATCCTATCAAGTTACATTGAAATCCCTTCATAAATATGGGCTGCAGATTGTGCTGCTAAAGTTTTCGGGCTTTGGGCCCCTGTAGCCATCAGTTTCCCAATTGCGCCCAAAAGGGACGTTCTCAACTAGACATTATATGAAGTCAACCTACCAAGTTACAATAAAATCCCTTCATAAATATGACCTGTAGACTGTGCTAAAGGTTTTCGGGCTTCTGACCCCTGTAGCCGTCACAGTTGCCCAATCAGGACCAAAAGGGGACTTTCTCATCTCGACATTCTATGAAGACAACCCAATAAATATGACCTGTGGACTGTGCTAAAGGTCTTCAGGTTTTGGGCTCAGGCACTCGTCACGGTTGGCAGATCACGCCCAAATGGGGAAATTCTCATCTGGACATCGGAAGGAGTCATCCTAAGAAGTTACAATGAAATCCCTCCATATTAAACATGACCTGCAGACTGTGCTAAAAGTTTTTGGGTTTTGGGCTTGGGCAGCCATGATGGTCGATAGATCATGCCCAAAAGGGGACGTTCTCATCTAGGCATTATACAGAGGCATCCTACCAAGAACGAAATCCCTTCATAAATACGACCTGCAGACTGTGCTAATGGTTTTCAGGTTTTGGGCTCGGGCAGCCATACCGGCTGACCGATCACAACCAAAAGGGGATGTTCTCATTTAGACATGACCCCAAACCTGCATATGAAATTTCGTGACGATTAGACAAGAACTGCATGGTGTAGCCCATGCTAAAGGAAAATGTGAACAGACTCACCGACTCCCAGATTAACAGACTTTCACACGCGTGATGGCAATAGCTTATCTTGACTATGTCAAGTTAAGTTAAAAATCACAACCGCCAGTCTCTAACCAAGTTACAATGAAATCCCTTCACAAATACGACCTGTAGTCTGTACTAAAGTTTTTCGGGTTTTGGGCTCGGGCAGACATCATCGATGAATGATCTTGACAAAAAGGGGACGTTCTCATCTGGGCATTATCTGGATTGATCCTACGAAGTTACAATGAAATCCCTTCATAAATATGACCTGTAGACTGTGCTAAAGGTTTTCGGGCTTCGGGCCCCTGCAGCCGTCACAGCTGATCATGATCAAAAGGGGATGTCATCATCCAGGTGTTATATGGAGTCAACCTAACAAGTTACAATGATATCCTTCCATAAATACAACCTATAAATATGCTTAAGGTTTTGGGCTCGGGCAGCCATCATGGCTGAATGACTCGACCAAAAGGGGACGTTCTCATGTACACATTATTTGGAGCCATCCTACCAAGTTACAATGAAATCCCTTCATATGTATGACATGAAGACTGTGGTAAAGGTTTTCGGGCTTCGGGCCCCTGTAGCCAGCACAGTTGACCGAAAGGGGACGTTCTCATCTAGACATTATATGACGTCAACCTACCAAGTTACAATGAAATCCCTCCATAAATATGATTTGTAGACAGTGCTAAAGGTTTTCAGGTTTTGAGCTCGGCAGTCGTCATGGTTGACAGATCCGACCAAATGGGGAAGTTCTCATCCAGACATCATGCGGAGTCATCCTACCAAGTTACAATGAAATCCCTCCATATTAAATATGACCTGCAGACTGTGCTATACGTTTTTGAGTTTCGGGGCTTGGGCTGCATCACAGTTGACAGACCATGACCAAAAGGGGACGTTCTCATCTAGACATAAAACAGAGGCATCCTACCAAATTACAATGAAATCCCTTCATAAATACGACCTGTAGACTGTGCTAATGGTTTGAGGGTTTTGGACTCTGGCAGCCATACCAGTTGACCAATCGCGACCAAAAGGGGACGTTCTCATCTAGACATGGCCCCAAACTTGCATATGAAATTTTGTGATGATCAGACAAGAACTACGGGGTGTAACCTGTGCTAAAGGAAAATGTGAACAGGCTCACAGACTAACAGACTTCCGCACGTGTGATAGCAATAGCATATCTTGACTTTGTCAAGTTAAGCTAAATATGAAAAAATTACAACAAGGGCAGCATGAAGCGTGGCATATGCCCCCAACTGTGTCTGCCATGATGACCATATCAAATTCAGGTTATCTAATCCAAAATTGAATGGAAGCTTCCTCTAGACACCTATAATGCATTACCAAAAAATAATATTGATTTGAGTCAGTATTCATTAGTTGTTGGATGGAAATCAAATTCAAAATGGCCGCCATGGAAGCCCTAATGAATTGGGCAATAAACATGGCCATCTCAGTTCCGCTGACTGGTCCAACATCAAAAGGAAGGTTCCTCTAGGCACCAGCAATCAATAAATAAAAAATAAAGTGTCAATGACACTGTAGCTCAACTTGTCAAGGCAAAGACATGTACATGTAAAGTATGTGACACAGCAATGACAAACATCTAGGTAATGACCTGATAACAAAGGTACATATAAAGTATTGTAACGGTCTGTACATAAATACTGACAGTTGCCTGTAACAAATGTATAGGTAAAGTATTGTAAAGGTGGGTGACAGTCAGATGCTAAACTAGAAAAAAATCTTCGAGTCCCAGAGTGGGTCTGACTGAACCGCAAAATATTTGTTCTCATAGCACAGTGATAACAAAGGCACCCCAAAACACACTCATTCCTGTCCCAAGGTGAAAACAAAGGTACCCAAGAAGTTTCATGAAGATCAGTTCACAAATATGAGCTGTGTAGAAGTTGTGACAAAAAACTGATTGGACCTAATTTCAGTACAAAATGGCCACTGGCAGCCATCTTGAATTCTGGACTGCACCCAGAAACACTCGTTCTCGTCCCAAGGAGATAACAAAGGTACCCAAGAAGTTTTGTGAAGATCGGTTCATAAATACAGCCTCTAGCCCGAGCCGTATTGACATGTGCACTTACAGTGTATAAGTAGCACTGAATAAATCAAAGTTCATCTAATTTGCATAATTTCTGCACGAGAAAAAAACCTGTACTATATGTGATGTATTCCATGTTACTAAACATTCATACAAAAATATATTCAAATCAGAACTTTCATACAGAAGTTCTGTACAAAAGACTGATAGCACTAATTTTGGTACAAAATGGCTGCTGGTGGCCATCTTGAATTTTGGACCACACCCAAAAACATTCGTTCTCATCCCACGGTGATAACAAAGGTACCCAAGAAGTTTCGTAAAGATCAGTTCATAAATACGGCCTCTAGCCTGAGCTGTATATAGAAGTTGTGTACAAAAAACTGATTAGACCTAATTTCGGTACAAAATGGCCACTGGCAGCCATCTTGAATTTTGGACCGCACCCAGAAACACTCGTTCTCGTCCCAAGGTGATAACAAAGGTACCCAAGACGTTTCGTGAAGATCGGTTCATAAATACAGATTCTAGCCCGAGCCGTATTGACATGTGTACTTACTGTGTGTAAGTAGCACTGAAAAAATCAAAGTTCATCTAATTTGCATAATTTCTGCATGAGAAAAAAACCCGTATTATATGTGATGTACCCCATGGTACTAAACATTCACACAAAAAATTATTCAAATCAGCGCTTTAATATGGAAGTTCTGTGCAAAAATCTGATTGCACCAAATTTTGTACAAAATGGCTGCCATCGGCCATCTTGAATTTCGGACCGGACCCAAAAACACTCGTTCTCGTCCCACGGTGATAACAAAGGTACCCAAAGAATTTCGTAAAGATCGGTTCATAAATACCGCCTCTAGCCCGAGCCATATTGGCATTTGCACTTACAGTGCTGAAAGTAACACCAAAAAACATCAAAGTTAGTCTAATTTGCATAATTTACGCACGAGAAAAAAACCCGTATTACATGTGATGTATCCCATGGTACTAAACATTCATACAACAAATTATTCAAATCATAGCTTTCATATGAAAGTTCTGTACAAAAAACAGATTTCTGCATCGTTGGTACAAAATGGTGGCTGGCAGCCATCTTGAATTTTGGACCAAACCCAAAAACACTCGTTCTCGTCCCACGGTCATAACAAAGGTACCCAAGAAGTTTCGTAAAGATCGGTTCATAAATACGGCATCTAGCCCGAGCCGTATCCAATTGTTGACGGACAGACGGACAGATGGCCAGATGGACGACGGGCCATGGCATAAGCTCAAATTTGGCTTTGCCAAAGTTGAGCTAAAAATGATTCGAGTCAGCATTCATTAGGTATTGGACGGAATCCAAATTCAATATGGCTGCCATGGCAGCCATATTGAATTGGTTCGCTGAAAGGAAGCATTGTCTAGTCATCCACACGTAACCCCTAAAATTAAGATTTGAACAAATAAGCTGTTCTTTAGTTATTGGATGGAAACCAAATTCCAGATGGCCTCTATGGAATCTCTAATGAATTGGCCAATTGGCCACTGGTGGCCATCTTTGTTCAGCTGACTGGTCCAACATTGAAAGGAAGCTTCATCTAGACACCAACAATGCATGATTAAACAAGAGCAATGCAAAGCGTGGTATATGCCCCTGAGGGTTACAGGCATATGCCCCTGACAGTGTCATAAAAGGGTTTCAGGTAAGTCACTCGGGGTCATAACCAAATAAAAAGGAAGCTTCATCTAGAACACCAATAATGCATAACCAAAATCTGAAATTGATTCAAGCCAGGTTTCATTAGTTACTGGACGTAAACCAAATTCAAGATGGCCACCACTGAAGCCATAATGAATTGGCCACTGCTGGCCATCTTGGTTCAGCTGACTGGTCTAAAATCAAAAGTAAGCTTCTCCCAGACATCAACAATGCATAATTTAAAAATAATGAAGGTGTCAATGACACTGTAGCTCAACTTGTGAAAGACATGTACATGAATAGAATGTGACACAGCAATGACCCACATCTAAGTAATGACCTGATAACAAAGGTACATGTAAAGTATTGTAACAGTCTGTACATAAATACCCACTGTAGCCTGTAACAAAAGTACAGGTAAAGTATTGTAAAGGTGGGTGATAGTTAGATGATAAACTAGAAAAGAAATCTTCATGGGGTTAATGTTACAATGGGGATCCTTGTATGGTGTACCATAAGCCAAATTTTTACAAATGTTTTGGCCTGTTTGATTCAAACCCTTCTAAGGTTGATTCATACTAATTAATAAATATTTGTCCAGTCCTTCTTAAAATTTAGGTATTAGAATTTTTTTATCTTTAGCTCACAGGGTCCCCATGGGTGAGGAGGTCTTATTTTTCTCAATGGAAATAAAAAATCGGGTTGTGCTAATGTTTACCCTCCCAAATAACACCAAATATTAACACAGGAACATGGCCTCAAGACAACACATTTGAATATGAACATCTTTGAATTCAAGAAGCATTATTTTATCTGGTGTTTTTGGAAATGATTTTGTGACTGAACACAAAAATATTTGTTCTTACACCACAGTTATAACAAAGGCACCCAATAAATTTATAGCAAACATTACTGACATAAAAAATCTTCTTTACAGGTTCTATACAAAAAATATAATACACTCAATTCCCGTAAATATGACTACCAACAGGCATTTTGAATTTTGAGCCAGGCTCAAACGCACTCATTATCATCCTATGATGATAATAAATGTAGTCCTATAAGTTCTGTACAAAACAAGAGGCCCCAAGAGACCTGAGAGTGCTCACCTGACACTGACAACTATCAACTATGTTACAATTCGGCCTCCCACAGGGAGCCCAAATATGGACCCAGAGTCTTGGCTAGAACATACGTGAATCACACCTCCCTAAGGATGCTGTATACCAAATATCAAAACATTCCGTCTGCTGGATCTGAACAAGAAGATTTTTAAAGAAAATTCCTCATATTGAACTAAACTATAATTCAGGCTACCACAGGGAACCCAAATATGAACCTAGAGACTTGGCTTGAACAACCTTGAAACTCCACCCCCCCCCCCCCCCCCCCCCTCCCTCCAGGATACTGCATACCAAATATCAAAACATTCTGATCAGTGGATCTGAAGAAGATTTTTAAAGAATATTCCAACATTTGGGCTCCCATAGAGAGCCCAAATATAGACCCAGGGATTTTATTTCAACAAACCTGAGAAATAATCTTCCAAAGATGTTATATGTGAAATTTGAAAGCGTTTGGAGAAGTGGTTTGGGAGAAGAGAGTATAAAATGTTTTCCCCATTACCCACAAAGAGTTAAAAAAATGCTGACTCAGCATTTTTTCAAAGTCGCGAAAAGTACCCGATGATAAAACCAATATCAATTTTTTTTTTACCTTTCCATTGGGTTTGTCCTAAGGAAGCTTCTCACCAAATAAGAATTCTCAGAGCCATATAGTTTGGGAAATATGGGTGTTTGAATTTTTTTCTATTCTCCTGTGGTTCCCATGGGGCATTTTGAAAAACACTTTTTGCATAAATTAAGTACTTATGACCCATTAATACTTTTTGTCAAATTTGGTTCAAATCAGCCTCTCGGTTTGGAAAATAGAAATTCTGGGCGGGGCAAAAATGCTTGTCCCTCCCATAACAATGACAAATATTGCCCCTCAAATTTCTATTGAGTCTACACTTCCAAAAGGAAGCTGCATACCAAATATCAAGTCTCTGCTACAGCTGGTTCATGAGATGTTTTTAAAAATTGAGAAATTTCGGTCCCACCCCCTCCTCAATATGAGCAGAAATCCAATTTGAAGAAAAACCTAAATGCCCTTACATAACCAATAAACATGAGAAATTTCATTAAAATGTGGACAGTGGTCTGGGAGAAAAAGACCCAAACACAACCTTCATGACAGACAACGGACAAAAAGTGATCAGAATATAGCTCACCCTGACTTTCAGTCAGGTGAGATAAAAACTGATTGCACCTAATTTCGGTATAAATGGCCGCTGGCAGCCATCTTGAATTTTGGACAGCACCCAAAAACACTCGTTCTCGTCCCCAGGTGATAACAAAGGTACCCAAGAACTTTCGTGAAGGTAGATTCATAAATACAGCCTCAAGCCTGAGCCATACTGACATGTGCACTTACTGTGTATAAGTAGCACTGAATAAATCAAAGTTCATCTAATTTGCATAATTTCTGCATGAGAAAAAAACCTGTATCATATGTGATGTATTCCAAGTTACATTCATTCAAAAATTTATTCAAATCAGAGAACCTTCATACAGAAGTTCTGTACAAAAAACTGATTGTACCTACTTTTCGGTACAAAATGTCCGCCAGTTGCCATCTTGAACTTCGCCCACATCCAAAAACACGCGTTCTCATCCCAAGTTGATAACAGAAGTACCCAAGAAGTTTCGTGAAGATCGGTTCATAAATACAGCCCCAAACCCGTGTCATATTGACATGTGTACTTACTGTGTATAAATCAAAGTTTATACTAAATAAATCAAAGTTTATCTAATTTGCATAATTTCTGCACGAGAAAAAAACCTTTATATATAGAGATGTATTCCATGTTACTAAACACTCATACAAAAATTTATTCAAATCAGAACTTTCATACAGAAGTTCTGGACAAAAAAATCATTGCACTAATTTCAGTACAAAAAGGCTGCCAGTGGCAATCTTGAATTTTGGACCACACCCAAAAATATTCGTTCTCGTCCCACGGTGATAACAAAGGTATCTAAGAAGTTTTGTAGAGATCGGTTCATAAATACGGCCTTTAGCCCGAGCTGTATAGAAGTTCTGTACAAAAACTGATTGTACCTAAGGTCTTGTTTCCTATTAAAAGGTCATTTCCGGGGTTATTGAATATCTTATTTTTAGCTAGAATTTAATTTTGTGGTGGTGTGGATTTAGTAAATAATTCTCATTAATGGCGATATGGCCAAAATAATGTATTGATGGTCTTGATTCAAACTGTGTACTGTCAAGTGCATTTCAATTAAGTCAAGGTCACATAGAAGACTAAACCAGTCCTGTTTGGGACCTAACAATTTGCAGGTTACAAATGGGACAATGTGTGTGTAAATTTGCTTTGAGACAGCCTTCTGAAAAAAAGAATAAGAATCCCATATGTTTTTTATTTGTCAGAATGATCATTTTATGCTGTAAAATCCTCAGTGGATGAATGAGGAATTCCTATAACACAGTTTTATCACTGTCGATGCACGAAAATTGGAAATTTATCCCCAAAATGAGAAAATTTTGACCATTTTGAGCCATTTTTTTAGACATCAACTGTGTCATTCAGCTGAGGGTATTAGAGTGATATTGTAAGATGTTTGTTGTGAGCAAATGTTTCCAGAAAAGGTCATATTCAGAGCTTCCAGAAACTGAATACATTGCGAGTATTGTGAATAGGGGAGACAATTTAAATACAAAATATTCTCGGCTGTGTTGATGAGAAGCCATGCATTTTTTAAAAAATAGGTCGATTAAATCGTCAGATGTGTACCCATATGCGCAACTAGTAGAAAGCTGTTATTATCTCAGGACCAATTTTTGGAGGAATTTTCAATTTGCGGGATAAAGGGTTAATATCTCAGGATCAAATTATCAGATTTACACCAAAAACTATACAGAGTGGCACATCAGTAACCTGAAGATATATATAAAGTAACATGACAATTGGATTGATATTTTTTGAGTTATCTCATGCCAAAGGGATTGGAAGAATTCTCAATTTGAAGGATAATAAAGGATAAAGGGTTAATATCTCAGGATCAAATTATCAGATTTACACCAAAAACTATACAGCTCAGCACATCAGTAACCTGAACACAAATATAAAGTAACATGACAATCTAAGCAATATTTTTCAAGTTATCGAATGCCAAAGAAATGGATATGGATGCCAGACGGACAGATAGATGGACAGACAATGGATGAACGAATGATAGAAGGCCACCCCAGATGCCGACATTATGTGTACCATACATGGTATGGGTACACATAATAACTTTGATCAATATTTATGAGTTATCGCATTCCAAAGAAACTGATTGGAGCAATTCTTAATTTGATGGATAAAGGGTTGATATCAGAGGATCAAAATAACAGATTTACACCCAAACTATACAGCTCAGCACATCCGTAACCTAAACATAAATTTAAAGTAACAACACAATCTGATTAATATTATTTGAGGTATTGCATGTCAAAGAAATAGATTGAACAAATTTTATTAATTAAGTAGGTCAAGGGTTAATACCTCGGGATCAAATGATCAGATTTATATAAAAAAAAACTATACAGCTCAGCAAATCAGTAACCTGAACATCTATACGACGTAACAAGACAATCAGATTGATATTCTTTGAGTTATTGCTTGTCAAAGAAATAGATTGGAAAAATGCACAATCTGATGCATAAAGGGTTAAAATCTCAGGATCAAACTACCAGATTTACACCAAAATCTATACAGCTCGGCACATCGGAAACCTGACGACACATATGAAGTAACAAGGCAACCTAATCAATATTTTTTTATGTTACTGCATGCCAAAGAAATGGATTGCAGTAGTGTTTAATTTGATGCATAAAGGGTTAGTATCTCAGGATCAAATAGTCAGATTTACATCAAAAACTATACAGTTCGGCACATCAGTTACCTGAACATATCTGTCAAGTAACACGACAATAGGATTGATATTTTTTTAGTTATCGCATGCCAAAGAAATGGACTGGAATAATGCTTAATTGGATGGGTAAAGGGCTAATATCTCAGTACTGAAAAATCAGATTTACACCAAAAACTATACAGCTCGGCGCATTAGTACCCTAAACACAAATGTAAAGTATCATGACAATCTAAGCAATAGTTTGCAAGTTATCGAATGCCAAAGAAATGGATTCGGATGCCAGACGGATGGATGGATGGACAAAGGATGGACAAAGGATGGACGAACGATGGACGGCCACCCCGGATGCCGGCATTACGTGCACCATACATGGTATGGGTACACATAAAAACCAATGTTTTCACCTGAATAACTGTAACAAGACCTAATTTTGGTACAAAATGGCCAACAGCAGCTATCTTGAATTTTGGACTGCACAAAAAAAAAACTTGTTCTTTTCCCAAGTTGATAACAAAGGTACCCAAGAAGTTTTGTGAAGATCGGTTCATAAATACAGCCCCTAGCCCATAACATGTGTACTTACTATGTATCAGTAGCACTGAATAAATCAAAGTTCATCTAATTTGCAGAATTTCTGCATGAGAAAAAACCCTGTATTATATGTGATGTATTCCATGTTACTAAACATTCATACAAAAATTTATTCAAATCAGAATTTTCATACAGAAGTTCTGTACAAAAAACTGATTGCATTAATTTGGGTACAAAATGGCTACCAGTGGACCACACCCTAAAACACTCGTTCTCATCCCATGGTGATAACAAAGGTATCCAAGAAGTTTTGTAAAGATCGGTTCATAAATATGGCCTCTAGCCTGAGCCGTATTGAATTGTTGATGAACGGACAGACACAGGGGTTTAGCCAGAGATGCGTCCAGCCTTATTTTGGACGCCCTGTTTACAATTTGGACGCATTGTTTTTTCAAAAAGACGGCCCTTCTGATGTTGTTATGCATCCATCATGGTGCCCTGTTGATTGCCTTTCCTAAATGTTACAAATGCCACCTTTTTCCCCCGTGTGTTAATCACATAGAAAATACCCCAATTCCAATATGATACTGTCAGATACTGATAGATATCACGGAAATCTGCGTACAGTCGATCCCATTCGAGGGATATTCCCGTTTCTATGGTCTATTATTAGATTTCTGTAGTATGCAACTATGATACGTCAGTGTAACGTTACCCGTCCTAGTTTCAATGACAAATTTAGTCCACTCATTGACATTTCCATCGAGGTCAGTCGACTGTTGACAGAATAATGCCACATCTACAATGTTTATAGTGCGCACTGAATGCTGCACTCGGAACACATGCATTGCATCAATTTGCATGATGGAATGGAAGTTATCAAACGACCATCCATTGTAAGTTGTATGAAACCAAAACGGACAGACTTGTCACAGACTCACAGGTCAGTAATTGCACTTACAAGTTACAAAGTTATAAGTTACACCCCAATTCCTCTGTCTTCTGCGGCTGGGTTGGTATAATGAGAGATGAATGAAATACCTGATAGAACTGTACTTGAATTGAATACATGTAATCACATACCAAGATACCAACATGGGTCAATGCGTTTTGTGAACTTTGGTTTAAGACGGTTACTAAGGTAACCTCGCTGCAGGTATTCGTGAATTTGAACAACCTGCGCACCTGCTGTAACACTCACCGCTTGTGGGCAGGTTGTTCGAATTCATGAATACATGAATGTACCTACTACCTCAAGGCTGGATGAACAGAGGGATGGATTGATGGGTGGGTGGATGGAAAGACAGACGGATGGATGGACAGATGGACGGACAGTGGTATACCATAATACCACTGTTTTTTTTCAAAACGGGCTAATAAAAAGAGGCGTAACTCATGCAAAAATAATTGGACAGAACCCATATTTGAACTTGGCCCGTATTACTAGCTTGGTGATACTGATACTAACTTTTGTTGAGATCAAATAATCCAAACTGGATTTATTGGTCGGAAACAAAAAATGTTAACCTAAGTTGAACAAGAGGTACCACGGGGCCTGAAGCATTCATCTTGAACAGAACACAATATAAACAGAGTCAAAGAATGAGTCTACTTTAGGCAATCCATCTCCATAGGATACACTGTCAATCCTTGAGTCCCTCAGGAGTGATAAAAAGAATCTGGGCATCATGCCTTTTCTTCAGTAGATCATAACGTAAAATGTGGAGCTCCCCTATGAAGACCCTTGATACAACCAATGTGGATTAATCTTAGTTACACACCTCTAGAAGGTACTGAATACAAAATTTTCAATTCTTCAGCAACATAGCCAATTCTGGCTCCTAAAATGAGCCCAAATATTAACCCAGGCTCTCGGTTTGAACACAGTTGGATCTGACTTCCCTAGAGATGTTGTGTACCAAATATGAAAGCATTCTGACTGTTGGATCTGAAGAAGAGAAATTTCAAAGAAATTTCTTCATATTGCACCATAGCGAGCCCAAATATTAACCTATGGATCTGATTTAAACAAACTTGAATCTGATCCCCCTCCCCCTAGAGGTGTATACCAAATATGAAAGCATTCTGACACGTGGATCTGAAGAAGAAGATTTTTAAAGAAATTTCCTCATATCGCACTAAGTAAAAATTTGGGCCACCATAGGAAGCCCAAATATAGACCCAGGTATCTGATTTAAACAAACCTGAATCTGACCCCCCTAGAGATGTTGCATACCAAATATGAAAGCATTCTGACTGGTGGATCTGAAGAAGAAGATTTTTTAAAATTATCCCCCAAATTGAACAAAGTTAAAATTTAGGCTTCTGCAGGAAGCCCAAATATTAACCTAGGGACTTGGTTTGAACAATCTTGAATCTGATCCTCATAACAATGATGTATACCAAACATTAAAAGATTGTGACTGGTGGTTCTGAAGAAGAAGATTTTTAAAGAATATTCCCCATATTACTCTATGTGAAAAATTCGGGCTACTGTATTGAGCCCAAATATGAACCAATGAACTTGTATCTGACCTCCCTATGAATGTAGTATACCGAATATCAAAAGATTCTGATGGTTGTTCTGGAGAAAAGATTTTAAAAATTTTTTTGCAAATATGCTGACTCAGCATTTTTTCGATGCCCATTACAGAACACCCCAACATAGCCAATGGCAATTTTTTTTACCATTAAATTCTACTGGTCCTCAGGATACTTCATACCAAATAACAGCTCTCTGTTCCATGCGGTTTTGGAAATATGGGCGTCAGAAAATATTTCTATTTTTAGCTCCCAGGGTTCCCATGGGGATGTGGGAATTTTTTTTTTGCATGAGTCAAGTACTTATGACCCAATAATACCACATACCAAATTTGGTTCAAACTGGACCATCAGTTCAGAAAACAGAAATTTTGGGCGGGGCCAAAAATCTTCCCCCTCCCATTACAAAGCCAAATATTGCTTCACGACCTTCGTTTGAACAAACTTGATTCTACACCTCAAAAGGAAACACCATAGCAAATATCAAGTCATTGCACAATGGCTCATTAGAAGAAGATTTTAAAAATATTTTGGAGCATTTTTCCCCACTCCCTCCCTATGGAGCTGGGCATGTTGAATTGAACAAAAATGCAATGCCCCTTCAGTACCATCACTCACACAAACTTTCACTTGAATTGGCCCAGTGGCTTTGGAGGAGAAGACCAAACCATGATTTTGATGGACAATGGGCGGACGGAGAGCGATGGATGAGATTAGCTTAGCTTGACTTTGTCAACATGAGCTAAAAAGGGCCATAACTGGTGATGAACTGGTTATCGAAAGCTGCTATCAACCGATTACTGGTTATTTCTCTGCCGATTATGCCGATTCCGATGGTTGAAGTAGGATACTGAAGAAAATCTGTTGGTGCCTGTTATACTACAGAATTTCGTTGATAAATCATCAATTACGAAAGCTTAATACCACATAAGTTTTCAGAGCATGCATATTTAGTGCTGGGCAATATTAGCCAAAATAATATTTGCATATTACCTCCAGTGTGGGGAAAAGATTGTTATTAATGATACAATCCTACGATATTGTTCTCATTAAGATTGCGTTTTATTCCGGTAAATAGTGTTAATACAGTTTTGTGTTAGAAAACAATACACTTTGCTGTATTAACCAGAAATATACTGAGCACACATGCTTTGTTTCTTAACTGAATAATAATTTTGATGTTAGTTTGTGTTGTGAAGTCGTTTGACTCATGATTTAAACGTATATCAGAGTGTATTATTCAGTGTTCTTTTTTCACCTTGTTACCTCCTTTGATGTGTTTCTCCAATGTTTACATGAACTCTACCATCTTCGGGAAATGGTGGCGATCTTGTACCGACTGCAGTTGGTAAATTTTGTAATATCTCTTCTCAGCAAACCCCTAAATTTTCTGCTATGCACAACACGTTTTTAATGGGGAAACTTTATTGCAATGGCCAGATACCAAAGGGATTTATAGTCAGTGTTAAATATAGAATAACCGGAAACTGCCAGTTGGCATAATAGGCGGATGCTCCATAACTCGCTGGTTCTGATTGCCGATTCCGATTATCAGTTCATCACTAGGTGTAACACATGTCAAAATAATTGGACAGAACCCATATTCGAACCTGGCCTGTATTGCTAGCTGGATAATACATACACCAACTTTGTTTGAGATGAAATAATCCAAAGTAGAGTTATCGGTCAGAAACCAAAAATGTTAACAGATGGAGAGACAGATGAAGAGACAGAAAGAGTGACTAATTACATAATACAACTGTTTTTCAAACAGGTGTATAAAAATATTGTTTCCCAAGTTTTACTTGTATGTGGAAGTCAGCATGTGAAAACAACACTGTCTGCAAAGGTTTCAACATCAGAAGCAATGCAGAATTACATAAATCTATAATTAAACAAGAGGCCCCATGGGGTCTGAAGCGCTCAGCTGACCAAAGTTGTTTAAAGAAGAGGTTAATTAACATCTATGGCTATTTAACACTACAGAGGAGTGAAGTTATTTAATTATATATAACTCAGTTGTCCATGCCAGATGATTTTTTTCTAGTATTGGGATGTTACCACAGAAATAATGCCCAGATTTTCAGTAATGCAAAACTAGGGAGTCCAAATATCAGCCTAGGGACATAACTTGAGCAAACTTGAAGGATGCTGTATACCAAACATCAACATTCTTACTAGTGGTTATGGAGACAATACTGATCAATCCAGGGACTTTTTTGAACAAACTGAATCTGAACCCTCTAAGGAAGCTGTATACCAAATATCAAAAGAATCTGATTATAACTCAAGAAGCAGATTTTCAAAGATTATTCCTCATATTGCAGCAAGTTAAAAATTGGGTTCAAATAGGAAGCCCTAATATTATCCCAGAAACTTGATTTGAACAAACTTATATCTGGCTTTCCTACCAAATATCAAAAGATTCCAACTGGTGGATCTGAAGAAGCAGATTTTTAAAGATTATATTCCTCATATCGCACAAAGTTAAAATTCAACCAATGGACTTGATTTGAACAAATTTAATCCAACTCCTGTAAGGAGACTGTATGTATGTAGCACAATAGTAAACAGTAGTTTTCATACATGAGTTGGGCCTTGACATGCAACAATAGGAACTCCCAGCATGGTGACCTCAAATGTCTCTTACCTCAATCATAAGTTTTCACAGCTCATGCAGCTTACTGAATACCAATAATGATCCGGATACCCATTTGTATAATGCAGTTACATATGTCCGCGATTCCTGAACATACTTTAATTTGAGGTGGTGCTTAATTCTTTAAGCTGCGGGTTTCATACATAGAAAGGCCTTGGCCATGTTATTTATACAACTGAGATAACACATTTTCACTGGGCTAGACTTTCACAGCACATGTAGCTTTTACTGCTTACAAAGCTCTCATTCACTTTGTGCCTTTTTCCATGAGAAATGACAAGATATTAACAAACATTACAAATTGACATTCATGTCATTATAAAACAAAAGCTATTAACTGGTAAAGTGCTGAATTATTTTTGGCCATCAAAATTGTTCACAGGTCTTGGCCTTGTCCCATAAATTGTAACAAGACAAGTCCCTACAGACTAAACAGTATCACTTCAAAGATAATATGAAGCACATCCACTGAGTATGAAGCCTTCAAGTTGCTGTACCTTCACCTCAGAGTAAAGCCCAAATATGGGCCTTCCAGCACTCTACCAGTTAACTGGTAGAGTGTTGGAAAACCATATTTGGGCTTTACTTTGAAGTGCAGGTACCACAACTTAACCCTTTACCCAACGCAGACGATATCAAAATTGATTATTTTAAATATCATTTTTTCAAATTTTTCAAAAACTGTCAACAAAACCATATCATGTGACCCCTCATTAGAATGAACTCGACGAGCTCGTTCCACTGAGGGGTCACATGATATGGTTTTGTGGCAATTTTTTGAAAAATAATATTCTTTCAACTGCTGAATTTGCATATTATGCGGGCAGGTGCGGCCGATTCATTGGGTAAAGGGTTAATGGCTTCGTATTTGGTGGATGTGCTTCACATTATATTCAAAGTAAAATAATTTTGTCTAGTAGGAGTAGGAGTAGTAAGCACTCTCCCATACATTTTTACAAGGTAGAGATAAGTGAACAAATTTCGATGACCAAAAATAATTTAGCACTCTACCAGTTAATGTTCTAATCAGCCAACCTCGTCCTTCTCAAGTACTTCTCACATTTTGGGTTTCATACACTCTCTGCATAGTTCTAGGATTCACGGCTTCTAGGATACTGAGTTCACATATCACTGCAGTCTCAATTACTTGAGGCTTACACTTCACATATAAAACCCTTGAGTTTCAGGTCAAACTTCTTGGGTGACGTCTCCAGGGTAGATGAATGCAAGTGTAGCCTCACTTTAAATTCATCATCCAAGAGGTTTCATACAGGTGCAAACATCTTGTTGGGATCACCAACACCCACATATTCTCAGTAAATCTATAGGTTGGTTAATTAAAGTTCATAATATTGTCTCAGAAATATCTCTACATTAGTATGTTATCACTTATGTTGTCAGTTGTTATTAGGCTTTTCCCTCTGGAAAAGACTATTGTTTTTCTACGGATTATTATTATTTTTTTTTTTTTTTTTTTTTTTTTTTTTTTTTCCACACATGTTGTCCGTACGATTCAGAAGCCATTTTCGAACAGATTTTCACGAAATTTTGCACACGCATAGAGGGGCACAAAATCTAAAAATGTACCAAAGCGGAATTTTCGATTTAACTCTTCTTTCGTCAGAATTGGCAAAAAACTGCCAAAATTGGGGTTTATCGGCACTTTCTCGAAACACGTCTTGTAGATTTTTTTTAAACATTCACCATTGCTAGACCTGTCTGTGACACGCCCTTTGATACACTCAACATATCAGTCGATGCATATGGTAACCCTCCACAGGCTGCCAAACATCAAAATTTTGATGAAATAGGCCGGTTTCAGGCCCCCACTGCACCCAAACAATACCCGAGAGATAAACATAACTTCCTTTATTGGGAGTGGAATTCACCGAGTATCATTTTTGTCAGTAATAAGTGTGTTCAAAAAACCAAGCGTTAATCCATTTTGGGCTGGTTAAACAGCAATACCTCCATAAAGCTCAAAAATTCGTATTTACCGTGGATTTCTCTAAACGAGTCTTGTAGATTTTCAAGAAAAATTTGTCACTCCCAGGCCTTGGTGTGTCAATAGAAGTTGCATGGACAAAATACTGCGGTGAGCATTCGTTAACCCTCCACGGGCTGCTAAATGTCAAAATTGTGATAAAATGGGCTGTTTTTGGACACCAACAGCACCCACTTGGTGTACTACCGAGAAAGGTTCCTTCTTTTATCGGGCGCAAAATTGATGGGGAAACATTTTTGATAGTGGTAAGGGTATTCAAAAGTCGAAGTCTTAACCCATTTTGGACTGGTTAAAGAGAGATACCCCTTAAATGCTTAAAATTCCCATTTCTGTGGATTTCTCTAAAAGCAACTTGTAGGTTTTCAGGAAAAATTGACTATTCGCAGGTCTTTGTGTGACATTACAAGTTGCATGGACAAAATATTCCGGTGATCATTTATTAACCCTCTACAGGCTGCTAAGCATTGAAATTTTGTTGAAATATGCTGTTTTCAGATGCGCACATCACCCAATTCATACCCGAGAGATAAACGTAATCTACTTTGTTGGAAGTGGAATTCACTGATGACCAAATTTGTTAGTAATAAGGGTATTCAAGAAACCAAGCATTAACCCCTTTTGGGATGGTTAATAGCAATACCCATCAAAAGCGTAAAAAATCATGTTTTCCTTGAATGTCTTTACAAGCGTCTCGTAGGGTTTCAAGAGAAAATGGCCGTTGATAGGGCTTAGAGTCACATTACCAGTTGCATGGATAAAATATTCAGATAAGCATTTGTTAACCCTCCATGGGCTGCTAAATGTCAAAATTTCAAAAAAGTTAAAAAATTTATAGTAATTTATATATTTTTTATACTTACCAATGACCCAGACATAGCTGGTGCTAACTCTTAAAATATAGGGCCAAACACAAATTTTGCCCCCCAATCCCCAAAATTTGCATCTAAAACCAAAAAAAACATGTCCTGAATGGCCCTCCACACTTCACCTCCACTGTGCATGCGCAGTGTCAAGGACATTCCGAAATTGGCGCCATCAATCATTCTAATAACCAGTGCCTGGTAAGCGCTATGTACTCAGCGGGGAGGTAAGAGTTCCCAACTCCTGGGAGGGCCATCCCCGTCTGGGTCATTGGTAAGTATAAAAAATATATAAATTACTGTAAATTTTTTAACATTTTTATACTGTACCAATGACCCAGACATAGCTGAATAGTGAAAAGGCTGGAGGGCCAAGGACATACAGCAAGATGGAATACGCTCAATAATATAAAATACAGTCATCCCCTCTAGGGAAAAAGAAGTATTAGGCCTTACATGTATCTTTCTTATTATTGATAAATTAGAATGATACAACACCTTCCAAAATTGAGCATCATACATCCATGTACTCTAATAATATCTAGTATAATCCTTATACTAATAATTTTTAAAGTAAGCCAATAAATAAAGTAAGTAAGTCTAGAGAATAGAGACTCTTTTTACTCCTTAAAAGTGTCTGAGGATTGCATAATCATGTCCGTTGACACGTGCTATATTCAAAAGCTATACTTTAAAAACTAAGACTTGAATGAATTTTTAAAACATAAACTTCTCACTAAACAACCATCCCAATAGCAGCTCAGAATTACTAACTCCGGAGGAGGTATCCCCTTGTTTTCATAGTAAAACAGGTGACCCAAGGGAACACCCTCCCCCCCCCCCTTTTTCTTGCCCTGGGTCAAATAGCCCAGAGCGAAGAGGGCAGCAGAACGGAGTCACTGCCAAAACAGACAGCCTACCTAGCTATAGTAGCAACTGTTAAGTGAATGACATTCTCAGCAGTAGATAATAGACCTAACAATAGAGGCCTCCAGAAATGGACTCAATATTTCTGAGATAAAAAATTCATGAATGTGGATGGCTGAGCGCAATGAGCAGCCTTCAAAAATCTATAATAGCGACACTATTAATGTAAGCCCAAGATGTAGAAGAACTCTTACTTCATGAGCCGAAATCTCAAACACAACTGCTGAGTCAAAGATATACCATAAGTAGTATCGATAGTTAATTGAATCCATTAGCAATAGAATGGAGCGTAACGTCCTTCTAATAGGCATCAAAGAAAGAAGAAGTTTACGCCCATAGTAATAAACAGATAATCTGTTTATAAATACATAAACTCTAACCGGACAGAGTAAAGGCCTATGCCCGTACGAAGACGGAAGGACCTTAATAACAATAGGTTCCGGATATTAGGAGCCTAACTCTTATGCAAAAATCCAACCTAAATAGTAAAGGAAGTACTGATTCCGAAACTACGAAAGTGAAAATCATCCACCGATAGTGCATGAAACTCACTGACTCTACAGTAAAAGAGAAGCCAACAGAATTACTGTCTAAAAGGTCAGAATTTGAAAACTACTGTTTCCAGAGGCTCAAATGATTAATTAGCTAAAAAAGAACCGAAGTTAAATTCCATATAGTAATTTAATCTAATGATTCTAAGTCTATTTATCAAAAAGTTACTAACTGACTTAGATAAAGAGACATAAGACTCAATTGTAAACTATCAAAGAGTGCATAGGTATGAGGTAACATAAACCTATAACCTTAATAATAACAGGCTGCATAGATCTTGACAAACAAGAATACTAAAAAGTTGCAATGAGTAGTATGGAGGGATCAACAATATGAACATAGTGATCCCTACACCAATGACGGAAGAGCCTCCACTTTAGCCGCATAGAATAGCGAAGAAGAGGATCTCCTATAGTAAGAAATCGCGTCCAAAGCTCGTCCAGTACAATGCTAACAATGCAATACGGACCACACAACGGAATACGTGAAGGTTGCGACCTTGCGGGTTGTGATAAAGATGACACGATTTTACCCAGCGAAAAAAGATCCTCACATTAAGGAAGATTTCGCGATAAGTCCCACAGTAGACATCAGAGTAAATTAACCCACGGTCTCTGTGAAGACAGAGATGCTATCAACAGAAATGTATTGTGGTTGTTTATCTTAGCAATACCTGCTGAAACAACAGCGCCGGAGGATACGCATATCCTATCATTCCGTCCTATTAGATCAATAGAGCGTTAACAACATTAGCTCAGAGATCCGGACAAGCAAACACAAACGTCTGCAATTGATAGCAAGCTGTGTCGTAAATAAATTATCATTGGGTGCTCCCATTGATAGCAAATCTGATTGAATACTTGTTTGTTGAGAGTCCATTCTGACGGCAACAAGCGACCCATAAGTGAACGGGAGTCCGGTAAAACAATCAGACGACCCGGAATATGACGGACCGAAACAGAACTTGGTGTACTATAACAAACAGAAGGATTCTTTCCATTAAATTGAATAACGGAAACGAATGAGTGCCTCCCTGGTTCCGGAGATACGCCACTACTGTCGAATTAACAGACAGGATTTGGACATGCGTTTCTGAATAATGTTCATCCAATGACATAAAGCAAGCCTAAAAAACATTATTCCGCGGAAGATAAGTGGTTGCTTAGAGACTGCGGAACCCAAAGACCCTGGCATTTCGAATCCATTGGGATCAATATTATATCCCAACCTGTTTGACTGGTAACCGTCATAATTATAACACTCGGATCCGGCAACTGCAGTGGCACTCTCTGAGTCAACCACCGAATGTTTGCCCCAGTCTGAATCTCTTGCAACACTAGATAGACAAGAGAACGTGTAAATCGAGCAATTCATGGATTGCTAAAGAGTTGCCGTCAAAGAGAAGCTTCTCCGAGAACGAAGCGACTCTGAGAGAGTTCTTCACCTTACTATCTACGCGCGTGGATGTAGCTAGGGCTGCATCACGTCTAACCAACTCCAATCAGCCACTGAAGGGCAGAGTTATACGTGAACAAACTAATGCCCTCAAAAGAAATCATATTGAGGATAATATCCCGTAATTCTTTTCTTGAAGACGTAATGATAACGCCTCAGTAAGGTGGATTACGTATGATAAAGAGTTTAAGTTAAGTCTACTAGACATCATTGTCGTTTCCAACATTGTGGTTGGAAAAGACATAGACGGCGAAAAAGAATATTTCCAGTCTTTAACCACGCCGTCTAGACACATATGAACTCTCGGTATGCCCTGCTCTGCCAAAATAAATTATTCGTATAAATGATAAAAAGGCAGAAATGAGCATTGCGGACAAGAAACTAAACTATCATGCTTGGTAGCAGGCTTATATGCATATATAGCGTCGATAAATAATACACATGTTCTAATGACATTATTGGACTGTGTCGGTAAGTCAGGGACAATGTCCCTGAACCGATCCAAAATTCCGTGTCCAATGACGCTATAAGTCTCTTATCCAACATCGCAGCAATGTAGTCCGAAATAACAATCACTGGAAGATAATGCCAGAAGATATGAATGGCAGCTTCCGATGCTACGAAAGGGAAAACTCGAAATCTTCCGAATCCCTTTCGCAGTCCTGTCGGACCCTATAAAGCGTTCGGTCGTCCGTACCTGATGCAACCGCGGACCGCACCGACCCAGCGCCGTCAGATAATTCCTGATTCGACTAAGAAACTGTCGATTGCTGGGATGCTGCGAAAAAACTGTGCTAACTCGGATAGCACGTCCGTCACTGAGGCCTATGGAGAAGTGGTCCTACAATGCATTGCCGCTAGAAGCTCCGTGATCGTTACCCCGTGCATACTACTAATATGCGAGCGAACGGAGTGTATAGGCCTCGTGTCCCTTGGCTACCGGATGGCGTGACCTATTCGCCGTGGAATCACTGAATGACGAAACTGATCGGATACTCGAGGTCACGTAGCCAATGTGCGGTCGTGTGCTCTGCTGTGAGGATGAGGAAGCATTATCGACAGTCTCTCGGACTGTCAATATAACGGAGCGTCCCGACCGACAGATATATGCTCCGAATGTAAAATATCTGAACCACAACATGCGGTCCCCTATGTTGTTGGACGAGAGAGGAACCTCTCTCGCTCACAGCCCGGACGGACCTGGACAAGCCAGGAACCGGACTAACAGGCTTCCTCTGATCTGTCCTCAATCCGCCGTCACTGGGTGAGTACTAAAGTAATTATAGTGCTCGCGTCACCCAAATCTCCTTCCAAGACCGCAACGGACGAACCCGGCAGCCGAACCATTCGATGAATGTACGCTACACCGGGTGAGCTAGCGAATGTCACTCCGTCGATCCTACAAGGGACCTCTTAGGCGATAGACATATTCCATGAGCACTTATTGCCGCTAGCTCTTCATTAACTATGACGACAGAGGCACACTTTAGAAAGACATCTCCGTAACTTTGCGAACAAGAAACCAGAAATGCTTGGTAATAGCAAGCATATAATAATAATATACATAGCGTCGTTCAATAATTCGAAAGTTTGTGTGACATTATTGGACTATGTCGGAACTGAGGGACGATGTCCCTGAACCAAACCAAAAATTTCTAAGTCCACCGACGCTATCAGTTTCTTATCCGGCATCGCAGCATTCTGGTCCGACGAAGAAGCTGTAGAAGATCAAGTCAGATGACATACACAACAGCATATGTTGTTCCGAAAGGGAAAGCTCGAAATCCTCCGAATCCCTTTCGGTATCCCGTCGGACCAGATGAAATTTTCGGACGTCCGTACCCGCTTCCGCGGAGCGTCCCGACCCAGCATCGTCGGATAAAAAATATGCGACAGATTCAGTTGATGCTGGGATGCTGCGATAAGCTGTGCTATTTAGGAAAGCATGTCCGTTCCCGAGGCCTGTGCAGTAGCGGTCTTACGATGCATTGCCGCCGGAAGCTCCGTGTACGTTGACTCCCGCACACTTTCCTATGCGAACGTCCGGAGTCTGCAGGCCTCGTGTCCCTGGCTACCGGATGGTGTGACCTGGTCGCTGATGATTCTCTGACTGGCGAAGCTGACTGGATATCTGAGGTCACGTAGCCAAGAGCGGTCGTGTGCGCTACCATGAGAATGAGGAAGCCTTATTGACAGTCTACTCCGGACTGCCTATATGTCGGAGCGTCCCGAGCGACGGACGTATGCTCCGAATGCGAAACATTTTGTACCACAACGTCTGGGGCCAGATGTTGTTGTATGAGAGAGGGGCCTCTCTCGCTCGCCGTCCGGATGGACCAGAACGAGCTATGAACCGGACTAAAAGGCTTCCTCCGTTCTCCCTCTAATCCGCCGTCACTGGGTGTGCATTTGGTTGATTTATAGTGCTCGCATCACCCCAAAACTCCTTCTAGACCGCAACGGACGAACCCGGCTGCCGAACCATTCAATGAATGGACGCTACACCGGGCGAGCTAGCGGACGTCAAACCTACTAGGGTCCTCTTAGGCAATTGGCGTATTTACATGAGCACTTTTCCGCTAGCCCTTCATTAATTGTGACGACGGAGGCACACTGTTGGAAGACATCACAGATACATCACCCTAATCTTGATCGTCTGAAATAGAAATTGATAAAGTAGAGTGACCCTGCGGGGAAAGGACCGGAGTGTCCAATTCCCCACTAACATACCGTGACATACGCTTCCCATGTTGTCATCGAAATCATACGATACAGAACAGGAGTTAATGCGAGTACACTGACCACATATAGAATGATTATAAAAGTCAGAGGAAGACTTCCTCTTATTACAATTGATCAAAATCCTTTCAATGTGAAAAGAAAACAAAGTCCTGGTACTCGCACCAACCCCTGGCAATCAAAATACATAATAATAATATGATCCATTAATATAGAAAAAATAATTGAAATCAAAATATTTTGAAAAAATATTTTTTCAGAACAGCCCAAGTTTCTGAAAAGTAACGTTGAGCCCCAATGGATCCCAAGCCCAAGTGTGGACAAAAATTTTAAAAATATTTTAAACAATTTATTCAACACTTACGAACAATAATAATGTATCTAGTTATGATTAAAATAACATCAAGATATTATTTTCAAGAAATCCCCCCCTCACACAGAGGGCTGTTGTAAATGAAAACAATGAGTGTAAAAACACTAAAATAAGACTCCAGGCACCCAGGCCCGGAATCAGTTACCAAAAATACACTATCTGATGCAAAACAGAAACTTCCAGGGAAGAAACTGCAGAACATCAGATGGTAGATGCAGAACACAACGCCTAACCACCCGTAGGTGAAGACGTAAACATGGGGAAAAGAACAGAATTCATTCTGTTATTCAGCTAAAACTCCCAAGAATTTTTAGTAATAATAATTACAGAAACTATGCCAAAAGCATGGGAGAATAGCAAGAGGGGACTTAAAGGAAAGGGAGAGAGGAAAACACTGAAAAATCAGTGTAACTAAATAACCAGAATGACAACAAAATGGCTGCTGCCTCGAAAATAGGTAACTTAACATAATTTCATAAAAAAATTTTAAGTTACAGCCCTGATAACATTCTGTCACACATTTTTTCCTCTCCTCCTTCTCTATCCTCCATAGAATCACCATTTCACTAATATTTATGTGTCTGGCATCATTTAAACTGAGATTTACAAGCACAAAGATCAGTCAGATGTTAACTGATGAAGGGCCAAACTTAGAAATGATTAATGGCGCCAATTTCAACGTCCTTGACACTGCGCATGCGCAGTGGAGGTGAAGTGTGGAGGGCCATTCAGGACATGTTTTCTTTGGTTTTAGATGCAAATTTTGGGGATTGGGGGGCAAAATTTGTGTTTGGCCCTATATTTTAAGAGTTAGTACCAGCTATGTCTGGGTCATTGGTACAGTATAAAAATATAGTCTGTTTTTGGACACCAACAACATCAAATGGGAATGCTGCAGAGAAACATAACTTCTTTTACCGGACGCAAAACTGATAGGGAAAATTTTTAATAAGTTGTAAGGGTATTCAAAAATTGAGGTCTTAACCCATTTTTGCCCGGTTAAGGAGATGTACCCCTTAAAAGCTTAAAATTCCCATTTTCTGTGGATTTCTCCAAACAATCTAGTAAGTATTCAAGAGAAATTGACCATTTGCAGGTCTTGGAGTGACATTACAAGTTGCATGAACAAAAGATTCCGGTAAGCATTTGTTAACCCTCCAGAGGCAGCAACTTGTGAGAAAATGGGCTGTACTTGCCCACCCATTAAACCCAATGTGTACCTGCGAGATGTACATAACCACCTTCATTGGAAGTGGGATTCACCGAGGATCATTTTTGTAAGTAATAAAGGTATTCATAAAACCAAGCATTAACCCGTTTAGAGCTGGTTACAGGGTGATACCCCTCAAAAGGTTAAAAATTCATGTTATCTAAGGATTTCTCTAAAAACATCACGTAGATTTTCAAGAAAAATTGGCCATTCTCAGATCTTAGTGTGAATTACAAGTTGCATGTACAAAATATTCCAGTAAGCATTTGTTAACCCTATGCTGGTTCTCAAACATCAAAATGTTGAAAAAGTGGGCTGTGTTTGCATACCCGCAGCACCCAAAGTTAAGAGGAGAAATCAACATAAGTGGAAGTAGAATTCACTGAGAATTATTTTTATAAGTAATAAGCGTATTAAAAAAACAACCCTTAACCCGTTTTGAGCTGGATAAACAATTATACCCATCAACAGCTTAAAATTCATGTTCTCCCTGGATTTCTCTGAAAACATCTCGTAGATTTTTAAGTAAAAATGGCCATTCAGTGGGTATGTGTCAAACAAACATAACTCCTTTTATCGGTCATTAACTTTTAGGACGACGATATTGATATTAACCCTCTCCACCGTTAATGAGGGTTTTTACCTAAACAATTTTTTTTATCAAACTGAGTCATTTGAGACTTCTGTTCTCACCCTTTTCATGCCAGCAATGAAGGAACTTCAGTAAGACAGTAAAAAGCAATTCATCATACACTGTGGGGTCATGACAAATCATGGAATCTCATCGGGAAAAGCCATGATTCTCCAGAATCATAAAGTCTAGTATTCACATGGAACTATTTTATTGCATTTACATGTACACAGGTTTGCCTTTGGCCCTGACCTCTGGGTATACATGCACATGTAGACTTAAATACAGCATCAGTTCAAGGTACTATATATACACATGTAATAGTGGGATCCGGAGCCCAATGTTCACTGTGTTCTTCTTGTAACTCAATTTTTGTAGTGCCAAAGCTATTGATGAATATATTCATAAATAAATAACAAATGAATGCTTTTTAATCTGCATTCCATTTTTTTTGCATGATCAAAACTAAGTAAAAATTCAGGCTCCTGTATTGAGCCCAAATATGACTAAAGGGGCTTAATTTTAACTAACTTGTATCTTACCCCTTATGGATGCTGTATACCAAGTATCAAAAAGATTCTGATCAATGGTGCTCGAGAAGAAATATTTTTCAATTTTAGCAAATATGTGGATTCAGCATTTTTTTGACACCCTGTCACATCCGCTGGCATTTTTTACCCATTCCAATCCATTGTTCCTTTCCTTTCATCCGTTCGTTCATTTCTAGGGCGGGTGGCAGGGCAAGGCAGGCAAGACAGGCGCAGACAGAGTGCAGTCCATAAGTCCCCTTCGCGGTGAAACCGGAAGGACTAATTACATGGATGTATATGTAATCATCAGGTACCGAAATCCTGGACCAAGATTCAACATGCGAGATATGGTATACGACATACAACATATGCCATAAAATATGCGTGATCATTGCGACCAATCAAGTAATTCGTGTTCTGTTTGACCAATCCAAATAATGCTTTTATTCTGACTTGTTCATGATCGGGACTGTTTTTAGCACAGAGGTTCATTTCAAACAATGATTCAGGATTAAAATAATATTATAAAATAAGTATAACTGGATTTTATAATATTATTTTATTCCTGAATCATTGTTTGAAATGAGCCCCTGTGCTGGAGTGGGAAGGACACTCATGGTGTTGGAGTAGACTCAATTTTTTTCACCAATGTTCATTGTATTTGGGGCCATGGGTGTTGCCATGATATTTCAAAAGGGGTTTGACTTGCTTGATGAAAAAGGTACACCAAGGGTACGGCAGGTGCCCAAGGATATCCAGTTTATTCAGACTTTGGGTCTTTTGGGCCTTGGTTTGTTCAGACCCAGGCTTTTTCAACCCTCCGGCTCATTTGGACCTTGACTTTTTCACCCCTCGGCGAAGGAATTTGTTGAATTTGTTGTGATTGCCAAAAAACACGAGCATACTGGAGGGGGCAAGACATGTTCCCGTGGAAAATTTTTTGATTTAGTATTAAAAGGAACTCTCTGGTGGACTTTTGGTGATTTATTAGCATTCTTCGTTTTTGAAACAATGCCATGATGGTCAACAACCATAAGAGAAAGTCCATTTTTGGGGCTTTTTTTGGGTGGGGTGGGGTGGGGTGGGAGTGTTTGGATTTCATAATTTATGAACAGAGGTCAACAATTCCAATTTTAACAACTACTTTATGGGGCTGATTGAAGATAGCCGGTTTCCCTTGTGACTAGCTTTCTTTTGAACAGGCTATTTTCTTAATCACCACTTGCGCAGTTTATAAGACAGCAACACCGCCTTTTCATATCTATTACCATTTAACCTATGTAGGCAACCTTTCTCGGATTTTGCCTTTTTCTTTATGCAATGGTGCAAGAAGGATAAAAAGGCCAACATGTACTCTCTAGGTTAAATTTTGAAGTCATTTAGGTTTAATTACTCTTTAAAACACAAGGTCAGAAACTACCTTTGATCCAGTGATGGTGTTTTGAATTCTGAACACAAACCTCCTATGGACTTGTCCTTATTGTTGTTGGACATCAGGGAATTGATTCAGGTTTTTAGACATAAGGTCCAGATACAACGAACGTTGATGTAAAAATTGATGTAAAAAGTGATATCCTTCCAAAGATCCCACCATCAACAAAACCCCCCCCCAAAATTGTTCAGTTCCTCACCAAAGGGACTTTGGGTAACTACTGGGCCCTCCCAAAAGACGAATAGGCCAAACGAAGAAATATATCAAAATGAAAGTGTCAATGACACTGTAGCTCAACTTGTCAAGAGATGTACATGTATAGTATGTGACACAGCAATGACAAACATCTAGGTAATGACCTGATAACAAAGGTACATATAAAGTATTGTAACGGTCTGTACATAAATACTGACCGCAGCCTGTAACAAATGTATAGGTAAAGTATTGTAAAGGTGGGTGACAGTCAGATGCTAAACTAGAAAAGAAAGAATGGGTCTGACTGAATCCCAAAATATCTGTTCTCATAGCACAGTGATAACAAAGGCACCCCAAAACACACTCATTCCTGTCCCAAGGTGAAAACAAAGGTACCCAAGAAGTTTCGTGAAGATCAGTTCATAAATACGAGCTGTATAGAAGTTGTGACAAAAAACTGATTGGACCTAATTTCGGTACAAAATGACCACTGGCAGCCATCTTGAATTTTGGACCGCACTCAGAAACACTCGTTCTCCTCCCAAGGTGATAACAGAGGTACCCAAGAAGTTTCGTGAAGATCGATTGATAAATACAGCCTCTAGCCCGAGCCATATTGACATGTGTACTTACTGTGTGTAAGTAGCACTGAAAAAATCAAAGTTCATCTAATTTGCATAATTTCTGCATGAGTAAAAAACCTGTATTATATGTGATGTATCCCACGGCACTAAACATTCATACAAAAAATTATTCAAATCAGAGCTTTCATGTGGAAGTTCTGTGCAAAAATCTGATTGCCCCTAATTTTGAACAAAATGGCTGCCAGCGGCCATCTTGAATTTCAGACCGCACCTAAAAACACTCGTTCTCGTCCCACGGTGATAACAAAGGTACCCAAGAAGTTTCGTAAAGATCGGTTCATAAATACGGCCTCTAGCCCGAGCCGTATTGGCATTTGCACCGACAGTGCTGAAAGTAACACTAAATAAATCAAAGTTAGTCTAATTTGCATAATTTAAGCACGAGAAAAAAACCTGTATGATATGTAATGTATCTCATGGTACTAAATATTCATACAAAAAATTATTCAAATCAGAGCTTTCATATGGAAGTTCTGTACAAAAAACAGATTTCTGCATCGTCGGTACAAAATGGCGGCTGGCAGCCATCTTGAATTTCGGACCGCACCCAAAAACACTCGTTCTCGTCCCACGCTCATAACAAAGGTACCCAAGAAGTTTCATAATGCTTGGTTCATAAATACGGCCTCTAGCCCGAGCCATATCCAATTGTTGACGTACGGACAGAGGGACAGACAGACGCTTCAACATTTCGGGTTTATGGGCTACCAAAAAAACATTTTGTATGTCCAAAACCTTATTTTACCCAGAACC
The DNA here is from genome assembly GCA_031216915.1 of Pictodentalium vernedei. Lineage (NCBI taxonomy): Eukaryota > Metazoa > Mollusca > Scaphopoda > Dentaliida > Dentaliidae > Pictodentalium > Pictodentalium vernedei. Next base: position 186,384,852 of record CM062294.1, on the reverse strand, counting down.
CCACCCCCTCCACCCTAGAACTTATATTTAACCCTTAAACCCCACCCCTCCACCCAAAAACCACACCCTAACCCTACCCCACCCTGACCCTAAAAGCCCACCCCGGACCCTAACCTCCACCCACCACTGGGACCTAACCCCCCAACCTTAAGCCCTACTATGGGGCTACCCCTAACCCCTACCCCACCCCTGACCCAACCCCACCTTAGCCAAACCAATAGGATTAGGAGCTATTTTTCGGTTTAGGGGCTACTAAAACTAACCCCCCTACCCCCCCCCCCCCCCCCTGGACCTAACCCTCACCAACCTTAAGCCCTACTCTAGGGCTACCCCTAACCCCACCCAACTCCTACCACTACCTTAATTTGGAGGTAGCCCCTAATAATAATATCCCCTAAACCCCCAATGTTGGCCTGGACAGATGGACGGATGGACAGACGGACAGACGGATGACGGGCCATGACAAAAGCTCAAATTTGGCTTCGCCAAAGTTGAGCTAATAAAGAAATAAGGTTTTGGCCTTGTGACGACACAAAATAAGCAGACATGTAGCCAGGATATCAAAGTTGGGGGGGGGGGGGGGTGGAGGGAAGAGTAATACCCAGTGGGACTAGTTCCCTTACGAAGGGGGTGGCTGCAATGTTCAGATCGCTGAAGTACTAGGCGGTATACAGAATAGGAAGTGCAGCATTATCCAAGCCACGTAGCGGCGAGATGGAAGGCGATCACAAGAAGAGGACACCCCAGAAAAAAAAAGAAATTCGAGACAAACGCAATTTCCTGGACTCTTGAGTCTGTAAGAGTCTATAATTTTTTAGTTGTGAAGGCATCAATAACTAGATATCACGGAGATGGAATCCATCTCTGCGGGCCCCGCAGCAACTAACCGATGTTAGGTATAAACTGATGTGAACCATAAAAATACTAAAATATTTCAAGCAATAGGTAAAATCCGATTAAAATCCCTTCCCGGACACGAACTTGTCAGAAAAAAACCCAAATTCTGAATAATTTGACCTTGAGGTCAAACTTCAAGGTCAAAGCATGGCAACCTTGGTACGCGACATACCGTCTTGAGATAATCTATCCACATACCAAATATCAAAACCCTATCTATTAAGGGAAAAAAGTTACAGCCCGGACACAAACTTGTCAGAAAAGAACCCCGAATTTGGAATAATTTGACCTTGAGGACAAAGTTCGAGGTCAAAGCATGACAACCATGGGACGCGACACATCGTCTTGAGATAACTACCCACATACCAAATATCAAAACCCTATCTATTAAGGGAAAAAAGTTACAGCCCGGACACGAACTTGTCAGAAAAGAACCCCTAAAAATGGAATAATCTGACCTTGAGGTCAAAGTTCAAGGTCAAGGCAGCCTTGGTACGCGACACATCGTCAAATATCAAAACCTTATCTATTAAGAGAGAAAGATTACAGTGCGGACAAGTTTTTTTACGGATGGACAGACAGACAGACGGACAAAGCGATCACTATAGGACGTCGGCCTCACAGCGGGGCCCTAATTAGGCTGCATTATGTGTGGGGGGGGGGAGGGGGGGCTGTTTTTGGGGGTGGGAGGAGCAGGTGGTGATAAATTCCCATAGGAACCAGACTTTGGGGCGAGAAAATGTTTCTCTGCAAAATTTCAACACCATTCCAAAGTTCCAAACTGCATATATTGTAGGGTTATGTTGTGGAAAGGGAAAGAGGGTGGTGAGCTTTTTGTTGAAAGCTTTCTCCACGAATCGGCCGACATTGCTATTGAAGTCATCATGATGTCCACTCGACATCATTGAAATGTTGACCACTGTTGTTGTCCACTATACAATCTAATATGACGTAAGGGTGGTCAGGCTTCTCGAACGGGATCGATATTGCAGTCTATCCCCCTGTAGGTCCTGATTGCTCTTGCTACTCCTAATAAACCTAATGCTTCATATTATCCCATGACTGGTTTTGGTAGTACGTAATGCTTGTGTGGCTAGCAATGTGACATGGGGTGAGAGTAATATCTGATACGGTAGTATAGGGTGTGCAGTTTGTACTCCTGCTGGTTCAGTGTTAGCTTTTGGTACTACTATCCATCTAGGGTGGTGAGCTAGCCCACAGATGTTATGAGTAGTACCTGATGCAAGGTCAAGCAGTAGAGTGGGGTGGGGTAATGCATGGGTGTCTGGTGCAGCAGTATATGGTGTACAGTCTGCACCCCCAAGTAGTTTACTGTCAGAATCTGGTACCACTAACCCACTGAATGTATTTTACCATCGGGGTTGGTGTAGGTAGTGTGTAATGCTAGGTTACGCAGTAATACCAAGTAAGTTTAGACAACAGTATGGGATGTACGGTCTGCATCGCATAGGTCTACTATTATCCCTTAGTACTATAAAACCGCCCAAGAGTTTGCAGTGTCCCATGGATGGTTTGGAATGCTAGGTCATGCAGTGGGGTGTGTGAGGTGTATGCTTGATTTCTGGTTTTGTAGTAGAATATGGATGGTCTTTTGACATTCTAGGACTTGGCTGAGGGAAGAGGTCATGATCTGAGATAGTTACCAAGTCTGTACAATGTTACAAGTCAGTAGTAATGGTACAAGGCTGGCAGAACAATATAGTAATGTTGAATACAATAGGGGCTAATCATAGGACAGATAGCTGAAGACATGGTGGAAGCTGATGATAAGACCACCAGGAGCTGTTTCGGAACTTGAATTCCACTTATGTAATCCCACAACAAGAATCACTTTTGGAAAACATATGTGGTTACAGAATCCCTTTTTTCGTTGTATGTGCCCTGTGATGCAGGTCTTGTGCATTAGAACATAAGCACATATTGGCATATCTCTATGCGCAGCATGTGATATGCACCACCAGCACACCAGTACATCCCATCAACCACCTATTGCTCCTCACACCTGATCTGCTTCTAGATCACCCCCATGGCTTTCATAGGTCTTAGACCACTACTGTTGCTTACTCATTGTCACCATCATCTGTCCTGCTTTCAGCTTCTTCGCTAGTCACCCAATAGTCTAGTCTTCTAACAACTCTGCCCTCGGTCAGATTTTTAACAGACGCAACCAAACTGCTGCATTCATCTAAGCCCATATCGGGGTTTTATATTCCCTTGACCTAGTGCATGCTAGGGAACCCTGCATATAAGAAACAATCTTTTGGCGACACAGAGATGTGCTTATGTGTTAATACACAATGTGCAGCATATATACACATACGACGAAAAAGAGATTCTCAAAAAGGGATTCTCTTAGTGGAATTCAAAGCTCTAAAACAGCTCCAGATGGTCTTACCACCAGCTTCCACCATGTCTTCAACTATCTGTCCCATGATTATCCTCTCTTGTATTCATCATTACTATCGCGTTCTACCAGTCTTGTACCATTACTGATGACTTGTCAGATTATTACAGACTAGCTAACTATCTCAGATCTTTATCTCTATTCTCAGCCAAGACTTAGATGTTGAAATATATCATCCATCCTTTACTACGGAACTAGAAATCTAAATTTTATAGAAAATTTCCTTTCTTATTATACCAACCACAATTGTTTACTTCAGGCTTGCACTACAGTGGAAGTCCCTAACTCGGATAAAATACTCTCTATTCTTGTCTTTCCCAAGCAAGTTGGGAAAGAAAAGTGGTGCAAAAGCACCAATAAAAAATAAGCCAAAACTGGGTCGAGTGCAACCGGCGCAGACCCAGTACGGGACGCTCTCTCCCAAGTACAACTCCACGACTTCCGTTGCCAGTGTGCATGTACCGTCTCTAAAGACTCATTCTTTTTGAATCCGTCAACGTTAGAGTTATGTGATCAGCGGGGAGGAAAGATTCTTTACCCGTAAAGAAGACGGGAGGGCCTCCATGTAAACAATTGTGGTAGGTATAATAAGAAAGGAAATTTACTATAAACTTTAGATTTCTTATCAACCTACTCACAATGGTTTACTTCAGGCTGAATAGACAAAAGGCTGGAGGGAATTGCATAACCAACCCAGACACAACCCCAGTGCACTGGAACCGTGAAGCAGAAGGAAGAGGTCCCGAGGCTAATCAACCATAATGTCTCAATCATTGGTAAAGGACAATGAAAAGAGACATATGGGCCTGTGTGACATACAGACAGAAAAAAGGGCAGTAACAGCACAATGCTGAAACTGACCTTCAAGAAGCCTAATGGCTATGGCAGACAACAGCCTGAGCAGAAGAAAGAGGACCCAGGGCAAAAAGGTCCGCTGACTGCTCCTGCAACTGGCGCAAATAAAAGGTGGAGAAAGTAGAAGCATTTCTCCAGTAGGATGCCTGCATAACATCCGACAACTTGACGGAGTTAGAATAAGCCCAAGAGGCAGACAGTGCCCGCACCTTGTGGGCAGAAATACGATTGGTAATACAATCGCCAGCTGCTAAACGACTATAAGCCGTACGAATAGCAAGACAAATCCATCGAGAAATGGCTTGAGGAGAGATCTTCTGTCGACCCGGAATGAGAGACAGAAAAAAATGTTTCCTGCCTTTCCGTATGAAGCGTGTCCGATCAAGATAAATGCGAATAGCACGGACCGGACAGAGCAAAGGGCGAGTACCCTCAACAAAAGGAAGAGCCCTGATACATATAGGAGGAGGAGTAGTATCTGGTAACTGATTCTTGGCCAAAAAGGAGCAATCAGTGGTAAAAGTAACACTGTTGGGAGAGCTCCTAACCGAGAGGGCGTGAAGCTCACTAACCCGTCTGGCCGAAGCAAATGCCATCAGAAAAGCCGTCTTATATGTGAGAAAATGCATAAAGGTTCAAACGGCGTCCCCCCCCCCCTCCCCCCACCCCCCCCAAGCAAAGCAGCACCCACGAAAGATTCCATCGTGGAGTAAGCTGCAAAGTCCGAGGCCTTTTCAAAGAAAAGTGCCGAACAAGCTTGGAGAGGTAAGGATTAGTGCCGATACGACGCTTCCCCACATAAGAAAAAGTCTATGAAAGCATAGACCTGTAACCCTTGATGGTAACAGGCTGCAGACCCCGAGAATCAAACAGATATACCAGAAACTCCACAATCTGTGAAATCGAAGGATTGGCATAATCAACAGAGTGATCAGCACACCATCGACAGAAGACCTTCCATTTAGGTGCATAAGCTAAACCTTGAAGAAGAAATGCACTCAACTTCTCGTCTCAAAAAACCTCTACGGAGGAGACAGGACCTGACAAAAGATATGCGTGAAGGCACAACAAGTCGGGTCGACGTGAAACATCCTTGGGCGACCTTGACAAAGAAGGTCACGACGTAGCGGGAGACGTGCCGGAACCGCCGCCATCAGTGAGCGAAGCTGATTGATCCACACCCGCTGAGGCGACAGGGGAGCGATCAGAATGATTCGACAACTGCAGGTTCGAATTTTGTCGAGAACCTGAGGAAGAATCGGAACCGGCGGGAAGGCGTAGCCGATGAGACCGTTCCAATCGAGTGACAGAGCGTCCACGGCAAAAGCCAGAGGATCTGGACACGGGGACATGAAAGTGTCCACCTGATGGTTCCAACGAGTCGCAAAAATGTCGATGTGGGGACGTCCCCAGAGATCGCAAAACGACTGGAACACTGCCCTGTGAAGCATCCACGCGGTGAAAATAACCCTGCCCTGTCGGGACAGGGAGTCGGCTAGGACGTTCAGACGACCGGGAATGTGACGAACAACCACTCCGGCGTGAACATCCTGAGCGAGCAGTAGAAGATCCCGAGCTAATTCGTACATCGGAACTGAGTGCGTGCCGCCCTGGTTCCGAATGTAAGCAACCACTGTCGAATTGTCGGATAGTAGAAGGACCTGGCGATTCGACAGGTGAGGGATCCACTGCCTGAAACTCAGAAGAAGAGCAAGAAGCTCCTTCTGGTTGATGTGTAGAGCTGCTTGATCCTGGTCCCACATCCCGTGTAGGGAAAGACCGAGAGGATCCAACATCGTACCCCATCCGAGATCGCTGGCATCTGCCGTCAGAACGTGATCGGACGTGGGTAAGTCCCTGGGTAACACCCTGCGTAATCCACTGAACGTCTGTCCAGGGAAGAAGGTGAGGATACAGAGAGTCCGGAAACGGAAGCACCTGATCCAGAGAATCTACATTCGGCCTCCAACAACTGAGCAGAAAGTGTTGGAGAGGTCTGACACGCAGCCGACCTAGAGGAATGAGATCCGTCACCGAACCGCACAGACCGATCAGCCGGAGAAAACTCCGAGCGGTCGCGGACATAGACTGGGACAGAGTCAGAGCAAAAGCTGAGAGAATCACAGCCTTGGCCTGGGGAACCGCTACCAAATTGAATTTGGTTTGGAAAGACATCCCCAGATGACAAAACGACTGAGAAGGGACCAGGTCCGACATCTCCTCGTTGACTCTGAATCCTAGTGACGTGAGCAAGCTCAACAGAGTGGCGACATCCGACTCCAGTAAGGCAGCATTGGAATGCCTCTGGAGGATATCATCCAGACATGCCGAAGTAGTCACCCTGGACTCATGCCGAAGTAGTCACCCTGGACTGTGTGCGATGGAATGCTTTCACATGCGACATCAGTCTGGTGAACGCCCAAGGAGCCAGGTTGAGGCCGAAAGGCATGGCCTTGAACCTGTAAACTCGCCCCAGAAAAGCGAACCTGAGATACTTCCGTGACGCCCGATGCATCGGAACGTGGAAATAAGCGTCTCGCAGGTCGATGCTGGCTGTGAAATCTCCCTGGTGAATTGATTGGCGGACCGACCTGAAAGTCTCCATGCTGAACTTGGGAGCAATGATAGACTGGTTCAGGATACTCAGATCGATAACCGGTCAGAGTCGGCCATCCTTCTTCGGCACCAAGAACAGGCGGGAATAGAAACCCACTGACTGAATGTTCTTGACGACCTCGATCGCCCCCTTTGCCAGGAGATTGGCAATCTCCGTGGACAAAAGTTCCCGACGTAAAACGTCTGAAGGAACTGTGGTTGGAAGAGGCACCCTTGACAGAGTGGGGTGCCGTCGGAAGGATATTCGCAGCCCGGACCGAACAACATCTAACACCCACGGATCGGATGTGATGGTGGCCCAATGGTCTGCGAACTCTGCTATCCTTCCTCCAACCTGGGACGAGTCGAGGTGAGGACCTTCAATTCGAGCCCCGACGAGGTCCGCGAGAGGAGAAACCACCTCCTCTACTAAATGAAGAATCCTGAGACTTCCCTCGATTCTGCCGACCCTTACCTTTACCCCTGGAGTAAGAAGTAGAGGCGGCGGCAGAAGGACCAGCCTTTTCCTTCACAGAGGAAGCAGAAGGGTACTTGTTAGGCTTGGAACGGCCCTTGCCTCCCCTAGAAGGCTGATCAAGCTGACGAAACAGCAGCTGATCTTTGGAATGACGTAGGACGTCATCCCGGACCGTCGACACGGAACCATGGAGAAGTTGCGGACCTGCCAAAGAAGCAGATCGAAGAGCAGCATGCTGCTCCTCGGGAAGGGATCGTCCTGTGTCCAGCACAGCGTCCCTTCAAACTAATTCCAGATTAGCCGTGTTACAAGCATGCGTGTGAGTAAGGTGCATAAGCATCTTGGACAGCACACGCAAAGGATCCTGTACCTCGTCAAACTTATCTGGAGGCAGATAAGCAGCCAAAGCTGAGACGACGTGATCTGAGAGAGAAAGCATGCCAAGCATCTCTCTAGATAAGCCCAACGTGGACTCCAGAGTCGTCATAGGAATGACGGCAGGCTTGGGCTTGGAAAGCCCGAGGGAAGTGGAGTCCTGATCCAGAACCGTCAAAGTCTGGCAGACCGACGGATTGGCGGAATCGTAGGAACGATAACGCACAGGAGGCAAAAAGGTGTCAACCCTGATGAAGAACGAAGTCTTCAAAGCCTTGGAATTCAGCTTGGAATCCAATGCTGAAAAAGCTTCAACCACCTGTACCGACTGGCACGGTCGAAGGCGCCCAGAAGCAGGTTGCTCCATAGGCTGTTGGCGCGCTACCGATGATCGCGGCCAGGCTGACACTGTCGGCTGGTTAGCAGGTTTGAGATCAGGCAGAAAGCCAAACACAAAGTCAAGAGCTGCCCCCAAGTCCGAAGACTGCTGGCCCTCGACCTCAAGCATGTCGGACTCCTCCCCAGAGTCGGAAGACACATAGCCCATTGTGGGCAAACCAGCCGACGCCTCCCATGGTGTCGGGACAACAGGGGAATCAGAAACCAGCCTGTTTCCAATCCCGGGAGGCGGCGCCATAGGAGGCGCCTGGAAACCACTCATAGCCTCGCTGGAAGCAACAGGAAGGCTCTTAGAAAGAACCTGAGTGAGTAAGGAGAGGGCCTCCCTAAGCTCACTGCCCGTACCAACCTGTTCGACAGGGGAGCGAACCGGCAAAGTGGCTTCACCTCTGACCTTCTTAACCAGCGAAGGGTCACGATCCTCCAAAACACCCGACGCGGGACGACGGGCGGCAGCCGAAACATCTGAAGGCAGACGTGTATAGGGGTACGAGGCACCCTGAGGATCAATATGGCGAGAACTCATGAGAGTCACCGCGGACCTCTGCGGGGCAGAAGGTCCAGGCTGCACAAAAGGCGTTGATCCCCCTAAACTGGTCGTGAGGCCAGAATGAGTAGACGGAAACGCCACGGAGTTCATAGTGTTTCCACTAAGAACATCCGAATCCAAAGACACAACTGTGGTGCTCGACGGCGAGACCACAGAGATGGGTTCGGCCGGCAGCCCCTTCCGACTTCGCCGAGTTGAAGTCAGGGAAGGCTGAGGCCGATATCCCACGTCTACAGTACCAGACATTCCTGCAGTCCCCTGCAGCGAAAAGCCGAGGCCGGCTGAAACTGACGACGAAGCAGACGGACCAGCAGTAGTAGTAGATACGTCGAGAGTCGTTGAGGCTGGTGAAAGAGTGGAGAGAGCACACCGGCTCGGCTCCGGAAGAGTCACAACCCTAGTGACAGCCTCAGATGTCGACTGGAGGGGGACTGTAGTCCCGGAACCAGGCACCTCTTCACCAGAACACTCAACAGCTCCCGCAGTATCCACCACAGGAAAAGACTGCACATCCCCCACGGAGGAGGAATAACTCTCACCAGACAAGGTCGGCTCGGGAGGCCCCGAACGACCACGTTCTCCTTTACTGCGGGAGCGGGAGGCACGGCCACGAGAACGAACGACACGGTTAACTGACACCCAGAAAGTGGATGACCATGATCCACAGACACCACATGGCCGCTCGGCAGAACACCCATTACAGGAAGAACAAGACGAATGTAAATCGTCCACATGCTTTGGCAGCAGACATTGCCCACAAGGAATTGTCCTGGGCATGATAGAGGTGAGAGGAGCAGAGAAGGTGAAATCCGAAAACAGAAGAACACCCCCAAAGAAGAGAGAAAGGTGACAGAAACAAAGACCCCAGACGGTCGACCGGGAACCACATAACAGGATGACTACTCTCAAAAGAAAGAAGAAAAACTGTAGGAGTGGTACCCCGCTGACACCTAACTCTAACACAATTAGAAAATTTACCAAAAAAAGCATTAACAATAATTGTGAAATAATATAAGTCCGAACTGCATGGCACACGAAATTCGCGTGCGACTTGAGAGAGAACAATTAAATATACATTATGGATATATAATATAAAAGAGAATATAAAAAACACTGTTCCTGAGAATACAAAGGATACACTGAGGTACAATGAATCAGAAATCATCAAACATCGAGCTGGAGGAACACAGATAAGCGTGCAAAAACATCTCGACACGAAGTGGATTATAAAAAGAATGAGTCTTTAGAGACGGTACATGCGCACTGGCAACGGAAGTCGTGGAGTTGTACTTGGGAGAGAGCGTCCCCTACTGGGTCTGCGCCGGTTGCACTCGACCCAGTTTTGGCTTATTTTTTATTGGTGCTTTTCCACCACTTTTCTTTCCCAACTTGCTTGGGAAAGACAAAAATAGAGAGTATTTTATCCGAGTTAGGGACTTCCACTGTAGTGCAAGCCTGAAGTAAACAATTGTGAGTAGGTTGATAAGAAACCAATCATGCACCACACAACAGTGCATGACCTAGCATTCACAATTACCAACTACCCATGGGTAGTACAAACCATTGGGCGGTTTTGTAGGACTATGGGATAACACTAGACCTGTGGGATACAGATCGTACAACCCATACTACAATTTCAAACATTCCTTGTAATACCACATTGCCTAGCATTACGCTCTACCTATACTAGCCCCACATGGTAAAATACATTCAGTGGGCTAGTAGTGCCAAATACTAAGAGAAGACCAACTGGGGTACAGACAATACACCCTATACTACTGCACCAGACAATCATGCATTGATACCCCTCCCCCCACCCTACTGCTTGACCAAGCATTACATACGACTTATGCCATCTGTGGGCTAACACACCATACTAGATGGATATTGGATAATAATACCAAGGGCTAACATCGAACCAGCAGGGGTACATACAGCACATCCTATACTAACACACTAAACAACCAGGCATTACCCCACCCCACATCAAAATTCTGCCTGGACTAGCATTATGTACTACCTATACCAGTCATGGATAATATGAAGCATCAAGTCGATTAGTAGTACATAGGACTAACAGGGGACCTACATGGGGTAATATGAAGCATAAAGTTGATCAAGAGTACCAAGAGCAATCAGGACCTACAGGGGTATATAGTGCCCATAATATACTATGATATCACTCCCGTAGAGAAGCCTGACAAGGGGCGAGGGGAGGGGGGGGGGGCTCAGTAGGTGGAAGTGCAGGTTGCAAGCCGAGTGGTCCATGCTTCGAATGCCACCAGCGGCAAACACGCTGTGTCCTTGGCCAAGACACTTCACCCCCATTGCCGACATGGGGGCAGTCGCATTGTGTACTACAGCGTACTGCACATCGATGGTGCCCTTGTCTTCAACTAATGCTAACCCTGCTTGTGTGGAGTTGGTATGTTGGGGAGCTGACATGTGCATATATAGTATGTGACACAGCAACGACACACATCTGGGTAAAGACCTGATAACAAAGGTACATATAAAGTATTGTAACAGTTTGTACATAAATGCTGACCGTAGCCTGTAACAAATGTATAGGGAAAGTATTGTAAAGGTGGGAGACAGTTAGATGCTAAACTAGAAAAGAAATCTTTGAGTCCAGAGAGGATCTGACTGAACCCAAAACCCATACCACAGTGATAACAAAGGCACCCAAAAACACTTGTTCCTGTCCCAAGGTGATAACAAAGGTACCCAAGAAATTGACGGTAATGGCTGACTGATCATGACCAAAAATATGACAGTCTCATCTAGACATCATACCAAGTTATCCTTCCAAGTTACAATGAAATTGTTTCATAAATATGAACTGTAGAATGTGCTAAACAAATCTAGGTCACATGCCTGTGCAGCTGTCATGGTTGACCAATCATGTCCAAAATATGACAATCTCATCTAGGCATTATAAGTCATCCTACCAAGTTACAATGAAATCCTTTCAAAAATACAACCTGTAGAATGTACTAAAGGGTTTTGGGCTCTTGCAGCTGTCATGTTTGACTGATCAGAACCAAAAGGGGACATTCTCATCTAGACATTATACAGAGTCATCCTACTAGTTACCATGAAATCTCTTCATAAATATGACCTGTAGACTGTGCTAAATGTTTTCAGGGTTTTGGGCTCTCACAGCAGTCACCGTTGACAGATTGTGACCAAAAGGGGATATTCTCAGCAAGACATTATATGACGTCATCCTACCAAGTTACAATGAAATCCCTTCATAAATACGACCTGTAGACTGGACTAAAGGTTTTCAGGTTTCGGGCTCGCATTGCCATCTTGGTAGACTTATCATGACCAAAAGGGGGCGTTCTCATCCAGACATCATTCAGAGCCATTCTACCAAGTTACAATGAAATCCCTTCATAAATACAATCTGTAGACAGCGCTAAAGGTTTTCAGGCATGCATAGCCAGAGTGGTCGAGTGATCATGACAAAAAGGGGCTGTTCTCATCTAGACATGACCTCAAACCTGCATATGAAATTTTGTGATTGGGCAAGAACTACAGGGCGTAAATGTGAACAAACTGACAGACTCACAAACTTCCGCACACATGATAGCAATAGCTTATCTTGACTTTGTCAAGTTAAGCTAACAAGAGCGGAGATTGGAAAGTTAATACACTGTTATTCGGTTTTTCTGCAAGGTAAACGCCATGACATTTGATGACGTGAAAGCTATTTTAAAATACCTTTTGTGATGGAGAACACTCTCAAAATATGTGATAAATTTCACTTCCACTGCTCTTAATAACCGTGACTTTGACCTAAAACTACGGGACAAGGTCCTCCCAGAATGCACAAAAGCGAAATTCTTTGGCATTACCATTGACCAAAACCTATCTTTCAATAAACAAACCAAAGATATTGCCAGCAAAGCGACCAAACATATTAATTTACTAAAAATGCTAAAGGGTACAACATGGGGAGCCATCCAGACTACTCTACTTAAACTATACAAAGCCTTTGTGTGCCCTGTACTCGAGTATGGGGCTATCATCCTAACGGACCTAAATCAAACTAGAATGATGTCACGCATGCAGCCCGACTGTCCCAGAAATGGCAATGCTTAGACACAAAATAGTCAAAGACATTTTTTGTTAACCGTTTACCTAACGAATCTCCCATAATTGCACTCGTGATATACAAAATTTGCTATTCAAATTTTATTTTTTCATTTCTCTACTTCAAAACATACCTCATGATCTATTAATGGAACAAACTTGATGAGCTTGTTCCAATAATGACTAATAAGCCATGGTTAGAAGTAAAAAAAGAGTCAATGACACTGTAGCTTAACTTGTCTGTGTGTTGTGTTTCATGAAAAGGATAATATTCAATGTCTATGAAAGGATTTTTGAAATAAGACAAGAATTGTGATGATTGGGAATATGCTAATTTCTGTTCCCTGTATGCTATGTTCTTAATAAAAATAATATGAGGTGTACACTGTACTAAAGAGATGAAGGGTGGGTTAATGTGGACCTCACAGTTAATGTATGTGACCCTCACAGTTAACGTATGTCAACAAAAGTTACCAAGTTACAGTGAAATTATTCTAAAACGAGTCATCATATCAAGTTACATTGAAATCCCTTCATAAATATGGCCTGTAGACTGTGCTAAAGGTTTTCGGGCTTCAGGCCTGTGAAGCCATGATGGTTGATCGATTGCAACTAAAAGGGGACGTCCTCATCTCGACATTATACTGAGTCATTTTACTAAGTTACAATGAAATCCCTTCACAAATACCACCTGTAGGTTTTGGGGCTTCAGGCCCCTGTAGCCATCACAGTTGCCCAATCGTGTCCAAAAGGGGATGTTCTCATCTAGATATTATATGAAGTCAACCTACCAAGTTACAATGAAATCCCTTCATAAATATGACCTGTAGACTGTGCTAAAGGTTTTCGGGCTTCGGGCTGGGGCAGCCATCATGGTTGAATGATCTCAACCAAAAGGGGACATTCTCATCTGTGCATCATTTGGAGTGATCCCACGAAGTTACAATGAAATCCCTTCATAAATATGACCTGTAGACTGTGCTCAAGGTTTTCGGGCTTCGGGCACCTGTAGCCGTCACAGTTGACCAATCACGACCAAAAGGGGATGTCATCATCTAGGCATTATATGGAGTCAACCTAACAAGCTAACAATGAAATCCTTCCATAAATACACCTTATAGACTATGCTGAAGGTTTTTGGGCTCGGGCAGTGAATGAATGAAATCCTTCCATAAATATGACCTTTTGCCTATGCTAAAGGTTTTTTGGCTCGGGCAGCCATCAAGGCTGAATGATCGTGATCCAAATGTGACGTTCTCATCTAGACATTATTTGGAGTCATCCTACCAAGTTACAATGAAATCCCTTCATAAATATGATCTGTAGACTGTGCTAAAGGTTTTTGGGCTTCGGGCCCCTGTAGCCATCACAGTTGTTCAATCACGTCCAAAAGGGGACTTTCTCATCTAGACATTATATGAAGTCAACCCACCAAGTTACAATGAAATTCCTCGATAAATATGACCTGTAGACTGTACTAAAGTTTTTCTGGTTTTGGGCTCAGAGAGCCATCAGGGTTGAATGATCGCAACCAAAAGGGGACATTGTCATCTGGGCATCATCTGGAGTGATCCTACGAAGTTACAATGAAATCCCTTCATAAATATGACCTGTAGACTGAGCTCAGGTTTTCTGGCTTCGGGCCCCTGTAGCCATCACAGTTGACCAATCACAACCAAAAGGGGATGTCATCATCTAGGCATTATATGGGGGTCAACCTAACAAGCTAACAATGAAATTCTTCCATAAATACAACTCATAGACTACGCTAAAGGTTTTTGGCTCAGGCTGTCAACAAGGATGAATGATCGTGACGAAAAGAGGACGTTTTCATCTAAATATTATTTGGAGTCATCCTCCCAAGTTACAATGAAATCCCTTCATAAATATGACCTGTCGACTGTGCTAAAGGTTTTCTGGTTTTGGGCTCCTGTAGCCGTCACTGTTGCCCAATCACGTCCAAAAGGGGACGTTCTCATCTAGACACTATATGAAGTCAACCTACCAAGTTACAATGAACTCCTCCCATACATATGACCTGTAGACTGTGCTAAAGGTTTTTGGGCTTCGGTCCCCCTGTAGCTGTCACAGTTGCCCAATCACGTCCAAAAGGGGACGTTCTCATCTAGACATTGTATGAAGTCAACCTACCAAGTTACAATGAAATCCCTTTAAAAATATGACCTGTAGACTGTGCTAAAGGTTTTTGGGCTTCGGGCTCGGGCAGCCATCAAATCTGAATGATTGCAACCAAAAGGGGAATTCTCATCTGGGCATCATCTGGAGTGATCCTACGAAGTTACAATGAAATCCCTTCATAAAAATGACCTGTAGACTGTGCTCAAGGTTTTCAGGCTTTGGGCCTCTGTAGTCATCACAGCTGACCAATCACAACCAAAAGGGGATGTCATCATCTAGGCATTATATCGAGTCACCTTACCAGGTTACAATGAAATCCTTCCATAAATACAACCAAAAGACTATGTTAAAGGTTTTTGGGCTCGGGCAGCCATCAAGGCTGAATGATCGTGACCAAAAAGGGACGTTCTCATCTAGACATTATTTGGAGTCATCCATTCAAGTTACAATGAAATCCCTTCATAAATATGACCTGTAGACTGTACTAAAGGTTTTCTGGCTTTGGGCTCCTGTAGCCATCACAGTTGCCCAATCACGTCCAAAAGGGGACGATCTCATCTAGACAGTGAACCTAACAAGTTACAATCGAATCCTTCCATAAATATGACCTGCAGACTTGCTAAAAGTTTTGGGGTTTTGGGCTTGGGCAGCCATCACGGTTGACAGATCATGACCAAAAAGGGACGTTCTCATCTAGGCATTATACAGAGGCATCCTACCAAGTTATAATGAAATCCCTTCATAAATACGACCTGTAAACTGTGCTAATGGTTTTGGGGTTTTGGGCTCAGGCAGCCATACCAGTGGACCGATCACGACCGAAAGGGGACGTTCTTATCTAGACATGACCCCAAACCTGCATATGAAATTTAGTGATCATCAGACAAAACTACGGGGTGTAGACTGTGCTAAAGGAAAATGTGAAAAGACTAACAGACTTCCGTGTGATGGCAATAGCTTATCTTGACTTTGTCAAGTTAAGCGAAAAAATGAAAAAATTTGATGTTTCAGAAAAATAATTTGTACTGTTGGCTTCAACTTGTGTTAGGTAAAGGATTAAAGATGCAGAACATAAAGTGATGTTGGGCTTTGAGAGTCAATTTTCTTTTTTGCATGTAATAACTCCCAATCCCTCAAAATGCATTGTGTGTGTGTGGGAGGGGGGAAGGGAAGGGAGGGAAGGGAGTTGTGGAACCTTTATTCAAACCTGGCCTGTATTACTAGCTAGAAAGTATTTGGGGGTTTTACCCACAAACTTTAACCAAAACTGTAAAAAAGCATTTTTGACAAAAGAAAAAAAAGTGCCTAATTGGCCCCAGGGGGTATTACGTGAGTTTAAAAAAAGGTTCCTCATGTAGTGACGGTAAATAGTTCAAAATGCATATTGGAGGAAAGAAAGAAAAACAAGAGGCCCCACGGGACCTGAAGCGCTCATCTTGAACAGAACACAATATAAACAGAGTCCAAGAATGAGTACATTAAGCAAGCCATCTCGATAGGCTACAGTGCCAATCCTTGAGTCCCTCAGGAGTGACAAAAATAATCCGGCATCATGCCTTTTCTTCAGTTGGTCATAAAGTAAAATGTAGAGCTCCGCTATGAAGCCCCTTGATACAACCTATGTGGATTAATCTTAGTTACACACCTCTAGAGGGTATTGAATACAAAATTTTTTATTCTTCAGCAAAATGGCCAATTCCGGCTCCCATAGGGAGCCCAAATATTAACCCAGGCTCTCGATTTGAACACAATTGAATCTGACTTCCCTAGAGATGTTGTGTACCAAATATGAAAGCATTGTGACTGTTGGATCTGAAGAAGAGAAATTTTAAATAAATTTCTTCATATTGCACTAAGTTAAAATTTGGGCTACCTTAGCAAGCCCAAATATTAACCTATGGATCCGATTTGAACAAACTTGAATCTGAGCCCCCTAGAGATGTTGAATATCAGATATGAAAGCATTCTGGCTGGTGGATCTGAAGAAGATTTTTTTACCCCCCATATTGAACAACGTCAAGATTTTGGCTTCTGTAGGAAGCCCAAATATTAACCTAGGGACTTGGTTTGGACAATCTTGAATCTGACCCTCATAGCAATGATGTATACCAAACATTAAAAGATTTTAACTTGTGGTTCTGAAGAAGAAGATTTTTAAAGAATATTCCCCATATTACCCTATGTTAAAAATTCGGGCTCCTGTAGTGAGCCCAAATATGAACCAATGATTTTTATTTCAACAAACTTGTATCTGACCTCCCTATGAATGTTGCATACCAAATATCAAAAGATTCTGATGATTGGTTCTGGAGAAAAGATTTAAAAAAATTTTTCCAAATATGCTGACTCAGCATTTTGTCGATGCCCATTACAGAACACCCTAACATAACCGATGGCTATTTTTTTGGACCATTCAATTCTACTGGTCCTAAGGATACTTTGTACCAAATAACAGCTCTCTGTTCTGTGCGGTTTGGGAAATATGGGCATTTGAAATTATTTCTATTTTCAGCTCCCAGGGCTGGGCAGGAATTTTTTTTTTTTTTTTGCATGGGTCAAGTACTTATGACCCAATAATACCACATACCAAATTTTGTTCATACCAGACCATCGGTTCAGAAAATAGAAATTTTGGGCGGGGCCAAAAATCTTACCCCTCCCATTACAATGCCAAATATTGCTTCACAAACCTTGTTTGAACTTGATTCTACACCTCAAAAGGAAGCTCCATAGCAAATATCAAGTCATTGTACACACTGGTTCTTGAGAAGAAGATTTTTAAAATATTTTGGAGCATTTTCCCCCACTCCCTCCTTATGGGGATGGGCATGTTGAGTTGAACAAAATGCAATGCCCCTTTGGGACCATCACCCACACAAACTTGCATTTGAATTGGCCCAGTGTCTTTGGAGGAGAAGACCAAAACATGGTGTTGACGGACGACGGATGGAGAGCAATGAGATTAGCTCAGCTTGACCTTGTCAAGATGAGCTAAAAAATGCTTAATTGGGGGAGGGGGGCAGGATGTGGGTGAGGGGGGTGTGGGGGGAGGGGGGGTCTTGGTGGTGGCGTGTGGTGTTTGTCTGGGTTTTTAACCACAAACTTTAACCAAAACTGTAAAAAAAGCATTCCTTTTCCAAGTACGCCTGTTTGTCCTGCTTAATAAGCCATGCACTGACAGAGTCCTACCGTGGCTGACCTCGTTTCAAATAAGAAAAACGTGCTGAGTGAGCTGCTGAGTGAGGGTATAAAAGTCACAGGTAATAATGACAAGTCATCATTCTTTTTTGAGCTGACCTCGAGTCTTGTTGATTCTCTCACTTATTTTCTCATACTGTCTGCTGACAGTTGATCACGATGATTTATTTCACTTTCTTGTTAATACGGTATTTAGTATAGCTACGTTATACAAAAATTGTACTGTGGTGCAATGTCGTCTTCGGACAATCACAGTGATGGAATGGGGGGCTACGGCTCCTCTCCATATTCTCTTGACAAATATTATTCTTCATTTATTTGCCTCTGAGCCCGAAGTAAGTTCGTTAGCTGGGTTCGATTTGGCCCATCTCCTATTACACATGATTCTGAATCTGGCATTAAGCCAGCAAAATGTTCGGCCACAAAACCTGCAGGTCAATGTCACAGTGTTTGTAAACACACAACTAAAATCATGGAACCCAAGACCGCTAAGCGGAAAGGGAAAGATCCTGTAAAGCGGAAGGGCAAATCCTCAAAATGCAGTGATGCAGCTCTAAAAACAAAAAAGTCATCAGAACTTTTGAATGAAGACACTATAATTATTTGAAAAGGAAAAAGGGATTTTCCACGATCACTGGCTATATTGTCAGTATATCCTCTCTGTTAAAAGTTATGACTTCAAAACAAATTGCTACAATTGAGACTGATATGAGGCTTGCCAGAACACCTGTAAATTCATAACCTGCAGGTCAAAGTGAAGATACTGGTCGAACAACCCCATGTGATCTCGACCCTGCATCTGTGTTTGGCTTACTCACTTCCGAGAGTGATGAACATTTTTTTCTGATTGTGAAATCACAAATGTACCACAATCTAGTACTAGTTCTACCAATCCTGCCTTAAATTCTCGGGTTGCACCCCCAGATATATTACTCAGTTCCTCTTCTTCAGGACCAGCAATTGGTGACACAAGCCTTGTGAAATTTATCAACAAATGTTGCAGTGAGCAATAAAAGCCTAAAGATACTTCAGATTTATATGACAAATCTCCACAGCCTGACCACTGCCCTCTGATAATGGCACTAAAGGTTAAACCTGTGATCTGGACTCCGTTCATGCACGCTAACAAAAAGTTTCTTTGTCACAGAAGACATTCAATTACAGTATATTCAAAAAATGTTGGTGGGTGCTCTCACCCCGCTTCTTATAACGATCATGGAACTTTTCACTGATACTTTTGATACCGATAAGATCGAATCTCTCATTATTGATTCACTGTCCCTGCTTGGGGCATCTACATTTGAAATCTCCCTGTTGAGGCGTCTTTTTTGGAGTCCATGCTGAAGGGCAAATACAGTTCATTGTGCTTACCAGAAAAGCCTATTACTACTCAACTGTGTTCATCTTTCCAAACGACTCAAGTCTATGAATGAAAGGGAGTTCTTACTTCCTCTTACAGGAATACATCCAATCGAATGTACCAAGGCTCTTGGGGCAACCCCAACTAGCTAAGTGGTAATTATCCTTGGAAAAGAGGAAATTTCACGCCTTGGACGAAACAGAACACCTTTCCCAGGAACAGATACCAAGGAAAGTAACTAAGTCAACCTTCTGGTTCTCTCAAATTTTTTTCTGGATATATGGAAACAGCTTACCTCAGATCAGTGGGTGTTACCGTGTTGGACACTATTCAGGGTTATAGAATATCATTTACCACACCCCCTTTCCAACTCAATCTGCCTTGCAGTATTCCATTCTCTCACACTGAGACTGAAATCTACTGCATCGAGGTGCACTCATTATTCAATACGAGTGCCATTTTGGTGTCCACACCAGAAGAATCTCATTTCCTTTCTACTAGTTTCTTGCGCCGAACGAAAAATGGGACATATCGAGTAGTCTTCGGCATCTGGACAAAATTCATTTCTTATGAAAAATTCAAACTTGGAACACTGGATTTTTGTTTTAGAATTTATTCAACCACAAATGTTTTTTACATCCATTGCTCTGAGAGACGCTTATTTCAGTATACCGACCTATCAAAGCAGTCACAGGCATTTAAAGTTTTTTTCTGGACTGGGACACTATGTGAGTTTACGTGTCTCCCGTTTGGGTTTTCCTCGACACCTCTAGTGTTCATGAAAGTTTTAAAACCGATTTTTGTCTACTTCAGAAAACGGGGAATTTTCTGCTTGTCGTATCTCGACAATTCTCTCATTCGCAATCATGACAAATCTTTGTGCCAAAGGGACACTCAGTACCTTGTATCCACATTACAGTCTCCTAAAAAAACAAACAAATATCAATTCTTCTACCATCCTAAATGATTACTTATCTTGGGTTCCAGATCGATTCTAGGACATTCAAAGTTTTCTGGAGACACCTAAAATAGCAATCATCAAAATGGGAATCCATGATTTTCTCAGATCGGTGAGTGTTACTGTTCAACAATTAGCCAGAGTTATTGGGCTCTAATAATAATAATACTTTGGCCAGCCACTGATTTGTCGCGGTTCTCGGACGAGAAGGCCTTGGTTACCCCTGTATTCCCAACTGCCTCCCTATTCCCATGCTTCTCCTCTCCTCCCAACACTCGGAGACGAACTGCTTGATGACATTCCTTGCCCCATTCTTCCCAATCTCTCCGATTAGCATATTGACCCTCTCCTTTGAGTCTCCCCTAAGCCACATGTCCTTCATTCTCCCATCCCACTTCCCCATTATACTCCCAGTGAATCTTATTCTTTTAGACTGGTATTTGGGCATTCTAGAAGAAAGTGTTCCAGGGTCTCCACCATCCCCAAATTACACATCTTACACTCCCTTTCACTGTCTTTCCCAATTTTTCCCCTCATCTCCAGGGATCCCAACCTCATCTTGAACAACAGTGACCCCCCAAAGGTGCCATCAAGGTACTCTTCAAAACCTGGCTTCTCTTTATCATGCAGGCCACCCAAAGACCTCTTTGATTTGACCCCCTCTCGCCAATTACGGTTACAATCCTCCATAACCCTTTCTCTGACGATTTTTTTATCCTAGTTTGCCTCAGCGTCCAGGTCCGAGATCTCCAATGAGTAGTTCTCTACTAGCTCCCTCACTTGGACCATCCAACCCGTCTTGATATTTGAGCTGAAAATTCTCTGGAACATTACTTTACACCATCGGCTGTCAGGGAGATTTACCAAATAATTAAGATAACCGAGTTTCAATAATTAAGATAACCGAGTTTCAACATTCAGAGCCTTCAGGCTAGGCCCATTACATGCACATTCTTTAGAAAAAGTTGAAGTCACAGCCTAAAATGGCACGGATAACCATCACCGACTGGTCACACTATCACCAAATTCAACAAAGGAACTTCTTTGGTGGATTACGCACATTTCTGCCCACCATGATAAACTGATGCGTCCGCCTCCTATTGATTTTTTATTTGGAAACCGATGCCTCTTCATCAGGTTGGGGGGCTTAATTTGGCCAGTCTGAGACTAATGGTCAATGGTATCTACATGAATCCACATTTCACATTAATAAACATGAATTACTGGCAATTTTCTTTGGCTCGAAAAGTTTCTGTTCTGACGCTTATCACCATCATATTTGTATTAACTCTGACAATACTTCCACAATTCATTACCACCACCAACATAGTGGTACATTCATTCGATTTTTCAGTATTACTAAGAACATTTTGTATTAGTGGAATAACAAACACATCCTATTATCATCAACACATATTCCAGGTAAAACGAACAGGCCGATCGTCTGCTCAGGAATTTTAATATATCTTTGGCATGGCAATTGAACACTAAAGTATTTGCAAAACTCACAACTGTCTTTTTTCAGCCCGACATTGATCTATTTGCCATTAGACTTAATGCACAACTTTCCAAATTTGTTTTCTGATGGCCTGATCCTGATGCAATATTTTGTGATGTTTTCTGCTTGAATTGGCATTCTTTCAGTCCTTATATTTTTTGTCCTTTTAGTTTGATCGCCAGGTGCTTAATGCAAATTCCCCGAGACGAGGTAAGGAGGGCCATAATCATTGCCATTTTGGCCTACACAACCCTGGTCTCCACTCTTGCTGAGAAGTCTAGCATCTACACCAGTTCTGATTTCATCCCACAAAAATCTGCTACGGCTACCAAATAGCTCCAAAACACACACGTTGACAAAATGGTTGAGTTTACCACCTGCAATGTATCAGGAGTTACCTCTGTGGTTAGGTTTTTTTCAAATACAGCAGCCTCACATATCTCAGCCTCCTGGAGGCAAAGTACCGACAATATGACCATGCTTAACAAAGATTGGTCCTTTGTTGTCGTCAATACCAGAAAAATATTACACAACCTTCTGTATTAGCTTTCATAGAATACTTGACTGACTTGACCAGTTCTGGCCATTCTTATTGTTTAAATACTCATACGGCCTTGCTTGTACAGGCTCTGTGGTTATTGGATTGTAACCTTTGTGATTCTCCTTTAGTATCATGGTTTATGAAGGTGGCGTTTAATACCAGCCCACCGCTTCCATGATATACATTTTTGGGGGGATGCTTCTCAGGTTTTACAATAATTATCTACTCTACACCCTCTTGACACCTTGAATCTGAAAGCTCTTACAGAAGGGCTTGTATGTCTTATTGCTATGTTTCATCCGCTCGTGTTGAGACACTTGCGGCATTAGATGTCAATCACTTGACTTTTCAGGACCATTCAGCTGTTTTCTTGTATTAATTCACTCCTTCACACTACCGAAATTAAAAGATATCAACCGCCAGCATTACGTGTACAGTCCCTGTAAAAGTAGTCTTCCAAATTACCCCAGTTGTTACATTTGATTACATAATACAGTCACTGTTAATCCGGTTCAATTAAGATCTCTGTGTCTATTTATAGAGGAACTTTTTATGAGTGGGCGGAGTTAATTAATGGGGTTTTCCAGCACTGGTCTGATAAAGCATAACACTTTTGAGATATTGTTTATAACCTTTCTGATAACTTTTATTTATCAAATGTTATTAAATATCTTTTTGAAATTAATTCTGTATTCTGTTATAATTTTGTGGGAATGCATATATATCAATATACTCAATTAATTGTAATTTGTAACAAAAACAAAAAATCACATTAAAATAATCTTGGCCTATAAAGTTCAAATGGAGAAATATTCAAGTCTAATTACTGTGTAATATTCATTTTTGCATTTAACACTTTACGTGACATAACTGTAAAAATCGGCCAGCGCTATACACGAAATTCGTCATTCCCATTTTTTTAGGTTTTTATCTTAATTTTTTAGTAGGCCTATCTCTGCGATAGGCAACATGTGATCCCCGTCATGTGGTGGTGGTGCAGGGGGGGGGGGGTTAAACTATAAGGGTATCGAAGAGTGATCTTACCAGACGTCGACTCGGCACATGTACATACTGCAATCTTAGGTGGAAAAGACAGCTATCCAGTATTAAGAAAACAACACTCGAACACATGGCCTCTCGGTGTGCTGCAAGACACGGGGCTGTAAAAAAAATTTTTTTTTTCCTCATTTTTTGCAACTATCTATTCAAAACACCGCTGAATGTTTTCCAATAAATTGTCGCAAAAAAAAAAAAAAAAATTCAAGCTTTGTTGTTATGGTGTAAAGTCTACAAAGAGTTAAATGGTGGGAAGTCGCCCCCAAATGAAGTCGCCCATGGGAGAAGTCGGCCAAAAATAAGGTCAGCAACTGAGGTATGCCCCTAAGTCGGTCCACGGATTAACTCGGCCCCAGGGCTTTTTTGTAGTGCTAATATACAGGTGCACGGTTAACTTAAGTGACAGGCCGAATGTTAGAAATTGATTTTTTTTTCTCATTGTGTTGCAACTATTTGTTGGAAAACACCACACGAGCACTGTCTTTTCCTATAAATAGATTCAAAATAATTTCAATATTTGTCGTAGTGTTAATAAAATTGTTAAATGGTAGGTCGAATGTTAGAAACAAAATTTTCTTCACAAGTCGCAGTGCAAATATAAAAGTATATAGATATACTTAATTGTAATTCAATTTAACCAGTTTCTGATGTTGGAAATCTCAGAAGAATAAACTTCATAGGAGTAATTTATGCTTTATCTATTGTCACCAGTCAATGTTTTCATTGCGATCAGAGGCTGTTTCAGAAACAATCAGTAGCTATTGTCGGCTCTTGTTTTACATCTCTGTAAGGGTAATTAAAGGGTTAGTTCGGATTAGGAAATGTTATTGCTACCAAATTTTATTGCTGCCGCGAGAACTCAATAATTGATCATGTTAAGTGTTGTGTTGTATTATATTCAGTTATATTACAACAGCCTGGGTCTACTTTTCTCAGTGGTCCAAAGCAAAGGCCCTGCATGCTTCAGTGTAAAAGAATATTCTGTTCACCTGAAGAATGGGTACCCGCATGCTGGACGAAACTGTGTTGGAGAGGAATTGACTCGGATTTCTCACCCCACGTATTATTCAATCATAATAGACGATTTCAGCATAGCGCCATCTTACATCCGGGAACCGATATGTAGGTGCACGCGCGGTTTGTTTGTCAAATTTGGTTCCAAATCTGAAATCAATCAGGAAATTATTTTGGTCTGTCAGGGAATTTTGTTCAGCTCCATACGGCGAGGAGCAATACCTATATCGCACTTGCATATCCCACTTGATGCTGCGTAAGATTCTCACCCCACCCAAGTTCACCAGGATTCTTTTTTAATAGGGCTAGGCCCACAAATAGTAGGCTTACAGCAACACTGAACATTATGAGACAGAAACACAAAACACAGACATTAAATGTTTGTGGGGTTGGCCTACGCAACTGCACCCTCAGATGGCAAGATGATAGGCCTATAACAGTTGGCTCGCTACCTCCACTGAATTTGTACTTAGCCCCCACCCCACCCCTGAATGGCTCGTTTTCTGCACACCTTGAAATCCAACATTACCCGTTGAATGCTTACTTTTGTTATTGAGAAATGTTGTATATCATCCTCAGATTAAAGGGGTTGTCGTCATTCGGAGTTGTTGTGCATCCCGCCCCCAGGTCCTACTGCCTAGTCTAACCACAGACATCTGGAGACCTGATTAATATCACATCACTCTCAACGTCACAACCTCCATCTTATATATGCCCCCCCCCCTCACACACACACACACTTCCAAAATAAATAACACACAGATCTGTGTATTATATATTTCGGGGGGGGGGGGGGGGGATGCATATAAGAATGAGGTGTTTTGAGGTAGGGGTGATTTAGATCAGGTTTCCAGACGTCTGTGGTCTAATAACTCTGGTAATTTGGCCCGTTTAGTGGGTAACGGAACTGTGTTGTTCTCAAACTAAGTCGACGTCAGCTGTCCTTCATGCGATTACCTGGAAACGCAACCAAATTGTGTAAAGTGCTTTTTCATTGCCCGGAATATGTCTACCACTGCAGAAAAAAGGTATGTATTTGAATGACTCTTTCGAAAGGTTCTTCAACCTGTTACAAATGAGATTTTTTTATTATTTCCATTTTGGGCGTAACTTCGCTAATAATAGACGGATTGTAAAAATTCAAGGACGAAATCGCACTGATTTTTACTCAATATTTTCGAAAACGAGTTACATAAGTTTAAAAAAAGGAGGTTCCGCATGTAGTGACTATAAATAGTTCAAAATGCATATTGGAGAAAAGAAGAAAAAAAAAGAAGCCTAATTGGTGGTGGGGGGGGGGGGGGGAGGTCATGTTTGTCTGGGTTTTTAACCACAAACTTGAAACCAAAACTGTAAAAAAAAGGATTTTTTATGAAAGAAAAAAAGTCCCTAATTGCCCCTTCCCCTCCCCCCGAAAAGCATTATGAAAAGGGTTAAATTAATGCCAGTATTATATGAACCACTGTGTACAGCTTCAATAGACTTTGCCCGAAAAGAAAAAAAGAAATGACGTTTGTAACAGAGTGTTTTGAGAATGAAAGGTAGAACCTTCAAAAGCAGAACTTTAATCCGAAACTATAAGCTGGGAATATTAAGAATTGACTGGCAAAAAAGGGTTAAATATTTCCTAAAACTGATAAAAGAAATCATTGATGTAAATGGAATCATTAAGCTGTATTGACCATGCAAGAATTAGAGTAAGAAAGTTTGTGGCAAAGTCTAATTTAAAATACAAAGAAAGTAAGTCTGGAAACATGTTTAAAAGAGGTTAAAATCATGCCGATTTTAATGAAAGTCACTGTAGAAATGTTCAGTAGATAGTAGACATTGTCCCAAATAAGAAACAGTGACATTCCAACTGTTTGAAGAATTAAAGGTGTAATTTTACCCCCCCCCCCCCCCCCCCCCTCAAAAAAAAAACTTTAACCAACAAGAGGCCCCAAGGAGCCTTAATCGCTCACCGGCCAAAGTGGTTCAAAGAAGTATTTGGGGTCACATTCAGTTAGACATGGTTCATCAACACTACAAAGGAATGAAGTCATGAGAGACAAATTTTATGTAACTAGGGACATGGCTTGAACAAACTTGAATCTTACACCCCTAAGGGTGCTGCATACCAAATATCAAAAGCATTCATCTGCTGGATCTGAATAAGAAAATTTTTAAAGAAAATTCCTCATTTTGAACTAAGTTATCATTTGGGCTCCCACAGTGAGCCCAAATTTGAACCCAAGGACTTGGCTTGAACAAACTTGAATCTCACCCCCTAAGGATGCAGCATGCCAAATATCAAAACATTCCGACTGTTAAATCTGAAGAAGAAGATTTTTAAAGAAAAATTCCTCATATTGACTAAGTTATAATTCAGGCTCCCACAGGGAGCCTAAATATGGACCCAGGGACTTGGCTTTAACAAACTTGAATCTCACCCCTAAGGATGCTACACACCACATATCAAAACATTCCGATTGCTGTATCTGAAGAAGAAGATTTTTTAAGAAAATTCCTCATTTCGAACTAAGTTACAATTCAAGCTCCCACAGTGAGACCAAATATGGACCTAGGGACATGGCTTGAACAAACTTGAATCTCACCCCCCTAAGGATGCTGCATACCAAATATTAAAACATTCTGACTGCTAGATCTGAAGAAGAAGATTTTTAAAGAAAATTCCTCATTTTGAACTAAGTTATCATTCAGGCTCCCACAGTGAGCCCAAATATGGACCTAGGGATATGGCTTGAACAAACTTGAATCTCAGCTCTCTAAGGATGCTGCATACCAAATATAAAAACATTCTGACTGATAGATGTGAAGAAAAATATTTTTAAAGAAAATTCCTCATTTTGAACTAAGTTATCATTCAGGCTCCCATAGTGACCCCAAATATGGACATAGGGACATAGCTTGAACAAACTTGAATCTCACCCCCCCTGAACAAACTTGAATCTCACCCCCCCTGAACAAACTTGAATCTCACCCCCTAAGGATGGTGCATACCAAATATCAAAACATTCCAACTGCTGGATCTGAAGAAGAAGATTTTAAAAGAAAATTCCTTATTTTGAACTAATTTATAATTTGGGCTCCCACAGTGAGCCCAAATATGAACCCAGGGACTTGGCTTGAACAAACTTGAATCTCACCCCTAAGGATGCTACACACCACATATCAAAACATTCCGATTGCTGTATCTGAAGAAGAAGATTTTTTAAGAAAATTCCTCATTTCGAACTAAGTTACAATTCAAGCTCCCACAGTGAGACCAAATATGGACCTAGGGACATGGCTTGAACAAACTTGAATCTCACCCCCCCTAAGGATGCTGCATACCAAATATTAAAACATTCTGACTGCTAGATCTGAAGAAGAAGATTTTTAAAGAAAATTCCTCATTTTGAACTAAGTTATCATTCAGGCTCCCACAGTGAGCCCAAATATGGACCTAGGGATATGGCTTGAACAAACTTGAATCTCAGCTCTCTAAGGATGCTGCATACCAAATATCAAAACATTCTGACTGATAGATGTGAAGAAAAATATTTTTAAAGAAAATTCCTCATTTTGAACTAAGTTATCATTCAGGCTCCCATAGTGACCCCAAATATGGACATAGGGACATAGCTTGAACAAACTTGAATCTCACCCCCCTGAACAAACTTGAATCTCACCCCCCCCTGAACAAACTTGAATCTCACCCCTAAGGATGGTGCATACCAAATATCAAAACATTCCAACTGTTGGATCTGAAGAAGAAGATTTTAAAAGAAAATTCCTTATTTTGAACTAATTTATAATTTGGGCTCCCACAGTGAGCCCAAATATGAACCCAGGGACTTGGCTTGAACAAACTTGAATCTCACCCCCCTAATCATGCTGCATACCCAAATATCAAAAGATTCTGCCTGCTGGATCTGGAGAAGAAGATTTTTAAAGAAATTTGCCTGAAATGCACTAAGTTCAATTTGGGCTCCTATACCGAGCCCAAATATGAACCCAGGTGGCCGATTTGAACAAACTTGAATCCGATGTACGGCACAATGTTGCATACCAAATATCAAAAGATTCTGCCTGCTGGATCTTGAGAAGAAGATTTTTAAAGAAATTTGCCTGAAATACACCAAGTTCAAATTCAGGCTTCTATACTGAGCCGAAATGTGAATCCAGGGGGCCGATTTGAACAAACTTGAATCAGATCCACCCCCACAATGTTGCATACCAAATATCAAAAGATTCTGCATGCTGGATCTGAAGGAGAAGATTTTTTAAGAAATTTGCCTGAAATACACCAAGTTCAAATTCAGGCTTCTATACTGAGCCCAAATGTGAACCCAGGGGGACAATTTGAACAAACTTGAATCAGATCCACTCCACATTGTTGCATACCAAATATCAAAAGATTCTGCCTGCTGGATCTTGAGAAGAAGATTTTTAAAGAAATTTGCCTGAAATGCACTAAGTTTGAATTCAGGCTCCTATACTGAGCCCAAATATGAACCAAGGGGGCCGATTTGTAGAAACTGGAATCAGATCCACCCCACAATGTTGCATACCATATATCAAAAGATTCTGCATGCTGGATCTGGAGAAGAAGATTTTTAAAGAAATTTGCCTGAAATACACTAAGTTCAAATTCGGGCTTCTATATTGAGCCCAAATATGAACCCAGGGGGATGATTTGTACAAACTTGAATCAGATCCACCCCACAATGTTGCATACCATATATCAAAAGATTCTGCCTGCTGGATCTGGAGAAGAAGATTTTTTTAAGAAATTTGCCTGAAATGCACAGAGTTCAAATTCGGGCTTATATAGTGAGCCCAAATATGAATCCAGGGGGCCGATTTGAACAAACCTGAATCTGCCCCCCCCCCCCCCCCCTGATGATGTATACCAAATAGAAAAGAATTCTGCCTGGTGGATCTTAAGAAGAAGATCTTTTTGAATTTTGGAAAGAAATTCATGGGTGCTATCAGAGTTATGCCCCTTGTGGTGCCCCCCCCCCATGGATGCGGCAAGTTTATTTGTATAAGTTTGAATTGACATATGATGGGAAACATGGACACAAAATTTGGTTCAATTTGATCCAGTAGTTTGGGAGGAGTAGTCGATAATGTAAAGTTCACGACGGACGACGACGAACGGCAAGTGATAAGTTAAGCTCCCTTTGGTGAGTTAAAAACTTTAACCTGGAAGTTGTAAGTTAAATTGCCATACAAAAAAAGGGTTAAATATTTCCCAAAATAAGATGAAACAAAAAAAATAGAAGCAAAATGAGAATGATACAATCAATAGTAATATCAATTTAAAAGAAGAAAAAAACAAAAAACTTTTAAGGTTGACTAAAAAAAAAAACTTTTACCACAAACTTTAACCAAAACTCCAAATGTTAACAGACAGACAGAAGAAGGTCATGACTAAACAGTAAAAAAAGAAACCACTTGAACCTTCAGTAAAACACTTTAACCACAAACTTTAACAAAAACTTTAAATGTTAACAGACAAACAGAAGGACAGACAGACAGATGGACAAAAGTTATGACTATAGCCCTCACTGTAAACAGTCGGGCTAACAAATATGGGGAAACTCCAGAAGGTCCAAAATGATGCGCTCAGGGTCGCCTTCCGTGCTCCCTGGAATAACCTATCAAAACACTCCACGACAGAGCCAAAATCCCAACCATAAAGGACCTCTCTAGCCGCAAAGAATCACGACTGGTTAGCCAACAGCCAACTAATATCCGAACTACAGGCAATTTGCAAAAGCTGACAAAAACCAAAAAACACTAAAATTTAAGGAAACAAGAGGCCCCAAGGAACCTTAATCGCTCACCGGCCAAAGTGGTTCAAAGAAGTATTATTTAGGGTCACATTCAGTTAGACATGGTTCATCAACACTAGAAAGGAACGAAGTCATGAGAGACAAATAAATTTTATGGAACTAGGGACGTGGCTTTAACAAACTTTAATCTCCCCCCCCCCCCCCCCCCCCCCACACCAAGGCTGCTACACACCACATATCAAAACATTCTGACTGCTAGATCTGAAGAAGAAGATTTTTTAAGAAAATTTCTCATTTCAAAAACTAAATTACAATTCAAGCTCCCACAGTGAGCCCAAATATGGACCTAGGGACATGGCTTGAACAAACTTGAACCTCACCCCCTAAGGATGCTGCATACCAAATATCAAAACATTCCGACTGCTGGATCTGAAGAAGATTTTTAAAGAAAATTCGTCATTTTGAACTAAGTTATCATAGGGCTCCCACAGTGAGCCCAAATATGGATATAGGGACATGGTTTGAACAAACTTGAATCTCACCCCCCTAAGGATGCTGCATACCAAATATCAAAACATTCTGACTGCTGGATCTGAAGAAGAAGATTTTTAAAGAAAATTCCTCATTTTGAACTAAGTTATAATTCGGGCTACCACAGTGAGCCCAAATATGAACCCAGGGACTTGGCTTGAACAAACATCAATCCCCCCCCCCTTAAGCATGCTGCATACCAAATATCAAAAAATTCTGTCTGCTGGATCGTGAGAAGAAGATTTTTAAAGAAATTTGCCAGAAATGCACTAAGTTCAAATTCGGGCTTCTATATTGAGCCCAAATATGAACCCAAACTTGAATCAGATCCACCCCACAATGTTGTTATCTTCATTGACAACAGAGCAACAAAAACAAGAACATTGGCTTTGATATACTTTATTTCATTCAAGTGTTTCAACTTTTAACAAGCGATAAACTATAGAAACATAATACATTGCACATAGATATTAACATAAATAAGTTTGTTTTTTGCACATAGATATTTACATAAATGAGTTGTCTTTTTTTAATCTTTTAACTTCATTTGGTTTCTTATAACTAACATTACAGTACGTTCAACATGGATTGAAACAAAAACGCCACCACGGTGTGTTCTCCACCATGGAGTTCCAGTGGACTGCAGTGTTTGATCAGTGGAAGACAGTTTTCAAAACACTGTGACCCGCCGTGGTCACGAGCGTTAAGGATTAGCTTAATTGCTTTTGAATGTCAGTTTCTCTGCTGATAAATAAATACTGTCTTGTGACGTCAACTGGCAAGACAACTGCGTTTGTTACTGGTAGTAGATAAATTATTTTAAATTAAAATTGGAATTTGGAGGCAGACAGCGACTATTGCTGTGGTTTGAAATTGTAAATTGGGAACAGAACAGTCAGTTCCATTTGGTTATGTACAAAGTTCTCGTCACTTTAGAAACTAAACTGTTGTGTTTGCGCGATCGATTTGATCGAGGAAATAAATAAACCAGTCTTGAGAAAAACAACTAATATTCGCGAAGTTCCCAATTTCACATTTTGTTTACAGCTGTAGGCCAACACGTGATGAACCATGTTTTTCTTGGGAGGGAAGTGGGGGCGAAAAAGCCTCCTGTGTCACGAAAGCGCCCACGGCGCACAGCTAATGATCGAAGTGATACCAGTTTACGACTTTGAGTCAACTTGACCAGCCCATCCTCTTTCCCGTCTTACTCATGTCGGGCTACGCAATTAAAGATTCTTATAAAAAGGATATAGTAAAAGGAAAATATAGTGTTTTGGAATGGATACCAAAAAGTATCTCACTCGTGACTGAAACAAATGATTATTTCACAGGGAGGGGGGGGGGGGGGTTTGTGGACAGGAGATATTTGCATACCGAAACAAATATCCTTCATCCAACTCTGTAGGGGTTTGTACATACTTTTATACTCTTTGCATTTGCAGAGTTTTCAAAGTTCCTCTACATTGTTGTTATTTGTATTATCAATTGAAATAGCTAAGCCTGTGTGTATGTAAAAATACGTGGGTGAATATAAGGGAGATACCAAATTAAAATATCAGCGAATGTGCCATTCTAAGA
Organism: Pictodentalium vernedei; assembly: GCA_031216915.1. Classification (NCBI taxonomy): domain Eukaryota; kingdom Metazoa; phylum Mollusca; class Scaphopoda; order Dentaliida; family Dentaliidae; genus Pictodentalium; species Pictodentalium vernedei. Next base: position 186,352,518 of record CM062294.1, on the reverse strand, counting down.
GAGAGTACACTTCAATGGGAAAGAGATAGAGAGAGACAGATATATGTGATGGGAGGGGGGGGGGAGAGAAAGTAAGAAAAAGTGAAAGAAAATTAGTAAACTAAAGTATATGCAAGTGCATGTGGGAGTATGTCTGCATATTACTCTCTGTGTACGTGTGTGCGTGGGAGGGGGGGGGAGTGGCCGCAAGTGTGTGTGTGTGTGTGTGTGTTGGAGTACGTGCAAGTGTTTTGGTTTTTTGGGTTTGAGTTTTTGGTTTTTTGGAGGTTCTTTTTTGTTTTTTTATAACCTACTGTAAAAAAAAGACCTACCTCTGATGAAAATGTTCCTCATAAGCCTTCATAGGCTGGATTTCATATAAATATTTTGTAAATACTCTATGTATATTAAGTATGTGTACTGAAATATGACACTTAAATAAAATATTCTACTACTACTACTACATTAAAGCAGTCGAGATTGAAGTGATTAATTAAATATAGTAGATAAAACTACCACTTGCACAAGGTGTGAAATAACATTTGAGTGGTGCGACAAAGCACAGAGCTGTTCTTCAAACCAAGATCTGTTTTAACACCTCTGCACATGACAAGCTTGAGAAAAAATAAGAGACAAATCAACATTTTCAATTACTTTTTATTAATTCAGCAATCATAATTATAACAATATGTAAATAAAATCAATAGAAAATAATATTTCTTTTATTTTTCAATAATGATATGCCAATCGACAAGCCACACCACTGCACATAATAATCCTAGCTCAAACATGCCCCGAAATTTTGTATTATAATTTTTTGGTTTTGTCCCAACACACGTGTCTTGAAACAGCCAATGAAAGTGTCAATGACACTGTAGCTTAACTTGTGTGTTGTGTTTGATGAAAAGGATAATGTTCAATGTTTATGAAAGGATTATGAAATAAGACAAGAATTGTGATAATTGGGAATATGTTCATTTCTGTTCCCTGTATGCTATGTTTTTGATAAAAAATAATGTGAGGTGTACACTGTACTAAAGAGCTAAGGGGTGGGTTAATATGACCCCACAGTTAATGTATGTGGCCCTCACAGTTAACGTATATCAACGAAAGTTACCAAGTTACAGTGAAATTATTCCAAAATGAGTCATCCTATCAAGTTACATTGAAATCCCTTCATAAATATGGCCTGTAGACTGTGCTAAAGGTTTTCGGGCTTCGGGCCCCTGGAGCCTTCAGTTTCCCAATTGCGTCCAAAGGGGACGTTCTCATCTAGACATTATATGAAGTCAACCTACCAAGTTACAATGAAGTCCCTTCATAAATATGACCTGTAGACTGTGCTCAAGGTTTTTGGGCTTTGGGCTTGGGCAGCCATCATGGTTGATGATCACAACCAAAAGGGGACATTCTCATCTGGGTATCATCTGGAGTGAATCTACGAAGTTACAATGAAATCCCTTTATAGATATGACCTGTAGACTGTGCTCAAGGTTTTCGGGCTTCGGGCCCCTGAAGCCGTCACAGCTGACCAATCACGACCAAAAGGGGATGTCATCATCTAGGCATTATATGGAGTCAAACTAACAGGTTACAATGAAATCCTTCCATAAATATGACCTATAGACTATGCTAAAGGTTTTGGGGTTTTGGGCTCAGGCAGCGATCAAGGCAGAATGATCATGACCAAAAGAGGACGTGCTCATCTAGACATTATTTGGAGTCATCCTACCATGGTACAATGAAATCCCTTCATAAATATCACCTGTAGACTGTGCTCAAGGTTTTCGTTCTTCAGGCCCCTGTAGCCGTCACAGTTGCCTAATGGTGTCCAAAAAGGGCTGTTCTAATCTAGACATTATATAAAGTCAAACCTACCAAGTTACAATGAAATCCTTCCATAAATACGACCTATAGACTATGCTAAAGGTTTTTGGGCTCGGGCAGCCATCAAGGCTGAATGATCGTGACCAAAAGGGGACGTTCTCATCTAGACATTATTTGAAGTCATCCTATCAAGCTACCATTAAATTCCCTCATATTTATGACCTGTAGACTGTTCTAAAGGTTTTCGGGCTTCAGGCCCCTGTAGCCGTCACAGTTGCCCAATCGTGTCCAAAAGGGGACGTTCTCATCTAGACATTACATAAAGTCAAACCTACCAAGTTACAATGAAATCCCTTCATAAATATGACCTGTAGACTGTGCTCAAGGTTTTCGGGCTCGGGCAGCCATCATGGTTGAATGATCACAACCAAAGGAGACAATCTCATCTGGGCATCATCTGGAGTGACCCTACAAAGTTACACTGAAATCTCTTTATAAATATGACCTGTAGACTGTGCTCAAGGTTTTTGGGCTTCGGGCACCTGTAGCCATCACAGTTGACCAATCACGACCAAAAGGGGATGTCATCATCTAGGCATTATATGGAGTCAACCTAACAGGCTTCAATGAAATCCTTCCATAAATATGACCTTTTGCCTATGCTAAAGGTTTTTGGGCTTGGGCACCCATCAAGGCTGGATGATCGCGGGCAAAAGGGGATGTTCTCATCTAGACATTATTTGGGGTCATCCTACCAAGTTACAATGAAATCCCTTCATAAATATGACCTGTAGACTGTGCTAAAGGTTTTCGGGGTTTGGGCCCCTGTAGCCGCCACAGTTGCCCAATCAGTACCAAATGGTGACTCTCTCATCTAGACATTGTATGAAGTCAACCCACCAAGTTACAATGAAATTCCTCAATAAATATGACCTGTAGACTGTGCTAAAGGTTTTCGGGTTTTGGGCTCCGGCAGTCGTCACGGTTGGCGGATCACGCCCAAATGGGGAAATTCTCATCTAGAGATCACAAGGAGTCATCCTACCAAGTTACAATGAAATCCCTCCATATTAAACATGACCTGCTGACTGTGCTAAAAGTTTTTTGGTTTCGGGCTTGGGCAGCCATCACGGTTGATAGATCATGCCCAAAAGGAAACGTTCTCATCTAGGCATTATACAGAGGCATCCTATCACGTTACAATGAAATCCTTTCATAAATACGACCTGTAGACTGTGCTAATGGTTTTGGGGTTTTGGGCTCGGGCAGCCATACCAGTTGCCCAATCACGACCAAAAGGGCACGTTCTCATCTAGACATGACCCCAAACCTGCAAATGAAATTTTGTGACGATCAGACAAGAACTGTCAGGTGTAGCCCGTGCTAAAGGAAAATGTGAACAGACTCACAGACTCACAGATTCACAGACTCACAGACTTCCGCACGCGTGATCGCAATAGCTTATCTTGACTATGTCAAGTTAAGCTAAAAATTAAACTAGGTCTTTCAGGCAGGAGATTTCAGTTCCTCTATCGGAGATTTTATGGCGCCACCCCTGATTTTTGCATGCAGCCAGCACATAAAATATTTCAGTGTCTTGGCAGTGTAAGATTCAGTCATCCATACCACTCCTAAATGGTGAAGTAAATAGTCCCCCTCCCCCTCCCCATCCCCGAAACAAGGCAATTGGACCCCAGACTTCCATAAACCCACACGCACAAATAGGCCTATATCATTGATTGCTTGCCCATCTGCCCCCACTCCCCATCTTGGCCATGTTTTCCTTGTTAGTGAATGCAGGTGCTTCAATATATGGATTCCGAAGTGTCTTGGGCTGAAACGTCCCAGGGCCACTCTCAACATGTACATTTTAACATTTCACTCTGAACTTAACTTTTAAAATCGTAAATCTGATTCCCTTTCTCCCCAACCCACAATTTATTCAAAATTCAGTACCGGATACATGATTCTTCTTCATTAATAGCTACTGTTACAACTAGGTAAAAGACCGTTGGGGGAATGTCCAGATATTGTGCTGGTCAAGTTATACTTTTTTCAACTCACATCCATGATTTCAGTACGGTATAATATTTATTTTTTCATAATTCCTCGAGTTCTGAATCGATTCTAATGAACAACATTCAGAATCGCAATAGTTTTTAATAATTTTTTCAAATATTGAACTATCTTTTTAATATTTCAAGTAAAAGTAATTTTTCACTGACTGTGAAAAAATTTGATCTAATTAAGAGCCGGTGACTGAGAGATCAAAAGATAAACTGGCGTCAGCCGAACATCCCATCACACAGTTTGACATATTCATGCGAGATTAAGAACGCGATTCAAACTCCATATTTTGATTGTTTTTTTCTGCAATATTTATGCTTTTTATTATGAAAAAGCATGTATGAAGCATACGTATTCAATTTATACTTAAGTGCAATTCCTAACAATCACTAAACAACAATGAACTGAAACTATTTTTGGTGGAAGAATAAACCTGACTACCACACTTGCAAAAAAACACAAGTTAATTATAGACAAACTGAAGTCACGTGGTGGGGTTTTGAGACCACACCTCGTAGTGTAATTAGTGGGGTCTCAATTTCTGTGTTCATATGGGCAGCGTACACGACATGACAACGGCATAAATATATTGTTAGAAATAAGTCCATTGTGTATAAATCTGCTGTCATAATTTTTTGGTATCCTAAGCGACTTTAACCTATTTTTAAACTGTAAAATAGTTGGAGGTCAAGGTGTTGTTTACGTTTTGATTGTGTTTGGAAAAGGGATGAGAATTAAAGCCATTCTATGAACAAATAAATATATATTATTTAATTTCTTTTCTTACCTTATATTTTATTCACCAAAAAACTGCATTTAAATGAAGGTGGAGTTTCCAATTTTTTTAAAGTAAGTCACCTATTTTCACTTCAACGCTCACACATTGATTACGAATCTCCGATTGGGAAGAAAAATACAGAAATAAACATGAACACAGCTGAAATATATATCGTAAAACACCCTTTCCTTCAACAAATTTAATTTAAATCCTTATTTTACTGCTTTGTGAGTTTCTACCAGGGTTTGAAATGCATGTGATTTGACTCCGAAGTTTTTACATAAGTTATAACGGGAAAGAAATATTCGACTGTTGTTTTTCGAGATTTTTGGTCCAAAACTGATTCCCGACTGGGAGGCCAGGAACTACACTGAAATTTCGGGATTTTCCCAGGCATTCCAGGAGAGTTAACACGTCTGGAGAATATCAGCTGCCAGGCTAACCCCCAGTTGACAGCAACATGGTCTGAGGTTTGCGGCTCGGAGCTTATGTTGAAATATTTCGTGTTGTGACAGCAGATGGTAACATTTGCCACTTGAGCCATAAACCTAGAATATACTGAGCGAGCTCTCATCCAAACAGAGGAAGAGGATTTTAGTCTTATTGGAACATGTATATATATAAACCCTTTTAAACAGTTTATTTTACATTTATGAATTTTAAATTCTTGTTTGTTTCGCCATTGTAACATTTTCTGTATTCATGTTATGGGAGCGGGGGTTACTACTAAGTGAAAAGCACTTGTCCTCCTATGCCTTTTGCTTAATAGTTACGGCAATAAAAATATGTTTAACGTAACTGATGTTCAGCAATCACATCTGACATTGCAGGTGCAATGGCATGCAAGAAAAATAGCTCGCCCAAAATAGAAGGACTGATCATGATGGTGCCTCTAAGACTAGTGATTAACCGATGTTCAGCAATCGCATCTGACATCGGTCAATTTTAAGCTAACAGGAAGAAGCCTTGATAATGTATAAAATACATTCAAATTTGCACTCCAAAAATAACATACACTTTTCAAAATTATTTATCTACATCATCTGCGGTAAAAAATAAAACTTCCCTGATGGTCCATCTTAATAAATTTAAGTGCACTATTTCTCACCTGCATCTTCTTTGGACAGAAATGAAGCAGTGAGGTGATGAGACGTGATATTTCTGTTATCTTACTCTTAACTTACCATCATAATACAGTATTCTGTATGTGTTGTGACACTGTGGATTGTTTTTGTGATTTGTGATCTCTCGTAGGGCATACTCTAATCGACGGACCTGATTGTAAAAATCCCCTTCTAGCTCATTTTTAAATGCAGACATTGCCTTTAGCACACCAGGATAATCACCAGCAAAGTAATATTTCTAAAAAAGAAAAAGTCACATTTATGAGGCAAAAAATTCTGCAATAAATTCTAACCAAACACTGCAGCTTCTTAAAAACTGAGTGACTGTATATAAAGAGCAATAAACTAGCAACAGTAAATGCTTTGCCCTTTTCATGTGGTATTTGATTGGTTGAGTGCTGAATTATATTTTAATGGTGGTTTGAAACATGGGCACTTTGTTTTCAAAAATACCATTCTACCAGCAAGAGTAGCCTTAGTTCAGCAAGATTTTTTTCATAAAATATAGCACTCTCCAATAAATTGCAACCAAACAATTTTATATACAAATTTTTGTTCTACTGCTAAGCAAACATCAGGCAAATGCATACAGTGTAAAGCCACTAAAGTGGCTTCCAGCACTTTTCAATAGGTCCATGATAATTGTATCTAGCATTCAACGAGTTAAAATAGGACACTGTTAATCCCAAATTTTGGATTCAACTGATCAAATTTTGGATTAAACTGATTTGATCAGGCAAAAAATTTCGAATAGACTTAAATCTTGAATTGAATCTCTTGTCCATCAAATTGTAAATATTTAACTTTTTTTACAGTTGTTAACCTAATGAATTAAAAGCAACTGCCTGCATAATTTACAAAGTAAGCAGTGAAATGAAAGTGTCAATGACACTGTGGCTCAACTTGTGTAAGACATGTACATGTATAGTATGTGACACAGCAATGACACACATCTAGGTAATGACCTGATAACAAAGGTACATAAAAAGTATTATAACAGTATGAACATAAATGCTGGCCGTAGCCTGTATGTAACAAATGTATAGGTAAAGTATTGTAAAGGTGGGCGACAGTTAGATGTTAAACTAGAAAAGAAATCTTTGAGTCCCAGAGTGAGTCTGACTGAACCCAAAAATATTTGTTCTCATAGCACAGTGATAACAAAGGCCCCCAAAAACCTGCGTTCCTGTCCCACAGTGATAACAAAAGTACCCAAGAAGTTTTTTGATTTTGGCAGCATTGTGAATTTTGGAACGCACCCCAAAGCACTCATTCTCATCCCAAGGTGATATCAAAGATACCCAAGAAGTTTCGTGAAGATCGGTTCATAAATACAGCCTCTAGCCCAAGCTGTATTGACATGTGCACTTACTGTGTATAAGTAGCACTGAATAAATCAAAGTTCATCTAATTTGCATAATTTCTGCACGAGAAAAAAAACTGTATTATGTGTGATGTATTCCATGTTACTAAACATTCATTCAAAAATTTATTCAAATCAGAGCCTTCATATAGAAGTTCTGTACAAAAAACTGATTGTATTTAATTTTGGTACATTTCGGACCGCATCCAAAAACACCTGTTCTCATCCCAAGGTGAAAACAAAGATACCCAAGATGTTTCGTGAAGATCGGTTCATAAATAGAGCCTCTAGCCCGGGCTAAATTGACATGTGCACTTACTGTGTATAAGTAGTACTGAATCAATCAAAGTTCAAAAAATTTGCATAATTTCTGCAAGAGAACAAAACCTGTATTATATGTGATGTATTCCATGTTACTAAACATTCATTCAAAAATTTATTCAAATCAGAACATTCATATAGAATATCTGCACAAAAAACTGATTGTACTTAATTTTGGCACAAAATGGTCACCTGCAGCCATCCTGAATTTCAGACCGCACCCAAAAACAATCGTTCTCGTCCCAAGGTACTAACAAAGGTACCCAAGAAGTTTTGTAAAGATCGGTTCATAAATACGACCTCTAGTCTGAGCCATATAGAAGTTCTGTACAAAAAGCTGATTGGACCTAATTTCAGAACAAAATGGCCACTAGCAGCCATCTTGAATTTTGGATTGTGCCAAGAAACACACGTTCTCGTCATACGGTGATAACAATGGTACTCAATAAGTTTCATAAAAATCGGTTCATAAATATAGCCTCTAGCCCGAGACGTATTTAATTGTTCATAGACAGACAGACGGACAGATGACGGGCCATCGCATAACCTCAAATTTGACTTACGTCAAAGTTAAGCTAAACATTTGACTTACGTCAATGTTGAGCTAAAAATTTGTCTTATGTCAAAGTTCAGCTATTTTTCAAAAAGCAGAATATTTCAGAATGGATTTTAAGTCATTTCAGAACCTTGAACTCTCCTTCTGTCATCCAGGTGGCCCATACAAATGTTTAACACTAAAACAATGTTAGACCAATTAAAAGGCTTGAGAACTGGAATTATCAAAGTCTTTTTAGGCCTAAGAAAGTTCAGAATCTGTTTCTCAGACCCTCTCGCATGGTCATTTTGGCTGCCTCATGCTCACTTTTATTAAATGGTTTATGTCTGATATATTACCTGGTCAATTAGAAATATTTTTCCTTGGCCAAAAAATGGCAATGAAAAATTGATTTTGAGTCGACAAAAATGCAATTTGCTTTAGCAGTACACAGAGCCCACTAAAATTGGCAGTTTAGTCTTCCGAGTTAGCAAAGAAAATGCAAGTATATTGCAACAGTAGAACCCATCTTAAGAGACCAGTCCATTTGCAAGGCAACAGCGGTCTCCCAAAACAGGTGTTCTCTCACGACAGGTCCATTACAGAGTAAAACAACCAAACTGTACAAGGTCACAGTGGTGTCTTAAAGACAGGTGGTCTCTTACAACAGTGATACAGTGCCCTCCCCAAAGACACAACATGGGGGATCGAACTTGGGACCTTTAGCATAGTAGTCCAACAGTGTTCAGCTGAGCCACCGCGTTTCCACAAGTTGTTATCCATAAGTAATATTCATGTCATTTTATTTTTTATGGTTGAAACTGCATATGACAGAATACAAATGAAGAGCATAATATAGAGTGCATTGAAGTAGAACAAGAGCTGGACTTTCGTCCGGTGCATACCCCCACGTGGTGTACCACCTAGTATGGGCATACCTATGACCAATAAATATTATTTATGAATATTCTCGTATGGACTGATGGACAGATGCACAGATGGACGTACGCAATCCACTATAATTCCCCCCCCCCACCATTTTCTTCGAAAGTTTTCAACAGTTTCTGAGTCAAAAGGTATGGTAAATTGTTTGGTGTTTGGAAGTTTTATGCAATGAGACAGAAGCCTTTGTCATAGGCAAGCTGCATGCCATATTTCACGGAAATACGATAACTCCAATCCAGTATACCCCCCCCCCCCCCATTTTCTTATAAAGTTTTCAACAATTTCCAACAATTTCTGAGTCAAAAGGTGTGGTAAATTGTTTGGTGTTTGGAAGTTTTATGCAATGAGGCAGACACCTTTGTCATAGGCAAATTGCTTGCCATATTTCACTGAAATCTGATAACCCATACCTGAGACACAGGCTGAAAAGACAAATAATGTCTATTTCCTACAATTTCTAAGTCAAAAAAGGGGGCTAACTCTAAAAAGGAGAAAGTGAGAAATATCGTTGAATCCTTTTTTAAAGCCTATACCATAAGCAGTGTTCATGGCAAATTTCATTGCAATAGAACATTCGATACCCGAGATACAGGCTGAACAGACAAACTTTGGCTCGGACGGACACAATTTCTAAGTGAACAAGTAATAAAAAAAAAAAAATAACTAGTGTGGGCATACCTATGACCAACAAATATTATAGAAAATAATAATTTACTTAAGTTATGTGGGCATACCTATGACCAACAAATATTATAGAAAATAATAATTTACTTAAGTTATGAATAATCTCGGACGGACTCACACATGGATGCACAGATGGACGGATGGACGGACGGACTGACGGACGGATGCACGTATGTAATCCAGTATACCCCCATTTTCTTCAAAAGTGGGGGTATAATTACGAAAAAAAACAAATTTCATATCAAAAGGTGTTTATTTGTTAACATACATGTTTATTATATTTGTGAAATAGAATTTTTATGAAAAAATCAGTGAACAAAAAAATTTAAAAAAATAAATTCAAATCGTGTCCATTATCATTTATTTTTGCTATCTGAGGGGTTCTATCCAAGAAGTTGATTAAGCTGAAGGGGGTTTTATCCTGAGGGTATTTTGTCAGCATTGTTTTTTTCCGAGGGGGTTTTGTCTTGAGTGGGTTCTGTCCTAAATTAGTGTGAACTCCTGCAAAGTTTGTAAAGTGCAAAATTTCATGCTTCAGTCTATAATTTATAAATGGAAATGGATGCTGACATCAGGTGGGAATATCGGCTGAGTGGCAGAGAGCTCAAATGATTCCACTGGGCTGCTCATGTGATAGTTGAAACTCATACAGAAATATACTGAGTTCCATAAATATGCTTCAAATAGCCTCACTAATATACCAAATTGTTACTTTATAAGTTATCCTGAAAGGCAGTGAAGTTTTCTACATATCTGAACATTTGTATTGATGAAAAGTATTTTTTTTGCATTGGTTATAAAAAGAGAGCATGTGAAAACCAAAAAGACCATGCAGGTGGACCTGAGAAACAGATTTTAACTTTTTTATGCCTTATCACTGCATTTCCAAAAACCTATTGGTTGAGGTTGAGAGTTACATAGTAAATGAAGTAACAGTTTTATGAAGAGATCAACATTAGGCCTAAAAAAATTAAAAATTCTGTTTCTCAGGCCCTCCTGCATGGTCCTATTGGCTGCCGCATACTCTCTTTTTATAACCAATTTAAACTTAAAAATTAAAATTAAATGGTTTATGTCTGATATTTTACCCAAGTTAAAAAAAATGATGAATTTGTCCCTTGAGTGCAAGAAGGCTTTGCAATGCTTTAGCATTGCAAAGCCTTCTTGCACTCAAGGGATGAAATACACCACCACCCATGCTATTCTGTAGATTATGAGGTCTAAAACTTGAACCAAGAACAAGAACTTTTGATGGTTAAGAAGTAATTACTGAAATAAAAAATAAAATAAAAAACCACTCGCCCGCATACAATTTCACAAATAACAGCCTGAGAAACAGAAGATCTACTTTGTGTGGCCTTACCTCTCCATCAATGTCTGTTACACTCCACACTGTCACGTGATAATCCCTTGGTGTGCCACCTCTCATAATTCCCTTCTTTATATAAAGTCGTTTTACTTCATCTTCTATGCAGTCAGCATGTCCTCCTTCTAACATTTTTGGTGTTTCTGCTGACATTGGAACCATTTCATAAAATTTTGTTGACACTTTCCCAGGATTGTCTTTGAACAATTGGCTCTCTTTTATTTTTTCTTCAATAGCTAGAACGGAATGAAAATTGGTAAAACAAGAATGAAGTCTGTTGAATTATGTTGTTTACGTACCAATTTTCAGAAAGTGAAGTTTGAAGTCTTGGGATACTACAGCATATAATTCATGGTATATTTTCCACCTTGTTGTGCACATACTGCATTATTTGGCCTATTTTCTATGAAGAGATTTTAACCCTTTACAGAAAACACATCAAATTTTTGTTATTTCAATTTGTTTCCTGCAATTCTTAAAAGAAATTCAGCAGAACCTTATCATGTGACCCCTTCAATGAAACAAGGTAGATGGGCTCATTTCAATGAGTGGTTACATGATGTGGTTTTGCTTATTTTTTACAATTTTTTTTCTACTGCACATTTTGTATATTGCACAGCAGATACACCCACTTCATTAGGGAAGTGTTAATCACTCACTAGGTGGAACCAAGGCGCATTGGTGTCTACTTGCAAAGAGTAAAAATTGCAAGTTCAATGGCATGCAAGAAAAACAGCTAGCCCAAAATAGAAAGACTGATCATGATTGTGCCTCTATGATTAGTGATTAACTGATGTTTTTTTTTGTCTTTGTTTAATGCTATATATTCATATTTATACACATAATAAATTATTGTGATGAGTTGACGATAACATGGTCTGAGGTTTGTGGCTCGGAGCATATGTTCAAATATTTCGCGTTGTGACAGCAGATGGTAACATTTGCCACTTGAGCCGTAAAAACAGAATATACTAAGCAAGCTCTCATCCAATCAGAGGAAGAGGATTTTAGTCTTATTGGAACATATATATATATAAACCCTTTTAAACAGTTTATTTTACATTTATGAATTTCAAATCCTTGTTTGTTTCGCCATTGTAACATTTTCTGTATTCATGTTATGGGAGCGGAGGTTACTACTAAGTGGAAAACACTTGTCCTCCTATGCCTTTTGCTTAATAGTTATGGCAAATAAAAATATGTTTAACGTAACTGATGTTCAGCAATCACATCTGACATTGCAGGTGCAATGGCATGAAAAAAACCCAGCTCGCCCAAAATAAAAAGACTGATCATGATGGTGCCTCTAAGACTAGTGATTAACTGATGTTCAGCAATCGCATCTGACATCGGTCAATTTTAAGGCATCGGTTGACGATTGGTAGAGGTGTTTGAACATCGGTCCATGCTAATGGTTACATGGAACACCACTTGATCAAAATTGGTTGTATTTGTATTTATTTTTGATTAACAATCTCATACAAGCAATAACAAAGTTTATAAGTTGCCACAATGATTAGCACCTGGATTCAAGATTGGCCTAATCTCAGTGATTGTTCTGATCTTCCCCTTGATTGCTGCTCATGAAACACATCCCACATGCTGTGTGATGACTCATTGAAAATGTGACATCAGCACAAACAAGTTAACAGTGCACCATCTTAAAGACGCTGCACCGTTAACTTGTTTCCACTGATGTCATATTTTTTTTTTAAAACACACACTGACATACCCTTGAGGTCAACAAACTAAACAACCAGACTGTACTGTAAAATTAACCCCTGTTCTATGCATTCTCAAACATATTACTCCTTTTGGTTGTTACTATAATGTGAATTCAGTACGCACAACCAGCAGACTGTGTGCTCAACTAATCGCAAGGAGATGACGGATGCAAATCCTTATCAGTTAATCACTATCTCCGACACATCTTATTTGCAACCAACACCTTTTCTTGCACTCCAAAAATATCAGCAGTATAGTACAGTCATTGATGAGTGTTCAGGTTTCATGCATTCATGGATAGTATGAAATCAACGTATATTATATTCATGTAACGGATTTGGTAACAGCAGATGAAATATAATATACAATAAAAGTTCTAAATTACTCTGTTATAATTCGTCTGCTCATAACAGAGATTTAATTCTGTTTTTGTTGGCTTCTAGTAATTTCCATGTTTAAAATGAATCAATGTAACTAATTAGTTTACGGCATAGAGCATTTTGCTGTTGTTTCATTTTGTCGAGGTAAAAGCAAGGGATCAATCAGATTCCGGTATTCGAAATCTTTCCCCGCAAAATTATCCTATATAAGAGTGGTCTCGCTCATTATTTGTCATCCACTTTATGTTTGGGTAAAGCTTTGATCTAGCTGTCCAAACTTAAACCTATACACTAGCTTAGTTATGGGGACACTTTGGGTACGTTTCTGTGGGCCATTCCGAATATATTCAGAATTCACCCGACTGGTGTGTCATGCGCAGTGCAATTACAGAATTTTATTTTCACGGAAACGTTCATTTGACGTCACAAGTTATTCAGAATAATCTATGTCATTCTTGCCGAGAAATTAAATGACACAACAGAAGATTTGATTGCATTATTGGCAGCTAACATGAATTATTTTGTGCAATATTTGCATTTCAGGTGAAATTATGAAAGACTACAATAATAAATTGGTGTCATAATTTAGTAAAGTTTTATTCATCTACCGGTAATTCCCTAGTAATTTGGTGGTTGATAACAAAAGTATATCTGTCACTTAATTGTCAGCCTATACTGCAATGTGCAAAACATTTGGCCACTTTGAACCTTGCAAAATAACCTTCAGCAATGTTTTATTTTACGGTGGATTGAGATGTGGCTGATACAGGTTGATCTCAACACCGACATGAAATTATAAAGATAGTCTTAATTCATTTTTTATATGAAATTAGAGAGCCAAGGTATAGGCCAAGGTATCAGGATAAGGCATCGACTCACAGAAACTTGGACGTGTATTTATATGTGGGGCGAACAGGAGCCATGGGTTATGGTTTACTTCTAACGAGGTCAGTGGCACCATGTGCATTTGGGTGTGGGGGGTCAAAATGGCAAGTGTCATAATTAATCACCAACTGGTTGAAAAAATCATGCACGTAACTGGGTTGTGCTGTAGAACATGGGAACTTAAGAGTGTGAATGATTTCTCATATGTGACAGAAGAAAAAGTCGCCACAAGAAACGGAGGTAGGGGCGTGTGTTGGACACGAGTCTCAAACAGATGACAGAGTCGCCTGAGAGACCAGATGACTGTCAGATATATTTAGGCCCGGTGTATAAAGTCGATAGAGCTCCATGGGATTTGCCTCGAGTCCTCATGTATTAAAGTGAATAGGCAGTACAGTGTTACATGGGTAAAAGCATGATAAGGCCCATTTGGATGGTGCACAATCCTATCGTCACAGATGAGTCAAAGAATCACTATACTAGAATGACGTCGCAAAAGAGCTATGAGCACGAGCATCATTAGGACGAGTGGATGGCTGTGCATTGAGAATGTTCCAGTCACTGACAGAGGGAATGGTGTGTGCATGTGTGTGTGTGTGTGGAAGGGATGGGGATGGGGGCACAGTGATGTATAAAACAGGCTTTGGGAAAAGAGGCATTGCACTATAGCCTCAGCAAAAGCATAGCACGAGCAACGTTAAGGCCATGCTGACCGATGGACCACATCCTGGAAAACCCAACAGATTGCTAGGCGTAAATAAAACTTTTCCTGTGGGCATGGGCCTTCTTCGGAGAGACTTATCATAGGCACAGGAATATATGTGGGCTTCTATTCCAAAACTGTACCAACACATACCACCCTACTACTATACAAGGTCTGTAGTATCTAGTCACATAAGAGTTGAAATCCCATTTAATATTATATCCGATAGTTGTGACCCATGGCAGTTTTATTTGTACAGTCGTGTGCGAAAGGTTGACTGTTTCACAGATGATGAAACTTTTAAATAATTTTTCTAAGTTGCACAAGTGTAACATGAAAGGACTAGAAGGCGGGCAAAATACCCCCAAATCACCATTATTTGCACCCAGGCAATTTTTTTTTTTTTTTTTTTTGGGGGGGGGGGGGGGATGGGGGGGGGGTGGGTGGGTGGGGGGTAGGTATTTTGATTTGTACTGACCAGCATGTTGAAAATTTCTGCTGTAGCATATTCAGATAAGAAGAGCTCTTTTGACAATATCCTTACCCTCCACTACATAATTTCTGATGAGATCCTTACCCTCACCCTCCACCCCTAACTACATAACTTCGGCAATTATAATTCCATATAAGAGGGGACTTTTTGTCCCATCTCTTTCCTTCAAAAGTGCAATCAATCAGATTACTAACATATCATTAGTTTGTTTGTTGGGGGTTACCACACTTTCTAAGCCAGGGACATATCGTGTCGAGCGGGATTATGGCTGAAGGAAGCCAGAGTGCCCAGAGAGAACCATCATGCAGTGACAAGTAACTGCTAGATTCTTCTCCAACTTACTAACCCGACACAAGCCAGATGAGAATTGGCTGGATGCACGAGTGCCATCAACATGCCATATGCCTAACCACATTTTGCACCTATGTGAGGTGTAGAGGACGGTTAGGGTGCAGTGGAGGATGGTTCGGGCTAAATATAGCAGCGGCCAGTTTGGGTAATATTGCAGAAAACATTTCGGCCAGAGGATGGTTTGGGTGTAATTCCTTCAAAGGACTTTCAAAGACTGAACAATCAAAACAAAGTGTCAAAAGCTGATCAGTAAAATTTTCATTGATACTCTTTTCAAATGGTCTAGTATCACTTAGAGAGAAATTTCATGATAGAAGGATGTGTCATGTTCTTATTCATTTTATTACCGGCGGATTTTAATGAATTTTTGTGTTATTTCTTATATTGGTGAGTAAAACATTTAAAATTTAATTTCAATATTATTTGGAATCGGATGTTCTGTCCAAAAAATCAGACGTTATGTCAAAAAATATCGGAAGTTTTTTTCCAGATTTTTTGATCGGACGTTTTTATCGATCGGACATTTTGTCTAGTATTCGTTAGGACTAAGTGCCGTGTTCAAGGTCACAAAGCAATTGGCATGGACCACTTTTGAACCTTCGACCCCTCGGTCACATGTCCAACGCACTTTTCAATTAGCCACTGCACTCTACATTAGATGGTTTTGAAAGACTACTGTAACATAATTGGTTAAAACTGATTACTTGATCTGTTATAACAGACTATTAGTTGGTTACAACTGAATAAAAATTGTTAAAACAGATTATTAGTTGGTTATAAAACATTACTAATCTGTTGAAAGAAATTATGAATCTGCTATAAAAATTTATTAATCTGTTATAACAGATAAATAACTGCAGACGCATTGGTACTAATACGCAAGCTTTTAAAAGAAATTTCGATCTCTTGATTTGTGGTGCGCAAAACTTTATAATGCAATGCGCATGACCAGAATAATGTTTATTCCCTCCTCATGAGGTGGATTAACAGAATGCATTCCGAATAGTATTCCAGAATACCAACACTCGAAGAAAACGACACGAATCATATTCTGTCGTACCTGCACATGTCCAGAATAACACTAGTATTCTTGCATGGTCCAGGGAAACACACCCTTTGTAACCTGTAAAAAGGTTAGCCATAATGGGTACCGACATTTTTGGACCCATTCAACTCGGCCCTGGTGAGAATCAACGTTTCTGACACTGAATCTCTCCAGGTCCGAGTTCTATGGGAATCGTTCCAAGTTAATAGACTTGCTGGGTGCAACTTAAACCTCTTTTATGTAATAAGTGTAGTGGGCCCGTGGTTTTTGACCCATCATTCACAATCACGTCTATTTCATATCATACTATTTTTGGCTTTTTAATAAAACACGTATAAACTGTTGGTCCAGTTTTCTTGTGAATTCATCCAGACCACAACACCTAACTTAATGATTATTCTACCCCTAGAGTTGATTTATATTTTATCCATGGTTTGCTAGTTGACCCTGATCCTCACAAATCTAAGAACAACAGGGTGATTTCGTCCAGGGTTCTAGCCCCAGGGAAATCATTCACCCCGCACCTGTTACACTCATTTAACTCATGTATAATGCGTAAAAATCATTTCATTGTGGGAAGCTGGAAAATTCTGGACTACAATTTATTTTAATTAATAAGTAATAATACAGTAATAATAACATGTTTGATCCAGATCATATCTTTACTATATCTGCTTCATAATATGGAAATTCACATAGTTAGTGTAACTTTCTTAGATTATTTTATATTGTCACCCTGTTCGGTGGAATTGGACATTTAGGAAAACCCTCACTGACCTCAGTGAAGAAATAATTTTGCCAGCAGTTTTGTAGTGTAAATTGCACAGTGACAGTGCAGGAATAGTTTTAAGTTAACAAATGTTTTTCAAGTTGCCCAAGAGCTAAAACTGTTTACATTCAAGCTTTTGGTATTAATGTGAAGAAAAATTTGCTTTTGCTGATACACAAGTCGTCACCACACGGGGATTCCTATATAATAAAATATCCTGAGTACATGACTCAAAATTTGGAGAGTGTTTAACCCCCTGCACACTGATGTCAAAATATCTAAAGTTCAACGTGCAAATTTTTCCCATAATGCAACTAGAAATTTAACCAATTCAATCTTGTTTGACAGAGCTCATTGAGCACTGTCAAACAAGACTGAATTGATTAAATTCCCAGTTGCATTATGGGAAAAATGGCTACTTGAAACTTGCATATTTTGACATCAGAGTGAAGGGAGTTAATACCTTTTTAGACTATGATAGTCTGTCAAAGTGTTGTAACTTATGAAGTTGAATGTACCGAGATCAACATTACGCACATATAATTACGGAGTCTTGAAATTTTATTCTCAAAAATGCTGTCCCGATAGGAAGCCATAGTATCTATTCACACGGACTGACCACTGCATTTTAATAAATTCTAAATTATAATAAAAAATGCTGATAGGATCACCGGTCCAATATCGAGTTGTGACAGCACAAAAGTGGGTTTAATCATTATCAACTTACCATCCGGAAACCAGTTGTTTACAATTTACTATTTGAAAGGTCAGTGTGGCCCTGACCTTCGCCCTAGTGATTCAAAAATAAAGAGGGCTCTTTCTTGCACCAATCCCAACCTACCTATGAAGTTTCATGAACGTGGGTGGAACCACTGTCAAATTATCATCTGGAAACCAATTGTTTATGATTTATTATGTTCAAGGTCACTGTGACCTTGACCTTTAACCTAGTGAGTCCAAAATATATAGGTGTCTTCCACTCACCTAGGCCAACCTACCCATGTAGTTTCATGAATGTGGTCAAACCATTGTCAAGTTATAGTCTGGAAACCAACTGTTTACAGATTTACTAGGTTGAAGGCCACATTGACCTTGACCTTTCACCTAGTGAGTCCAAAATAAATAAGGTTGTTCCTCTCACTGATACCAACCTACCTATGAAGTTACATGAAAGTGGGTCAAACCATTATAAAGTTATCATCCGGAAACCAATTGTTTTGATTTACTATGTTCAGGGTCACTGTGACCTTGAACTTTGACCTAGTGAGTCCAAAATAAATAGGGTTCTTCCTCTTAAGAAGGCCAAGCCACATATGAAGTTCCATGAAGGTGGGTTGAACCACAGTCAAGTTATCATCCAGAAACTATCGTTTACAATTTACTATGTTCAAGGTCACTGTGTCCTTGGCCTTTGACCCAGCAAGTCTAAAATAAATAGGGTTCTTCCTCTCACCAACTGCCAATCAACCTACATAGTTTCATGAACGTGGGTTGAACCATCATCAAGTTTAGGTCCGGAATCAAACTGTTTACAGATTTACAATGTTGAAGGCCACTGTGACCTTGACCTTTCAGCTAGTGAGTCCACAAAAAATAGGGTTCTTCCTCTCAGTGATGCCAACCTACCTATGAAGTTTCATGAATGTGGGCCGAACCATTATCAAGTTAACATCTAGAAACAATTGTTTTGATTTATTATGTTTAGGGTCATTGCGACCTTGACCTTTGACCTAACGAGTCCAAATTGAATAGGGTTCTTCCTCTCACAAAGGCCAACCTACATATTAAGTTTCATAAATGTGCGTTCAACCATAGTCAAGTTATCATCTGGAAACCAATTGTTCATGATTTAGTATGTTCAAGGTCACCGTGACCTTCTGCATTGACGTAGTGAGTCCCAAATAATAGGCTTCTTCCTCTCACCAAGGGCAACCTACCTATGAAGTTGCAATTGTTTACGCCTGCCAGCCCATCCGCCATTCACCAAACTATAATTTGAGTTTGACTTCATCACAACTCGACTAATTATCTAACTACAGTGTACTTGTAAGGGACTGTATGGCATTGTTGTCAGTTCACATGTCATACCTGTTGGTAGACAGTGTTAATTCATCTGGCTTCAAACTGCAGTCTGAAAGTATCACAGAACTAAACATTTTCCCACAAGACAATTGCAACTTTCAGGCGAAAAAAAATATGTCCGCATCACATTAATTTTGGATTTCAAATACCTTTGTCAAGTTTTGCCCTTCAGACAACTTTTTCTGACTCGAAAACAGGGGCTCATGCAACAAATATGAGAGAAAAACTGACACAAAGGGAAGTACCGGTCACGTGCACATATTTTTAAGGGCATTCCCAACAAAAACACACACCAAAAGTCAATTGTATTTTTTAGGTCCAAAAGTCATCAAATCTCCCTCTTTTGTATTTAGCGTATTCAACAATAATGCAAGGTGTCAATAAAATGTTTCAAATGTTTATTGAAACAATATATTTTCCCAAGGCTGTTTATTTTTAGAGATTGCAACATTTCAAGGCGGGTAACTCAAATTCAAATATTTAGTTAAGCGATACCTGAAGAGCCTCCTTCAAATCAAGTGAATGGATATTTGTGAATTAAGGGAGATAACAAAATAAACATTTTAAAACTTTTAAAAAATTTTATACATGTGCATATCAAGGGAGTTCACTCTGCCACTTGAGTCTCTCCAGTGCACATGAAAACTGTGAGACACGGAATGGTGAATTATTTAACTAAATCTTCTGTAAATAATAAAATAACAAGTCTATTATCATGAGTAAAGTAACATTTAATTAACTGAGTAATCAACCTGTAACACAAAAAAACATAATATAAATAAGTTATTTATTTATTGGTGTTTAAGGTCACATACTTTTGCACAATGGCTAATCATGACCACAAGATAAAGAGATAAAGTCAGGCCAGTCAATCGTTTATATGCCATGTTGCGTATTTTAGAGGACTCACATCCCAAGCATTAGTGCCTGGGTCCTATTTTACCAGTGAAAAAAGAGCTTGTTTACCACAGTAAACAAGCACTGCTTCATTTCCCGGGGTTCCCACAGGGAAAATAAATAAGTGAATCTTAGCATAAATTGTTGATGGAAAAAGGAATAGCACCCTTGTCTCAATCTGAGTTATTCTTAATCACATTGGAAAAGAATATGGAGAAAAATTTAAAATAAATGTTAAATTTTACTGAAGTGTCTGTTCTTATTAACTACTTTCAGGACTCAAGGTACAAGCCATATACTCCACAACACAGCATACACAGGTGTGTTTTTTTTTTTTTTTGTCAGCTATGCCTTATGTGCAGTGCCGGGTAATGTTTGCAGAACTTGAGACCTGAATGTTATTTCTTGTTCAATTTGTGCCCAAGCTTGGACCTGCTGACTGACCCACCAATATCTATGTCACATCACCCTTTGCCACCTACAGCGCTGGAACTGGTTGAGAGAAAACAGAACTGAAACTGGTTGAGAGAATACAGAACTGGAACTGGTGCACTAGATAAGGGTATTGGTGAATGGTTACAGAAAGAGAAAGATGTATACAGATGTTTGAGATATCCTTCCCTTCCCCTCCCATCCATCCTCATCCCTGGGGTTAAAAGGGTTGGAGGGTCCCTTCCCTACCCTCAGTTAATTTGTGGGACCTGGGTAATTCGATGCCATTCACGCATCCTGGTGATGACTACTTAGGGTGGGTCATGGAGGACTGGTTGGGTGATGTGGGTCTCGCACAATGGTGTCAATGCTTACAGCTCCAAACCAGTCTGTTTTATCTGTGATAATAGAGCTGCAACATTGACAATGCTGTTTATAATAATGGAGCCCAGGTTAGAGTGTCCACCTGCCCCCCTTGTGCTTGATATTTTGACCAGAGCATTACACATGTTTCAAAGTCTAATTGCTGTGTCATTATCGGTAACTTTAATAGCGTACACACATATGTGCATGATGCAGATTAATTATGCTGAACACAGAACACACAGTGCTGAGAGAAACTGCATTCCATTCTTCTCATTATTGATGACTTTAATATTTTACTTGCAACAATCGCATTACCAAGAAGCGTCATGAGGTCTGTCAAAACACCTCTATCCACATGGGAGGGGTGACATGGGGTTGTTTTGCCTTGCCATTAAAAATATTGGGGGATGAGGCAACAAGGAGGGTTGGAATCCAGACACGGGCCAAACTCGGCTTACATAGCTGAGTTGGGACCGCATTATGATTTTCTTCCCTGCCGAGTGAACTCGAAATATAGGTTCGTTCTTTGTTAGGTGTGATTCCTAATCACTTCAAGGCGGTGGAAAGGAAACAGTGATTAAAGTAACAAAATGCCACTATCGCGGGCTCGCAACAGGAGCTTAAATCACAGATGTCTTAATCTTTTGCGCCTGTGTGTGCTTGCAGCTCTTGACTTCCGGGGGGATCCCGACTGGCAATGTTAGTTACCTTGTGGCAACACAGTTCTGATTTGGATTCAGTTTATCCACTCTATCGGCTAGTTTAGCAAGTCTACGTCACATACCTTATTCATGTGCCCGTTGATAGAACTCTCCTTGAATGTTTCCTGTCCTTTGAAATCCACACAGTTCATGCAGAACTCACAACTTCAATATGCGCTTTGAGCTTGCACGAATTGTCACTGTAGACCCTGAGTCGATATTCACAGCACTCTTGATACTAAACAGGCTACTACGCGATCAACATCTGCGTTTCTAGAGGTTAATACCACAATACAATAGCCTACACTTTGAGACAGATGCAAGTCGATCCTCGATAATGACATCTAAACTAAGCTGTTACTTGGATTCGTAATCTACTCTCTAAATTTGGGCTTGTAGCTCTCCTACGTCCACCTAATCTGATAATGGCGGCATAAAACGGAGCTTCGTGGATTGCCCAGCAATTCCACTCGCATGAGACACTATGTGGTGTCTCACTCCTAGACGGTCGGAACCCAAGTCTCCCTCCTCAATGGTAGGACCTCAAGACTCCCTTGTTCCCCACACTTTATACTTCATCTTGGGATGGTCAGATAGCAATATGTCAAGGGGCCTAAACCTGGCATGTGACACTTCTGAAGATGAAATCACCTCTCAGAAATGTATATGCTATCAAATGTATCCCGAGAAATAATATACTTGATAGCCGCGACGCTTGAAAGTGTTGGTCACTTTGATTTTAATTGACTTTAGATAGCATGGAAACATTTTATGCTGACTAGTAATATGCCAGAGAAGTATCCCACAGTGAATTACCTAAAGCTAATATCTAATTAAAACATGTGTGCTTATAACACAGAGAGAAGAAATATATATACATATATTTGAACTTGAAAGTGGGAGAGGGGGTCTCCTTCCTTTTAGACTAGCTTTGTCCTGACAAGGCCTGAGGCATCCACCTGACCAAAGCTGTTTGAAGAAGGGTTTAATTAGCATCAATGGCTAGCTTACACTGCAGAGTAATCAAGTCATTTAATTATTTACACCTTAGTTGCTGATGTCAGATGATTTTTTCTAGTACTGGGATACTACCACCGAAATAATGCCCAGATTTCAAATAATACGAAACTAGAGAGGCCAAATATCAACCTTGGGACTTAACTTGAACAAACTTGAATATGACCCCTACCTGTCCACCCCGAGAATGCAATATACCAAATATCAACAGATTTTGAATGGTGTATCTGAAGGAGATTTGCAAAGAATATTTGTCATATTGCACTAAGTTAAAATTTGGCCCACACGGTCCACAGAACTGATTTGAACAAACTTGAATCTGAGCCTGGCTAGAGTGTTGTATACCAAACACCAACGCTCTGAATGGTGGTTCTCAAGAAGATTCTGAAGTAGGACTCCCAAGGGAACATAAATATTAATGCATAGGCTTTATTTGAGTAAACTCAAAATTAACCTAGGGAATTGATTTTTACAAATTTGAATCGGATTGTTCTATGGGTGGTGTATACCATATATTAAGTGACTCGGATTAGAAGTTCAAGAGAAAAATATTTAAGAATATACCTCACATTGCACCAATTAAAAATTATGTATCTTGCAGGGAGCGCACAAATATTAATCAAAGGACTTGATTAAAACAAACTTGAATCTCAGCAGGGTACTTTTTGTTCCTAAAAATTGATTAGTAGTTTTAATGGGTTGACCAAGAGTCATCTCTACTGCATGGCAACTATGGTTGAGCCCTTGGTAGAAAAATTTTCAATTCTAGGGCCCCAAAACCCCAAGTACTTGCATCTGGGAATATTTTGAAGTTTTTCACAGTGATATGTATGTGGGTTTTCACATTCCAAGAGCTGGTAATTGTGGGTGAATAAGGACCAATGAGGAAAAATTCAGGTGAAACATCATTCAAAGAAACAGAGTACAAATTACTTACTGGCAATATCGGTCCATAGATGATGACAGATCCAGTTAAAAAATGATTACCTGTATGGGGGTGGTCGAAAACTTAAAAAATTTATAGTAATTTATATATTTTTTATACTTACCAATGACCCAGACATAGCTGGTGCCAACTCTCAAAAATATAGGGCCAAACACAAATTTTGCCCCCCAATCCCCAAAATTTACATCTAAAACCATAGAAATCATGTCCTGAATGGCCCTCCATACTTCACCTCTACTGCGCATGCGCAGTGTCAAGGACGTCCCGGAATTGGCGCCATTAATCATTCTTACCATCAGTGCCTGGTAAGCGCTATGTCCTCAGCAGGGAGGTATGAGTTCCCAACTCCTGGGAGGGCCATCCCCATCTGGGTCATTGGTAAGTATAAAAAATATATAAATTACTATAAATTTTTTAAGATTTTTATACTGTACCAATGACCCAGACATAGCTGAATAGTAAAAAGGCTGGAGGGCACAGGACATAGAGGAAAATCCAATAAGCTCAACTATATAAAATAGAGTCATCTCCTGGAGGAGAAAAGGAGAATTAGGCTTCACATGTATCTTTCTTATTTATGATAAATTAGAAGGACACAATACCTTCTATAATTGAGCAGCATAACATCTATATTCTCTATTAATATGCAGTATAATTCTTATACTAATTATTTTTAAAGTAAGCCAATAAATAAAGTTAGTCCAGAGAATTGAGACTCTTTATACTCTTTTAAAAGTGCCTGAGGATAGTATAACAAAGCCCGTTTGACACGTGACATATTCAAATGCTATACTTAAAACTATGACATGAATGAATTTTAAAACATAACTTTTCACTTAAAAAACCATCCCAGTAACAGCTCAGAATTACTGACTCCGGAGGAGGTATCCCCTTGTTTTCATAATAAAACAGGTGACCCAAGGGAACACCCTCCCCCCCCCCCCCCTTTTTCTTGCCCTGGGTCAAATAGCTCAGAGCGAAGAGGGCAGCAGGACGGAGTCACTGCCGGAACATAAAGCCTACATAGCTATAGTTGCAATTGTTAAGTGATCGACATTCTGAGCAGCCGATAATGGACCTAAATAATGCAGGCCTCCAGAAATGGACTCGATATTTCTGAGATAAAAATTCGTGAATGTGGATGGCTGAGACCAATATGCAGCCCACTTTAAATCTATAATAGCAACACTATTTACGTAAGCCCAAGATGTAGAAGAGCTCTTACTTCATGAGCCAAAATCTTAAGGACAGACTGCTGAGTTAAGGATAGATTAGCCTAAGCAGTACCGATAGTTAATTGAATGCATTTAGTAATAGAATGGACCGTAATGACCTTTCTATTAGGCATCAGAGCCAGAAGAAGCTTTACGTCCTTACTGATAAACTGAGATCTGTTAATAAATACATAAAGGTCTATCCGGACAGAGTAAAGGCCTATGCCTGTTCGAAGACGGAAGGACCTTAAAAACAATAGGTTCCGGATATTATTAGGAGCCTGATTCTCAACCAAAAATACAACATTAGTAGTAAAGGTAATAGAGTTTCCGATACTACAAAAGTGAGAATTGTCCACCGATAGTGCATGAAGCTCACTGACTCTTCAGCAGAAGAGAAGACTAAGAGAATTGCTGCCTTAAAAGGCCAGAATTTGAAACTACTGTCTCAAGAGGTTCAAATGGTTGCTTTAGTTAATAAGAACCCAAGCTAAATTCCGTATAGGAATTAATCTAAGGATTCTAGGTCTATTATCGAAAAGTTTCAAACTAACTTAGATAAAGAGACATTAGGCTCAATTGTAAACTATCATGGTGTGCATAGGTATCAGATAACATAGACCTATAACCTTTAAAAGTAACTGGCTGCAGTTGATCTCGTCAAACAAGTATACTAGAAAGTTTGCAATGTCTGGTATGGAGGGATCAAAAATATCAACATAAATATTCCTACACCAACGACGGAAGACCCTCCACTTTAGCCGCATAGTATAGCGAAGAGGAGGTCCTCCTACAGTTAGAAATCGCGTCCACTGCTCGTCCTGTACAATGCTTGCCATGCAAGAAGGACCGCACAACGGAATATGTGAAGGTTGAGACCTTGCGGGTTGTGATGAAGTTGACAGGATTTCCCCAGCGAAAAAAGATCCTCTCGTGGAGGAAGTTTCCGCGGTAAGTCCCACAGCAGACATCTAAGTAAATTTATCCACCGTCTCTGTGGAGACAGAGATGCTACCAACAGAATTGTATTGTGAATGTATAATCCTAGCAATACTTGCTGAATCAACAGCGCTGGAGGATACGCATATCCTATCATCCCGTCCTACTAGATCGATAGAGCGTTAACTATATATGGGGTCCGGACACGGTGACACATACGTCTGCAATTGATTGGAGAGTTGTGTCGCAAATAAATTTATCACTGGGCACTCCCATTGGTAGCAAATCTGATTGAATACCTGTTTGTTGAGAGTCCATTCTGACGGCAACAAACGACCCTTACGTGAAAGGGAGTCTGCTAATACGATCCGACGACCCAGAATATGATGGACCGAAACAGAACTTGGTGTTCTATAACAAACAGAAGGATTCTTTCCGTTAAAATCAATAACGGAACCGAATGAGTGCCTCCCTGGTTCCAGATACACAACTACTGTCGTATTATCGGACAGGATTTGGACATGCGTTTCTGAATAATGTTCATCCAATGACGTAGTGCAAGCCAAAATAATATCATTTTTCGGAAGTTAAATGCTTGCCTAAAAACTGCGGAACCCAAAGACCCTGGCACTTCGAATTCATTGGGATCAATATTGTGTCCCAACCTGTTTGACTGGCATCCGTCATAATCGAAAAACTAGGATCCGGCAACTACAGTGGAACTCTCTGAGTCAACCACCGAATGTTTGCCCACGTCTGAATCTCTTGTTACACTAGATTGACAAGAGAACGTGTATAACGAGCAATTCAAAGATTGCTGAAAGGTTGCCGTCGAAGAGAAGCTTCTCCGAGACCGAAGCGACTCTGAGAGAGTTCTTCACCTTACTATCCACGCGCGTGGATGTAGCTAGGGCTGCGTCACGTCTAACCAACTCCAGGTTGCCACTGAAGGGCGGAGTTATACGTGGAAAAACTACTGCCCCTGAAAGAAATCTCATTGAGGATCATATCCTGGAATTCTTTCTCTT
This sequence comes from Pictodentalium vernedei, assembly GCA_031216915.1. Taxonomy (NCBI): domain Eukaryota; kingdom Metazoa; phylum Mollusca; class Scaphopoda; order Dentaliida; family Dentaliidae; genus Pictodentalium; species Pictodentalium vernedei. The sequence continues at coordinate 186,325,556 of CM062294.1, read as the reverse complement.
GAAGACGTAATGATAACGCCTCGGTAAGGTGGTCTACGTATGATAAAGCGTCTAAGTTAAGTCTATTAGACATCATTGTCGTTTCCAACATCGTGGTTGGAATTGACATAGATGGCGAAAAAGATAATTCCCAGTCTTCAGCCACGCTGACGAAAGGCAGAATAGAGCATTGCGGACAAGAAACTAGACTAGCATGTTTGGTAGCAAGCTTATATATAGCGTCGTTCAATAATTCGAATGTTCTAATGACATTATTGGACTGCGTCGGCAACTCAGGGACAATGTCCCTGAACCGATCCAAAACTCTGTGTCCAATGACGCTATTAGTCTCTTATCCAGCATCGCAGCAATGTAGTCCGACGGAACAACCTCTGGAAGATAATGCCGGAAGAAATGTATGGCAGCTTCTGTTGTTCCGAAAGGGAAAGCTCGAAATCGTCGGAATCCCTTTCGCCATCCTGTCAGACCCTATGAAGTGTTGGGTCGTCCGTACCTGATGCAACAGCGGAGCGCACCGACCCAGCGCCGTCGGATTATTCCTGATCCGACCGAGAATCTGTCGTTTGCTGGGATGCTGTGATAAGCGGTGCTATTTTGGATAGCACGTCCGTCACTGAGGTCTGTGGAGAAGTGGTCTTACGATGCCTTGCCGCTTGAAGCTCCGTGTTCGTTACCCCGTGCATACTTCTATTATGCGAGCGACCGGAGTGTACAGGCCTCGTGTCCCTTGGCTACCGGATGGCGTGACCTGTTCGCCGTGGAATCACTGAATGACGAAGCTGGCCGGATACTCGAGGTCACGTAGCCAATGTGCGGTCGTGTGCGCTGCTGTGAGGATGAGGAAGCATTATCGACAGTCACTCGGACTGTCTATATAACGGAGCGTCCCGAGTGGCGGACATATGCTCCGAATGCGAAATGTCTGTACCACAACATCCGGTCCCATATGTTGTTGTACGAGAGAGGGACCTCTCTCGCTCGCCGCCCGGACGGACCAGGACGAGCTAGGTACCGGACTAACAGGCTTCCTCCGATCTCTCCTCTAATCCATCGTCACTGGGTGTGTACTAAAGTCTATTATAGTGCTCGCATCACCCAAATCTCCTTCCTAGACCGCAACGGACGAACCCGACTGCCGAACCATTCGATGAATGGACGATACACCGGGTGAGCTAGCGAATGTCAACTCCGTTGATCCTACTAGGGACCTCTTAGGCGATTGACGTATTCCATGAGCACTAATTGCCGCTAGCTCTTCATTAACTATGACGACAGAGGCACACTTTTGAAAGACATCTCAGTAATTTTGCGAACAAGAAACCAGACATGCTTGTAAATAGCAAGCATATAAAAAATATATATAGCGTCGTTCAATAAATCGAAAGTTTCTGAGACATTATTGGACTGTGTCGGAACTGAGGGACGATGTCCCTGAACCGAACCAAAAATTTCTGTGTCCACCGACGCTATCAGTTTCTTATCCGGCATCGCAGCATTCTGGTCCGATGAAGAACCTCTAGTAGATGAAGTCGGATGACATATACAGTAGCTTATGTTGTTCCGAAAGGGAAAGCTCGAAATCCTCCGAATCCCTTTCGGCATCCCGTCGGACCGTATGAAATTTTGGGACATCCGTGCTTCCGTGGAGCGTCCCGACCCAGCGTCGTCAGATATTACATGATGCGACAGAGATTCTGTTGTTGCTGGGATGCTGCGATAAGTTGTGCTATTTGGGATAGCACGTCCGTCACCGAGGCCTGTGCAGTAGCGGTCTTACGATGCTTTGCCGCTGGAAGCTCCGTGTACGTTGACTCTCGCATACTTTCTTAAGCGAACGTCCGGAGTCTCCAGGCCTCGTGTCCCTGGCTATCGGATGGCGTGACCTGGTCGCCGAGGATTCTCTGATTGGCGAAGTTGACTGGATATCCGAGGTCACGTAGCCAAGAGCGGTCGTGTGCACTACCATGAGGATGAGGAAGCCTTATAGACAGTCTCTCCGGGCTGTCTATCTAACGGAGCGTCCCGAGCGGCGGACGTATGCTCCGAATGCAAAACATTTTGTACCACAACATCCGGGGCTAGATGTTGTTGTACGAGAGAGGGGCCTCGCTCGCTCGCAGTCCGGATGGACCTGGACGAGCTAGGAACCGGACTAAAAGGCTTCCTCCGTTCTCTCCTCTAATCTGCCGTCACTGGGTGTGCATATGGTTGATTTATAGTGCTCGCATCACCAAAAACTCCTTCTGGATCGCAACGGACGAACCCGGCTGCCGAACCATTCGATGAATGGACGCTACACCGGGCGAGCTAGCAGAAGTCAAAGGCCGTCGATCCTACTAGGGACCTCTTAGGCAATTGACGTATATTCATGAGCACTTTTCCGCTAGCTCTTCATTAATTGTAACGACGGAGGCACACTTTTGGAAGACATCACGGATACATCACCCTGTTCTTGATTGTCTGAAATAGAGATTGATAAACTAGAGTGACCCTGCGGGGAAAGGACCGGAATGGCCATTTCCCCACTAACATACCGTGACACACGCTTCCCATGTTATCAACGAAATTAACACATACGGAACAGGAGTTAGTGAGAGTACACTGACTACATTTATACAATGATTATGAAAGTCAGAGGAAGATTTCCTCTTATTACAATTGAACAATATCCTTTCAATGTGAAAAGAAAACAAAGTCCTAGTACTCGCACCAACCCCTGACAATCAAAATACATAATAACATGATCCATTAACATAGAAAAAATAATTGAAATCAAAAAATTTTGAAAAAATATTTTTTCAGAAAAGCCCAAGTTTCTGAAAAGTAACGTTGAGCCCCAATGGATACCAAGCCTAAGTGTGGGCAAAAATTTTTGAAATATTTTAAAAAATTAATGCAACACTTACGAACAATAATAATGTATCTAGTAATGATTAAACTAACATCAAGATATTATTTTCAAGAAATCCCCCCTCACACAGAGGGCTGTTGTCAATGTAAACAAGAAGTGTAAAAACACCAGAAACAAGACTCCAGGCACTGATAACCCTGGCCCGAAATCAGTTACCAATAATACACTATCTGATGCAAAACAGAAACTTCCAGGGAAGAAACTGCAGAACATCAGATGGTAGATGCAGAACACTACGCCTAACCACCCATAGGTGAAGACGTAAACATCGGGAAAAGAACAGAATTCATTCTGTTATCCAGCTAAAACTCCCAAGAAATTTTAGTAATAATATTACAGAAAGTATGCCAAAAGCATGGGAGAATAGCTAGGGGGGACTTAAAGGAAAGGGAGAGAGGAAAACACTTAACAAGCAGTGTAACTTGATAACAAGAATGACAACAACAGGCTCTTGCCTCGAAAATAGGTAACTTAACATAATTTCATTAAAAAATTTTAAGTTACAGCCCTGATTATTTTCTGTCACTCATTTTTCCTCTCCTCCTTCTATATCCTCCTTAGAATCACCATTTCTCTAATATTTATGTGTCTGGCATCATTTAAACTGAGATTTACAAGCACAAAGATCAGTCAGATGTTAACTGATGAAGGGCCAAACAAAGAATAATTAATGGCGCCAATTTCGGGACGTCCTCGACACTGCGCATGCGCAGTAGAGGTGAAGTATGGAGGGCCATTCAGGACATGATTTCTTTGGTTTTAGATGCAAATTTTGGGGATTGGGGGGCAAAATTTGTGTTTGGCCCTATATTTTTGAGAGTTGGCACCAGCTATGTCTGGGTCATTGGTACAGTATAAAAATATATGCTACTGTAACATCACATCATGCCCTAGCATCTGACACCAATTCCTATCTGTGTAGCTGTGGCCCACAGTTGAACAGGGCTTTGATTATTAAACTAGGTAATAATTAGATCTGCAGGTCTTACTTGCTGAAATTGTTATCAGTTTTTCACACAGGACAAACTTGACAAAAAGATGGAGTCATCTATTTCCCCTCCACGCACTTTTCGGCACTTCACTTTTTGGCCTGTTTCTTTTCATCCTTATGTGTTGATGTTTTCAAGTTTTCAAAAGCACATGGGTTAACCTACTATAATTAATATATGCAGATAATCCTTTGTGAGTTTTAGAAAGGACAACACCATATGTTTGATGCTGAGTTAAGTTTCGGTTCGCTTTGAGCGAATCATTTTTAAATGATTGATTCGCACACGACAAATATCGCCTCGCAAATTGCGATGCGAATCCAAACAAAACATAACCTGATCTGACCCCCATAGCAATGTTGTATACCAAATATCAAAAGATTCTGCTTGGTGGCTCTGGAGAAGATTATTTGAAAAGTACTTCTCATATTGCAACAAGTTAAAATTTGGGCTCCTGTATTGAGACCAAATATGAACTCAGGAGTTTAATTTTAACAAATTAGTATCTGATCCCTCTATCCAAATATGAAAATATTCTGATCAGTGGTTTTACCAAAGAAATATTTTGTAAATTTGTGCAAATATGCTGAAAATTTTGGTCCATTTTGGTTGATTTGAAGGAAGCTCAATATCAAATATCAAGTCCTTGTACCCACTGGTTCATGAGATAATTTTTTTAAAATTTGAGAGCATTTTCCCAGATACACTCTGTATAGGTTGGGGCAAGTATATTTAGAAAACAAGACCAATACCGGGTCTGGACCTGCGTCGCTGCATGCAACAGATCTGAAAATTAGATGCACGATACATCTCATCATTATGAAGCAGCAGACCAAATATAAAATCATTCCCTTTCATAGAAGCCAAGAAAACTTTGACGGAAAAAGTGTTTCGGACAGACAGACGGACGGAGTCGAGCGGTTACTAGACCTGCTCTGCTGCTGGCGACGCAGGTAAAAAACAAAATGCGATGTCAGAACAATCATCTGAAGTTTAACTGCAACTGGTTCAGCATGTTTGAAGTAGCTGTGAGAAGGAGAAGTTCACAGATAACGTACGACGGCTGACAGCTGATGGAAAGTGACCAGAATAACTTAACCTGACTTTCAGTCAGGTGAGCTAATATGAAAAATTACTTGTGATGACTATAAACTGTATTCACACATTTTCAATTTTAGCATCAAGACGTTTTTGTTCAAGCCCGCATTCGCGTTATCTTCTTAGGGATCTCCAAACAAGATCACTTGCATCCCATGTCTCAAATTAGAAGACATTTTGCCAGTAGGCTTACATTTGGGCACTTCGATGTAGTTTGCACTTCCATTAAAGAATTTTTGAAAGCATTAAGTCTCTTTGACATAAGTTGTATTTATTTTGTTACGAGTGATTCTAAATATGAGGGACGGGAAGTAGCCACAAGGTGAGGGGGGGGGGGGGGGTGCCTTGCATTGGGTCAAAGGGTCTTTTTTGGTGGGGACAGTACTGAATTTTACCAGTGAACCTCCAGTGGTATTCAGCATATGTTGTGGACCCCATACTGTAGAATCTTGGCTAAATGCCTGAAATAGTCCTTGGATTAGGGTCAGGACCATGACATGAATGACTGACATTATCATTCTTGATGCAATGCTCTTTTTCACATGCAGGATTCATAACTACCCTAATTTGCCTACAATACACAATGGGGGCAGTACTGTTTGATTATGACAAAAACAACTGTGAAAAGCTTAAGGCAACCTGTAGGCATATTTCAGCTTCAATACCTTCAGATTTTGTTTAAAAGACTCTAAGTTGAAATACTGTGTTTTTTGGTATAGTTCACTGAACTTAGGTGGAATTTCGACCCAGTGGGTGTTTCCAAATGCATCCACCATCCATGCACCTTTATGCAGAAATGCATGTCCAATCTGAATATCGATTCATGCCAAAGGGCAGCAATTCAAGCAAGTGGACGCCCAACCATAAAATTGACTGTTAACTGATTTCTGCTGTATGGATAAAATAGCTTAGTTTTTCAGTACGTCTTAACAGCAGATTACACGACTAATGAATATGGCTGTCTGTTTCATTTTTTTTATTATTCTGGATTGATTATTTCAATGATCAACATTAATATTTCTTTAATGACACTCAAATAGTGGCACAGGAAATGGAGGGGAGTGCAGATTCTAAATAATTTTTGCTCTAAAGCCCTTGGGAATGCTATGTTGTTAATAACTTCCATGGATTTGCCATGAAAATACATGCCCTCTCCTCCACCACCTCCCAAAACTTCAAACTTTCTAGGCCGGGTTTTGGGCTGCACCCCCTCCCCCTTTCACCGAACATTCAACTTCATGTCTTGTCACAGTATATTTTATTTGTATTTCCGATTTAACTGTGTGAGGAATTACAACTTAGTGTACTTCAGACTGGTCATTTTAGATTTTATTCTCATCACACTGAGGTTGAATAATTTTGCTTTTTAAATCTTAGGCTATTTCTACTGGAAACTGAATTCTAAATGTCCTGTAAAATCGTTCAATGACAATACTCAAACCTCCAACATAAAAAGATGCACAATTTATTGTGTTAACTGTTTCATAATAATTGGCCATCGGGTGACAATGGCATTTAGGCCTAGAAGATTTTGATCCATCAGAAACCTGATTCAGGCTTATAAAGTCATTTATGACTGCATAAAAAAATGAAAGTGTCAATGACACCGTAGCTTAACTTGTGTGTTGTATTTGATGAAAAGGATAATGTTCAATGTTTATGAAAGGATTATGAAATAAGATAAGAATTGTGATAATTGGGAATATGTTCATTTCTGGTCCCTGCATGCTATGTTTTTGATAAACATAATATATTAACAAAAGTTACCAAGTTACAGTGAAATTATTCCAAGACAAAACAAGTCATCCTATCAAGTTACACTGAAATCCCTTCATAAATATGGCTTGTAGACTGTGCTAAAGGTTTTCAGGCTTCAGACCCCTGAAGCCGTCAGTTTCCCAATTGAGTCCAAAGGGGGCATTCTCATCTAGACATTATATGAAGTCAACCTACCAAGTTACAATGAAATCCCTTCATAAATATGACCTGTAGACTGCGCTAAAGGTTTTTTTGGGCTTTGGGCTCGTGCAGCCATCATGGTTGAATGATCGCAACCAAAAGGGGACATTCTCATCTGGGCATCATCTGGAGTGATCCTACGAAGTTACAATGAAATTCCTTCATAAATATGACCTGTATAGACTGTGCTCAAGGTTTTTGGGCTTCTGGCCTCAAAAGTCGTCATAGTTGACCAATCATGACCAAAAGGGGATGTCATCATCTAGGCATTATATGGAGTCAACCTAACAAGTTGCACTGAAATCCTTCTATAAATATGACCTATAGACTATGCTAAAGGTTTTGGGATCTTGGGCTCGGGCAGCCATCAAGGCTGAATGATCGCGACCAAAAGGGGACGTTCCCATCTAGACATTATTAGGAGTCATCCTACCAAGCTACAATAAAATCCCTTCATAATTATGACCAGTAGACTGTTCTAAAGGTTTTCAGGCTTCGGGCCCCTGTAGCCGTCACAGTTGCACAATCATGTCCAAAAGAGGATATTCTCATCTAGACATTATATGAAGTCAACCTACCAAGTTACAATGAAATCCTTTCATAAATATGACCTGTAGACTGTGCTAAAGGTATTCAGGCTTCGGGCTCGGGCAGCCATAATGGTTGAATGATCGCAACCAAAAGGGGAATTCTCATCTGGACATCATCTGGAGTGATCCTACAAAGTTATAATGAAATCCCTTCATAAATATGACCTGTAGACAAGCTCAAGATTTTGGGCTTTGGGCACCTGTAGCCATCATAGTGGACCAATCACGACCAAAAGGGGATGTCATCATCTAGGCATTCTATGGAGTCAACCTAACAGGTTACAATGAAATCCTTCCATAAATATGACCTATAGACTATGCTAAAGGTCTTTGGGCTAGGGCAGCCATAAAGGCTGAATGATCACGACCAAAAGGGGACATTCTCATCTAGACATTATTTGGAGTCATCCTGCCAAGCTACAATGAAATCCCTTCATAATTATGACCTGTAGAATGTTCTAAAGGTTTTCGGGCTTCAGGCCCCTGTAGCCGTCACAGTTGCCCAATTGTGTCCAAAAGAGGACGTTCTCATCTAGACATTATATCATCTGGAGTGATCCTACGAAGTTACAATGAAATCCCTTCATAAATATGACCTGTAGACTGTGCTCAAGGTTTTCGGGCTCACATCACAGTTGACCAATCGCGCCATCACAGTTGACCAATCGCGACCAAAAGGGGATGTCATCATCTAGGCATTATATGGAGTCAGCGTAACAGGTTATAATGAAATCCTTCCATAAATATGACCTTTTGCCTATGCTAAAGGTTTTTGGGCTCGGGCACCCATCAAGGCTGAATGATCGCAATCAAAATGGGACGTTCTCATCTAGACATTATTTGGAGTCATCCTACCAAGTTACAATGAAATCCCTTCATAAATATGACCTGTAGACTGTGCTAAAGGTTTTCAGGCTTTGGGCTCCTGTAGCCATCACAGTTGCCCAATCACGTCCAAAAGGGGACTTTCTCATCCAGACAATATATGAAGTCAAACCACCAAGTTACAATAAAATTCCTCAATAAATATGACCTGTAGACTGTACTAAAGGTTTTCGGGTTTTGGGCTCGGGCAGTCGTCACGGTTGGCAGATCATGCCCAAATGGGAAATTCTCATCTAGACATCATAAGGTGTCATCCTACCAAGTTACAATGAAATCCCACCATATTAAACATGACCTGCAGACTGTGCTAAAAGTTTTTGGGTTTTGGGCTTGGGCAGCCAACACGGTTGACGGATCATGCCCATCTAGGCATTATACAGAGGCATCCTACCAAGTTACAATGAAATCCCTTCATAAATACGATCTGTAGACTGTGCTAATGGTTTTCGGGTTTTGGGCTCAGGCAGCCATACCGGTTGCCCAATCGCGACCAAAAGGGGACGTTCTCATCTAGACATGACCCAAAACCAGCATATGAAATTTCATGATGATCAGACAAGAACTGCGGGGTGTAGCCCGTGCTAAAGGAAAATGTGAACAGACTCACAGACTCACAGCAGACTCACAGACTTCCACACACGTGATGGCAATAGCTTATCTTGGCTATGTCAAGTTAAGCTAATGAGAGATAATTTTGGTTTTGATGCATCTGCGTCTGACTTGAAGTGTAATTGTATACAGTGTCATAACAATACTCATACTCCACTGTCTCCGGGGAAAAGTCTATCACTTGATTACTGTGAACATCAGTGCACATTGCTCAAGTTTTATACAAATGGAAATTATATCCGTGCACATTGCTCAATTTTTATACAAATGGAAATTATACAAATGGAAATTATATTAATTGCTTTCCCACAACTTCACATAGATGTTTTATTGAACTAATTCAGACTTCTATAGTGAGCCCAAATATGAATCCAGGGGGCTGATTTGAACAAACTTGAATCAGATCCACCCCACAATGTTGCATACCAAATATCAAAAGATTCTGCCTACTGGATCTGGAGAAGAAGAGTTTTGAAGAAATTTGCCTGAAATGCACTAAGTTCGAATTCAAGCTTCTATAGTGAACCCAAATATGAATCAAGGGAGCCGATTTGAACCAATTTGAATCAGATCCACCCCACAATGTTGCATACCAAATATCAAAAGATTCTGCCTGCTGGATCTGGAGAAGACTATTTTTTAAGAAATTTGCCTGAAATGCACTGAGTTCAAATTTGGGCTCCTATACTGAGCCCAAATATAAACCCAGGGGGGGGGGGGGGGGGATTTGAACAAACTTGAATCAGATCCACCCCACATTGTTGCATACCAAATATCAAAAGATTCTGACTGCTGGATCTGGAGAAGAAGATTTTTTAAGAAATTTGCCTGAAATGAACTAAGTTCGAATTCGGGCTTCTATAGTGAGCCCAGATATGAATCCAGGAGGCTGATTTGAACAAACCTGAATTAGATCCACCCCACAATGTTGCATACCAAATATCAAAAGATTCTGCATGCTGGATCTGGAGAAGAAGATTTTTGAAGAAATTTGCCTGAAATTCACTAAGTTTGAATTCGAGCTTCTATAGTGAACCCAAATATGAATCTAGGGAGCCGATTTGAAAAAAACTTGAATCAGATCCACCCCACAATATTGCATACCAAATATCAAAAGATTCTGCCTGCTGGATCTGGAGAAGAAGATTTTTGAAGAAATTTGCCTGAAATGCACTAAGTTCGAATTCGAGCTTCTATAGTGAGCCCAAATATGAATCTAGGAAGCTGATTTAACAAACTTGAATCAGATCCACCCCACAATGTTGCATACCAAATATCAAAAGATTCTGCCTGCTGGATCTGGAGAAAAAGATTTTTGAAGAAATTTGCCTGAAATACACTAAGTTCGAATTCGAGCTTCTACAGTGAGCCCAGATATGATTCTAGGGAGCCGATTTGACCAAACTTGAATCAGATCCACCCCACAATATTGCATACCAAATATGAAAAGATTCCGCCTGGTGGATCTGGAGAAGAAGATTTTTGAAGAAATTTGCCTGAAATGCACTAAGTTCGAATTCGAGCTTCTATAGTGAGCCCAGATATGATTCGAGGGAGCCGATTTGACCAAACTTGAATCAGATCCACCCCACAATATTGCATACCAAATATGAAAAGATTCCGCCTGCTGGATCTGGAGAAGAAGATTTTTGAAGAAATTTGCCTGAAATGCACTAAGTTCGAATTCGGGCTTCTATAGTGAGCCCAGATATGAATCCAGGAGGCTGATTTGAACAAACCTGAATTAGATCCACCCCACAATGTTGCATACCAAATATCAAAAGATTCTGCATGCTGGATCTGGAGAAGAAGATTTTTTAAGAAATTTGCCTGAAATGCACTAAGTTCGAATTCGGGCTTCTATAGTGAGCCCAAATATGAATCCAGGGGGCCGATTTGAACAAACTTGAATCAGATCCACTCCACAATGTTGCAGACCAAATATCAAAAGATTCTGCCAGCTGGATCTGGAGAAGAATATTTTTTAAGAAATTTGCCTGAAATGCACTAAGTTCGAATTCGAGCTTCTATACTGAGCCCAAATATGAATCTAGGGAGCCAATTTGAACAAAATTGAATCAGAGCCACCCCACAATGTTGCATACCAAATATGAAAAGATTCTGCCTGCTGGATCTGGAGAAGAAGATTTTTGAAGAAATTTGCCTGAAATGCACTAAGTTCGAATTTGGGCTTCTATAGTGAGCCCAAATATGAATCCAGGGGGCCGATTTGAACAAACTTGAATCAGATCCACCCCACAATGTTGCATACCAAATATGAAAAGATTCTGCCTGCTGGATCTGGAGAAGAAGATTTTTAAAGAAATTTGCCTGAAATGCACTAAGTTTGAATTCGGGCTTCTATAGTGTGCCCAGATATGAATCCAGGGAGCCGATTTGAACAAACTTGAATCAGATCCACCTCACAATGTTGCCTACCTAATATGAAAAGATTCTGCCTGCTGGATCTGGAGAAGAAGATTTTTGAAGAAATTTGCCTGAAATGCACTAAGTTCAAATTCGAGGTTCTATAGTGAGCCCAAATATGAATCTAGGGAGCCCATTTGAACAAACTTGAATCGGATCCACTCCACAATATTGCATACCAAATATGAAAAGATTCTGCCTGCTGGATCTGGAGAAGAAGATTTTTGAAGAAATTTGCCTGAAATGCACTGAGTTCGAATTCGAGCTTCTATAGTGAGCCCAAATATGAATCTAGGGAGGCGATTTGAACAAACTTGAATCAGATCCACCCCACAATGTTGCATACCAAATATCAAAAGATTCTGCCTGCTGGATCTGGAGAAGAAGATTTTTTAAGAAATTTGCCTGAAATGCACTAAGTTCGAATTCGGGCTTCTATAGTGAGCCCAAATATGAATCCAGGGGGCCGATTTGAACAAACTTGAATCAGATCCACCCCACAATGTTGCATACCAAATATGAAAAGATTCTGCCTGCTGGATCTGGAGAAGAAGATTTTTGAAGAAATTTGCCTGAAATGCACTAAGTTCAAATTTGAGCTTCTATACTGAGCCCAAATATGAACCCAGGGGACCGATTTAAACAAATGTGAATCAGATCCACCCTACAATGCTGCATACCAAATATCAAAAGATTCTGCATGCTGGATCTGGAGAAGAAGATTTTTGAAGAAATTTGCCTGAAATTCACTAAGTTTGAATTCGAGCTTCTATAGTGAGCCCAAATATGAATCTAGGGAGGCGATTTGAACAAACTTGAATCAGATCCACCCCACAATGTTGCATACCAAATATCAAAAGATTCTGCCTGCTGGATCTGGAGAAGAAGATTTTTTAAGAAATTTGCCTGAAATGCACTAAGTTCGAATTCGGGCTTCTATAGTGAGCCCAGATATGAATCCAGGGAGCCGATTTGAACAAACTTGAATCAGATCCACCCCACAATGTTGCATACCAAATATGAAAAGATTCTGCCTGCTGGATCTGGAGAAGAAGATTTTTGAAGAAATTTGCCTGAAATGAACTAAGTTCGAATTCGGGCTTCTATAGTGAGCCCAGATATGAATCCAGGGGGCTGATTTGAACAAACCTGAATTAGATCCACCCCACAATGTTGCATACCAAATATCAAAAGATTCTGCATGCTGGATCTGGAGAAGATGATTTTTGAAGAAATTTGCCTGAAATTCACTAAGTTTGAATTCGAGCTTCTATAGTGAACCCAAATATGAATCTAGGGAGCCGATTTGAAAAAAACTTGAATCAGATCCACCCCACAATATTGCATACCAAATATCAAAAGATTCTGCCTGCTGGATCTGGAGAAGAAGATTTTTGAAGAAATTTGCCTGAAATGCACTAAGTTCGAATTCGAGCTTCTATAGTGAGCCCAAATATGAATCTAGGAAGCTGATTTAACAAACTTGAATCAGATCCACCCCACAATGTTGCATACCAAATATCAAAAGATTCTGCCTGGTTGATCTGGAGAAAAAGATTTTTGAAGAAATTTGCCTGAAATGCACTAAGTTCGAATTCGAGCTTCTATAGTGAGCCCAGATATGATTCTAGGGAGCCGATTTGACCAAACTTGAATCAGATCCACCCCACAATATTGCATTCCAAATATGAAAAGATTCCGCCTGGTGGATCTGGAGAAGAAGATTTTTGAAGAAATTTGCCTGAAATGCACTAAGTTCGAATTCGAGCTTCTATAGTGAGCCCAGATATGATTCGAGGGAGCCGATTTGACCAAACTTGAATCAGATCCACCCCACAATATTGCATACCAAATATGAAAAGATTCCGCCTGCTGGATCTGGAGAAGAAGATTTTTGAAGAAATTTGCCTGAAATGCACTAAGTTCGAATTCGGGCTTCTATAGTGAGCCCAGATATGAATCCAGGAGGCTGATTTGAACAAACCTGAATTAGATCCACCCCACAATGTTGCATACCAAATATCAAAAGATTCTGCATGCTGGATCTGGAGAAGAAGATTTTTTAAGAAATTTGCCTGAAATGCACTAAGTTCGAATTCGGGCTTCTATAGTGAGCCCAAATATGAATCCAGGGGGCCGATTTGAACAAACTTGAATCAGATCCACTCCACAATGTTGCAGACCAAATATCAAAAGATTCTGCCAGCTGGATCTGGAGAAGAATATTTTTTAAGAAATTTGCCTGAAATGCACTAAGTTCGAATTCGAGCTTCTATACTGAGCCCAAATATGAATCTAGGGAGCCAATTTGAACAAAATTGAATCAGAGCCACCACACAATGTTGCATACCAAATATGAAAAGATTCTGCCTGCTGGATCTGGAGAAGAAGATTTTTGAAGAAATTTGCCTGAAATGCACTAAGTTCAAATTTGGGCTTCTATAGTGAGCCCAAATATGAATCCAGGGGGCCGATTTGAACAAACTTGAATCAGATCCACCCCACAATGTTGCATACCAAATATGAAAAGATTCTGCCTGCTGGATCTGGAGAAGAAGATTTTTAAAGAAATTTGCCTGAAATGCACTAAGTTTGAATTCGGGCTTCTATAGTGTGCCCAGATATGAATCCAGGGAGCCGATTTGAACAAACTTGAATCAGATCCACCTCACAATGTTGCCTACCTAATATGAAAAGATTCTGCCTGCTGGATCTGGAGAAGAAGATTTTTGAAGAAATTTGCCTGAAATGCACTAAGTTCAAATTCGAGGTTCTATAGTGAGCCCAAATATGAATCTAGGGAGCCCATTTGAACAAACTTGAATCGGATCCACTCCACAATATTGCATACCAAATATGAAAAGATTCTGCCTGCTGGATCTGGAGAAGAAGATTTTTGAAGAAATTTGCCTGAAATGCACTGAGTTCGAATTCGAGCTTCTATAGTGAGCCCAAATATGAATCTAGGGAGGCGATTTGAACAAACTTGAATCAGATCCACCCCACAATGTTGCATACCAAATATCAAAAGATTCTGCCTGCTGGATCTGGAGAAGAAGATTTTTTAAGAAATTTGCCTGAAATGCACTAAGTTCGAATTCGGGCTTCTATAGTGAGCCCAAATATGAATCCAGGGGGCCAATTTGAACAAACTTGAATCAGATCCACCCCACAATGTTGCATACCAAATATGAAAAGATTCTGCCTGCTGGATCTGGAGAAGAAGATTTTTTAAGAAATTTGCCTGAAATGCACTAAGTTCAAATTTGAGCTTCTATACTGAGCCCAAATATGAACCCAGGGGACCGATTTAAAAAAATGTGAATCAGATCCACCCTACAATGCTGCATACCAAATATCAAAAGATTCTGCATGCTGGATCTGGAGAAGAAGATTTTTGAAGAAATTTGCCTGAAATTCACTAAGTTTGAATTCGAGCTTCTATAGTGAGCCCAAATATGAATCTAGGGAGGCGATTTGAACAAACTTGAATCAGATCCACCCCACAATGTTGCATACCAAATATCAAAAGATTCTGCCTGCTGGATCTGGAGAAGAAGATTTTTTAAGAAATTTGCCTGAAATGCACTAAGTTCGAATTCGGGCTTCTATAGTGAGCCCAGATATGAATCCAGGGAGCCGATTTGAACAAACTTGAATCAGATCCACCCCACAATGTTGCATACCAAATATGAAAAGATTCTGCCTGCTGGATCTGGAGAAGAAGATTTTTGAAGAAATTTGCCTGAAATGAACTAAGTTCGAATTCGGGCTTCTATAGTGAGCCCAGATATGAATCCAGGGGGTTGATTTGAACAAACTTGAATTAGATCCACCCCACAATGTTGCATACCAAATATCAAAAGATTCTGCATGCTGGATCTGGAGAAGAAGATTTTTGAAGAAATTTGCCTGAAATTCACTAAGTTTGAATTCGAGCTTCTATAGTGAACCCAAATATGAATCTAGGGAGCCGATTTGAAAAAAACTTGAATCAGATCCACCCCACAATATTGCATACCAAATATCAAAAGATTCTGCCTGCTGGATCTGGAGAAGAAGATTTTTGAAGAAATTTGCCTGAAATGCACTAAGTTCGAATTCGAGCTTCTATAGTGAGCACAAATATGAATCTAGGAAGCCGATTTGAACAAACTTGAATCAGATCCACCCCACAATGTTGCATACCAAATATGAAAAGATTCTGCCTGCTGGATCTGGAGAAGAAGATTTTTGAAGAAATTTGCCTGAAATGCACTAAGTTCGAATTCGGGCTTCTATAGTGAGCCCAAATATGAATCCAGGGGGCCGATTTGAACAAACTTGAATCAGATCCACCCCACAATGTTGCATACCAAATATCAAAAGATTCTGCCTGATGGATCTGGAGAAAAAGATTTTTGAAGAAATTTGCCTGAAATGCACTAAGTTCGAATTCGAGCTTCTATAGTGAGCCCAGATATGATTCTAGGGAGCCGATTTGACCCAACTTGAATCAGATCCACCCCACAATATTGCATACCAAATATGAAAAGATTCCGCCTGCTGGATCTGGAGAAGAAGATTTTTGAAGAAATTTGCCTGAAATGCACAAAGTTCGAATTTGAGCTTCTATAGTGAGCCCAAATATGAATCTAGGGAGCCGATTTGAACAAACCTGAATCAGATCCACTCCACAATGTTGCAGACCAAATATCAAAAGATTCTGCCAGCTGGATCTGGAGAAGAATATTTTTTAAGAAATTTGCCTGAAATGCACTAAGTTCGAATTCGAGCTTCTATACTGAGCCCAAATATGAATCTAGGGAGCCAATTTGAACAAAATTGAATCAGAGCCACCCCACAATGTTGCATACCAAATATGAAAAGATTCTGCCTGCTGGATCTGGAGAAGAACATTTTTGAAGAAATTTGCCTGAAATGCACTAAGTTCGAATTTGGGCTTCTATAGTGAGCCCAAATATGAATCCAGGGGGCCGATTTGAACAAACTTGAATCAGATCCACCTCACAATGTTGCATACCAAATATGAAAAGATTCTGCCTGCTGGATCTGGAGAAGAAGATTTTTGAAGAAATTTGCCTGAAAAGCACTAAGTTTGAATTCGGGCTTCTATAGTGAGCCCAGATATGATTCTAGGGAGCCGATTTGAACAAACTTGAATCAGACCCACCCCACAATATTGCATACCAAATATGAAAAGATTCCGCCTGCTGGATCTGGAGAAGAAGATTTCTGAAGAAATTTGCCTGAAATGCACTAAGTTCGAATTCGAGCTTCTATAGTGAGCCCAAATATGAATGTAGGGAGCCGATTTGAACAAACTTGAATCAGATCCACTCCATAATGTTGCAGACCAAATATCAAAAGATTCTGCCTGCTGGATCTGGAGAAGAAGATTTTTGAAGAAATTTGCCTGAAATGCACTAAGTTCGAAATCGAGCTTCTATAGCGAGCCCAAATATGAATCTAGAGAGCCGATTTGAACAAACTTGAATCAGATCCACCCCACAATGTTGCATACCAAATATCGAAAGATTCTGCCTGCTGGATCTGGAGAAGATTTTTTAAGAAATTTGCTTGAAATGCACTAAGTTCGAATTCGAGCTTCTATACTGAGCCCAGATATAAATCTAGGGATCCGGTTTGAACAAACTTGAATCAGAGCCACCCCACAATGTTGCATACCAAATATGAAAAGATTCTGCCTTCTGGATCTGGAGAAGAAGATTTTTGAAGAAATTTGCCTGAAATGCACTAAGTTCGAATTTGGGCTTCTATAGTGAGCCCAAATATGAATCCAGGGGGCCGATTTGAACAAACTTGAATCAGATCCACCCCACAATGTTGCCTACCAAATATGAAAAGGTTCTGCCTGCTGGATCTGGAGAAGAAAATTTTTGAAGAAATTTGCCTGAAATGCACTAAGCTCAAATTCGAGCTTCTATAGTGAGCCCAAATATGAATCTCGGGAGCCCATTTGAACAAACTTGAATCAGATCCACTCCACAATATTGCATACCAAATATGAAAAGATTCTGCCTGCTGGATCTGGAGAAGAAGATTTTTGAAGAAATTTGCCTGAAATGCACTAAGTTTGAATTCGAGCTTCTATAGTGAGCCCAAATATGAATCTAGGGAGCCGATTTGAACAAACTTGAATCAGATCCACCCCACAATGTAGCATACCAAATATCAAAAGATTCTGCCTGCTGGATCTGGAGAAGGAGATTTTTTAAGAAATTTGCCTGAAATGCACTAAGTTCGAATTCGAGCTTCTATACTGAGCCCAGATATAAATCTAGGGAGCTGGTTTGAACAAACTTGAATCAGAGCCACCCCACAATGTTGCATACCAAATATGAAAAGATTCTGCCTTCTGGATCTAGAGAAGAAGATTTTTGAAGAAATTTGCCTGAAATGCACTAAGTTCAAATTTGAGCTTCTATACTGAGCCCAAATATGAACCCAGGGGACCGATTTAAACAAATGTGAATCAGATCCACCCTACAATGCTGCATACCAAATATCAAAAGATTCTGCCTGCTGGATCTGGAGAAGAAGATTTTTTAATGTTTTTCCCATTGCCTACAGTGTTAAAAAGTGCTGACTCAGCACTTTTTCAAAGTCCTTCAAAAAGTACCTTGTGATCAAGCCGATAGAGATTTTTTTTAACCATTCTATTCTACTAGATAAAACTAAGCTTTACACAAAAGAATTCTCTGTGCCGTGTAGTTTTGGAGATATGGCAGTTTTAAGGTTTTTCCTATTTTTAGCTCCCGAGGTTCCCACGGGGCAATGACAAAAATCAACTACTTATGACCCATTATCATCTCATATCAAATTTGGTTTAAATCGACCTCACGGTTCAGAAAACAGAAATTTTAGGCGTGGCCAAAATTTTTGCCCCTCCCATAACGAAGGAAAATAATGCCCGACAAACTTCTCTTGAACAAACTTGATTCTAAACCTCAAAAGGACTCTGTATACCACATATCAAGTCTCTGCTACTGGTGGTTCATTAGAAGATTTTCAAAACATTTGGCCATTTTTTCCCCACACCTCTGCTCAATATGAGCCGAAACCTAATTTGGATAAAAATCAAAATGCCCCTATATAACCACTACTTACATGAAATTTAATTAAAATGTGGCCAGTGGTTTAGGAAAAGGAGGCTCAAACACCACCTTCAAGACGGACGACGGGCGCAGAGTGATAAGGAAAAGAAAAGCTCATCCTGACTTTCAGTCAGGTGAGCTAATAATCCAGTAGAATCCCGGCTTTTCACAAAAATATATTCTGTTTCATAAACAGAAAGTATAAATTCTCTTTTACAAGATGAATAAATTCTCTTCAAAATTCTCTTTTGGAATCACTTTTGCAAATTCACAAATAAGCACTGCTTTTATAATATACTACTCAAAGTTTGCTTAGCACCAAGTATATTCAACTACCTGTTTTACGTTTTAGTTGAAATATTATGAAAAGTGTATATATTTTATATTTAATTATATCTTTAATGATTTAAGCACAGAAATCAAGGTTTTGTTTATGTTTGACATTATTTTTTAGCCTTTGAATACGATAACCATGGAAAATGGATATTATTGGTAAAGGAGGAAATTTTTCAAATTTGCCAAAAAGTTGATGGAGCGAACTGATATGGGTTCAATATTGAGTATGAGACCCATTATTGTTAATTACAGCTTGACAATGCCTTCTCATGCTCCCAATCAGGTTCCAGATGGTCCTTTGTGGGATGTTGTTCCATTCCTGACACTTCTTGGTTGGACTGGACGGACTGAAATTGCAAGCTGCAACTCATTCCAGGCATGTTCTATTGGATGGAGGTCAGGGGAAATTGCTGGCCAGTCCATACACTCAATCCCGTCCCTCTGTCGGTACGTACTCCTGGACAGCCTGGGCAACATGAGGACAGGAATTACCATCCATCAGAATGAATCTATCACCCACTGCACCTGCACACAATCTGATGTGGGCATCCAGGATCTCATCAATATACCACATTCAAGGACACAGAGCTCTGTACGTCCATCCCAGCTGATGCTGCCACAGACCATTATTGACCCTTCACCATAGCAGTCATGCTCTGCAATATTGGCTGCATGGAATCACTCTCCTGGTCTTCTCCATACCCTAGAATGCCTGTCTGTGTTGCCTAGGCAGTAACTCGACTCATCTGTAAAAAGGACAGGTAATCAATCTTCTCTAGTCCATCCAACGTGATCCATGGCCCATTCATATCGTGCTTGGCAGTGGTTCTGGGACAGCTGAATATCAATACATGATCTTCTCAATCGGCAACCACCTTCGTGCAACCTTGCCCGGATAGTCTGCGTCGAAACATTTACCCCACATGCATTCTGAAGGTCACTGTGAAGCCGGGTTGCTGTGTCAAAGCAGTTCCTACAGGCCTGAATGATCAAAAATCGGTCTTCAGCTGCAGATTTTGCCCTGTCTATGCCATCACCATGTCATGTGACTGGTGTGCCATACTGTTGAAATCTTCCCCAAGCTCTGGTGATCACCGTATGCTGTACAACAAGGGCTTCACCAACCTAACGATGGGTAGCCCCTTGTTCCACCATCCCTACAGCCCACCACATTTCTGCTTCAGACAAATGTCTTCTTACATTTGCATTCGCCATATTCAATCATTAAATCACAAGGGTTTGTGTTGAAATGAAGACTGAATACCCTACACATCTCATGAACATGTAGACAGTACACAAAACCATCATGGAAATCAAGGGGTACATGAATACCCTACACATCTCATGAACATGTAGACAGTACACGAAAACATCATGGAAATCAAGGGGTACATGCTATCCATGACTGTCATGAAAAGTCTGCCTGTCAAGAGAGCTAATGTAAACACTAGGGACCATCTCAATACATTCCTCAATCATATAGGGGAGTGGTGGCAAAATTTCACCAACCTCAATATTTTCAAGGTGGACGAAAAATTTTATGAAAGTGTCAATGATACTGTAGCTTAACTTGACTGTGTGCAGTGTTTGATAAAAAGGATAATGTTCAATGTTTATGAAAACATTATGAAATAAGACAAGAATTGTGATAATTGAGAATGTGTTAATTTCTGTTCCCTGTATGCTATGTTTTCAATATGAATAATTTGACAGTACTAAAGAATTAAGACCTGGATTGATGTGGCCCTCACAGTAAATGTATGTCAACCAAAGTTACCAAGTTACAGTAAAATCATTACAAAATGAGTCATCCTACCAAGTTACAATGAAATCCCTTCATAAATATAACTCGTAGACTTTGCTAAGGTCACATGATGGTTCAGCAGTCATGGATGACTAATCATGACCAAAATGGGAGAGTCTCATCTAGATATCATACCAAATTATCCTACCAAGTTACAATGAAATCCTTCCATAAAAACAACCTGCAAGCTGTGCTGAAGGAATCTAGGGCAAGTGACCAGGTAACGGGTGATCTATCATGACCAAAATATCTCATCTAGACATCATACCAAGTTAACCTTCTAAGTTATAATGAAATTGCTTCATAAATATGAACTGTAGACTGTGCTAAACAAATCTAGATCAGATGCCTGGGTGACTTTCATGGTTGACCGATTACGGCCAAAATAGGACATTTTCATCTAGACATTATACAGAGTAACCCTACCAAGTTATAATAAAATACCTTCATATATATACAACCTGCTGACTGTACTAAAGGTTTTCGGGCTTCGGGTCTGCATAGTCATCATGGTTGACCGATCCCAACCAAAAGATGGCATTTCCATCTAGACATTATAGTGTCATCCTACCAAGCTACAATGAAATCCCTTCATAAATATAACCTGTAGGCTGTGCTAAAGTTTTTGGGTTTCGGGCTCTTGCAGCCGTCACATTTGACCGATATCGGCCAAAAGGGAACATTCTCATCTAGACATTATACAGAGTCATCCTACTCTCGGGTGCCAAATAACAGTAGGGGTCCTAATAATAGTACAGGGGGGAATTTTGGCCAAAAATTAATAAGCATACGGGTCCGAATAACAGTACATGGGGGGAAATGGCAACCATTCTACAATCTTTGAAAAATAAACGGTCTGAAGTCCACCACCATCCCCCCACCCCACCCCCCACCCTCCAAATAAACCCAACTCTATCTGTTACAAATGTCTTCCAGCTACTTGTTAAAAGTGTAGTAACTAGTATTGCACTTCTATTACCCATTTAGTAATGCCTCATACCAGCAGAAGACAACACTTGTAAAAGTTTTCATCTTTTGCTTAAAAAATATACTGGTAGGTTATGACCCCCTGTTGATCGAGTGTGGCACATCTTTTCCATTTAGGAATCATTACCTAAGTTGGAAAAGAAACCAGAAGGTATTTAAAAGACTGACTAGCACTATGAAACAATTTTCGTGAAAAGTCTAGGGCTAGCCAGTTTTGATAGTAACATCAGGTAAAAGGGTTGAAGACTGAATATGAATGGCATTCAGGAGGATCAACACATAAGTAAGTACAAATGTGGATTGACTTTTGTTAGTTAATTGCTAATTAGTCATTTCGTATAGTGGTACCCATTTTCTTTTTCTTTTGTTCCAATGTATTTATTTA
This sequence comes from Pictodentalium vernedei, assembly GCA_031216915.1. Taxonomy (NCBI): domain Eukaryota; kingdom Metazoa; phylum Mollusca; class Scaphopoda; order Dentaliida; family Dentaliidae; genus Pictodentalium; species Pictodentalium vernedei. Next base: position 186,303,458 of record CM062294.1, on the reverse strand, counting down.
TTGGTGTTAAACCCTATACCGGATGCTAGTAGCAGACGACACTCGTAAAAAAAATTCTTGTATAACTAAAAAATTTTATGTTTTGTTTCCAAAACATAGGTTGTTACCCCTCATTAGAACGAGCGTGTCATGTTCATTCCAATGAGGGATCACAACCCATGTTTTGGAAGCAAAAAATGAAATATTAAAAAATTGGATGGCGATTTTCGTGTATGGCACAGGCTTCTTTTGGCCGTTATGTTAGGTAAAGGGTTAATGACACTTTCACAACCAGAGCCATATCTTGTTGGTGACAGTTTATGGGTGGAGGAAGCAGAAGTGCCTGGAGAGTGGAGAGAACCACGAGCTGTGACAAGCAAGTCATATCTTGTTGGTGACAGATTTATGGGTAGACGAAGCAGAAGTGCCTGGAGAGAATCCCGAGCTGTGACAAGTACCTGCTAGGTCTCCAGCTCCATAACTCCAGACCTGTCACCTTACTGTGCACTGTGATTGAAGAAAGAAGTTTTCTTGACCAAAGGCCCAGCTAGAAAATTTTGAAAAATCACCCATAAAAAAGATTAAGTTAAAATTACAGTTGATAAGGGGTGAGTGGTGTATGTATGGTTGTCGAAAAATCTATCTGTGAAAAAAGGGAGCATGTGTTCCCCCTTCCAGCCCCCCCCCCCCCCCATAAGGCTTTGCCTAGCTTGGACCACAACAACATATATAAACAACTCAAAATCAAAATGGGCCAAAAGATCAAAGATCATCCCCAACTTCGTTTTAGTTGAGGGTTGGCGACAGATATGTTCATGGGTGCAGATCATGGGGGGGGACTTAATGTTTATTTATTTGAGGACAGATTTGAGACTTCTAGTGTTATTTTCAGTGTTTTCTTATTGCTGTACAGTTGTCTAATTATAGAATTCATTGTTTATGACGAGGTATTGTGGCGGAATCCGCTTCTGCCATTCTATAATTAGATGCATGCGCTAGTTTTCGTTCTATGAAGACAACTCTTCAGCTTTCCGCCTCTAAAAGCTCGTGCCTTCGGCACTCGCTGCAGATGCCTTTGGCACTGGCTTTCGCTTGTGCCCCCCCCCCCCCCCCCCCACACACACACACTTTTTACAACAGATCTGCGCCCATGGATATGTTACATGTGAGTTAAATGATTGTCATTGAGATTTATGCATGTGGAATATTGTAACAAGACTTCTGTTCAGTACAACCATAAAATTACTTTCACCCTCCCCCCCCCCCCCCCCCCCCCCACACACACACACACACATTGTCTTAATCGATTTCCCCATTTTTACCCTGCCCAATCCAAATGGCCTGGCTCTTTGCCACTTTTTTTTCCATGTAAGTTTTTCCAGTTACTAATTTAACCACCTACATGTATTCCCCCTTCCCCTCCTCCACCACCACTTTTTTGTCTTCATCAAGAAACCACTACTACCCGTCACCATCCCAACACATTTTATTTATAACCTACTTCAAGAGATCCCCTCCTCAAATTAGTAAATCCCACAACTACTCCCCCAGGTCCCCCCCCCCCCCCCCACACACACACACCCACCCAACACACATGCACCTTGACTTGACAAATGATTTTGTTAAACCTCCCAGAGGGTTGTCTCATGTCAATGGTCAACCTTTGGATATAACCTGTTAGTTAACCATGAAACCACCTTGTAAGACGATAAAAATAAATAAGCCGGGTTCTCAGGAACCATCCGCATAACCAAAAAGACCATCGTGTCAAAACATTTTTTTTTTTTTTTTGGCCCAGGACAATTTTTAGGAGCAACGGTACTCCTTCACTTTTTAGTTACCGATTTTCGAGGTAATACGGTCTCGTTTTCTTCCAACATTCTCAAATGAAATAACTCGAAACCGACTATTAAACTGTTACAACACGGCAAACCTTCAAAATTGACTTCGTCAGAGTGGCGCTGAAAATAAAACTGAAGTTGACAAGCATAATTAAATATCCAGGTCACTGACACTGGGGCAAATCTCACGGATTACTTTTTGCATACCTGAAGTAAATTTTAAACAGGGTCTATTTGATTTTCGTTTAAAAATTCTGATAATCCGAGAGATTTAAACTTAACTTGCCAATGGGTGTTGATTGATTTGATGATTGACAGCCGGTAACATTACCAACTCCTTGAAAATAGACCTACTTTGTTTGGCTTTGTTTTCTTTCTGAAAGTGCCGAAATAAGAAGTAAACCACTAATGACTATCAATCGTCAAATAAGATACACGCCCAACAGCCGTCAATTTTATTTAATTATTTATTTTTTGCGATTTCAGCCAATGGCAGTCCGTCGGGTGGGTTTTCTCATTTTAATAAGCAAGTGGGTGCTCTTTCAGGTCATTTTCATTTCTGATACGTTTATATACATTTTTTTTGGCACCAAAAAATGATAGGCATTTATTTTTTTTTATTTTTTGTTCGGAGAAGGTCACCGTCTGTATTGTATTGAATGCGAAAAAGACGTGCCGCTTGCAACACGTTCACTAGCAAAACCGACTGATTCTTCGAAGGCGTGTTTTCTGTATGAGATTTGAACGGCAGACATTGTGACACCGACATTCACATGCCGCGATGCGCAATATTTTCCAAGTCTGTCAGTGTCGAGAAAGTTGAAAACATTAGTTTTTAGGGTCCTTTCTCAGTAGGCCTATCTTATGAATCGCTTTCGGGCATCCTTTCGGTACATGTAACTTTTTTTCTTTTCCTCCTTATTGGTCAAGACAAATATGATATTTTCTTAAATTTGACTGAGCTATAAAATGACAGAAAAATCCCTAAAGGCACACGTGCCTTTCGGGATTTTTCTGTCATTTTATTTGTATTCTCATTCCTGGCCAATGTATCTGCCAGCAGCCTACAATTCTTCTTTCAATGGTTGACCCGGGATCAATGACGGATACAGGGACGGGGGGAGGGGGGAGGGGGTGTGTGGGCTGGGGGGGGGGGGGGGGGGGGGGGGGGCTGGGGAGCCCCCCCCCCCCCCTTTTAGCTCGTATTTGTCTAGCATGCAGGGGCATAGCCAGGATTTTTATTCAATGTGTACAATATATCTACTGGTAAGCTTCATTTATAGCGTCACCAGCAAGGCATGATTTTGAGGTGCTAGACCTAGGTACCCCACGGCTATGCCAATTATGACCTTTACTGAGTTAGGATCTACTTGGCATAGTCATGGGGTACCTCGGCCTAGCTGGCTTACTTCTGAAGGCTTCCGAACGCTGGCAGATCCCAATGTTCTCCTGAGGTTAAGTCGATTATGACTCTCAATATTGTGCCCAAAATGCGATATTATAGTGAGGGGTTCTGAAGAGCATATTTCAAATTCTCTAATTCTGTCTTGAACATATGACAGAATTTGCAATTTTGAAACATGTTGTTTAAGAAGGTAATTTGGCCGTTTAAAAAACCAAGATGATTTTCAACCCAGAAGCCAACAGAATGCTTCATTTGATCGCTCATGTCCAAAAAATTTCTGGACTGCCCTCCCCCCCCCCCCCCATCCCCCTACAAAGCTCATGCCTTCGGCACTCATGGCAGATGCCTTCGGAATCTGCTGGATCCCCCCCCCCCCCCACCTTTAAAAATTCCTGTATCCGCCACTGCCCGGGATCACGTTTGGCCGACGTGCGACCCAAGTGGGCTTACCTACACTCTAAGAGTGACCCAAAAAGCTAAAACGGGGAAACATTTTTACAGTCTTGACGATTAACACGCCAGACAACCCCCCCCCCCCCCCCCCCCCCCCAAATTGTGGCAACACCCATCACTGTCACAAGCCGCGTTGAAAAAAAATACAAACATGTGTTTTCGACCAAGGCATCGCCAGAGCAATTAGCAATGACTGATATTTACATGGGGGGGGGCACTACAGGCGCGCTGTCTCTATTTTTTACCAGAAACCTATCGAAGCACACTATCATTGATTCGTAAATACCACACATCATTACAGCACAATGTTTTCACCTTTTACTAAGAAGGTAACCCTTTCTATATCGTTGCGAAACTTCTAGTAACGTGAATATGGATATTTTTTGACGGACTTACTAGTATTCAGCCGGCTCCAATATCTATACTATTTATACATAGTTCTATTGAAAAAAACCTTAAGAGTTCTTAACATTAATTGGCTGATTTCTTTGGTGCTGGTACTAGATTAAAAATTACCTCAGGGCCCATTTTGTCGTTTATTGTTTGTTAGAGCCCACCCCCCCCCCCCCCCCCTTTAATAATGGGAGAAATTATCACACACCATGCCGCTTCAAGGCTCTTTAAATTCACGAATAGTGTCTCTGGCCCTGTTTTTTTTAAATAATTACAAAGAGTACTTCGTGAAGAACCTCCCTCGAGTGGAATAAGAAATTATAATCAGAGCTTTAGCGAGTGTGGTACATCTCTAAATACACAAGAGCTGTCAATTTGAAAATCGTAAACGCCGTGAGCATATATTTTATGCATGGATGATGAGAGACATTCGGTCAGCAGACTTTTAGAAATAATTAGGTTTTGTTTTTTATCTTTTACGAATTGGGACCCTACATGGTAAACGCTGACCCCCAAGGCTGTGGTCAGAGTTCACGACGTGGTGTCCTGGTTCGAAGAAATAAAACAAAACCTAATTATTCAACTATTCTCACTTAATACTTGTTCTACTTACTGAACATTACAGCAATACACGGATATGAAGTCACTTTTAGCTAATTATATCCAGGATGCCCATTTTAGATTAGTTCTACCCCAACACTGGCTACTGCATGCAAGCTATTCTACCAGTAAACAATGGCGAATACAAAGGGGAGGGGGGGGGGGGAATCGCCCCCCCCCCCCTTTAACCCGTGTTTTTCTAGTATACAGAGGGATAGCCAGGGTTATTATTTAATATGTAAAATATATCTACTGGCCGCCTTCATTTATAGCGTCACCAGAACGGCATGATTTTGAGGTGTTACATGCCTCCTAGCCCTAGGTACCCCATCACCATGCCAGTTATGATCCTTAGTCAGTCAGGATTTTAAATGGCATAGCCATGGGGTACCTATTCCTAGAGGGCCGACTGCTGAAGACTTCCAAACGCTGGCAGATCGCAATGTTCTCCTGGGGTTAAGTCGGTTATGACTGTAAATATTTTGTCCAAAATGTGATATTATAGTGAACGTTCGGTTCTAAAGAGCACATTTCAAATTCTCTTATTCTGTCTTGAACGTATGACAAAATTTGCAATTTCGAAACATGCTGTTTAAAAAGGTAATTTGGCCGCTCAAAGAACCAAGAGGATTGTTGCACTCCAGAAGCCACCAGAATGCTTCATTCGATCGCTCACTTCTAAAATTTTCTGGCGGAATTCCCCCCTCCCAGATTTGGAAATCGCGGCAGATGCCTTTGGCATCTGCAGGATCCCCCCCCCCCCCCTTTTGAGAATTCGTGTATCCGCCACTGCCAGTAAAACGGGAAAGTTTACCATAGCAAACAAGCACAGCATCAGTTCCCGGAGCTCATGCGGCAATCACAACCTGAAGGGTCGGGATTGGAGATCCAATGGCGTGAGAATTTGACAATGTGGGCGGTGCTATGTCAACCATTGGCTGAGAGCTGTGTTGCAGAGTGATTACGCTGTAGTCTTTGACATCAATCGATGCGAGGGTGTACGACGTAATATGGGTTCTTGCAGTTCAATCACGATACTAATAGGGAATACCGTTTTACACAAATTAGATAGAAGGCACTCATCTCAACTTTCTGACTTTATGGGGCGGGGGGGGGGGGGGGGGGGGTGGGGGGTAGCTGATTTTCCATCTCTGAATACGTTACAAGTGTGCGATAGTATAGTGGAATAGCCCCCCCAAAAAAACTAGTACCCCCCATTCCCCCCGCCCACAAAACATCTCCACCCCCCCCACCCTGCCCCCCAAAAGATAAGAACATACACAATGGAATCAAACACGGAACAGTTTCTCCATAGGCTAGATAGAAGACGCGACTTGGTCCCATCTTGCACAAGTTGTAGATCAGGGAGACGCTATTTCGAAGCATAATCTAAATGCTTCTAGTTTCAAATTTTCATTTTTTTCTGCTTCCAAGACTCAGGTCCACCCATTCGAAGGAGCGTGACACGCTTGTTCGACTGGGAGTGGTTATAACCTGTATTTTGGGAACAAACAATGAAAATGTTTAATTCAACAAAAATGTTTTTCACCAGTGTCATCTGCACAAAGAGATGGTTGTGGGGTTGATGAAAGCTATGATCTCGATAAAGGCCAATATTCCAAGTGATTTAACATTTACTATTCTTTGAGGTCAGGTGCCCATTTTTAAGGTTACTAGTTCCTATTCTACCAGCAAAGCGGGACTTTTGACTGTTAAACAATTCCGTAGTTTTTACGGCACATTTTGCTGGTCCGGGTCCCCTGCCCCCAGTACTTTTTACCGTAATTTTGAGGATGCTTTTGTTACCTTTGGGACTTAAATTTTTGGATATGAAAATAAGTTCTTATAAATTTATTTTTATTGGAGAGTGCCTATATAGACACTCTATAAAATAATTTTTAATGAAATGAATTTATAGGAACAAAATACAGCTGACTTGTACCCGAACATGAACAATGAGCAAACATCAACTAGTTAATGGAGCAAATCACACAGGCGGCCCACTATAATTTAATTGCCAAGTCATTTTTTCAACTAAATTCTACATTATCATTTTTTACACCTTCAATGGAATTGCAGAAGGGTGTGAAGCGTCCCGAAAGGGGGTCCTTCAGAACTATTTTGAGGAGATGTGCATGTTTACATTTTATAATTTTAACAAAAGTTCGTGAAAATTACTGCAAAAAGTGATGGCAGTAGGAGGACCTCCGACCAGTAAAAAATTATGTAACTAAAGGGGGTATCAGTACCCCGTGGCTCACCAACAGGTGGCCAATGTAAACTGGTGGCTTGAGTAAAAAAAAAAGTTCAAAACCTGCACACAAAAGTCCAAAATTAAAGAAAATAAGCAGCTAAAGGGTTAAATAATATAATAATAACCCCTAAGAAGCATGGAGATATGCTGCAAGGTAAATCTCCACTTGGGAGAAAGGAAAAAAAAAACATCAAAACCTGCACGCAAACATCAAAATAAGTCTAAAATTTGATTTAAAGGGTTAAAATTAAGACAAAATACCCTTGAAAAGAGTTAAATGTTATAGTGAACCACCATAGCAATATGCAGAAACTCTACACTTGGAAGAAAGGAAAAAAAAAACCCATGAAAACCTGCATGCAAACGTCAAAATAAGTCTAAAAATCTATTCAAAGGGTTAACATTTTTTTAAAAATGCACTGGAAAGATATCAATGTTGTAATAACCACCACTGCAATATGCAGTGAGGTCAACCTCACTTGAAATTGTTTTTTTTTATCACAACCTGTACATAAAAGTAAGAAACTGTAAGCCTAAGTCCAAAAGCTGTACATAAAAGTCCAAAATTGAAGTAATTCAGCAGGAAAAGGGTTAAATAATACAAACATAGCCCTAAGATGCATGTTTACATACAATAGAAAGCATGGACATATGCTGCAAGGTAAATCTCCACTTGGAAGAAAGGAAAAAAAAACATCAAAACCTGCACGCAAACATCAAAATAAGTCTAAAATTTGATTCAAAGGGTTAAAATTAAGACAAAATACCCTGGAAAAGAGTTAAATGTTATAGTGAACCACCATAGCAATATGCAGAAACTCTACACTTGGAAGAAAGGAAAAAAAAAAAACCCATAAAAACCTGCACGCAAACGTCAAAATAAGTCTAAAAATCTATTCAAGGGGTTAAAAATTTTTTAAAAATGCACTGGAAAGATATCAATGTTATAATAACCACCACTGCAATATGCAGTGAGGTCAACCTCACTTGAAATTGTTTTTTTTTATCACAACCTGTACATAAAAGTAAGAAGCTGTAAGCCTAAGTCCAAAAGCTGTACATAAAAGTCCAAAATTGAAGTAATTCAGCAGGAAAAGGGTTAAATAATACAAACATAGCCCTAAGATGCATGTTTACATACATTAGAAAGCATGGACATATGCTGCAAGGTAAATCTCCACTTGAAAGAAAGGAAAAAAAAAACATCAAAACCTGCACGCAAACATCAAAATAAGTCTAAAATTTGATTCAAAGGGTTAAAATTACGACAAAATACGCTGGAAAAGAGTTAAATGTTATAGTGAACCACTATAGCAATATGCTGAAACTAAAAAAAAATTTGAAAAGCCAAAAAATCAAAACCTGTACACAAAAGTTCAAAATATTTGAGAGCGGACGCCGACGCCGACATGAGGGCTATGCCATAGGCTCACACAACTAACGTTGGTGAGCCAAAAACTATGAATTTTTAACAGTGAACAAGTACTACTCTTCCCATTCCCACATTTCCTACGGGAGCGTGAGTTTATAAAAAAAACAACTGTTTTGCTATGATTTTCAAAGTAAAGCAGCTTTGTAATGATTTAATACTTTTAAAAGTCAGTTGAACGTAGAAACGATTCATAATGGTAGACAGTGTCTGTCACTGTTAGTAAATGGGCTTCATAAAGTGAACTTGTATGAAAGGCTTCTGGTACCGGCGGAAATGATATCTGGATTATCTAGGATCCTTTCCACATCTGAGGATTGAATTGTAAATACGCCCATTGGTTTGAATAGGGTTTCACTCCCACGACAGGGTTCAAAGAACCTAGCCGTAAGAGGCACTTCACCTGTCACACATGCTGGTAGACCATGACAAGACGAACCACTGCGGACAAGAATATATGAACCGACTTTATAGTCGCTACTTATGTCATCAGACTCCATACTTTCTGGTAATTTATTTGATTTCGGGGATTCACCAGACTTAGTGCCAGTGGGCTCAGAGGATTCATTCCCATCACAATTTTGCTGGGAAGAATCGGAATTTAAAATATCTAAAGTACTACTGGTACTGGCTGGCAGGGACAGCTGAGAAGACACGTGGAGCCATTTTTTCATACTCTTTCTGGCCTTCATATACGTGTCCTTAAACTGACACAAATACGGCAAAAAAAGGCAAGATGTTTCATGCCCCTGAATGACATCCCCAATGGCATTCAAAAATGTTGTGTCGGCATCAATATCCACATCCCCCGATTTTGTGGGTAAGCTCTCTTCCTTTGTATCATGATCATTAGCTTTTTTCAGAATATTATCATTTTTTTCAATGTCATCACCCTCTTCATCGGAGGAATGCTGTTCATCTTCATCATCATAATTCGAACAGATTTCCCCCCCACAACAGTCTTTTAATTCTTGTCCCTCATCCTCAGGTGTTGGGGTCCCTTTGTTACTGGCTTTATTTATGACTCCCTCTGGTGGCGTTATTGTTTTAAGTAATCCCCTGATGTCGGGAGGGGGCAAGGCTTTCTGTATTTCTCTGCGAAATTTTTTTTATTTCTTCCCCAATCAACGCGAACAGTTTGTCTGACACCTTATAATCTTCAGAACCATCAAGTTTATTTAGAATGAAATTTTCTTTTAAAGCTTCGCCGGTGTCAAAATTTAAATCTCCCCATGCTTTCTGTAAGAGTTTCATCATATCGTCTCGACTTGGTGATGGAATTTTATTTGGATTTTCTCTCAATTGTTCAAGCATTAATTCGTTTTCAGAATCTCTATATAAATTTTTTAGTCTGTGGTGAACGTGTCATTGATTTGCACATCTCCTGTTATGCCACCCCCAATTATGACGAGGATATAACCCTTATTTAGGAGACTTTCTTTCACTTCTGGGGCGCAGTGAACAGAGTAATCATCGAGAATATAAATGCAGTAGTCTTTCTGAGTGAATGGATTGTTTCGATTTCGATTTTTTAATTGGCCGATTGTTCCAAGCATAGTGGGGAGTCTGTAGGAACCCTTTTCGGCCCACTGAATGTGTAGACCCATTGGGTTATCCAGCTTAACTCTCTGCCCCTTCCCCTTGAATACAAACTCCAGCTTTGGAAAGGGATTTTTCTCGTCAGACGATACCTGTGTGAAAACCGTTGACCTTTCCCTGGAAAGCATATAATTTTCTTTCACGTATGTGGGTTGACCTTTTAGCGTCAGGGTTTTCTGTCCGGCTGACTCATTACGATGTAATGGCATTTGGTCTCCTTTAATTATTACAGGGTCTTTCCCATACTTTGTCAAGAAATAATATCGGACTCGGATGATGTTTTTCAGGAATTCTATCAGTCTATGGATACGTTTTTCCTGAGAAATGGCGAAACGTTTATTTGGTTTTCTTAGTGAAACACCATATTCTATCATCCATTGTTTTATCAATTTTTTTGAGAATTGTAATTGGTCTTTTTCTTCAATTCCTTCCGACTGGGTGCTTAGCCAGTTCTCGTAAAGTTCCTTGGTCTTTGCGCGAAATATTTTTACAGGCAGCCTTCCTTAAATCAATCAAAAAGGGCTTGCCGTATGGGCTCTGCCTGACGCTTTCTACCTCCCCCACTTTCCCGAAATTTCTTGCTTTTTTCTGGGGGGTCATCCATCAAATCCTCCCCTTGCCTTTTCAACAGTTTCTCGTGTGCTACGCGCTACTTGAACTGCCTTCAGTAGTGTTGGATCATCATGTTTAACAGAGTTCAATGACGGAAAAGTTTCTCTAACAGCCTTAGAAAGATACCCCTCCTTTGGCTGGGGTACGACAAACTTCTTCTTTTTAGCATTCCACACTTTTTCTATTGGGGTACTTTCAGTGCTTTCTTTTCTATATTTTTCGGCCAAAATTGCCAGTTTTTGTTTCTGTTCCAATGAGTATTTTTCTTGTTTGTTTTTTGAAAACTCCGCCATTTTGACTTCACGCATGTACTTTTGAGAGCGTTGTGTGCTGCTAAATTTGCAAGGCAGAGAAATAGCGTGAAGAAGCGAGGCTCACGATAGAGTGCTAAAATGGCATGGGAAACTACTGGAGGGTGGGGGGGGGGGCGAGGCGGTGTTGAGGGAGAGCTAGAGGGTGAATGAAAAATCTTGACACACGCTTACAGTTTGATGATTTATTTATTCCACTCATCAAAGTCATAGCACTGATGTTTAATAAAAACACATCCTAAACGGTAAACCTCAACTCTAACCCAAATGCAGCCCCCAACTATGACATCGCTGAGACAGAGAATGTGGTTCTACCCAAAACACATCGGATACGCCAGTCCCAGGAAATTCGAAAATGGAAAACCCACTCCAATAATAATAATGCTTTGATCAGTTGCTGATTTGCCGCGGTTCTCTGAAGAACTGATTAACTATGGGACGCAAAGCTCCAAAACTGGCAAAAGTAGCTGAGAGCTGCATGCGACGAATGACGGGCGGATTGACATTCTGATCCAAAGCAGTCAATCGTGTAGCGTAATTTTTTTTATAAACGCCATTTGTTTCCGCTATGCTGTACAGGAGGCTTGTCGATTTCACAGATTATTGTCGCTACATAGAAGCAAGGGTGTCGATTTCATCACACATCAATGACGTGTGTGCTGTCAGTTTCACAAAGCTGATAGTCGGGGACTTTGAAAACGTCACTTCAATGATTAATTTCGCTTAGCGACTTGTGGGTTCATCTATCGTTTTCAATCACCTTTTTTAGTATTTTACGGTGATTTTTTTGTTTTCTGTCAAAATCAAACCGAAGAAATTAATAAGCGTAGGGGTCCTAATAAGCAGCGTACAGGGGGGAAATCGGCACCAAAAAAAATAAGAGTACCAGTACGTTTATTTGGCACCCGAGAGTACCAAGATACAATGAAATCTCTTCCAAAATACGACCTGCAGAGTGTGGTAAAGTTGTTCAGGCTCTCGCAGCCATCACGGTTGACCTATCGTGGCCAAAAGGGGACGTTCTCATCTAGACATTATATGAAGTCATCCTACCATGTTACAATGAAATCCCTTCATAAATATGATTATCTGTAGACTGCACCAAAGGTTTTTGGTTTGGACTCTTGAAGCCGTTATAGCTGACTGATCGCAACCAAAAGTGGACATTCTCATCTAGACATGACCTTGAACCTGATTATGAAATTTTGCCGAAGAAGAAGTGAACACACTGACAGACTTCTGCACACAAGAAGGCAATCGCTTATCTTGACTTTGTCAAGTTAAGCTAACAATCACCAAGCCTGATAATGAGTCCATATAAGCTAACAGTTATGAAATAGTCATGGCTCCAATCCATATGAAATCTGTCTCTTTGAAGTAATATTTTGATGACAGGACAATTAGTGTTAATGTTAGTTAATGGCATTATGGTCTATATTTGTTGAAGGAATGGTAAAAGGGTCCCACAAAAAAAAATGGCAAAAACATTGCGGGATGAAGTGACCGTTCTTGAAATTTGCGCATGCCCGAAGTCACTACACAAAGAATACAGAGAGATGATCAGTACAGTTGAGCTCTGTGATAGCATATCACATCGCATTGGGGACCTATAGGTATCACGTAACTAAACATTTTCCTATAGGCAACCATTATAATGTTCAGGCAAAATAAAATATGATCACATCACTTTAATTTTGGCATTCAAATATCTCTGTCAAGTATAGCCCTTCAGACAACTTTTTCTGACCCCCAAAATAGGGGGTCATACAACAAATAAGAGAGAAAAATTTACAGCAAGGGAAGTACCGGTGACGTGCACATATTTTGCAGGGAATTCCTTACAAAAACACAACAAATGTGAATTGTATTTATTAGGTCCAAAAGTCATCAAATCACCATCTTTTTTATCTGGAATATTCATCAATAATGCAAGATGTCAATAGAATGCTTCAAACGTTTATTGAAACAATTTATTTTCCCAAGGCTGTTTAATTTCAGAGACTGCATCACTTCCGAGTCCAACATTTCAAGGTGGGTATTTCTAATTCAAATATTTAGTTCAGTGATACCTTTATCAAGCAGTATCGCAAGAGTCGGCACAGCCGTCAACATTTCAAGGAGAGTATTTCTAATTCAAATATTTAGTTCAGTGATACCTATACCCCAACACTACCAAAGAGACATTTTACCATTGTCATGAAATAAAAGAATCATTTCTGCATTAGAATCCAACTTTTGGCTTCTACTGAGTCAAAAACTTGGGAAATTTGCTCTTTTAAGGAAACGTGTTCAAACTGTGTCAAATGAGCTTAAAAACTGGTATTGCCTCCAAGATATTTCAAGCCCGTTACTTAATTAGCTGAGAGGGATGAAAATTTATAGCTTTCCTTAAAAGCTACCATGATCCCAAAATGAAACTAAAATCTGCATCAGCACACAATATTTTTGGAAAAAATCTGTCTCATTGAACCATACCACAAGCACAACACTTGCCCCAGCCCTCATGAAAAAATATGAATGTCAAGTTTGTTTCAAAAATTGGGGCTGCAGCTTTATATTTCACCAATATAATAGGACTCTGCCATTTTATCCGAAGAGCTGATGTAAAATTTTCTTCTACCTACTCATGTGGCAAAATTTTACCCTGAAAATCTGACATAATTCAGAAATTAATTGATATTGACCCAAAACAAACCCCCTGCAATATTAAATTCCATTTTGGCTTCCGAAGACATTTCACCTTGTGTTTGATGAATATTTTGCAATTTTTGTGAAAGAAAGCATCAGTTTTCTCAGTTAAGGCACCAAGAATCATCGGGATGGCACTGACAAAACACAAAACAGTACTTTTTTCCAAAGGAAAAACCAGTACCTGCTACTGTGTTAACTCATAACAATGTCAAATGCCTAAAACCATAAAATATTAATTCTATAGTGTTATGCTTGTGCTGCAAGTACCCATCAGTGAACTTTCACAACTTTTGTTTCAATTCTCACAGACACCCATTCTGACAAAAAGAGTGAAATCTGACAGTCTCCAACTTGCCATGTCAACACTTACTGACAAAAGAAGAGACAAATTTTCTTGTTTATACCCAGATATTGCATGTGGATGATGTGGATAATAGTGTTATTTGTGTTTTTTGTGACATTCATGGGTAGCATGCATGGATGAGGGGATGTGTTTGGTTACCTATCAACAAGAAACATCAGGTTTTTCATGAGACGAAATGTACTGCAATCATTAACTCTTTGCATGCTGCTGGTGGATATTCCTGCCCAGCACAGGGTTTCTTTTGCCACTGATATAAGAATAATTTGGGCATATCTCAACATAGTTTTCCCTGTTAATTGAATGGATATTTTTCACCAATGATTTCTTGTTCTATTTAGATTAATTTTTCATCAACTCTAGTCATGGCTGCTGACTAGATTTAATGAAAAAATATCTTGAAAATACTCAGTGGGTAAGAGTTAAAATATATTAATCAGTACCAGCAACTTCACTGTCATGAAACATTTCAGGGGGTGCTTAATTAAATTCCAGGTGTATAGTTGTGTTAGGCATAAGGTTTAACCTGGTCCTTTACCCAACTTAACAGCCAAAACAAGTCAGTGATATTCACAAAATTCACCATTCAGTTTTCATTATCTTTTTCATTTGTTGTCTCAAAAACATAGCCTATGACCCCACACTGGAATGAGCTGTTGAGTTGGTTCCATGACAGGGCATAAGCTATGTCTTTGAAGTAAAAAATGAAAAAAATTATTTATTCAAGAATTTTGTTTGCAAGTGTCATCTACCTTTCATGTGTGGTAAAGGGTTAAAAAGTAAAATGAAAAACACATTCAACTTACCAGGAAGTACAAATTTTAAGAATCCTGTGAAGTGTGACCAAGCTTGACCATGAGCAACATTACCTGCTGGCATGATGTTCCTAATGCTGTATCTATCTGCTGGAAGAAGACAAACAATAAACAATAAGGCCAAACGAAACAAGAGGCCCCATGGATCTGATGTGCTCATCTGATAAAGGCCATTGATGTTTCACAAAGTGATTTAAGCACCAGCAGTGTGCTCTGTTGAGTTGAGCTATGAATGAACAAAGGGTGTGTTTGCCTCTGATATTGGATAATAGTGTAAGTAAGAGAGCACTGTGGTGGACTCTACACATTAATATTGCATTATTATTATTATTATTATTATTATTATTATTATTATTATTATTATTATTATTGATTTAAAAAAAAATTAATTCATCAAATGATTCTGTCTGGTGGATCTAAAGAAAAAGATTTTTTGGGCACTAAGCTAAAATTGAGATTACAGGGAACCTAAATATATACACAGGGACTTGATTTGAACAAACTGGAATCTGCATGACCCCCATAAGAATGCTGTATACCAAATATCAAATTATTCTGACTGGTGGATCTGAAGAAGAAGTTTAAGGAATTTTTCTCACATTGTGCTAAGTTAAAATGGCTCCCATGGTGGCCCAAATATGAACCCACAGATCTGATTTGAACAAACCTGAATCTGTTACCATAAGGATGCTGAAAACCAAATATCAAACCATTCCACATCCCATACTAAGTTAAAATTTACGCTCCTCAAGTATAAACTTTTTTTTAACAAAAGAGAATCTGACTTCTCTCTCCTTCCCAAGAAAGCAAACTTTGGTTCAGATCAGCCCATCGGTTTGTGAAATACAAATTTTGGTTGCAGCCCAAAATGGGCATGCTTCCAGAGATCCAAATATTGACCTACCAATTTGAATTAACATATTTCAGTCTTCACCTCCAAAGGGAGTTCCACACTAAATATCAAAGCATTCTCTGTGGTGGTTCATGAGAAGAAGATTTTAAAGATTTT
This sequence comes from Pictodentalium vernedei, assembly GCA_031216915.1. NCBI lineage: Eukaryota > Metazoa > Mollusca > Scaphopoda > Dentaliida > Dentaliidae > Pictodentalium > Pictodentalium vernedei. Next base: position 186,287,706 of record CM062294.1, on the reverse strand, counting down.
TAGGCTTTTTGGGCATTATCCCTAACCCAATGATGGCAGCAGCTTCATGTGAACAAAGTACAAAGGATACACTTCAAAGATGGTCTGCGACATATATGTATGTTGAAGTCCCTAACTCAGATGTGTACTCTCTATTTTGTTCTTTCCCAAGCGATTGGGAACAAAAAAATGGTGCAAAAGCACCAAGAAAAAATAAGCCAAAACTGGGTTGAGTGCGGTCGGCACACACCGAGTAGGAGACACTCTTTTCTGAACTAATCTATGGCTTCCCAGTACCTGTGCACAGATGTGTAACCAACGTGTCGTTCTATTTGAATCCGCCAACATTGGAGTTATGTGATCAGCGGAGAGGAAGGATTCTTACCCAAAGAAGAAGATGGGAGGGCCTCCAGGTAAACAATTGTGGTAAGTATAATAAGAAAGGAACTTGACTGTAAAATTAAAATTTCTTGTCAATCTACCTCACAATTGTTTACAACAGGCTGAACAGACAATAGGTGGAAGGAATCACATAGCTGACCTCCACATAAACCGATTGTGCTGGTATCATGGACAGAAGAGGAGTACCCAAGGCCTATAAAACCATCGCATAAGAAACAATGAAATAAACAATGAGAGATGAGGCATAAATGGCCATGTGTAACACAGACAGAAAGGACAGTAACAAAAACAAAACACAAGGCCTGAACTGATCCTGAAAGAAAAGCCTAATGGCTAGGGTTGATAACAGCCTGAACAGAAGAAAGAGGTCCAAAGGAAAAATAAGGTCCTCAGACTGCTCCTGCAACTGATGCAGGTAGAAGGTGGAGAAAGTAGAAGCATTTCTCCAGTTGGCTGTCTGCATAACATTCGACAACCTGACTATTAGCATTAGCCCAGGAGGAAGACAATGCTTTCGTGGGCAGAAATGCGATTGGTAATACAATCGTCACTTGCCAAACGAGCATATGACGCTCGAGTAGCAAGACAAATCCACCTAGAAATGGATTGAGGAGAGATCTTCTGTCGACCAGGGATCACTGACAGAAAGAATCGCTTCCTGCATTTCCAAATAAACTTCATCTGTTTGAGGTAAATGTGTTACACGCATGCGTGTGAGTAAGGTGCATGCGAACCTTAGAAAGCACATACAAGGAAGCCTGTATGTCGTCAAACTTATCTGGCAAGCTAAGGTAGAAACAACATGATCTGAGAGGGATCCCATGCCCAGCATCTCTCTGAATAAGCCCAGTAGGGACTCCAAAGTCACCATAGGATTAACGGCCGACTTGGACTTGGAAAGCCTGAGGGAGGAGGTGTCCTGATCCAAGACAGTCAAAGTCTGGCAGAACAACAGATTGGCATAATCGTAGGAATGATAACGCACAGAGGGCAAAAAGGTATCAGCTCTAGTGAAGAACGAAGTCTTCAGAGCCTTGGAACTAAGCTTTGAGTTCCGTGTTGCAAAAGCTTCAACCACCTGTGTGTCTGACTCAGAGCCAGAAGACTTATAGCCCATCTTGGCCATACCAGCCAAAGCCTCCCATGGTGTAGGAACACCAGGGGGATCAGAAAGTGGCCTGCTTCCAATCCCAGGAGGTGGCGCTACCAATGGCACTTGGTTACCACCAGTAGCCTCGCAGGAGGCAACAAGAAGGCTCTTGGAAAGAACCTGCGTAAGCAAGGAAAGGGCCTCCTTAAGTTCACAGCCCAAATCTGCCGGTCTGACATGGGAAGGACCAGGCAAAGTGGCTTCATATCTGACCCTCTTAACCAGCAAACAGTCACAATCCTCAAGAACACCAGTTGTGGAACGATGAGCACAGCCAAAACATCCACAGGCTGATGCTAATTGGGGTATGAATACCTCGAGGATCTGGAGTGCGGAAAAGGAGAATCGCTGTGGATCTCTGAGAGACAGAAGGTCCAGGCTGTACAGATTGTGCTTGTACCACTAAACTGGCCAAAGGACCTGAATGTGTGGACGGAAGCACAGCAGACTCCAAAACCTGCTTGGTCTGACCGCTGGTAGGCCAAAGCAGAGGATCCGACTTTGCCGGGTTGAAGTCAGGAAAGGTTGGGGAGAGGGGGGGGGGGGGGGGGTGGCAAGAACACACATCCAAGGAAACAGAAATCCCTTCAGGGATAAGCCTAGGCTGGTTGAAACGGAGACCAATGACATCATGATGGAGCAGGAGCAGGAGTGGATACATCAGTAGCTGTGTTGACAAAGGCGGAAAAGTGGAGAGAGCAACCGAGCTCGGTTTCAAAGGAGGAGTCACAACCCTAGTGACAGCCTCAGATGTTGACTGGAGGGGGTCAGTTGTCCCGAACAAGGCATCTCTTTGCCAGAAAGTCAGCGGCTACTGTGGTATCGACTACCAGAAAAGACTGCGAAACCCCAACCGAGGGGGCAGAACTCTCTACAGACAGAGTCAGTTCGGGAGGCCCCAAACAACTGCATTCACTTTCTGTGGGCACAGGAGGAATGGCCACATGCCAAAACTACACGATAGACTGAAGCCCAAAAGGTGAAAGACCAAGAACCACACCACCCACTCAACAAACATCGCCTGCAAGGTATCGTCCAAGGCATATCTGGTGAGAACAATGTGGATGGGAAGGTGAACCCAAAGAAAAAATAAATCAGGACACCTGCACTACCAGAGTAAGGTGGCAGGAAACAAAGGCTCGACGGGAACATAAAAGTACTCCAACAGCCAAAAGGGGTAAAACTGGAAGAAATTCTACCCTCAACTGAGGGGAAAAAAGCAGCCTCAACAGCCCCCAGCTGACACCTAACTCAGATAAAAGCAGAACGTAAAGGTTTAGCATTAATGAACAAGAGACTGAAACAGCATGGTATATCGTGCGAAATCGGTATAGAGAAAAAATATATATCACAACAAATACTGAGAATAATAGAGAAAATATACAAAAACACAGCCCTGTATGTCTGGATGGTGAAGCAACAGCTATGAGTCAGTCCACAATTCAAACATTGTCAACATCGAGTCAAAAGATATAACTGTTGATGAGCAAATACAAATGCATCTTCACAAGATGGCAGGAAAAAAAAAGAATGACACATTGGTTAGAATCTGCACACTGGTACCAGAAAGCTGTGGATTAGTACAGAATAGAGTGTCCCCAACTGGGTGTGCACCGCCTGCACTCGACCCAGTTTTGGCTTATTTTTTCTTGGGGCTTTTGCACCACATTTTCTTTCCAAAATTGCTTCAGAAAGAACAAAATAGAGAGTATACTTCTGAGTTAGGGACTTCCAATATAGTGCAAAATATAGTGCAAGTCTGTTGTAAACAATTGTGAGGTAGTTTGATAAGAAATGGCCCAGTGGTTTTTAAAGAAGACAAGTTTCAAATTAGTTGATGGATTACAAGATGATGACTCAGCATTTTCCCAGTGCAAACAGTATTAAAAAGGGCATCCCCATCCGGCACCCCATGACAAAATCAATAGCAATTTTTTCAGTCCACTTGATTCCACTGGTCCTAAGGAAGCTGCATACGAAAAAAAAGATATTCTGGCCTGTGCTGTTTTTGAAATATGGGCATTCAAATTTTTTTCTATTTTTAGCATGTGGAGCTCCCACTTTTCAGGCATCAGTCATGCACTTGTGACCCAATTATACTACATGCCAAATTTGGTTTAAATTAGCCTTTGGAACAAATCAGCCCATTGATTTCTGAAATACAAATTTTGGGTGGAGCCCAAAATGGACATGCTCCTCTACAGAGAACCCAGATATTCACCTACAAACTTCCCTTGAACAAATTTTAATCTACACCCGCAAAGGAAATTCCATACCAAATATCAAGGCACTCTCTCTGGTGGTTAATGAGAAGAAGACTTTTAAAGATTTTTAGGCTTTTATGGCATTAACCACAGTCTGAAAATGGCAGCAGCATCATCTGAGTTAAGTAGAAAGGGTATACTCTAAAGATGGTCTGTGTCATATATGTTTAAATTTGGCCCAGTGGGTTTGAAAAAGAAGACAAGTTTCAAAAGTTAATGGACAATGGACACCAAGTGAAGGCAATAGCTCCATTGACTTTCAGACAGGTGAGCTTAAAAAAAAAAAGGCACGGACTGTATATTTTGATTTCCTTCATTGAAGGTTGATCTATAAATTTGTTTAGCGAAATAAAATAAATATATTTCAATCATTCGTCCAATCAGTTTCAAGGTATATATTTCAAGTTTTTAAATGCTTACAGTCAAACTCCCATACCGAAAAAAATGCCGATAGGATCACCAATCCAATGTCAAGTTGTGACAGCACAAAAGTGGGTTTAAACATTACCACTTATCGTCCGGAAACCAACTGTTTACAATTTACTATGTGAAGGGTCTCTGTGACCTTGACTTTGACCTGGTGATTCCGAAATACATAGGGCCCTTTTTTGCACCAATGCCAATCTACCTATGAAGTTTCATGAACGTAGGTGGAACCATTGTCAAATTATCATCTGGAAACCAATTGTTTACAATTTATTATGTTCAAGGTCACTGTGATCTTGGCCATTGATCTAGTAAGTCCAAAATAAATAGGGGTCTTCCACTCACATGGGCCAATCTACCTATGAAGTTTCATGAATGTGGGTTGAAACATAGTCAAGTTATCATCCGGAAACCAATTGTTTACAAATTACTATGTTCAAGGTCACTGTGGCCTTGACCTTTGCCACGTAAGTCCAAAATTAATAGGGTTCTTCCCCTCATCGATACCAACCTACCTATGAAGTTTCATGAACATGGGTTTAACCATTATCAAGTTATCATTCAGAAACCAATTGTTTATGCACGCCCGACCAACCGCCCACCCGCCATTCATCAAACTATAAGCTGAGTTTGACTTCGTCACAGCTCGACTAATAATCAAAGTATGATTTAACACCAAACAATTAAACTGATAAATTTTTGAAGATGAATTTTCCATGATTTTTCTGTGATCTGTCCAAGGTATGTCCATGGTGAACATCAGTTGTTCATGATAATTCTCTAGAACTTGTTCCAAGACAGCAAGGAATTTTTTCACACTCAGATAAATTCTATGCAATTTCCTTGGATTTCCTAGGAATTCTATTAAGATCTATGCTTGTCCATGGATAAACCATGGATTTTCAGGTGATTTGACAGGGGAAAATTTGTGCATCATTCCATGTTCTAGAGAAGAATTGATAACAAAAACCAAGAGGCCCCACGGGGACTGAGCGCTCACCTTTAACAGAACACGATATAAACAGAGTCCAAGAATGAGTCTACATTAAGCAACCCATCTGCACAGGATACATTGTCAATCCTTGCGCCCCTCAGGAATGACAAAAATAGTCTGAGCATCATGCTTTTTCTTCAGTTGATCATAATGTAAAATGTGGAGATCCCCTATGAAGCCCCTCGATACAACCTATATGGATTAATCTTAGTTACACACCTCTAGAGGGTACTGAATACAAAATTTCTAATTCTTCAGCTACATGGCCAATTCTGGCTCCCATAGAGAGCCCAAATATTAACCCAGGCACTCGATTTGAACAAAGTTGAATCTGACCTCCCTAGAGATGTTGTATACCAAATATGAAAGCATTCTGAAAGGTGAATCTGAAGATTTTTGAAGAAATTCCCTTATATTGTATGTACTAAGTTAAATTTTAGGTTCCCATATGGAGCCCAAATATTAACCCAGGCACTTGAATTGAACAAACTTGAATCTGACCCCTCTAGAGATGTTGTATACCAAATATTAAAGCATTCCCACTGGTAGATCTGAAGAAGATTTTTAAAGAAATTTCTTCAAATTGCACTAAGTTAAAATTTGGGCTACATAGTGAGCCCAAATATATACCTAGGGACCCGATTTGAACAAACTTGAATCTGAACCCCTAGAGATGTTGTATTCCAAATATGAAAGCATTCTGACAGGTGGATCTGAAGAAGAATTTTAAAAATTATCCCCCATATTGAAATAAGTTTAAATTTTAGCTTCCACAGGAAGCCCAAATATTAACCTAGGGACTTGATTTAACCCTTTACCCAATGCAGACGATATCAAAATTTATTATTTTAAACATAATTTTTTTTAATTTTTCAAAAAATTTAACAAAACCATATTATGTGACCCCTCATTGGAACGAGCTCATTCCAATGAGGGGTCACATGATATAGGTTTGTTGAAATATTTTGAAAAATAAAATTTTTTCAACTGCTCAATTTGCATATTACGTGAGCAGATGCGGGCGATTAGTTAGGTAAAGGGTTAAACAATCTTGAATCTGAACCTCATAACAATGATGTATACCAAACATTAAAAGATTCTGACCAGTGGTGCTGAAGAAGAAGATTTTTAAAGAATATTCCCTATATTGCCCTAAGTTAAAAATTGGACTCCTGTATTGAGCCCAAATATGAACTAATTGGCTTTATTTTACCAAACGTGTATCTGACCCCCCTATGAATGCTGTGCACTAAATATCAAAAGATTCTGACCATTGGTTCTGGAGAAAAGATTTTTTTTAATTTTTGCAAATGTGCAGACAGCATTTTTTCGATGCCCTCTACAGAGGCAAACGCAATGGTAATTTTTATTTACCATTCAATTCTACTGGTCCTGAGGATGCTTCATGCCAAATAACAGCTCGCTGTTCCACGTGGGTTGAGAAACATGGGCATTTGAAAATATTCCTATTTTTAGTTCTTTGGGTTCCCATGGTGATGCGGGAATTATTCTTTTTGCATGAGTAAAGTACTTATGACCCAATAATACAACATACCAAATTTGGTTCAAATTGGACCATTGGTTCAGAAAATTATAAATTTAATGTAATTTGTATATTTTTATGCTTACCAATGGCCCAGACTAGCTGGTGCAAACTCTAAGTTATCACAATTTGCTTGCAAAACTGAAAATTAAAAGTCCTATCTGGTCCTCCATACTTTTACTCTCCGCACATGCGCAGCTGTCAGGAAGTGACCAGAACTGGCACCAACATCATTCTTTGTAAAAAGAGTACTACATAATAACTCAGCGGGGAAGTATGGGAGATTGTTGTGAGTCTCAAGGGCTCATCCCCAAGTGAGTGAACAACTTGGACAGAGCTAGATCCAACTTTTTATTGTTTATGATGAAACCGAGAGGTCAGAGTAATAGAAGCAGACTCTGAATATCGCTCTGAAGAATAATTCTGTTGCCGTATTTCTGCAGAATGTCATCCAAGTAAGCCGACGTTACCGCAGACGAATGAGCTCGGAAGTTTGACATTACCGAGTTTATTATTCGAGTGAATGCCCAGGGAGCCAGGTTCAGACCAAAGCACATTGCTCTGAACTTATAAACCTTTCGTTGTAGGGCGAATCGCAGGTACTTTCTGAATGCTGGATGTACCAGGACATTGAAGTACACATCCTTTAGATCTATGCTTGCCGTATAGTCATTCACTCGAATGCTCATTCTTACCGACTGAATGGTTTCTATATAGAATTTTGGAGCCATGATAAGCTTGTTTATCCAGCTCAAGTCTATTACCAGTCAAAACGAGCTGTCTGGCTTCGGTACGAGGAACAGGTGACTGTAAAAACCCCGAGAATCTTGTTTCTCAACGACCTCTATTGCTTCCTTTAATAAGACAGCCTGTTCCTCCACTAGGAGAGACTCTCTTTTGAAAGGATCCGACAGAAGATGTGTCCAATGAGGACATCTTGTTAGTGGGGGTTTCGGTCGGGATGATAGCTGTAGGCCGTCTGAGACTACACTTCTCACCCACTGATCTTCCATGACTGCTATCCAGTTTCTTGCAAAGTTTGATAACCTTCCACCAACTAGCAAGCAATAGAGGTCTTGAAAATCACCTGCATGACATGTGAGGCTTACGGGAGGAGAAACTACGTCCTCCCCGTGGAGAACCTCGTCCCGTCGGCCTAGGGGAGTCTGACCGATAGTCCCGATCAGACCTACCCCCCTCTCCCGAGTCGCTATATTGATGACCTCCAGTAATTGTAAGAGGGTTTCTTGTACCCTTGTGAGGAGTTCCTTTTTGACGTTTTAGATCTGGAATGTCCTCCTTTACTCTTGTCTGCTGAAGCGAGTTGTTGAGACGCCGACTTCAATAGCAGAGCACTTGACGCTTTCTTATTACCCTGTTCATAGACTTAACGAAAGTTTGTCATAAAAAATAGTCTGTCCTAAGACCGGAGCAACCCGGAGAGAGCTTTTCACCTTGTCATCTATAAGTGATGACGACGCAAGGGTAGCATCACGTCTGATTAACTCCAGATTAGCCACTGTAAGGGCAGAGTTATACCTGGTATACAAATTGCCCTGAAAGAACTTTAAGAGAGACACGAACATCCTCAAATTCCTTCCCGTTGAGACGTTGTGCCATAGCTCTGGTAAGGTGATCTGTGTAAGACATTGGGTCCAAATTCGCTCTACTTGAAGAAAATGCCATTTCAATTGTGTCGGAGCAAGTAGTGAATAATGCAGGCAAGGATACATCTAGATCCCCGGCCTGCTCATCCAAATGCAGAGGAGCTCTCTGAACATCTTCTCCGACAGTTTTAAATAAACGTGGTCAATGAAAGGGTATGCTTATGGAAGATGGAGTTAAGAAACCACCTTTTCTCCTCGCACTCGAGAGGTTGAATATGGCGTTGTCTACATGGCCGGAGGCCTGCGACACCTGCCTAAACTGAATCAGAAAAGAAAGAACTCTTTCCTTTGTCCATATAAAGTCTGTGACCAATGACACCAACGGTTTCTCACTTGTCGCAGCATTCGTCAGAACAAATTCAGGGTAGTATTGATGGATGAAATCCATCGCAACCATTAAACTGAAAGGGAAGGGTAATCCTCTTCCTTATCTCTTTCACCATCCAAGAGAATCAGTTGTGAATCTCGGTCCATTGCATCTGCATGAACAGACACCTGGACCGACCCAGCACCGTCCAACAGCTCAGGTTCTGAGTCTGAGGGAGGCTGCACCTGCACTTGCTGGGATGCTTGGATCAGCTGCACAATCTGCGACAGCAAGTCCGTCATCGAGGCCTGAGGAGCAGCGGTCTTCTATTTCTTAGCCGCTTGCTGCTCCTAGGACGGTGTGTCAGAGATGGATCTCTTCTCCGAATGTCCCGATGATCGAGGCCTCGTTTCCCTAGCTACCGGATGGTCCAATTACATGGGCAAAGAGTGGTCCCTTCTTTGTGCAGCAGGCAGGATATCCGAAGTCAGGTAGCTAGGATGAGGTTGCGTGTGCTTTAATTATGTAGCGAAGGAAGCTGTGACTGAAGCCAACCCTGGCTGCAGACTAGACGGAGCGTCCCAAGCAGTGGAAGGATGTAAGCTCCGTCTCGTGCAAGTTTCCAACCAGAAAACTTCATTTCAGCTTGTGAAGTGTAGCGGAGGAAGCCGCAACTGAAGCCGAAACCGGCTGCAGGCTAGACAGAGCGTCCCGAGTAGTGGGCGGACATGTGCTCCAGCTTGTGCAAGTTTCTCTTAACAACATTTGGCCCCAAATGTTGTTAGGTTAGAGAGGGGCCTCTCCCGCTCGCTGTCTATTAGACCTCGCCAAGTACAAGAAACTTGTTGACTTCCTCCCTTTTTCCATCGTCACTGGGTGAGCTTATTTATATTTAAGTGCTCGCTCTACCCACATCTGCACTTTCTTCGACCACAACAGACTTACCCGGTGTCATGGCTTCCATGGACAGAGTAACCGCTTCACTGATCGAGTCAGCTGCTTGCAAGAGATTAAAACCCTTAACAAAAGGCCATAACTCTTGCAATCAGGAGCCCTGCAGCTAGCTTTATATGCTCAATGGAGAGCGATGATAGTAGCACACTTGGATGGGTTCCAGAATATCATCACCATGCTCATGTTCCTCTGGAATAGAAACTGAAAAAACAAATTATAACGTGTCGAGAGGCCTGGCCTCCGAACCTCACCGCCAACAAAGTACCGTGACAGCCATCTCCAACATCAGTCATCCCCCAGTGAAAACATGAATGACAAGAGTCTGCAGGAGTGCATCGACTAAAGTCGGTATCAGTCCTCCAAACTCCACAACAAAATATATAATTAAGATACATGAATAACAGCAATCAAAATTAAATTCAAAATATTTTTTGGAAAATATTTTTTGAAAAAATGCCTAAGTTCCCAAAGGGAACATTAAGATCCCAAAGGCATCGCGGTAGAGCCTAAGTGTGGACAAAATCAAAATTTATTGAGCTACACTACTGGAATAATAATCCATGTATCCTACTACAGTAATTCTACAGTAATAGAATATAAATATTAAAATTTTTTAGTAAATTTTGTTTCTTAACATACCTACCACAATTTCGGAACAAACTCAAGGTAAGAAACTTTTCCAAATGAGTTGGAAAAGTGGAAGAGTGCAAAAGCACAAAAAAGGTCCAAAGAGGGTCGAGCGAGACCGGCGCTTGACATTACAGGTACTCTCTCTGCACACCTCTTGCATTTACCGAGCACATGCGCAACAACCGTGACGTCAATTCTGTGTTTCCACCAACGAGAAGTTTGTGATTTAACGGGGAGGCATCCGGTAAACAATTGTGGTAGGTATGTTAAGAAACAAAATTTACTAAAAAAATTTAATTTATTCTCAACCTACTCACAATTGTTTACAATTGGCTGAATAAACAATAGGAGGTGAATCACATAACCAATACCAACAAGAGCAGCAGAAAGAAATGCAAGGAGGGCAGAGAATAATAGCGAAACCTGTAAACGAAGAAAGAAAGAAGCACCTGAAAAGAACAAGGCTGAGCGATGCACAAACCTGAAAAAAACAAATTTAACGAGCATGCACAACAGCCCGAGCAGCAACGGGAATGGCCTTAAGAAAAAAGGTCCTCAGATTGCTGCTGTAGGTGGCAGAGATGAAAAGAGGAGAAAGTAGAACCATTCCTCCAGTAAGCCGCATTCATAACATCCTGGAGTAAAACAGAATTGGAGAATGCCCAGGATGTAGGAATGGCACGAATCTCATGAGCATTAAACCGGTTCGAAACAAGATCCAAAGCAGACAAACTGGAATAAGCCAGCTTGATTGCAAGACAGATCCATCTGGAAATAGAATGGGAAGAGATAGACTGCCTCCCAGGAATGAGAGACAGAAAGAATCTCTTCCGACCCCTCCGAATGAACTGAGTGCGATTAATATAAGTCTTGATCACACAAACAGGACAAAGAAGAGGCCTCCGGCCATCGACATCAGGGAGAGCCCAAATGCAGATGGGAGGAGGAAACAAATCTGGAAGTTGATTCTTGGCCAGAAAAGAGCACTCAATAGTGAAGGTGACACTGTTAGCCTCATTTCTGAAGAAAGCAGAATCAACAGATAGCGCATGAAGCTCACTGACACGTCTGGCAGAAGCAAATGCTAGAAGGAAAGCAGTCTTATAGGTGAGAAAACACATATTGGTCTCAGATAAAGGCTCGAATGGTGCGCCTCCAAACAATGCAACACCCATGCCAAGTTCCACTTGGGTGTAAGACGCAAAACTCAAGGCCTCTTCAAAGAAAAGTGCCGAATCAGTTTGGAGAGAAAAAGATTACGACCGATGCACCGCTTTCCCACATACAAGAAATTATCAGGCAGCATAGATTGATGGTTTATGGTAAACCACATTTGAGTTGTACACCAGAGCAGAAAACCTTCCACTTAGCAGCATAAGTCAGGCCAGTGGAATGGCGCCGCAATGCAGAAATGCACTCCACTGATCGCCTTGAAAAACCTCTACGTTGGAAACAGGACCTGATAAAAGACAGGCGTGAAGGGACAGGCTCGCCAGGTTGTTGTGATACTTCCTGGAATGATCGTGCGAAAGAAGATCGCGATGTAGAGGTAGGCGAATCGGCCGATCTGCCAACAGAGGCTGCAGCAGATTGATCCACACCCTCTGTGGAGACCTAGGTTCGATCAGAATAATCCTGCAACTGCAAGCACGAATTTTCGCCAACACTTGAGGAAGAATCGGGGCAGGAGGGAAGGCATAGACGATCCAACCTGTCCAATCCAGAGAAAGCGTCTACCGCAAATGCTAGTAGATCTGGACAAGGAGTGACAAAGGTCTGATGATTCCAGCGAGTGGCAAAAAGGTCGACCAGAGGATTCCCCCACCGCTTGAAAATCGCCTGGAACACTGACGCAGAGAATCGGAAGGGACCTGCGTCAGGAGGGGCGGACTCCAGAACTGCAGCATTGTGGTGCCATTTGAGGATGTCACCCAGGTAGGATGACGAAGTTACAGCCGACTGAGTTCGGAGAAAACCGAGCACATGTGACATCAGTCGGGTGAAAGCCCAAGGAGCCAGGTTCAAACCGAACGGGAGAGCTTTGAATTGAAAGTATTTCCGTGACGCCAGATGAACAGGTACATGAAAATAGGCATCCTTCAGTAGCCCTGATGAATTGAACGTCGAACCGACCAGAAAGTCTCCATACTGAAACGAGGCGCTATGATGGACTCGTTCAGGATACTCAGATCGATGACAGAATGAAACTGGCTGTTTTTCTTCGGCACCAAGAAAAATCTCGAATAAAACCCCAGTGAAAGGGTGTTCCTGACCACCTCGATCGACCCTTTGTAGAGGAGATTGTCGATCTCCTGCACCAGAAGAATCAGAAGGGACCTGAGTCGGGAGGGGCACTCGAGATAAACAGGGGTGCCGATGGAAGGACAGTCACAGACCAGATTGGAGGACCAAGGGTCCAACATTATCTCTGTCCAACGGTCGAAAAACTGTGACAGCCTTCCCCCGACTGGAGGCGAATCGAGGTGAGGACCTTCATTTGCGGCCTCGACGAGGCCCCCGAGAGGAGAAACCACCCCCTCGGGAAGCAACAGAGTCCCAAGACTTTCCTCCCTGAGGCTGCCAGCGAGCCTGGCCACATCGGCACTTCTTCTGAGCAGAAGGAATGGACGGAGCGGAAGACGTGGCCAACGCAGTGGGGTGCTTGGCAAGCCTGGAACGACCACCACCCGCCGCAGCAGCAGGTTGGTCCAGCTGTCATAACAAAAGCTTGTCCTTCGAATAACGAAGAACTTCACTATGGACAGCTTCCACGGAACCATGGAACATCTGAGGTCCAACCAAATTAGCATATCTCAAAACAGCACGCTGCTCAGAAGGAAGGGATGGAGAAGAATCCAACGCTGCATCCCAGTGTGCAAGCTCCAAATTAGCCTTGTTACAGGCGTGAGCGTGTGTCAGGTTCATAAGAGCCTGCGACAAAACATGCAAAGAAAGCTGAGCATCATGAAACTCCCCTGGCAGAAAATATGCAGCCAGGGCAGCAACGACATGGTCCGCGAGAGATAACATGCCCAGCATCTCTCGAGACAGGCCCACCATAGATTCAACAACCGACATTGGAAGAACTGCCGACTTAGTCAACCCGAGGGAAGAAGAATCTTCATCCGCAGTAGTCATCCCTTGGAAGACTGGTGGACAGACGGATTCGTAGACACGAAACCGCAATGGAGGCAGAAAAGCATCAGATCGTGAAAAGAAAGAACCCTTCAGGGCCTTGGAATGCATTTTAGCGTCCAAGCCCTGGAAGGACTCAACAGCCTGAGCCGATTGCAGAGGACATAAAACCCCAGAGCTAGAAGGTTCAACAGGGTTACGGCGCTCCAAAGAGGACTACGGCCGGACGGTTGCTGATGGCTGGTCTGAAGGCTGAATGTCTGGCAATAAGCCAAAGACAAAATCTAAAGCCTGCCCCAAGACTGAGGAGGGGGGCCTGTCGCCTTAAAGAAAATCGCCATCCTCTGTAGCAGAAGAGATGTAGCCCAACTCAGATTGACCAGCGGAAACCTCCTGTGAATACTGAACAGTATCCAAAGGGCCAGGAGAGGAATCTCTGCGACCAACCAAAGGAGGTTGTGCCTCAGGAGGCACAGGGAAGCCAACTTGAGGGTTGCTAGAAAGCAACCAGGTGAGCGCCAGAACGGCCTGCCACAGCTCACCCTGAGAATCTGTCATAGCACCCGTGCCCAACAGAGTCTATTCCCAATGGACCCTTCTAGAAGAAGAACCCAAACCCTCAGAATGGACCAATGACAAACGTCGATCAGCAGACAGAGTAGGGAGACGGTGAGAAGACATTGGGAGATAGTTCCAAGAGTGACACCCAGGGGCAATCGCTGACCTCTGCGAAACAGAAGGCCCTGCCCGCAAATCCTCTAGAGAGACCGACAGCGTACGTCAATCGTTAGCTGGACCTGGGATACGATGAGAAAACACCGGAGAATTGTCCCAAGAATGACAGGAACCTGCCATTGACCTCTGAGCGACAGAAGGCCCCAACTGCCCATCCTCTGAGACCGACGACAAGCATCGATCGACAGCCAGACTTGGAACACAGTGAGAAATCTTTGGAGGAAGGTCCCAAGAGTGACAGTTAACAGGAGCTGTCACTGGCCTCTGCTGAACAGCAGGCCGTGGATGCCAATGTCCCAGCCCCAACCTGCTAGTCGGCTCACCAGCAGGGGAAGGCGGAACAACAAACGATTTGCTCGAGGGGCAAGGAATCGCTGCCGAAGTGACCTAACGGCCCAACCAACCAGTAGCAAACCTAGCCAGATAAGATGGGGCAGCCAGCAAACCCAATCAGTTAATCACTGAAAAACCAGGGAGACTGAGAGACCAGAGACACACCACCAGATACAGCCTCGGACCCCCCGAGACTGTACACCATCCCCGGAAGAGATGGCAGAGCCACTATCATACAAGATAGGATCAGCAGGAACAACTTCTCCAGCAACTGTCGACGGCGCAGGTGGCAAATTGGAGAGAGTGACCGAGCTGACCTCGGAAAAACTCTCAATGAAAACAGCTGCCTCAAGGGTGACATTAGAAGCCAAAGAAAGAGAGACCACAGTCTCCATTTCAGGCATCCCAGCACCAGCGCCGTCAACAGTTGCAGAGGAACTTGCTACCGAAAAAGGCTGACCGACATCCTGCGTAACAGAGTCACCACATGCACTCTCAGAAATCTCCGAAGAGACACAGCTACCTTTGCCCTGAGAACGAGGGGTTCTAGCCCTGGAGAGAACCACCTTGTTCACGGAAGCCCAGAATTTAGAGGACCAACCCCCACAAACACCACAGGAATGGGCCTGTGAGCAATTGTTGCAAGTGACACAAGTAGCATGAGCATCGTCTACATATTTTACCTGCAAACAAGATGGACAAGGAATTGTTTTAGGCATAGTCCAAAAATGAGGCCAAAGAATTTCAATTGGAAAAAAATCCCCAAGGAAATCCAAACAATCAAGCTTCCCGCCGACGGAAAACCGAACAACATGGGTCGCGTTTTCACGCGGGAAAAACAAGATAATGTAAAAGAATACAAGCAAAAATGAGCATAAATATAATTATTATAATGAATCAATTAGAGCTTCAAAAAAGAATACAATCCACTTGCACATAATAACAATAATAGCAGTCAAAATAAAGTTGTTCACGAAGAAAAAACAATTTGAGCAGCACGAGTCACAAAATTTCCGACCAGGCACAATGGCAGAAATAAAAGGAATTGATGTCATGCTTGTTGCGCATGCGCTTGGTAAATGCAAGAGGTCTGCAGAGAGCGTACCTGTAATTTCGAGCGCTGGTCTCGCTCAACCCTTTTTTGATCTTTTTCGTGCTTTTGTACTCTTCAACTTTTCCAACTTGTTTGGAAAAGTTTCTTAGCTTGAGTTAGTTCCGAAGTAGGGCTTGCACTTATGTTACAGCTAATTGTAAACAACTGGGAGTAGGTTGAGAAGTAACTACATATATATGAGGTCGTTGTCAATATAATGTAAACAACGTCAATGAAAAAAACGGAAACAAGACATCAGGCACACAAAAAGGCCCAAAGTCAGAAACCAATTTAAATGCTACCAGATACAAAGGTAGATCTTCAAATGAAGAAAAAACAAGAGCGCATGTATCGCTGAAGCAATACAATATCCCCTACTGGACTAATGAGCATTAATAATTATACAAATGTTATAACCTATATGTGATCAGCATGAATTCCGTTGAAGCATTTCCAAAAAAAAGTTCAGAAAACTGATATTTTGGCACTTTTCCATATTTCCAAGGGCCATAACTCACACAAGAATAAAGCAATCAGCATGAAACTCAAACTTGAACTGTAAGTCATTGTTCTATAGTAGGTTACCAAGAATGAAATCATTCGGTTGAAGCATTTCTAAAAAAAGTCCGGAAAACTAAAGTATGACCGACAGACTGTCTGACAGACTGATGGATGGACAGAGTACAAATGAAACTTGATCTGTAAGTCATCGTTCTATAGTAGGTTACCAAAAATGAAATCATTCCATTGAAGCGTTTCCAGAAAAAGTCCGGAAAACTGATATTTTGGCACTTTTCCATATTTCCAAGGGCCATAACTCACACAAGAATAAGGCAATCAGCATGAAACTGAAACTTGATCTGTAGGTCATCATTCTACAGTAGGTTACCAAAAACGAAATCATTCCGTTGAAGCGTTTCCAAAAAAAGTCCGGAAAACTGATATTTTGAGACTTTTCCATATTTCCAAGGGCCATAACTCACACAAGAATAATGCAATCAGCATGAAACTCAAACTTGGTCTGTAAGTCATCGTTCTATAGTAGTGTACCAAAAATGAAACCATTCCGTTGAAGCATTTCCAAAAAAACTCCAGAAAATTGATATTTTGGGGATTTTCCATATTTCCAAGGGCTGTAACTCACACAAGAATAATGCAATCAGCATGAAATTCAAACTTGATCTGTAAGTCATCATTCTATAGTAGTTTACCAAAAATGAAATCATTCCGTTGAAGCGTTTCCAAAAAACTCTGGAAAACTGATACTTTGGTGCTTTTTTCCCATATTTCCAAGGGCCGTAACTCACACAAGAATAATGCAATCAGCATGAAACTCAAACTTGATCTGTAAGTCATCATTCTATAGCAGTTTACCAAAAATGAAATCATTCCATTGAAGCGTTTCAAAAAAAACTCCGGAAAACTAAAGTATGACTGACAGACTGACAGACGGACAGACAGAGACTGACAGTTTGACGGATGGACGGAGTCCAAACCTATAGTCCCCTCCGGCGATAGGGGACTAATGATACACCAGATAGAAGATGCAAGACTAAATGACCTATCACCCCAGGGTGAGGATGTAACAATGGGGAAAAACAGAATAAATATTCTGTAATACATGTTAAACTCACAAAAAATTTAATAAAAAATTTCAATAAAAAATAGCCAAAAAAGCTTAAGAGTTTAACAGGAACAGTTCATGGAAGGATAAGGAAGGAATACTTAACAAACAGTGGAATAATCATTTTTAAAAATGATGATGTCAGGCATATGTCCCGAAATTGGGAAACATAAAATAATTTTATAATTATTATAAAGTGACAGACCTGAACATCTAAAAAACCACTGTTGAACACTTCCATCATCCATTATCAGCCTCGGATCCACCAATTCTTGCATTGATTTGTGTCTGGCATCCTCAAAAAAGGAGATTTTAAAGCACATATATCAGTTGTTGATGACTTTAGGGCCAAACAAAGAATGATGTTGGCGCCAATTATGGTTACATCCTGACGGCTGCATATGCACGGAGAGTAAAAGTATGCAGGACCCGATAGGACTTTTAATTTTTGGTTTTGCAAGCAAATTTTGGGGATGGGGGGGGGGTTCAAAATTTGCGTTTGGCCCTTAACTTGATAACTTTGAATTTGCACGAGCTAGTCTGGGCCATTGGTTTATAGTATAAAAATCGCGACATCGACGCCGTAGCTGCGACGGGTGGTGCAATCTCACAAAATTCTAAGTTCAACAAGGGCCATAACTCCAAGAAAAATATTTGGAACAACACATGCATTGAACAGTGGCTAGACATCAATAAGATACACTTACATGCTAAATATAAAGTCATTCCATCAAGTATTTCAAAAGTTATTGAGTTTTGAAACTCGCTGGTCACAAACTCGTTGGTCACAGACAGACCGACCGACCGACAGAAAGACAGACCGACAGACAGACCTACAGACTGACATTGCCACTTATAGAGCTGCTAGTCGCAGCTAAAAATATATAAATCTTACCCTTCCCATTACAAAGCCAAATATTGCTTCACAAACTTTGTTTGAACAAACTTGATTCTACACCTCAAACAGAAGCTCCATAACAAATATCAAGTCATTGTAACCACTGATTCATGAGAAAATTTTTAAAATATTGTGGAGCATTTTCCTCCACCCCCTCCCTTTGGGACCAGGTATGTTGAGTTGAACAAAAATCCCATTGGGACTATCACTCACACAAATTGTCACTTGAATTGGCCCACTGGCTTTGGAGAAGACCAAAACATGGTGTTGACAGACAATGGATGGACGATGGACGGATGGACAGACAGAGAGCAATGAGATTAGCTCAGCTTGACATCGTCAAGGTGAGCTAAAAACAGAGGTAGCCACCAGAGATGGACAATTCCTCCTCCCCCCACCAAAAAACAAAATATCACCCAGATACAGTAACCTTGGTAATTTATTACATTTTAAACCCTTGTATTCAACGGAATCGCCGCTATGATATAAATGATTCTGTATTCAACGGTGATATACAAGTCAGAACTTTTTTACCGCACCGTCTAGTTACGCTTCGAAAAGTTTCCAAATTTCGTTATACAATCATCGACTGTCTGTCGCATAGTGTGAAAATGAGAACGTCCAAAGCAAGATAAAGTCGGTTCACAAAAAATTTGACAAAAATGAGATAATATTTTTAAAAAAACCCAATCATTTCCAACTGGAACATTAACCCAGTCCCGTGGACGTCTCGTTTTGTGAATCCCATTATATCTAAATTGGTCAACTTTATTTCGGTAAATCTTCATACATCTTGACATGCTTCGAACTTCTTGTAAAAACGTTTCTCCCAGTTGTTTTGCAAATCTGCACATATTTGTACTTACATTTTTACTAACAGTAATAGCCACCAAATGGTCAGGTGTGAATGGGCACCAGCTCATTCACATCTAACCATTTGGTGGCTATTACTGTTAGTAAACAGTGATACGAATTTCAACAAACACTGGTTCCGAAAAGGTTGTTTTGATTTTTTATCGATCCATATGATCAGTACAGCTTCCATCAAAACAAACACTTCACCTTTGGGTTTAAACATTGGGATTAAAATTTGTTTATTTAAATGAACTTTAATGCATGGGTTGTGTAATAAACACAGAATGCGATGTGTGTTTGAATCAGTGGGTGTTTTACATAATTCGTTGGAATGGCGTAATCATATTTAGATCGAGCCTACGTTTTTTGCGAAATATGACTACGCCATTCCAACTCGTTATGTAAGACACTCACCCATTCAAACACACATCACGCTCTGTCTATATATTACATTAAATTAACACAGACACTGTTGGTAGTATTTACTCAAATAATACAGATAAGATAACCTATATTTGATGGGAATGATGGATATCCTTGTAGTCTGTGGTCCAATTGATCTGTATCTTTAGGTGCAGATGAACAGTTGCTTTGGTATTGAATGTTTTTATTATGTAATCACAGATCTTAGTGCCACATATTCAAGTCATACGCACATCTTATTCTCTGAAGTTTAATAATTTGTTCATATTTCTGGTTGATCCTCAATTAATTTGATACAGAAAAGTTAAAACTCCTTTTACACCAGCAATTCATATCTTTGACATTCTCAAATTTTTTAGTAAATTTTGTTTCTTAACATACCTACCACAATTGTTTACAATTGGCTGTAACATAAGTGCAAGCCCTACTTCAGAACTAACTCAAGCTTTTAGAATCTTTTCCAAACGAGTTGGAAAAGTACTAGAGTGCAAAAGCACGAAAAAGATCGAAAAAAGGGTCGAGTGAGACCAGCGCTCGAAATTACAGGTACTCTCTCTGCACACCTCTTGCGTTTACCGAGCGCATGCGCAACAACCGTGACGTCAATTCCGTATTTCCGCCAACGAGAAGTTTGTGATTTAGCAGGGAGGCATCGATAACAAAGATATCCCCAAGGAGGACGGGCCTCCGGTAAACAATTGTGGTAGGTATGTTAAGAAACAAAATTTACTAAAAAATTTTAATTTCTTTTCAACCTACTCACAATTGTTTACAATTGGCTGAATAAACAATAGGAGGAGGTGAATCACATAACCAATACCAACAAGAGTAGCAGAACGAAAGCAAGGATGGCAGAGAACAATAACGAAAACCTGTAATGAAGATAGAGAGAAGGCACCTCAAAAGAACAAGGCTGAGCGAAGTACAACCTCGATAAAAACAATTTTAAGAGAGGGTGCACAACAGCCTGAGCAGCAACGAGAGGGCCTAAAGAATAAAGGTCCTCAGATTGCTGCTGAAGGTGGCGGAGATAAAAGGAGGAGAAGGTAGAAGCATTCCTCCAGTAAGCCACATTCATAACATCCCAGAGCGAAACAGAATTGGAGAACGCCCAGGATGTAGAAATGGCATGAACCTCATGAGCATTAAGCCGGTTCGAAACAAGATCCGACGCAGACAAGCGAGAATAAGCCAGCTTGATTGCAAGACAGATCCACCTGGAAATAGAATGGTAAGAGATAGACTGCCTCTTAGGAATGAGAGACAGAAAGAATATCTTCCGACCCCTCCTAATGAACTGAGTGCGAGTAATGTAAGTCTTGATCGCACGAACAGGACAAAGAAGAGGCCTCCGGCCATCTACAGCAGAGAGAGCCCGAATGCAGATGGGAGGAGGTACCGAATCAGGAAGTTGATTCTTAGCCAGAAAAGAGCAATCAGTAGTGAAGGTGACACTGTTAGCCTCATTTCGGAAGAAGGCAGAATCAACAGATAGCGCATGAAGCTCACTGACTCGACGAGCAGAAGCAAACGTTAGAAGAAAAGCCATCTTATAGGTGAGAAAACGCATGTCGGTCTCAGATAAAGGCTCGAATGGCGCCCCCTCCAAACAGTGCAACACCCATGCAAAGTTTCACTTGGGTGTAAAATGCAAAACTCAAGGCCTCTTCAAAGAAAAGTGCCAAATGAGTTTGGAGAGAAAAAGATTACGACCGATGCACCGCTTTCCCACCCAAGAGAAAGTATCAGACAGCATAGACCGATAGCCCTTAATCGTAATAGGCTGGAGGCCCTTGGAGTCAAAAAGAAAAACCAGAAAATCCGCAATTTGAGCGATTGACGGATCACGGTAATTCACATTGTCATCTGCACACCAGCGGCAGAAAACCTTCCACTTGGCGGCATAAGTCATGCCAGTGGAATGTCGCTGCGATGCAGAAATGCACTCCACTGATCGTCTCGAAAAACCTCTACGTCGGAGACTGGACCTGATAAAAGACAGGCGTGAAGGGACAGGCTCACCAGGTTGTTGTGATACTTCCTGGGACGACCATGTGAAAGAAGATCGTGACGTAGAGGTAGACAAATCGGTCGATCGGCCAATAGAGGCCGCAGCAGATTGATCCACACCCTCTGTGGAGACAGGGGTGTGATCAGAATGATCCTGCAACTGCAAGCACAAATCTTCGCTAATACTTGAGGAAGAATCGGTGCAGGAGGAAAGGCATAGCCGATCCAACCTGTCCAGTCCAGAGACAGAGCGTCTACTGCAAATGCCAGAGGATCTGAACAAGGGGAGACAAAGGTCTCTACCTGATGATTCCAGCGAGTAGCAAAAAGGTCGACCTGAGGATGGCCCCACTGCTTGCAAATCGCCTGAAACACCGACCGATGTAGCATCCATTCGGTTGGAAGGACACTGTCATGTCGGGACAGGGAGTCTGCTAGGACGTTGAGACGCCCGGGAATGTGTCGAATGGACACCCGAGCGTTCACATCCCGCGCCAACAGAAGAAGATCCCGAGACAGCCGATACATGGGAATCGAATGTGTGCCTCCTTGATTCCGTATGTAGGCCACTACTGTCGAATTGTCTGAAAGAAGTAGGACAATATGGTCAGACAGATGAGGGACCCAAAGCCGAAAACTCAACAGAAGAGCAAGGAGCTCCTTTTGGTTGATATGAAGGCCCACCTGCTCGCTGTCCCACTCTCCGTGAGTAGACAGACCGAGAGGATCCAACGTCGCTCCCCAGCCCCGATCGCTGGCATCCGCAGTAAGATTGCGATCGACCAAAGGAAGATCCAACGGAACACCCTGTGTCAGCCAGGGAATATCTGCCCAAGGGCGGGGTGACAAAGCAGAGACCGAGGAATAGTGAGTTCCAGGTCGAGCGGATCTACATTCGGACGCCAATGATCCAACAGGAAGTGTTGGAGAGGTCGGACAAACAAGCGACCGAGCGAATGAGATCTGTCACTGAACCGCAAAGGCCCAGCATCCGAAGGAAAGTCCTGGCCGGGACCAAGGAAGATTGAAGCAGGTTCCGAGTCAAGGCGGAAAGAATCGTCGCCCGAGCCTGGGGGACCGACACTACATTGTGAAGAGATCAAAATCCATCCCCAAATGACGGAATCGCTGAGAAGGAAGAAGATTCGACTTCTCGCGATTGACTCTGAAACCCAGCGACGCTAGCAGGCAAAGAAACTGCCGGACATCGAACTCCAGAACAGCAGCATCGTGGTGCCATTGGAGGATGTCGTCTAGGTAGGCTGACGAAGTCACTGCCAACTGAGTGCGGTGGAAAGCAAGCACATGTGACATCAGCTGGGTGAAGGCCCAAGGAGCCAGGTTCAAACCGAACGGGAGAGCTCTGAATTGAAAAACTCGATCCCGAAACGAGAACCGAAGGTATTTCCGTGATGCCAGATGAATGGGTACATGGAAGTAGGCATCCTTCAGGTCGATACTGGCCGCAAACTCGCCCTGATGAACTGAACATCGAACCAACCAGAAAGTCTCCATACTGAAACGAGGAGCTATTATGTACTCGTTCAGGGTACTCAGATCGATGACAGGACGATATTGGCCGTTTTTCTTTGGCACCAAGAAAAGTCTCGAGTAAAACCCCGGTGAAAGGGTGTTCCTGACCACCTCGATCGCCCCTTTGGAGAGGAGATTGTCGATCTCCTGCACCAGAAGGTCCCGATGCAGAGAATCGGAAGGGACCTGAGTCGGAAGGGGCACCCGAGATAAACTGGGGTGCCGATGGAAGGACAGTCGCAGACCGGATTGAATGGCGTCGAGGACCCAAGAGTCCGATGTTATCTCTGTCCAACGGTCGTAAAACAGCGACAGCCTTCCCCCAACTGGAGGCGAATCGAGGTGAGAACCTTCACTTGCAGCCTCGACGAGGCCCCCGAGAGGAGAAACCACCTCGGGAAGTGACAGAGTCCTGAGACTTTCTAGCCTGAGTCTGCCAGCGAGCCTGGCCACGTCGGCGCTTCTTATGTGCAGAAGGAGCAGACGGAGCCGAAGGCATAGCCGACGTCGCCATAGAGGCAGACGCAGCAGCACGCTTGGCGGGCCTGGAACGACCCCCACCCGCAGCAGCAGGTTGGTCAAGCTGTCGCTGCAAAAGCTGGTCCTTCGAATGATGAAGAACTTCGCCACAAACAGCTTCCACGGAACCATGGAACAACTGAGGTCCCAACAAAGAGGCAGACCTCAGAACAGCACGTTGCTCAGAAGGAAGGGATGGTAAAGAATCCAACACCGCATCCCGGCGTGCCAGCTCCAAATTAGCCGTGTTACAGGCATGAGCGTGTGTCAAGTTCATAAGAGCCTGTGACAAAACGCGAAAAGGCGCCTGAGCGTCATCAAACTCCCCTGGTGGAAAATATTCAGCCAGAGCAGCGACGACATGGTCCGCGAGAGATAACATACCCAGCATCTCTTGGGACAGGCCCACCATAGACTCAACTACCGACATCGGGAGAACTGCCGACTTAGGCTTAGTCAACCCGAGGGAAGAAGAATCCTCATCCACAGTAGTCATCCCTTGGAAGACTGGTGGAGAGATGGAATCATAAACACGAAACCGCGATGGAGGCAGAAAGGCATCAGCTCTAGAAAAGAAGGAACCCTTGAGGGCCTTAGAAGGCATTTTGGTGTCTAAGCCCTGGAAGGACTCAACAACCTGAGCCGATTGCAGAGGACGCAAAGCCCCGGAGCTAGAAGGCTCAACAGGGTTACGGCGCTCCACAGTGGACCGTGGCCGGATGGTCACAGAAGGCTGGTCGGAAGGTTGAACGTCTGGCAATAAGCCAAAGACGAAATCCAAAGCCTGCCCCAAGACTGACGAGGGGGGCCCATCACCTTCAAGATACTCGTCATCCTCCGTAGCAGAGGAGACATAGCCCAACTCGGGCTGACCAGCAGAAACCTCCTGTGAATACTGTGCAGTATCCAAGTGGCCAGGCGAGACATCTCGGCGACCGACCAAAGGAGGTTGTGCCTCAGGAGGCACAGGGAGGCCAACTTGAGGGTTGCCAGAAAGCAACCGGGTGAGCGCCAAAACGGCCTGACGCAGGTCTCCCTGAGAATCCGTCGCAGCAGTATCGCCCGACGGAGTGTCCTCCCAATGGACCCTTCTGGTAGAAGAACCCAAATCCTCAGAAGAGACCGACGTCGAACGTCGATCGGCAGACAGAATAGGGATACGGTGAGAAGACATCGGAGGATAGTCCCGATTGTGACGCCCAAGGGCCATCACTGACCTCTGCGAAACAGAAGGTCCTGCCTGCAAATCCTCTAAAGAGACCGACGTCGCACGCCGATCGGTAGCTGGACCTAGGACACGGTGAGAAGACACCGGAGGATTGTCCCAAGAATGACAGGAACCTGTCATTGGCCTTTGCGCAGCAGACGGCCCCAACTGCCTATCCTCTGAGACCGACGGCAAGCATCGATCGACACCCAGACTCGGAACACAGTGAGGAATCACCGGAAGGAAGGTTCCGAGAGTGACAGCTAACAGGGGCTGTCACTGACCACTGCCAAACAGCAGGCCCTGGATGCCAACGTCCCAACACCATCCCGCTAGGCGGCACACTAGCAGGGGAAGGTGGAACAATAAACGATTCACTCAAGGGACGAGGAATCGGTGCTGAAGCGGCCGGCCGGCTCAACCGACTAGGAGCAAACCTAGCCAGATGAGACGGAGCAGACAGCAAACCCGCACAGCCACGCCGCGAGGCTGGGGGAGGCTGAGAACACAGAGACACACCAGCAGATACAGCCTCGGTCCCCCGAGACTGTAGACCATCCCCAGAGGAGATGGAAGAGCCATCATCAGACAGAATAGGATCTGGAGTAACAACTTCCTCAACAACAGTCGACGGTGTAGGAGGCAGATCAGAGAGGGTCACCGAGCTGACCTCGGAAAAGCTCTCAACGAAAACAGACGCCTCAATAGTGACATCAGAAGACAAAGAGACCCCGGTCTCCTCGTCAGGTATCACTGAACTAACACCGTCAACAGTTGCAGAGAAACTCGCCACAGAAGACAGATCAGAATCCTGTGTGACAGAGTCACCACGTGCACCAGCAGAAATGTCTGCTATGGCACGGCTACCCTTACCCCGAGAATGAGGGGTTCTAGCTCTGGACAGAACCACCTTGTTAACAGAAGCCCAGAATTTAGAGGACCAAACCCCACAAATACCACATGATTGGGCCTGAGTGCAATTGTTGCAAGTGACACATGTGGAATGAGAGTCGTCCACATGCTTTACTTGCAAGCAAGAGGTACAAGGAATAGTCTTAGGCATTATAGCAAAGTAATCAAGCTTCCCGCCGATGGAAAACAGCACGAAGGTCGAGTTCACACGTGGGGGACAAACAAGATAAAGTGTGAAGAAACAAGCAATAATAATACAAATTAACATTAATTAACAATAATTTGGTAGCTTGACAAAAGGATACAATCCACTTGCACACTAAGAATGTAGAATAAGTTGTTCACGAAGAATAAACAGCAAATTAGCATGAGTCACAAATATTTCCAACCATGTACAATGGCGGAAATAAAAGGAATTGACGTCACGGTTGTTGCGCATGCGCTCGGTAAACGCAAGAGGTGTGCAGAGAGAGTACCTGTAATTTCGAGCGCTGGTCTCGCTCGACCCTTTTTTCGATCTTTTTCATGCTTTTGCACTCTAGTACTTTTCCAACTCGTTTGGAAAAGATTCTAAAAGCTTGAGTTAGTTCCGAAGTAGGGCTTGCACTTATGTTATAGCCAATTGTAAACAATTGTGAGTAGGTTGAAAAGAAATTCTGGAGGAATTTGTGAGTTATAATTAGAGAGTGGACACCAGCTATGACTGATAAAATTTTAATCTCAAGGCCACTGCGACCCTGACCTTTTGGTACAATTACAATTACATCTCATCATGCTCAAGTTTGATTTCGACCAAGACTGATCAAAACTGTGACCTTGATCTTTGACATAATGACCTAAAATATGTAGAGTTCTTCTCTCTTCACGCTCATCCTACATGCCAAATAATGCCCAACCCACATGCCAAATTAGGTTTCGTTCAGAAATACATAATTTCAATTAGAGAGTAGAAACCAGCTCCGACCAAACACATTTTAAATTCAAGTTCACTGTGACCTTGACCTTTGGCACAATAACCTATAAATATGTATGGTTCTTCCTCTCACCATGCTCAACGCACATGCTAAGTTAGGTTTCGATTGGGAAGCAGAAGTTTAATAATTAAGTGAAACAAACCAGCTCCAATGAAATTTTAGTGTCAAGGTCACTGTGACCTTGACCTTAGAACAATGACCTAAAAATATATAGGGTTCTTCCTCTCGTTATGCCCGATCTATATGCCAAGTTTGGTTTCGATCAGGCAAACAACATTTTAATTAGAGAGTAGAAACCAACTCTCACCAATTGAACTTTAAATTGAAGGTCACTGTGACCTTAACCTTTGACACAACAACCCCAAAATAAATAGAGTTCTTTCTTTCATCAACCCACCAGCCAAGTACAGTTTCAACTGGGCAAGCAAAATTTCAATTAGTGAAGCCAACTTTGGTAAATACAGTGACCGTTGGGAACGGCGAGCGATCGCGCCAGCGCACCATCGCGCACCGCTTTTTCGTGTACCGCGAGTAATTGGTCGCGCACGTTTATCTTCCGGTCGTGTTCAAAGCCTTCATCGGAGAAGTGCAAAGTACAGAAGAACCTGTCATGAGCAGGGGTCAGCCGAGTGGGCGACTTGGGCGAAGAAGTCGCCTTGTCATTCCTCAAGTCGCCTTGGCTTACATTGGGGGCGAAATTCAAGTCGCCCTCCCAAACTTCCTTGGGAGACATGGCAGTTTACTGTATTTTCTTATGTTTTATTTTTTAAAAACACACGCTTCCGCAAAAAACAGTAAACACGGTTGCTGTTAAAGTCCGTCACACGGCTATGAAAATAGCCTAAACTAGCCCAATTTTATATTTCTGAAAAGAATTGCAATGGCGTAGTCGTTCGAACAATTCGCCCCAACTGATAGCAACCAGCACAAAATGGCTATTTAAAAACAAAGTACCAGACAACAACGAATCACACAAGACACGCATCGAGTTAATTAGAATTTATTAAAGTTAACCATCGTTCCAAAACAAAAAAAATGTATTGGAGACAGTTCGTCCATATCAAAATTGCTTGCGGTTACGCTCTGTTCCACTGAAAAATTGGCTGCATTGAAATTTGCCCCGCAATTTGCATTGAATGTTTTTCTTTGAAAACTTGTGAAGTTTGTTGGAAGGGGGTTAAATGTAATAAGGCTACAATAGAAATCACAGGTATTTGGATGGATAAGAATGGCAGACCTTCAAAGCACCAATCGCACATGTCAGTGAAAGATGGTTGGCAGAAATTGTCAGTTTTCTGAACAGTGTATTATTAGTTTACCCAGCCCAGCCGGGAAGGGAGACAACTGAAATGTTTTGTCATTTACCAAAGAAATTAATTGACTCAAATTGTTAATAACGCTTAATTTACGAAGGATATCGAAAACTTTTTTAACTACGCTTTTTAACTCAGTTAGGGTATTCAGAAACCATGAATGACCCAGCTTCTTATATGAACTTGAAATTTATTTTAAACACTTTAAATATTTTTTTAAAAAGAATATACCTTCTGTTACAGAGAAGAACACTCTCACCATGGGTCATACTAAATTTCAAATCCACATCGTTGAGGCAAATACAAAATCAACTGCACGGTAACCTTAGTCATCACTGTTAGGCAAAGAGTTAGGGGGTATTCAGAAACCATGAACGACACAGTTTTTTGTAGGGTGGGGTGGGGGATTTTAACCTACATTCTGTTATGTAACCATCTTGACTTAGTTTTGTGTGTGTTTGTATAAACTTTTATTTATTTTTTTCTCCACAATTGTGTCCTCTATGTTCATTTATTTTGTCACGATGTCATATACGTTTTATGTTTTTTTTTTTCTGATTTCTCCTTCATGTCCACTGACTTCTCCCTCCTGGGTCCTGACTTCTCCCTAAAGTCTCTGAAGGGAGAAGTCACTTCTCCCTAAAATCAGCTGCCAGGCTGACCCCTGGTCATGAGCGACCACCCTTGGGACTTGCCAAAAATGGTCGTTAAAGACAGGTGGTCGCTGACGACAGGTTTGCTGAGAAGGGGTGCATTTCGAGTTTCGCTTTCACGATGCTTGAAGAGAGAAACGAAATGCGCCGATACTGGCGATAACATACTTTAACCCCTCCACACAATCACATCTAAAAAAGAATTACCAAATGTGAAGACGTTTCGGCCCAATTTCTAAGACGTTTTGGCCTCTTAGGGCCGAAACGTCTCAAGGCCGAAACGTCATAAAACCAATTATTTTGGAAATCGCGCGTTATTAGGCCTACTGATTTCTCAACAGCAATCACCACCAATCCTCGTTATTCCACCTGGGGGCGAATTGGCCCGAGGCATTATTTTAAAAATCACTCTCCTAAAATTTTTCACTCTCGTAAAATCTAAAAGTGGAGAGTGATTTTCCACTCTCCTGCTCTCCCGCTCCCAATGGTCACTGTAAATATTGAAGTTCATGGTCACTGTGACCTTGACCTTTGGCACAATAGGGTTCTTCCACTCATCATGCCTAACCCACATGCCAAGTTTGTTTGCAGTCAGGCAAACATAATTTTAACAAGAGCTGGACTTTCGTCCGGTGCATACCCCCATGTGGTGTACCGCCTAGTGTGGGCATACCTATGACTAATAAAATATCATTTATGAATATTCTCGTACGGACTGATGGACAGATGGACAGATGGATGGATGCAATCCAGTATACCCCCCCCCCCCTCCATTTTCTTCGAAAGTTTTCAACAATTTCCAACAAAGTCAAAAGGTATGGTAAATTGTTTGGTGTTTGGAAGTTTTATGCAATGAGACAGAAGCCTTTGTCATAGGCAAACTGCATGCCATATTTCACTGAAATCTGATAACCCCAATCCAGTATGCCCCCCCCCCCCCCCCCATTTTCTTCGAAAAGTTTTCAACAATTTCTAAGTCAAAACGTATGGTAAATTGTTTGGTGTTTGGAAGTTTTATGCAATGAGACATAAGCCTTTGTCATAGGCAAACTGCATGCCATATTTCACTGAAATCCGATAACCCCAATCCAGTATGCCCCCCCCCCTCCATTTTCTTCGAAAAGTTTTCAACAATTTCTAAGTCAAAACGTATGGTAAATTGTTTGGTGTTTGGAAGTTTTATGCAATGAGGCAGAAGCCTTTGTCATAGGCAAACTGCATGCCATATTTCACCAAAATCTGATAACCCATGCCTGAGATACAGGCTGAACAGACAAATAATGTCTATTTCCTACAATTTCTAAGTCAAAAAAGGGGGATAACTCTAAAAAGGAGAATGTGAGAAATATCGTTGAATCCTTTTTTTAAAGGCTATACCATAAGCAGTGTTCATGGCAAATTTCATTGCAATAGAACATTCGATACCCGAGATACAGGTTGAACAGACAAAATCTGGCTCGGATGGACACAATTTCTAAGTGAACAAGTAATAATATAAAAAAATAATAAAAAAAAAATAACTAGTGTGGGCATACCTCTGACCAACAAATATTATAAAAAATAATAATTTACTAAAGTTATGAATACTTTCGGATGGACTCACACACGGACGGACAGATGGACGGATGGACAGACGGACGGACGGACGCATGTAATCCAGTATACCCCCATTTTCTTTGAAAGTGGGGGTGTAATTACAGAGCAGAAACCAACTCCGATAAAAAATTAAAGTTCAAGGTCACTGCGAGCTTGGCATTTCCCACAATAATCCCAAATGAATAGGGTTCTTCTTTTCATCATACCTAACCCACGTGCCAGGTTTGGTTCAAGTTGGCGAAGCAGAATTTTAATTAAAGAGCAGAAACCAACTCCATCTACAGACAGACAGACAGATGGATGGACCATGCCATGCACAAAATACATACGGCAACTTGTTTTTCAAATTTTACTAGTCACTTTGAAAAGTGGGCAAGCTTAAGGCATGTTCCTGGATAAAAAAACACATTGACCTTAGTCCTGAACACAATTATTGGAAGATAATTACATCCTTACCTTGAATTTGTGTGAGTACTCTGCGGTCATAATTCGAAATGTCCAGACTAGCTTGAATGAATCTTGACGAGTCTTTAACAATCTCAAAGTCTTTTTGAAGAAGCTGAATATCTGGAATGTTGTCCATCGAGATGTCTTTCATGAGAACTAAAATCAAGCGCATACATTCTGTTTTCACTGTCTTTTCTAAACCAATAAGCAATTCCAACTCCCTTAATGGATCAGCAAAATAGGCTTTAGAGAAAATGCAGACTACAAAGTCACATTTATCAATTTCCTTCTTCAGAATTTCCAGTGTTTGTCCTCCTGCTTCTGGACTCAAACCCTCACCAAGACAGGTATGCCCTTGTTTCTCAAGTGTTTCTTTTATGGTGGATGCTACATCTATATCGCTTAAACTTTTATCAGAATTCCCATCAGCTGATACAGATATATACACATGTGTGTTATCCTTCCTCATTTTACTTGGAACTGAAAAATTAAATGAGCTGTTAGACATTTATTTCTTGTTATTTTTGCTAAAGACTAGGGTTGTCATTATTATTGGATTAGACAACTAAATGTTGACTGTTGAGGTAGTCGATGGTTTTCATTTTTAGTCTATCGTTGATCATTTTTAAAGTGATACAAGGCGGGTTTAAATTGTATTGTTTATAATGAGGTAAATGAACAAACAGTTAGATCATTAACTTTTGAAATGTCTAACCATAGTCACTTGTCATATTCACTCCCATGGCCTTTGGTTTCTACATGATTGTGCGACAATGTAATTTTAAAATCACTGAGCCTTGCCATTTGATCAATCTCTGTTTTCTGTAGTATTATCTAGAACTACAGGGTTAAAATCTTTGAACTTCAAGGCCATTCCTCGGCAATTTTCGTGGATTTTCAAGGCCCCCCATTTATGAAATTCAAGGCTTTTCAAGGCCGAGGCTGGCAAAGTACCCTAAATTATCAGATAACGACTAGAAACTTTCTCTTATATTTCCCTTTGTTGGTAATTCTAACACTTGACATCATTTCTTGGAAAACTCTTTCTGAAAGCTATCCAAGCAATGATATCACTGATTAGAATTAGTGAGCCTGAGAAAGACATTTTCTTGTGTTTATCCTACAACTGCAGTGTAATTACCAGGTGGCACAATAGCTATGTCTCTTGTACAAGTACCGCTATTCTAATTGAATGCTTACTGAATGCAAATGAATTGACGTCATCCTTTCTCCCAATGAGTAAACTACATGTTACATGTAAATGACACATTTCGTAACCCACAATGTCTCCGGAAATGTCATTCGAAAAGCAAAATGTAATTCCGTTGTGGGGAAGTGTACCTTCCAACAAGCTTGGATTAAATCAACTGCATACTATAACTGGTTACTGCCTGTTCCAGTTGAATGGTATTCAGCTAAATGCAGTAAGTGTCGAAAAGTTTTTAATGTTTCATACATGGGCAAATCATCCTTAAAAATCGCACATGTTAACATTTGAGGTGAATAAGACAATAACACTTTCATTTGGAAATCCAAACTCAGAATCCACCGTGATGGCGACTGCCCGTACCAGGACTTTAAGATGACGTTGCGGCATACATGCTTCGGAAATACTCAAATAGTTCAACTGAACAATCATCCATTTGTAAAATTTTCAATATGAATAAATTATCCACGCATGTGCGCTCAGCATTCGAACAAGCAGAATTTACAATAAATCTTCCCATTGGCTTAAATATACACCATTGTGCTCGCCAACATCAATAGCAACCATTCACAATGCTTGATTCAAAGGATTTCAGTGTCACATCACTGCAAAGTTCTATCAATACCGTCAATGCCGTAAATACTCCAAAATATGACCGGATTAAATTGATAAACCACACAGTTACATTTGCTGTAAATGCCGTAAAATATGTTCGGATTAAATTACGCATCACAATATTCTCAGATTTTCCAGGCTTTTCAAGGCTCCCATTGGAAATTCAAGGCTTTCAAGGCCTTGAATGACCTTTTGATGAATTCCAGGCTTTTCCAGGCTTTCAAGGCCCCGCGGGAACCCTGTAAACTAGAAAAGAAATCTTCGAGTCCCAGAGTGGGTCTGACTGAACCCTAAAATATTTGTTCTCATAGCACAGTAATAACAAAGGCACCCCAAAACACCCGTTCCTGTCCCAAGGTGATAGCAAAGGTACCCACGAAGTTTTGTGAAGATCGGTTCATAAATGCGGCCTCTCGCCTGAGCCGTATAGAAGATGTGTACAAAAAACTGATTGGACCTAATTTCGGTACAAAATAGCCACTGGCAGCCATCTTGAATTTTGGACCGCACCCAGAACAACTCCTTCTTGTCCCAAGGTGATAAGAAAGGTACCCAAGAAGTTTCGTGAAGATCGGTTCATAAATACAGCCTCTAGCCGTAGCCGTATTGACATGTGCACTTACTGTGTACAAGGACCTAATTTCAGTACAAAATGGACACTGACAGCCATGTTGCATTTTGGACCGCATCCAAGAAGTTTTGTGAAGATCGGTTCATAAATACAGCCTCTAGCCCATGCCGTATTGACAGGTGCACTTACTGTGTATAAGTAGCACTGAATAAATCAAAATTCATTTAATTTACATAATTTCTGCACGAGAAAAAACCCCACATTATATGTGATGTATTCCATGTTACTAAACATTCATTCAAAAATTTATTCAAATCAGAACCTTCATATAGAAGTTCTGCACCCAAAACTGATTGTACCTAATTTGGGTACAAAATGGTCACCGGCAGCAATTTTGAATTTTGGACTGCACCCAAAAACACTTGTTCTGGTCCCGAGGTGAAAACAAAAGTACCCAAGAAGTTGCATGAAGATTGGTTCATAAATACAGCCCCTAGCCCGAACCGCATTGACATGTGTACTTACTGTGGATAAGTAGCGCTGAATAAATCAAAGTTCATCTAATTTGCATAATTTCTGCATGAGATAAAAACCTGTATTATATGTGATGTATTCCATGTTACTAAACATTCATACAAAAATTTATTCAAATCAGAACTTTCATACAGAAGTTCTGTACAAAAAACTGATTGCACTAATTAAAGTACAAAATGGCTGCTGGTGGCCATCTTGAATTTCGGACCGCACCCAAAACCATTCGTTCTCGTCCCACAGTGATAACAAAGATACTCAAGAGGTTTCATAAAGATTGGTTCATAAATACGGCTTCTAGCCCGAGCCGTACTGAATTGTTGACGGACAGACGGACGACTGCCCAATGGCATAACCTCAAATTTGACTTACGTTAAAGTTGAGCTAAAAATGAAAATATCTGAAAAGAAAATAGGAGGCGCACATCTTCAATGTATGTAAAAGAATGTCTGAGAGTTTCAATGAAATTCATTCAATGGTTTAGGAGTTGCGGATAGCAGATGTGTACCCCCCCCCCCCCCTGTAAAGCTAACGGACGGATGGATGGACAGACAGACGGAGGGATGGATGGACGGATGGATGGATGGATGGATGGATGGACAGGCGGACGGATGGATGGACGGATGGATGGAAGGACAGACGGAATAATAATCTGAGGTATAGAGTGTAATAAAGAACTGAGGCCTGGGTTGATGTGGCCCTCACAGTTAATTACCAATGTCAACCAAAGTTACCAAGTTACAGTAAAATCATTCCAAAAAGAGTCATCCTACCAAGTTACAATGAAATCCTTTCATAAACATGACTCATAGACTTT
The DNA here is from genome assembly GCA_031216915.1 of Pictodentalium vernedei. NCBI lineage: Eukaryota > Metazoa > Mollusca > Scaphopoda > Dentaliida > Dentaliidae > Pictodentalium > Pictodentalium vernedei. Next base: position 186,253,389 of record CM062294.1, on the reverse strand, counting down.
GATGAAAGAAGCTAGGTCACGTGCTAGTCTGGTGGTCATGGTTGACCGATTGTGACCAAAAAAGGACAGCCTCATCTAGATATACCGAGTTCTCCTACCAAGTTACAGTGAAATCCCTTCACAAAAACAACCTGCAGACAGTGCTGAAGGAATCTAGGTCACGTAACCAGGCTGTGGTAACAGATGACTGATCATGACCAAAATTGGAAGTCTCATCTAGACATTATACTGAGTTATCCTTCCAAGTTACAATGAAATTGTTTCATAAATATGAACTGTGGACTGTGCCAAACCAAACGAGGTCACATGTCTGTGCGGCCATCACAGTTGAGCGATGATGGCCAAAATATGACATTCTCATCTAAACATTATATGGAATCATCTTACGAAATTACAATGAAATCCCTTCATAAATGCAATATGCAGACTCTGCTAAAGGAATCTATAGGCAACGCGCCCCTGTGGCCATCATGGTTGACTGAACCTGACCAAAATAGGACGTTCTCATCTATACATCATACGGAATAGTAGGCTTCTGTAGAAATTCGATTCGAAAGTCAATATTCGATTCAATTCGATATCTGAAATTCAAATATTTTCAAATATACTTCGGTCATAACCGTGAATGTATACAGATTGTAATTGATCACATTATTTTATACTGAGTATTGTTGCGAGTAGAAAAGTAACTGACTTGTACCGGTAACAGTGTTTGTAGCAACCTAGCTACAACTGCACAACAGTTGTAGCTAGATAGTTACAAATACTTTTACCACTATACTGTTCATTTCAACTTAATGTGCATTATGACCAGTGACCATTTATAAGTTTTAAACTTTGAAAACTTATCTAGCTGTTCAGCTTCAATAAATGATTTGTTCCTCTACGTGATCACATTATTTTATATTGAGTATTGTTCTGTTCAATCACAGTTACTGGATGCATCGTCAAAAGCATTGGATTTTTAACAGAATACCCCTGATTATTATATAAAAAGATGTAGAGCAGGCTTTAATTTACAAGCTGATCAGCTCCATTTGGCAATGAATTAGCATTTTGTTTTAGTCATTCCGCATTTTTATTTAAAATAAATGGCTTCACGACCGAATGGAGTAGATCTGATTTGAAACAAGTTTTTTTTCCAAGAAAACATGATAAAAGTGAGGTATCATGCCTATCAGTCAGGTTCATTTAAAAATATTGCTGCAGTTTTGAAGCTACAAAGTCAACAATTCAAATAGTATCAATCAATAGCTAGTATACATGCTTATATCTCAATTTATAGTGTGGGAAGTGTTGAGGAAAAAAATGCACTCTACATAACTGTGTCTTTTAATAATCGGGATTATTATTTTTGAAAAAAACCTTTTCTTTTGATGATGTACCCATTAACTTTGATTTAATTTGAAGTTCGATTCAAAATTCGATTTGAAATTTGATTTGTTTTCACCAGATGCAATTTGATATTCGATTCAATCAAAATCGGCAATTTGCAGGTCCCAACTACCAAGTTACATTACAATCCTTTTATAAAATTAAAATACGACCTGTAGATTGTGCTACAGGTTTTCAGATTTTGGGCCATCACACCTGTTAAGGCTGACTGATCACGACCAAAAGGGGATGTTCTCATCTAGACATGACCTCGATCTGCAAATGAAATTGTGTGAAGATCGTAAAAGAACTACAGGGTGTAAATTGCTAAAGATTGGTCTTTACGGTCACAAATAGCTGTACAATGGCTAATCGTGATTGCAACATGGATATAACGTCAAGACATTTATACCCATGATGCCCATTTTAGAGGACTTCTTCCCCAGGCTTTGGTGACTCGTTTGTATTTTACAAGTAAAAAGAGTTCAACAACAAGTTCAACTAATGTAACATGCCCCATTTTTCGACGGGAATCTGTCACGATTCTCGTAATATTCCTGCAAAACAAAAATGTGGGAATCCAAGTCATTCAAATGTAAATCGTCAATAAAGAATTGTTTGTCTGTCCATGTGACCAACTTCATACCCAAATTATCAACAGAAAATCAATATCCGTAGATTTGCGAACCATAATCACATTACTGAATTGTTATGTTACAATGAAAAATGTTAAGTTGGGCTTGTTAAGCTCATGAGGACACCAAAACTGCTTCAAATTCGGAATTCACTGATAAATTACATTTATCATTCGTAATATAGTGTTCTGATTGGTTGAAGAATGGGAGTTTGGTAAATCAAAGTGTATGTGCAGTGACATGTCAAATAGAACATGACCCATAATTCCCTATATCGTTTTGGGCTACCCGATTGGACATTGACAATAAAAATATTTCAAATTTCCAGTGCACCAGAGGTGCTGACATACCCCCACTGATGACAAGTTAAGGGATAAGGCTGTGTCAGGTGGACAATATATCTCACCCAATGGACAGCTGCAGCCACCAATCTCAACTAGAAAAAGATTTTTGCATAAAATCATTGAAATCTTCACAAACCAATTTTGAAACACAAAGTAACACTATAGGGTAATTTTAATAAGAGCATGCCAAGCATGGCATTTACACACCCTCTCCCCTCAAATGCTAAGATGGATATATTTTCAACACTAGGCACACACATAACAAAAAACTGAAATTGATTTGAGTCAGTACTCATTAGTTATTTGATGGAAACCAAATTTAAGATAGCCACCATGGAAGCCATGATGAAATGGCCACTGTGGCCATTTTGGCTCAGTCGACTGGACCAAAATCGAAAGGAAGCTTCCTCTGGACTCCAACAATGCATAATTAAATGAAAATGTCAATCACTACTGTATGCACAAACCATTAAAAGTTAATTAAAATTCAATTAATTTCCCCATTAAAACAAGGAAATCCATTAAATAACCCTATTAAATTTTGTCATGTTTTTTTTAATAGGATTTTGACAAAATTGAAGAAAACCCTTAAAATATCATTAAATTGTTGCTTTTCAGTGCAATGCATTTGAAATTAACACCTGTTAAACTGCTCTTTCGCATCCCAATTTTTTTTATACCCATAAAATTAACAATAAATCTTGTAATAAGAGAAATTAATGGGTATTTTAATTGGGATGAAAATCAATTTTCATGCCACTTAAATTTATTAGTACAGCCAAAAGGAAATTTAATTCTTATTAAATTGTTTTTGACTAGAAAAAGGTTATTTCATTGTCATGAAATATAACATGAAAGATGTTTAATTGCTTTGAAAACCACCTACATTCTGGACTTGATTAACCTGCCATATTTAATTGTCATGAAAATATTGACGTCAACATTCATACCTATTAATACAGCACATAAGTTTTAATGGAAATTTCTTACTAAACATTAATTGCCATTAAAGTGTAATTAATACATGTATACTTCGAGGATGCATAAGAAAAACTGCTTGTAACTGTAATTAAATCATTTTAAATGACTAATTTATCACATTCAACCATGTGCACATGCACTGAACTTGACCTGGTTTATAATTACTTGCAGCTCAAAATTTGGTTGTCTGAAGATCAAACAAACATGTATATACATAATTACATGTACTTTAAACTACATGAATGTAATTATAACCAAATGATAATGTGCATGTGTATCAAGACCTGAATAAAAATACATTTAGCTATATATATATACATTGTATATGCAACAGCATAATATATAATAATGTCAAAACTTTGCTCAAATCTTCTTTGGTCAAACAAATGACTCCCGCCTTTCCACTGGGCTTAGGTATCCATTGATTATACGATGTATCAATCAATTGCAACAGTCACTGCACATGACAACAGGATTAAGTTTAACCGGATTCGCACCGCAGTTTGCGACGCACATTTGGTCACTTGCGATCGACCCCACAAAAGTGAGTAGCATGTTTGTGAATCACGTTGTGGTTTTCGGACACTGTTAAATGTGAATCATTTTTTTGTGAATCATTGTGAATAGGGTTAACAGTGCCTGGACATCAATTGAAATAGTTATTAACCAATCCTAGTGTTGAAGAAGGCTTCATTGAAACCTTCTTCATCATTAGATTGGTCAATACACGTGTTGATTGCCACCCGAACCGTCCCCAGCTAAGCAAGCCAAGTTCAGTCAGAACTCAGCAGGAGTAATATCAGACCTGGGGATGGTTTGGGTAAAATAATTGGGGACAATTCGTTTCATGACTTATCCCAGGCATGAAACCACATAATCACGAAGGAAAGCCGGGAATTTGTGAAGCAACTTTGGCATTAGTGGAAATAAAAAGTGCAGCGTGTAGAGACTTGTATAAGCCAGCCCAACAAATTGTTGAATCTCGACTGATGGGTGATGGGCTGACTAGTGCAGTTTTACCTAATATTACGGCAATGTGCAAAAGGACCAACAGGTCTAGAAAGGCGTTAAAACCTGCTGAGCCCAAGGACCTAGATTATGACTTTCAACCATCATATTTTCCTTCAGATTTTTTAATCGACGATGTCAGAGTTGGTAGTGCAAGACATTTAATATTTGCCACTGAAAACCAGTTAGAAACGATGAAACATGCAAAAACGTGGTACATGGATGGTACATTCCGTGTAGTGCGGTCACCGTTTGTTCAACTCTACACAATACATACTTTCTTACTATCCGAGATTGGAGAAATGAAACAAGTCCCAACAGCATTTATATTTATGTCGCGTCGTCGAGAAGAGGACTACAAAAAAGTGTTTGATTCGTTGTTAGAAAAACTGGGAGGTGTAATGGCAGTGAAAGTTCAGCGGTGTATGGCTGATTTTGAACGAGGTGTTTGGTTGGCGATTAGAGGGCTATTGCCCAATGTTGAATTTCGAGGCTGTGTTTTCCATTGGCAGCAAGCAGTGTACCGTAGGGTCCAAGGTTGTGGCTTGGAAGTGGAGTACTTTCGAAGATCTGATGTGTACCGCCTCATAAAAAAACTTATGGCTCTGCCTTACTTACATCACACACACATTGTTGAAGAATTTAACAACTTGAAAGAACAAACAACAGGTTCTGCCTTAGAACAACTTTTTACTTATGTTGAGAATCAGTGGGTCTGTTCTACTTTGTGGCCACCACACACCTGGTCTGTTTTTGGGTTGACAGTTAGAACAAACAATGACTGTGAAGGCTGGCACAAACGTGTTAATTCGTCAGCAGGACGTCGTAATCTTCAATTCTTCCTACTGGTTGATCTACTGTACAAGGAAGCCAGTTTACTTCCAGCTATCCGTGAATATATGAACATGGGTCAGATGTCTCGTCACGTGAACACGAAAACCAAGGCATTCAACAATTCACTGGAAGCAGACTGGAATGACTATGAAAACAGGGCAAAAACTCCAAGACAAGCTCTTGCAGCCATCAGTTTACTTATTAGCAGATCTTAATGTATCTTTTGTGATGTGTAATATGTTTATCATGTTGTTTTCAGTATAGTCAGTTATTCCAAGAAAAAACGTGAAAGTTTTGGCAATAAATTTTTCCAATTATTTCGTAATTATTCCTACAATAATTACTCAATAATTAAAAATTAAAAATTTATTGCAAAAACTTTCCCGTTTTTTTTTCCTTTCAGTAATTTTCAACATGCCCTTTTATTCAAAGAAAAAAAACGTGAAAGCGTTTGCAATAAATTTTTCCAATTATTTCGTAATTATTCCCCGAATTCCTAGGATAATTACTCCATAATTGGAAAGAATTATTGCAAAAAACTGTCCCGTTTTTCCTTCCAGTAATTCTCAACATACCCTTTTATTCAAAGAAAAAACGTGAAAGTTTTTGCAATAAATTTTTCTAATTATTTCGTAATTATTCCCAATTGATTTGAGAAAGTAGTGCTTTCGTTCCAAGGCATAAAATCGTTGCAAAGTTATTTCATTATGAGTAGTGTTCTTGACACTAACTAAGTAAACCGTATTTTGGTAAGTTTCGCTAAATTTCGCCACCAAAAATGTTGAAACTTTTCCCCATAATTTCGAAATTATAACGATTTCGAAGTGCTGTATGTCTGTTTTACTGTATAGCTCACAGATTTCGATGTGTCCTTTATGTATTTTCATGTATATTTCACAAATTTCGATGTGCCCTATATGTATTTTCATGTATATTTCACAAATTTCGATGTGCCCTATATGTATTTTCATGTATAATTCACAAATTTCGATGTGCCCTATATGTATTTTCATGTATATTTCACAAATTTCGATGTGCCCTATATGTATTTTCATGTATAATTCACAAATTTCGATGTGCCCTATATGTATTTTCATGTATATTTCACAAATTTCGATGTGCCCTATATGTATTTTAATGTAATATATATTTATTTTTTCATGTATTTCCATTGCTATGTGCTATATATAAAATAAATAAGTAAAAAAGCGTCAGAGTTATTTTTTGTCATGCTCAACCTCGATTTCTCTAGCGGACGAATTGGGTAAATTGTAGCGGACGATTCGGGTTCACTGGCGGACGAATTGGGTCAAATTGTTAGCGGACGAATTGGCTAGCGGACGATATGGGTGTATCCGGTACAGATAATAGGCCTATACAACATTTCGTTTAGAATTTGTTGTATCGATCCTCAATAAGTCCATGGGCCTAAACAGCCACAGTTGAGGTGTAGGCCTAACTTGTCGAGTAAAACTATATCTAGGACAATGGCGGATACAAAAGGGGGGGGGGCAGTGGGGCGGTCGCCCCCCCCCCCCCCCCCGCCCCCGCCCGCCCTTTAGCTCGCGTTTGTCACGCATGTAGGGCGTAGCCAGGATTTTCATTTGGGGACAGTACATGAATTGAGAGGGGGGGGGCACTACGCGATATGTGGAACGCATATCCAGAGGGTTGAACGTTTGGGGGGGGGGGGGGACCTTCCGCCGCTCTTGCTTGAATCCTATGTAGTAAAAACATACAACGACATTTATTTCCTCCATCACCATTCGCTATGGAAAACAAATATAGGCTCCTACCGTTGAAATTATGCAAAATATATCTACTGGTCACCTTCATTTATACTGCGTCACCGACACAGCATGATTTTGAGGTGGTACATGCCCCTAGCCTCAGGTACCCCATGGCTATGCCAATTATGGGTCAGGATCTTAATTGGCAAAGTCATGGGGTACCTAAGCCTTGAGGGCTGACTGCTGAAAACTTTCAAATGCTGGCAGATCGCAATGTTCTCCTGAGGCTAAGTCGGTTATGACTGTAAACAGTGTGTCCAAAATACAATATTATGGTAAACGGATCTGAAGAGCATATTTCAAATTTTCTAATTCTGTCTTGAACGTATAACAGAATTTGAAATTCTGAAACATGTTGTTTAAAAAGTGTTAATTAGCCGTTCAAAAATTCAAGAGGATTTCCACCCCAGAATGCTCCATTTGGTCGCTCATTTCCAAACATTTTCTGGGGGGAGAACCCCCCCCCCCCTCCCCCCCCCAAGACCCCCGTACAAAAGCTCGTGCCCTCAGCACTCGCGGCAGATGCCTTTGGCATCTGCACGATTCGCCCCCCCCCCCCCCCCCTTTGAGAATTCCTGTATCCGCCACTGATCTAGGATGGGTTATAGGACTATATATTCAGTCCTCGCCCTCTCAATCAGGCTTCGGTCTTTATTAACCAATATGTCGGTGACATCAAGTCCGCAACCCCCCCCCCCCTCCCCCCTCCCCGTCTGCCATCAAGTCGTGTCAAAGACAGCTACCTAGGATAGGCCTATGCATCGTGAATTATTCAGTAAATTCAACAAGAATAAATTGAGTGTACAGTCTACTTACATTCTTTACAATTAAAAAATCCACTGCAAGAATTTATAAGTCCTTCAAAGATGACCAACACGCAAAAAGACAGAGTTGGCTTGGGCAACCGTTATTCTAAATTGGGTATAGGCTATCGTACCATTTTGCACGTGTAGACCTATAGCCTATTAAAGTTGACTTCCTCTCCGCCTACTTATCAATTTCTGTTTAAAATCAGTTTGACGAAGAACAATCCACATTGAAACGTATTTTCGCATGAAACCATTTCATAAACCACATGCCCAATATATTATCCAGTATAGTGCATGGGTGAACACGTGCACACTTTCCCCCAGATCTATATGGGCGCTGCCATTTTGAATGAATTAATAAGCCTAATGGCTGACATCGTCGGGGATGTCCAGTTCACCGTTGACCCGAAGCATGCACCACAGAGAAGTTAGTCTAGTACAGACACAAATTTTCCTTCTTTCTGAAACAAGCAAACATTTGGGGTGATCTAAATGTCTTTGCTGAAAGAAATTATCCATGTGAATATATCGAGGTACATAGGAAAGTGCACCAGCGGCACGTGCCCTCTTATTTTTGTAACTTAAAACTATTTTTCACAAAAATCATTTGACAGCAGGGTACACGGTGCATGTTACCCACGATAGCACATGGTCACCCACTTCGGGAATATATGCATGTTTATCACTGAAAACATGACATATATATACCGTAGTCCATCCCAGGCATAGGCCTATAGCTTATAGTCTTCAAAAGTCTCATGCCAACTGTTAGTCTAAATTGTTTTTGTTTTTATTTTGTCCTGCACAACAGAGTGGGAAGGCCCCCCATACCCCTTCTCGTGTGTGCATCAATTCGCCACTAGTGCACGTGGGATGATGCTTCGCATCATGACTGATAAGAGGCGCACCTTAAACCCAGAACCTTGGATGCCAAGTGATCATGATTATAGTTGGGGTTTAACCGTGTTCAGGTGACAATTCCCCTATATATAGTCTTCCCAGTTTACTTTTCTGCGCGTAAACATGCATGTTTTGACGAAAATATAATTTCTGTTCTATTTTGAGGAGTTTCACCAACAAAAAGCTTCGAACTTTTCCCTGGTAAGAGTAAAATGTTTTTTGTTTTTTTTTTTCGGGGGGGGGGGGGGGGGGGGCAGTACCACACCACACCCTCGTTACGCCACTGTCTTCCACCATGCCCAATGAACTTCCTTGGATCCTGCATGATGCTCAGTGGATGTTCTTTATGGTGACGCTCGTGAACCTCTGTCAGAAAAAACGCTTAGGTCTATAGGCCATATCCTCTGAATGCTAGGCTATAGGCAGAGTGCGTGCACGCTAAAAACTAAAGTGTTAAAAACTACACTTGAAGTGCTGTATTTAACACTTACTAAGTGCTGAACTAGCACTTTGTTCAAGTGTAGATATCCCTGAACTTGACAGGTGTTGACAATAATACCACTTGCCAAGTGTAATGTCGCGACACTTAAAAGGAAACAACGCAGGTGACGCGGATCAGGCTCGAACTCTCGAGCCTGATCCGCGTCATCCGCGTTGTGTCCTTTTAATTATGCACCCACCAAGCGCAATCAATTATGGACGATTCTGGAAGAACCACCAATGCTAGACACATGGGAAGTGCCATCCATTCAAGTTTCAGATGTCTGACGATTGTAATGTCTAAGTGCTTAAAGCATTGCACTTTGAGTGTTAAAATCAAACACTAAGAGTTAGAATGGGTTTAACACCTTGAAAGTGTTGGTTTTATCTTCAGTTCACAATTAGATCTTTTTATTGTTCTTAACTTATTTATCTACTTTGTGCCGCTACGTTGGGTAATAATTAAGCAACCTTCCCTATAGACAACCAATTCGCCTACAAAATACAGGCCCAAATGGTTGCCTTGTAAATTGCGGAGAGAGAAACAAATAATGGGTACATAATGATGTATGAGAGAGAACAGCCCGTGTTTCAGTGTGGATGGCAGCTTATAATTGGGGGCTAGTTGGGCATTAGATCGAGATGACGAGACCACAACAGCGTCGTCATATAGCCTAGTTGAGTGCAAGACGAGGGTTCCATGATGAGCTATATTTTTTTGTCTATAGACCTATGTTCTAAACACCCTGGGGTAGAGGCCAACTTCCTCCTTTCTCAGACTTGAAAAATGTAGCCCTACCCCCCCCCCCCCCCCCCATAGGCCTACCCGAAGAAACCTTAGCCTTAGCCTAATCTCAGCGTTTCCCCTATATGTTTAGAAATCAAACACGCCTACATAGCCTGTTATAAACAAAGGAGTGCCTTATCAGTAAGAATATTGAGTCTTTAAAATTTTACCGTAACGGTAGGCCTAGGCCTATATAGCCTAGCCCTCCACGCCCCGTGGACCTGTACACCTACATATGCCTTCACACGAGGAGCTTCTTCGATGTTGAATTCTGTAATAGCAAATGCGCATATCATTAAATTGCAATCGAAACTGACCAGGTCATTCTTCCCGAAAATCGATTTTATCTTTAGGTCTAGCCTACACTTAGCCTAAATGAAAATCCTGCGCCAGGCTAAGCCAACTATAGGCCTAGATTATGCTATGCATAACAGCCATCGTTTGATGTTTGATTCGTTTCACAATTGCGAATAGGCCTATATTGTAAACTAGCATACCACACCTTAATGATTCTAGCCTATAGGCTTATACCCTACCACAATGCCAATTTGATACAGATCCTCTATATAGAGACGGGCACGAGGAACTGAATAGGCTATCCACCCTCTTTATTCGAGAGCTTATAACCTATAGCCCACCTTTGGTGTTCGGACCCAGAGAAACTATTCAGGACGATTGGTCAATTGCTCAAGAGTCCAGACCCCCTCCCCCCAACACACCTCCGGTTGTATTAAACGACCGTAGTAGGCAATAGGATCTCGTGGATCTGGGCCTAGGGCCTATAGTGTCGCCCATATGTAGGCCCTAATCCACCCATAAAAATGGAAGGCTAGAGGCCAATGGAACCCAAGTCTGACCATCGGGGCCAACCACCACCACCACAAGGACTGAGTAGGTCAAACACATATTGGTCTATCAGTAGGAGATGAGTAAAAGTTCATCTGTTGGTAGGCTTACCCTCCCCCCCCCCCCCCACCCCACCTCGCTTCTCCGATGGAAATTTTGTTATCAGCAGAAGTAGGCCTATAATTCCAGAGGCTCTGAAAAGCCCTCTGAATGCATTTCTTTTGTGCCCCACCCCCCCCCCCTCCCCACCCCTTAGAGGCTAAGTTCCAGTAAAACAATAATTTGTAAATCTGAAAATTCTTGTGAACTGAATGCTTCTTGTTGGGGATAAAAACACTCCAACATACAAGAATATCGCCCACTTCCCGGGACGTGTGTGTGTGTGTGTGTGGGGGGGGGGGGGGGGGGGGGGGGTGCAAGGTGACAATACTAGTACTATTTCATTCAATTCTGCTTTAGCAGATTAATAACATCTTCCACCCTCACCCCACCTCAACAGAAACACAAAGACCGTGACGTGGGTGATTCAGGCTTCTGAGATTGAGAATTTGAGTGACAATTTAACTTTAAAACAGTGCAGTATGTTGACCAATGCACATCAAACGAAGGCAGTTGGGCTACAGATCAGATGCAAAATAAATCCTTGGGCATAATGGGGCCTAAGTGAAATCCCGCTGTGCCCGTAATCTTATAAAATTAGTGGATACTGCCCTTTCAATCTTATCAAAGAGGTTCTATGATTATGAATGCTTCCATAGCGGCTGTGACATTCACACTTGTGACGACCCATAATCTCAAACACAACAAACAAATCTGGTTTCAAAACGTGCGCGTGCACTCCTGTGACGTTTAATGACGTTAAATTTACCGCATTTCTTTTGACTCTTTGACCTTGAATAGTGATTTCGCGTCGGTTCAAAATATTCATTTTTATGTCTTACTCGAAGAAATTTTTGGCTCTATATGAAGACTGTAAGTGTTAAGTTGTTAACAACTTCGTCGGGACGATGACCAACATATTTATATTCTGGTTATGATGACAAACAACAACACACACCACGCATCGAGCTGAAGAACTTACGTCTGCAAAGTTGGACTTGGAGTTTCGAAAAATACCAGCGTCCAGTTGACTTTGGAACTTTGAAGTTCACATATTTGTTCAGCGTGGAATAACTACAAATATCTGGTGAGTATTTTTGGGGAATTATCGAAGCCCCTATATTTCTGTTTTAGTTTGATCAAACACTGAATTTGAATTTAGGCTAATTAGGCTGTCGAACTCTTGCGAACCACTAGCCATCGTCGACATGGTGCGTGTGTCGGTGGTTTCTTGAATTTCAAAAGTGAATGTTTATTTCCTCAAGTGCAGTTTGCAAGTTCACGAAGGTCTGTTGGCTTTCAATACGAGATGTCGCGATCCGCCCAATTTACGTAAATGCACACGCTACCTATTTTTCTTCTATTGTTGCGGGGGCCCCAAGCATAGAAATTAGACAGAATGTTTTGTTTTTTAGAATTTAGTTGCAACTTGCACGTGAAACTAAAGTCAAAACACTGTATTGATATAAATGAAACCAATCACAGTTACACAGCATCTCCACAATTCAAATACAATATTTTACATTTCAGAATTCTGGGAGGGTGCCAAAGCTTACTGTTCTCACAAGTGAAGTGAAGTGTCACTGTCAGTGTCATGCCCTAGGAAATCCAACAACAGAATGACCTGAAGTTGTCTTTGAATTGAAATGGACAACTGATATTGATAATGCCTTGAAATGCAAATGTCAATAAATGACGCTTCAGTTTTCACTGCAACTTGAAAGCAACACCATGTCAATTGCACAAGAAAGCTTTTTTATTTGGACAATTACTGAATTAGGTTGAATTAAATTAATTGTTTGCCCCTCCCATTTTATCACCAAGTATCATCATGCTGACATGCGTCTTCAAATGATCATTAAACCCACGTCGTCCGTCGTGAAAGTGGTGTTTGGGTCTTTTAAATTATGCCCTCACTTTCGAAGAAAATGGGGGTATACTGGATTACATACGTCTGTGCATCCGTGTGTGAGTCCATCCGAGAATATTCATAACTTAAGTATTATTTCTATTAATATTTGTTGGTCACAGGTATGCCCACACTAGTTATTATTTTTTTTTATTATTACTTCTTCACTTAGGAAATTGTGTCTGTCCTAGCCAAATTTTGTCTGTTCAGCCTGTATCGAATGTTCTATTGCAATGAAATTTCCCGTGAAACACTGCTTATGGTATAGGCTTTAAAAAAGGGATTCAACGATATTTCTCACATTCTTCTTTTTTTAGAGTTATCCCCCTTTTTTGACTTAGAAATTACAGGGAATATAGACATTATTTGTCTGTTCAGCCTGCATCTCAGGTATGGGTTATCGGATT